>OW026521.1:28925918-29643418 GCA_932274085.1 Protocalliphora azurea
TCGGATTTTCTTGGAACTTTTCAAGAGCCCATAGAGCGAAGCGATGTCGCTTGGGAAGGTCGAGCGGCTTCAGTTGTTGCACAAGCTATATTTTGTACGCTTTCAATTTAAGATTTCGACATAAAATGCGCCAAGTCGTTGCATACGTCAGTCCGAGATGCTGCGAACGGCGCCGAATCAACTCTCCACGGTCCTCGTGTACACTCTCAGCTACGGCCGCTATATTTTCTTCACAGCGTGCTTGACATGGTCTGTTCGGTCGAATATTATCCAATAATGAATGGTGGGTCTCAAAATAGGTGATGGTGTTGCGAATAGTACGCTCAGTAGGCCGATTATGTTGACCATAAGTTGAGCGAAGTGCACGAAACACATTCCTCACAGAACGTGAATTTTCGTAATAAAGTTAAAAGATTTGTAAACGTTGTTCAGGCGTAAGTCTTTCCATTATAAAATGACAAACAATACTAAACAAAAATAACATAACATGACAGCATGACACGACTCACACGTGATCTGTCAAAAAAAGGCTATTGAAAAAAGTATCTCTACTTGAATCACCCATTATAAAAAAAAACAATTTCTTTTTATAAAATAAACGTAAATTTAATAACATTTTGTTTGTTATTTGTTTCGGAAAGAGAAACCAATAAAATTTGTTTCTGTGACACCTAAAATCAACACTAATTATGATTTGAGCATTAAACTGATAATATTGGAATATATGACACCAAAATATTTTTTTTTTACGTTTTCAAATTCAATTCTGACAACAATAGGATTCTATGACAGCCCTGAATAAAAATTACATAACTTAAAATATAAGTTTCATGTAACTTAATAAATAAAATAAAAATGTCAGGTAGCTTATTTAACTTGTACAATTTTCCCTTTAAATATTTAAACTAAATTGAACGAAATAAACGAAAAAAATTGGTGCCTTAAAATTTGTGCTTTACAATGTATAACAACAAAATTATTTCATTTTCAATATACAACAATATTGAAAATGAAATGCTTTTATAATTATTAATTAATTATTATGATGTTGTGTGTATGTACCAAAGGAACTCAATCAACCAAATTGCCCAAAACTCTAATGAAGTAAAAGGTATAGGAACTTATTCAACAAATATTTAAAGGATACATATTCCAAACAAAAAGTTGTTTAATACAGAGTAAAAGTTTTTGCCAAAAAGCTTAAAAGTTTTATTGAAAACCATTAATAAAAAAATATTATTTAAAATTTAAATCTTTCTTTCATAAAACAAAACATAAACCATTTTAATCTTGAGAAAAAGGTCATATTGTACGTGTCATATTAAAGGTATCAAAATTACCTAGAATATGAATCTTGTACCATAAGTACTTTGAAAGATATTTGTAATTTTGTGTATACAACTTTATATATATTTTTTTTTTTAGATACTTTATACTTTCAAATCGTTATATTTCGCGAACCACTTGACAAAATTGATATTATATTGGTTTAAATGGAGTGACTCTATACTCACAAAGAACAAATTTCACCAGTGTGTCCACAAATGTGTGCGTGTCAGGGTTGCCAGATTCGAATTATGATATAACTTGACATTCCAAAAAAAAAAAAATAACTTGATATATATAAAATTCTCATGTCACAATGTTTGTAATTGAACTCCTCCGAAACAGCTTAACCGATTTTTATGAAATTTTGCATGTGTATCTGTTAGGTATGAGAATAGGTCGTAAAGTACACTTCATATCGCTAGAAGACGTAGAATAGGCCCTATATCTTCTTAACTAATAAACCGATTTTCTTGAAATTTGGCAGACAAATAGTGTAACACCTAGAAGGAACTAAAGCCTATAATTTTTATTATTTTGGAGCGTAAAATAGGGCAAAAATTCCCCCTCCCTATATTTTCTTAAATAATCAACCAATTTTCTTGAAATTTGGCAGACAAATAGTGTAACATCTGGAAGGAACTAAAATCTATGATTTTTATTACTTGGGACGAAAAATAGGGCAAGAGAGGTAAAAGCTCCCTCTCCCTATATCTTCTTAACTAATCAACCGGTTTTCTTAAAATTTGGCATGCAGACAGTGTAACATGTTGTTACGCGCTGGATGTCTATTCAATGAATAACAAAAAATTAAAAATTTTTCAATATAAAATACTGAGTTCAATAGGCATTTATAAGATGTAGATCATTACACAAGAAGTGTGGGGACCATACTAAATAAAACAAATTCAGATAATATGACTTAAGCAATAATTATGAATGAAAAAATGAAAACGGACAGACAGACGAAATAATACATAATATAAATAAAGCAAGTATAATTACAAAATAAAATATAAATATACAAAGATATATAATTACTCACAGCACAATTGTTGGTGTTTCATTTTAAAGTTGTCTCGGTTGAAGGGCCCAGCAAAACGAGGTGATATAGATGTTTTTTTTTTCTCTTTGTAGCTTATTTAAAAGAGGTTAATATATATTTTTGTTTTGTAATTGATACTTCTTAGTTTAGAATCTAAATCTAAACTTTAGATAAACATAGTTATTTCAAAAAAAGGTATTTTGAATACAGTTAGACTAAAAATTATTCATACAAATGATTTTAATTTAATTAGTTACTTAAAAATTTTTAAATTCACAATTTAATTTTTAATTAAAAAATTTTTCTTAAGTTAGTATTTGAATATTTTAATTAATAAAAGAAATATTTTTCTGTAATTCAATTTCTTCTAATTAGAATCATTTGTACTTATTATCTCAATAAATAAACTTATTATTTACAATTTTAATATGATTTGAATTTTAAAGAAATTTAAAACTTTAAATTTAATATTGCATTTTCAATTTAATTACAATTTTCTTAGTTATACAATTTAACACAAAAGTTTCTAGTTTTTTTTTTTTAAGTTTTTGATACAAGAAAATGTTAATTAACTGTAGATATTTTTATAGAGATTTTAATGAAGTTTTGAAATAATTCATTTTACGAATTTCAGGTTATTTATAGATTTTTACAAATATTTGTTATTTTCTTAATATAATTTTGAAATTCAAAAAAAAAATACAATAATTTTAATT
The DNA here is from genome assembly GCA_932274085.1 of Protocalliphora azurea. NCBI lineage: Eukaryota > Metazoa > Arthropoda > Insecta > Diptera > Calliphoridae > Protocalliphora > Protocalliphora azurea. The sequence continues at coordinate 28,929,006 of OW026521.1, forward strand.
TATGTATTAATTAATCTCATAACTAAGATTTTAATATAAATTTCAAGAGAAAAATTATAAAATATTAGATTTACAAATTTTTAAACAATTAAGTTTTGAAAATATTATGTTTGACTTCACTTCACTATTTAGGTTACCAAAAGTTTAGAACTCCGCATGTGGAGACGTGCAATCACGTGTGTTGTAGAAGGTGTATAAGAATGTCCTTATGGGGATCCTTTTGATATCATTCGCCGATGTAGAGGGATTGTTTAGGATATTGTTTTTCTTTTAAGTGGTTAAATTACTTTAAAAATCTGTGGGAAAATTTCCTTTATTTAACCTTTTTTATATGTAGATTGATATAACTTTTCTTTATTTAAATAAATGCACAAATCTATTATTAAAATTTATAGGCACAGATTTTGTTGCACATTTTATTTTAATGATAATAATTGATGTGATCGTCACCGATTTTACACAGTTAATGATCCTTTGTTACAAGAAATATGGTTTAGGTACCAAACAGAAAAAAAAATGCGTAATTAAAACTTGTTCACTGCTTTTGACAATAAAAAAAAAATAGAATTTTCTCATTATACAATCTTTAGTGAAAAGAAGACAAAAATAATATGTACCGTGGAGGGTCATAAAAAAAAGAATGCAATTATCAAATCATGATCATATATGATCATAAAATTGGAAATAGGTGAGAGTACAAGTGGTCACACATACATTCTCATTTACATGAGTAAGTACACGCATTATTGCAGTGAGATTGCAGATAAGTCAACTGAGCAGCTAATGTAAAAAAAAAAATTCTAGCATGCAATCAATAATGTTTGATTCATCAGTTTCAAAAGTTGATGTTAAATACTAGCATAATAAAATTTACTATTGATATAGAAAATTTTTCAACCTTAAAAGAAATCGTAATAATGTAAAAGGAAAGATATACATTTTTTGTAAATTGCAACATTTAGTGCGTAAAATAGGTCAAAAGGGGTAAAAACTTCCCCTACCCATGTCTTCTTAATTAATTATCCGATGATATTTTCAAGTCTTGAAGGAACTAAATGCTATAAATTTGTCGTAAAATAAAGCAAAGCACACCCACCCATCCTCACACACAATATATTCGTTATTTTTTAATTAAAAACCAAAATATTCACTAGAAATAAGTTATATGGCACAACAAAGTTTGCCGGGTTAAATGAAAGGAATACGTCAGTACAATATTTATATACATATAAATTTTTTTATAGATTTTAAATTTTTTGCGAAAATAAGGAAGGATATGCTAACCGCGTTTAGACTATGGAAAAATATTAAAAAATACGGCATTACATTTTTGCAGTTGTTATTTGAAAAAATAAATAAAACATATGACACAGCTTGTTTATATTCAGTCAATAAAAATATTTTAAAATCCTTTAACATTACTTTTGAACATTTATTTGCGGTATTAAAAAATTACTATATCGTGTAAAAGAATATGTTTTGGAAGTTTTTAAACAAGTCTGAAGGAAACAGTGATCGATATATAACATCATAATCATTTTGTTCTGAAAAAAAAATTTTTTTTTTTTTTTTTGTTTAAATTTAAAACAGTCTCTTTTGTAAAACGATTCGTATATCTTATATACATATTCGCTTATTTACTTAAAGAACGTCATAACTCAAAAACTAGTTTTGCAAAAATCGCACTCAAAGTTTTCAAACTCCATTTACATTAATAGAAAAATTTACATCAAATTGCCTTCGCAAACGGTGGCCACAAAAGATATGTACACGATATTTTTACAGAAGAAGAAACTTGATATAACACGTATTATAAGTAAGTAAGCGATATGTAATATATATGATAATAAGATTTATTAAAATTCAGTCATTATTAGGATTTGAGGTTTCACGGGAAATGAGATTAAAAAATTAAATTTCCCGGGAATCCCGAAAATTTAGTTTTTCATATTTAAAAGCTTATATTACAAGAAAAAGAACTGATTTCTTATAAAGAACATTATAAGTCGTAATTATTTAACAAAAATTAAAATAATATTAAATCATGATTTCAAGATTTAAACAATTTTAAATATTTCATAAAAATAATATAATTACCTATTGTAAATTATATTAAAAACTGTACACTCAAAAATTTTTTACATTTACTGATTGTAGTTCATTTAAAAAGTTTTCCTTCAAGTTAAAAACTAATAAAAATTCAGTTATTTCTCAAAGATTGTTTTTTTTTTCACTTTTCGTACATGCTGTTCAAAATAACTATCACAAAAAAAACAAGTAAGAAAGATATAGTGATTCAAACCCGACCATATGATACCCAAACTATTGTGCATATCCATCAAAATTGTGAACGGGTCTTATATTATACATGTGGACAATTGTGAACCGAATCTTTTACTAAGTGTAAAATAAAATATACGAATACATAATATTACGTTCATACTAATATTTGTATAAATTTATGCACTTTAGGGTGATTCCCGACAGTGAACTTGTATGAGAGCTATGGTAAATTAGGGAGCAATCCTCAAAAAAATTTTTCACCATGATTTTTACTTATATAAAACTTATTTGTATCGAATAGATATATATGTGTATGTTAGTATCAGGGTTTTATATGGGAGCTATGGTCAATTATGATTCGTTCTTCATGAAATTTGGGACAAATACTTATACAAAACTTCTATAACGTGGTTTTTGTCATCGGCTGAGGTAACTTAGTCGCCTCCAGGGTCTACTTACTAACCTTAAGTAATAAGAAGTTTGATTTACCCTTTCTGGGGGTTTAATAATATTTTCTTTATTGAATACTTCAAAAATATTTCAAATACAAAAATTACGAGAGAATAAGTTTGATAACTTCAGTGCGGATACCATATAATAGTCGTCTTCAATCGTTCCTTCTTAAACAAGGCTCACTTTTGGTTCTTCGGCTTATATTATTATCGGTTGATTCTATGGCTTATGTTAGGATCGGTTTGATTCTTCGGCTTATATTAGGATTGCTTTGGTTATAATTGATTCGGTTCGATTCTTCGGCTTATATTAATATCGGTTCAGTTGATCGGCTTATATTATGTTTACTTCAATTTTTCAGTTGATAATAGGTTCGGTTATTCAGCTTGTAATAAGCTCGGTTCGGTTATTCTTATAAAAGCTTGGCTCGGTTATTCGGCTTGTAATAGGCTCGGCTCAGTTATTCGGCTTATGGTAGTCTTGATTCTCAACTACTACTACCATGCAATTCTACGGGTTAATGTTCTACTAAGCGAACGAACAGCCGCAAGGCCACTCGTGAGAACGAACAGCCGCAAGGCCACTCGTGAGAACGAACAGCCGTAAGGCCACTCGTGAGAACGAACAGCCGCAAGGCCACTCGTGAGAACGAACAGCCGCAAGGCCACTCGTGAGAACGAACAGCCGAAAGGCCACTTGTGAGCATGAACAGCCGCAAGGCCACTCGAGAGAATGCAGCAACCGAAGTCACTCGTGTTAAATTTATTTAGAGACCCAACCGAAATTGAGCGTGCAAAATACGATTATATTCTACTTTCCCAAAATCTAAACGGCTCTTCCAATTATATAAAATAATATCAGAGACTTATGCGGCGGATTCTCGTCTTGTTTGAATCGCCCCGACTGTAATCAAACTTTGTTTACTTATACTTAGTCATGTATCAACTAAATGAGAATTATATTGCTTGATGAAAATTAAGCAATATCAACTGCACAACTAAAGCTGTTGTTACACATTTGTGTGGGTTTGTATGTAGTTTTTACAGTAGGGGCGCTCAATGTAATCAGCTATTACTAATAATAAGTAACTACCTATTACTAATAAAATATTCAATATATTAATATGAAAAAGAAAAATAATTAAAAATACATAAATAAAATAGTAAAGAAAAGGTTGAAATGGTAGTAACTTCATAAATTAATATATTAAGAAATATGTACCTGAAAATATTAGTATTGTGTGTACAATTTCCACGTTACACTTTCTTACACCGAATTTTATTAAAATATTGGTATAATTAAAGCATTTATGATCGTTAAACCCCTATTCTGGGAGAACATTTGTATGGGGGATAGGTGAAATAATGGACCGATCATAACCAATTTCAATAGACTTTGTCCTTGTGTGATGAAAGTCCTACGTGCCAAATTTCATTGAATTATCTCCAGAACTGTGTCCTGTGCTTTGTGCACAAAGTTTACATGGACAGCCAACCAGCCAGCCAGACGGACGGACGGACGTCGTTAGATCGACTCAAAAAGTGATTCTGAGTCAATTGGTATAGTTTAAGGTGGCTGTTGAATGATTTTTTCTGTTCGTTACAAACATCGGCACAAACGTATAACGATTTAATTTTTAGTTACTGTTAATATTTTCAGTTATTTTATAATATTATAATTTTTCGTTAAAATTCAAATATAAACAACAAAGATTTCACGAAAATATATTATAATATACATTATATAATATAAATACATAAATAAAGATAACATGCTATTTCGTTATTGCTAATTATATTAAGGAAATATAATAAAATATATTGTTTTTAGTTAAGCGGTGTGTCGTGATCAGATAAGAGGAATGAATGAAGAAGGTCCTTTATTTTCATAAACTGGTAAAACCTGAGTACAACAAAGTTATTCTAAATATTTGCTTACACATTCATTTTCATATTTCTATAGATAAGAAAACTTCAGACATGACAAAAAAAATCACGCTGAAAACATTAACAGGACAATGTTAGTCGTATATATAGCGAGAGAAACCAACACTACTTCCTAGGAAGAACAAATTTTGATCATTTTCTTTTTAAGAATAAGGACACAGATATGTATGAGTAAATATTATTAAATCAATTGCTAACATTGCTTTAATGTATATTAATTTAAATAAATATTTAAAATATTTATTTTTTTTTTATTTTTTTTTTTTGATTTGAACAAATAATAAAGCAGTAATTTTCACTAATTTGTTAGGTAATTTTTTGTAGTTTTAAATGAACGAAGAACACTAACTGCTACTGTTTTGGTAAGTTACATAATTTTAGTTAAAACAACATTCAAAAATAATTAAACTTTGCAATTATTTTAAATGAAATGAATTTGTAAATGTTTTTACTGACTCTTCTGTTATATTTACTTGCATAATTTTTTGAGTGTATAACTCAGATTTTTAGGTTAATTAGTTTTTCATGACAAAATAAAAAAAACAAACCCTAATCTTTGATACTATATAGTTTTTCTTGTCGTTTTATTTCCATTTTATGTTCATCTGACATTATTAATTAATTCTTTCTAATTTAGATATATAAAACACAATTCTGGAAAATATTTAAAATTGGTTCTATTAGTCGTTCTAAAATCATGAGTTAAGTTTTGAAGCTCAAAAGAACTGATATATGTTGTGTTTTCAGTGCAAAAGCTCTCAACTTAATAATTCTTTTTATAGTGGTGAATATTTTCGAAGCGCAACTTATTTAATATTCATTTCCACAAACCAATAATATAATTAAAAAATCAAAGTAAAATTGTTTTGAAATTTCCTTAAATTCTTAAGACTTTCTTGACGAGAAGTATTAATACTTTTGAAAAAGTAAAATATTTCGTATTTTATCAATATGTCAAAAGATTTGATAGAGAATACTTCAGACGGTAATAAGATGATTTTATATTCAATTTTGTTGTTATTTTTCCTTCAATATTTTTTTCTATTTAATTTATTTTTTTTTAGAAAACTATTGTATAATATTAATTTTGATAAGGTATAAAAAATACCTTATTGATACATATAAAATTCAAACGTTTTCAAATAATTTAAAATATCACTTTTGTATTGAATTTTTGACAAATATTAACATTCAGTATTACCATCTAAAAATGCCTTTGGCATGTAGCGTGTTTAAAATAATGTAAATATATCATTGAGCGTTAAAAGCAGTAATATTTTTGTTATAGGATTTTAAAACTACATATTAAATTAATATTAAATTTCCCGTTTTTCCGGGAAATTAAAAAAAGTTCCTGGGATTTCCTGCCTTGCAATTCCCTCACTCCAAATCCTAATTATTATGCCATGTATTTCTGTACAAGTTTCATTTTCAGGGCGTAATAAAGTAATATATATCGAGCTTAACAAATTACATTTAAATTTGCAATTTGACAGCTTCTAAAATATCTTGAAAATAAAATTAATTCAAGGCCGTCTGGCAACTCTAGTGCGTGTGCTCATACAAGAAAATAAATAGTGTAATTTTAGCAATTTTGGCTGAGTTGTCTGAATTGAGATTGTTCTATCTGCTTCACTAGGAAAGGTATTTAGACAACATGTATATTAATGCATAGCTAAATTTGTCTATTTTGATATTATATTTATGTATTTTACATATTTAAAAATTGGAAGAAGTTATGCTTAAAAAATTTTAAATTTTAATATTTATAAATTTTTAGAAAAATTTGTTTGTATTTAGAAATTTATAAAAAATTATTCACTAAATTTATCAAAATAATTTTTGGTACATAAAAAGATCATTATCTTTGTGATACTCCGCTTTAAAAATAAATTTCAAAAAGTTAATTCTAATATATTTTATATACACTTCATTAATATGATCCTACAAATTTTACTATTTGGATAAAATAAGCTCTTCTGTCTACATTTCTGAGCGAGCGGAAACTAGTTTAATGTCACATCAATCCATATATATTTAGTTATCGGAACTAATTTTTATTTCACCATTTTTGACCAATGTTGGATGTAGAGTGTAACTCTCAATCAAATAAAAATTTCCTTATCAACCATTTTTGAGGCCTAGTGTTTTGAAATATGTGGAAAAAATATATATATATTTTTTTAATTCAATTATGAGAAAAAGGTGAAAGAATCTCCTCACTTTTTTGTAAAAAAAAAACAGAAATTTTTCGTACTTATTTTAAGGTCTGGATTTTGATATTTCTTCACTGCTAAAAATTTTCAGCACATTATATTGGGAAGTATTAGGAATCTTAGAATATTTTTAAAAAATGTTTACTTCTATATTGTGGAAATTATTTGAGAAAAGCCAATAAAAGTCAAGACAAAAAGTTGAAATTACAAAGCAAATATCTTTTTAACCCTATGAGATATCATGTTATCAAGCTCTTTAAAAAGGTTTTTAAATCTTTGGAATTAAACTTGATTTGTAGAAGTTACGATTTTTTGAATTTTCATACTCTGTAGCTTGCCTCGTATTATTACAGATTAATTACAAGATGATTTTTCTGAAAGCCTGGCTCCTCCTCTATAACTCGTCCATACATTTCAATTCGATCCTTTTAAGTAGTTTAGGAAAAATAGATTTATTACCAACATTTTTGAGATCGGCCCCACTGTGCGTTCTTTTCTCTATTATAGCTTTATTTAAGAAACTACAGCCAATTTTGTTTTTTTATAATTTTATATAAAAAAATAAAATTTTTATGAAAATAAAAGAAACAAATTATCACAGATTAGTGCTTTGGAACCTTATTTAAGAAATTTTATATAAAAAATCGAATTTTGATTCGAAATATAAGTGATTAGCGTCCTTTTCTCAATTAGAACATTGCTTAGAAAACTACAACCAACTTAAGCTAAATGATCTATAATGTATTAAATTATTAAGCGATTTCTTGCAGTAGACAGAAATTTTCGAAATAAAGTTGGCAATATTACTCCTAATCAAAATTTAATTCATATGTGTGAGCGTATATATGTTTTACACTTGGCTTAAGAAGTTTTCTCCGTTTTTCTAATATTGGCATAAAATATTTCATCATCAATGGAGTCTTTTACTAAGGTGTTTGTTGTTTATGTTGTGCGTATTTTTTTTTTTTTTTTTTTTTTTTCTTTACTCCTTATGTTAGTCTGGTGTTAAATTGCTTTTTACACTTCTTTGCTTTATATCAGAGAGTGTTTTTTTTGTTTAGTATCTCTTTTTTAATTTTTACACTTGAATGCCTGAGTGTTTGTGCGTGTATTTGAATACTTATTCTCACTTTAGCCACTTTGGAGTTTTGCACTCCCCCTTTTTGTTTGTGGCTTTAGGTAAAAAAGGAATTTAAGCATTAAGTTTCCTTTTAAATTTTAAATGGTCAGACGTTGCACAGTGGTCCCAAACCGCTTTTTTGGAAATAATTCTTTAAATTGTGAATCGTTGGAGATATCTAATTAAAATTTCACATGGTCACTGCTGAGGTATGTTTAAATTGAAAGATTTAAACTGCGATAGGCTTGAGACTTGTTTAATATTATATGTCAAGTTATTATATTCTCTACAACCAGAGTGTTCAACTCGTTGCTTAATTGTTTCAGATTGGCAAAAAATTATTCTTATATTGTCACTTAATTTGGCCTTAATTTGGGCCTTAAGTTGAAAATATCTTCTAGATTTCTTATAAAATTCTTAATAACATTGCTGCAAGAATCATATAAATATATTCATCTCAAAAAAAGTTATATTAATTTGAAGTGGAAGCTTAACAAAAAATATCACATTTTTGGGATTTTTTTCCAAAAATGTGACAATATTCTTTCATTTCTAAAATTTTTTTTGTTCCGCTTTGCGAATTAAAAATTTTACAAAAAAATTTAAAAAAAACAAATTTAAAAAAAAATCTATCGAAGGTATATGATAGAGTTATGCATTCCAAAATTATTGCTAAATTTTTTTGTATGAGTTGCCAACTCTAATTCCCCAATTCCTCCGGTAACTAGTGGTGTCCCACAAGGGTCTAATATTGGTTCGTTGTTGTTCATGTTATACCTTAATGACCTTCTTTTGACAGGCTTATCATGTGAGCTTTTTGTTTATGCTGATGATGTTCAGTTTCTTTGCTATGAAAACTCACAGCTTACTGATGTTAATTATATTATTTGCGAAGTTTTTTTCATGGTCTTCTGATAATAGACTTAGTATTAACTTAAGGAATACTAAATTAGTATTTAGTTTAGAAGCTAATATATGGTCAAAATGGTATACCTTTTGAGTTTGTCGATAAGATTAAATGTTTTGATGTTATAATTGATGATCACTTGAATTTCTTCTCACAAATAAATAATGTTTCGTCCAAAAAATATCGTTGTTGTTAAGAAGACTTTATTCTTTCTTTTTCTATAAGGGATCATGCTTTATTAAGGCCACATATTTTTTATTGTATGGAAACTATTACTGGTACGATCGGTCGTGAATTAGCTAAATTTAATGAAATTTTCAACAGAATTGTTAGGTTTTTTTATGACGTAGAATATCGACAACATATTACTCCATATTTGGAAATTTTCCTTGAATGTTCTTTTCGTAATTATGTAGAATTTTTTTATTTTTCTACAAAGTAAAATTTGATGATTTCCCTGTTTTTTTTTAGTTAATAATTTTCATCTAAATAAATCTGATTTTCTTATCTAAAGAACTCTGATATTTTCATCTAAATAACTCTGATCTCTTCATTTAAATAACTCTAATAGGAATCCTCAGTTTTCCCATCCACACCCAGAGAAAAAATATTTTTGTAGTGACCATAATTTAAGAACAACATATTATGATTAAAACATAGGATGACAGCAAAAAATAGAAATGACTATAAGCAATAATTATTATGATTCCATTTTGTCAACTTGTGTCCGATTTTATGGTTTGTTTTTCATGCTACTACATCATTATCCCATTCTATCAGATTATAATTTGATGGTATTATATTACCATTCTATCTTATTATATTTTTATACCACATTATCATATTATGATTCTAGTTTATAATATTATTATGTCATTTTTCATATTATTATTATTACATTTTATCATATTATTATCCCATGTTATCATATAGTTGTCCGCTCTCATCATATTATTATTTCATTTGTCACATTATTATTCTATCTTATCATATATTAAAATTAAACGTATCAATAAAAAAAGAAATATTTACATATTATTTGTTTATTAATTGCATTAATTTGTACCACAATATGTGATTCAAATGCAAAATACTCGTACGTTTTTTTAACTAAACTCTTTAATGGTAGTTAATCAATATCTTACTTATATTGCCTAAATCACACCGAGCATAACCAAACCTTCTATATTTATATTTATTCATATGTCAACAAATTGAGAATTAGAATAAAGTTGGAAAACAAACATTAAAACACAAAATATATTTAAAAACAAACAAGTTATGAATTTTTCGATCATATTCGTAAAAAGCATATTTATTTGTAATATTTTATTGTTATGGGAATTATAATATTAATATGATTTGAAAACAGTATATGATTCAAGAATAAAGAAAAAGACTGCAAATATTTAGTGGTTGTGGAATTAATGATTTTTTTTTTATATTAAAAAATTTTGTTTCTGGTAAAAATTTTTCAAAATATATAATTTTCGCATTCAACCATAATAAAATTTTTATTGTGCGTAACCATTAAATGACAAAATTTAAACAAAAACATGGTTATTATAAATTAACAATGAAAATATAATATTATTGCAGTAATAATGCTGTAACCATGTTTTTTCTCTGCGTGCAGTCTTCTATTCTACATTTTTTGAAAGTTCATTTCAGATGAGATTGTCAAGAATGTCTTATGCACTCCTAAGGGATTTAAGATGTTTGTCATTCTCACCTCATATCTTTCGAAGAAAACTAATGCTTTATACCCCAATTCTGTAAAACAATTCAATCGTCTTGTCTAAGGAAGAGAAGTAGTCGAATTTATTATTCTTTAAATTTATATTTTTTTTATCGTCTATACTCGTATTACGAGGTTTGTGTCCATACTTTATATTATTGTCAAAACATTATATCCAAAACAACATTTAAAGAAAAAATCAAAATTTATTGCTTATTATTTTAACTCTAAATTTATATATTTAATATATGGTAATAATATTTGCTTATAACAAAAAAACCATTTTTATAATAAATTTAAAAAAAATATAATTAATAAAATAAAAATTGAAAATTCATCACAAAAAAGGATGTAATTATTGCCTTATATAAGATATATATTTTTTTTAATTTCACTATTTTAAAGATTGAAAATTACAATTTCCGAACCATTAAAAGAACATCCTGAAATTGCCCTTAATATACCTCTTTTTGGAGGAAGTAAAGCAAAAGTGAAAATGATATAGACAGATATTGCTTTGAAATTGAATGACTTAGGTCCACCTCAAACAGAACATGTTAATATGTAAGTATTACACAAAAAATGGAATATATGGTATGGAATGAACTAAAATCAAGAACCAAAAAAAAGCTATCAGAAAACCATCAATCTTTAAAAGCTACTGGTGGTGGACCTTTCCAATGTGAAGTCCTATCACAATTGAAAGAAGTGGTGAATCAAGTAATAAACGCCTAACATTACATCTACCAGTTCTAAAAAAAATTGAGAACAACTTAGAACTAAGAAAGAACTAGCGATTTACTGGGGGAACAGGTCAACAATCAAAAACATGTAGTAAAACTTTTATCAGATTTAAATGAAACTCAAACCAAAGTCGTGGAAGCCCTAAGCAGCTGGCTAATTGCACTGAAAAATTAGCAAAAGTTGTACAAATTTTTTTCTAAATATTTAACATCTGATTAAAGATTTTGATTATTTTTTCTTCTAACTGTTTAATTAATATATGTATATAAAAAAAATTCCTAAATATTTGAATTGTGTTTGCTTCCAGATTACGCTGAATGTTTAAATCCGGATACTTATAAAACCAAAAATGGCAAATCACAAAAAAGGTCTTAAAAAACGAAAATTTCGTGAAATCTAGTGTAGTTACATTACAAAAAAAAAATCACCATTAAATCACTCATATACTCAAACACAGATATCAACAAAATTTCCATAAGGAAGGAAAAACAAAACATCAACAAAGTCCCCTAGAAAGTGGCATTTTTGGTTGATATTACATTTTATGTTTTGTTTTGTTCTTCTTCAATTGTAACTTTATAAGTTTGGGGCTTAGTGTAGGATGTACAACAGTTTGCCGGCATTTTTTCGACATGTGTGAAGTTACTACATTTAACACGTTCCGGAAAGCTTTATTATTTAAACGAAAATTTCTCTGAGTTGTAAGTTTACCCGGCGTCTGTTAAATTAAGCGGATTTATATTATCCCGCAATTGCATTATTTGTTGGTAAAAAACCCACAACATTCTCCGATTTTTTCTGTTTTTTTTTTTTCAAGACGCTAGTAAAATATTTGTCGTCGATTTTGAAATTTAAAATTTTTGAAATATATTTTTCCTTAATCAAATATTTTACGTAATTATTTATCGCAACCAAAGACAGCAACCATTATAGAAACCATATGACTTAGAGAATTTAAAAAATATTACTCAAAAATATTTTTTTTTATAAAATCGTTGAAAATCTTCTTACAGAATTAGGATACTACTTGTCATGACTTATTATAACCTCTTTCTTTAATTATCTACCATAATTTAAGAGTATTTGGTTCAATCATTAAATATACAAATTTATCTTTGTTTGAGTTTTCCATATGTTTATTTCCAATGAATCTGATAGGATTTGTTATAATTTTAATTTTAGTTTATTTATTTACTTATTTATTTGTTTAATTCTTTAATTTAATTTAACTATTAATTCATTCAATTACTTATTTTGTTTATTTTGTTATATTGAATTATTACTTTTGATGTAGTAGCATTTATTAGTCTTATATGACCCGCTGGTCTTGGTTATGTAAATTGAAGATAAATAAATTTTTTATTTATTATAAAAAAAAAATTAAAAAATTATTGCCACCTTTTTTGAAAAAAAAAACAAATAAATTGAATCAATTAAAGTTTTTATTTCAAATTAATATAACTTTTTATCTAATCTATGTATTTATACGATTCTTGCAGCAATATTATTTGGAATTCTATAGGAAATCCGATAAATATTTAAATAACAATTTAGGGCCAATATTGAGTCCGCCAAGTGAAAAAATGAGTAAAAAATTTATTTCTACCTAAATATCTCTTAAACTAAAAGATATAACCTATACATGTAGTACTTTAAGGGGTATTTTGATGAATACCCTGTCTCAGTGAGATCTTCCCGGACGAGCGCCCAATTGTAGTATTAAAGTATTTTTGATAACACTTTAGCTACTTCTAATTTTTGTTGCTTTGATCTCCAATTTAAAACACAGCTGCGCTCTCAATTCATTATAATATTTATTTATATATTAAGAAACTATTTACACTATTTATACATTTAATAACTTAAATTTAACACTTTCAAAATAAGAACCAAACTGTAAGACACTTGATGATCCTTTGTCACTTGATCTCTTTGACAATTGATTCATTGAATGAATGATCTGTTCGTAAAGTCGGTCTTTTATATCCCTGTTACGATTCCGTCATGTTCCGTTCTTCTTAAACCCAACCCAAGTCAATCCCTAAACTGTCAACCTAGGTGATCTTCTCCTACCTTTCCCCTCATTTTCTACATACATGTAAGTGTATTTTTTGTAGATATTTACAAGGACTGTCTACAGTATTTTTTCTTTTTTTTTTTTTTTTTGTCTAATCATAAATGAATTTTTGGTGACATTTTAAAAAAATTGCATACTCGAGGTGATAAAGTTTGGTGGTCTAACCACTCCCCCCTGACCCTCTAGGAATTTGCGCTCCTTCAAATTAACTCGAAAATACCTCGTCTCTAGTCAGGCGAAACTTTATTGAGTTATTTCCAACGGTTCGAAAATTACAGAATAATTTCAAAAAAAAAAAAAGCTTTTTGGAACCCTTGTGTACTAATCCTATTTAGCTAATTTTTGTTAGTAATGTGAAGTGAATAAAGATAGTCATTCTGGACCAATTAAAATGTAAAATTTATCAAGTAAATTATAAAATTTTAATAAAAAAAAAAATAAAGTCTTAAGAGTTTTTTCCAGCTACAGTTCTACAACTTTTTTCTAACCATTTTAATGATTTTAAATAGCAAACTGCTTGAGAAAACAACAAAAACTCTAGAGGAATTTCATTTCATTCTGGTTAGTAGTTTGAAAGTGAGAATGATTTCCACAGATGGACAGACTAACATATAGATATAGCTTTATTGACTTAGAATTTAATATGCATCAAAAATATATATACATTAGGAAACCTTAAATGATTATTTGCTAGTGTTACACATGGAATGACAAACTTAAAATAACTTCTTTCACCACTAGTAGTGCAAGAAGAATAAATAGAAGAAGAAAAGTATAGAACAAAGTGCTTGTTTTATGTTAACATCATATTATCTATTACTTTTACGTATGAGTAATATTTAATTTATAAATTCCTTTTAAATTCTTATTACTCATACGCTGCGAAATACTTTTAAAATTTTCATGGAAATAAATACTATCTGTATGACAAATAATTAAATTTCCTAAGAATTAACAATTCCTTAGAAATTTCTATTAACTACAAAAATTTTAAAAATAAATAAATAAATGTTTATATGTTTACGCATATCTAATTATAAGTTGTTAAACCTTTAAAAAGCTTATTGTATTTGTACAGTAATTTAAAAAAAAAATCTTAAAAAGCTGATATAAATTAAGATGAAAATATTAAATTAATTTTTAATAAAATATACATTTTCAATGACAAAAGCGCATATTTAATACTATTTTAAGTAAATTTAATAATGTTTTTTACAAAAATTTAACACATAAACATTTTTACCCATAAGTATTTATTTAACTGTTTATTTAGTTTATAAACCATGTTAAACATTTAAGTGCCTAGTGTTTATATGTATGCATATACATTATTGTATCCTTTGTCATTTTTTTCTTTAACATTTTCCTGACAATACCACCATAGTTTTAGTTATTGTTAGTGTTGCTGTTCTTTTGTTTTTTAATATATTTAGTTAGTTAATGTCACACAATAAATTAAGTTAAACCTTGTTTCATTTTGAGTCAACTCAAAGCTATTCATATGCTACTATTCTCATGGAAACATCAGTACATGTCGGGTTCTTGTAGCAGTTTCCTTTGCAAATGTGTTATAACATGTGTGATATATTACTTGGTTAGTAAACTTTTAACATGATAGAGGTAAAGAAAAGAAAATATTTAAAATAAAATTAGTTAGAGTAAATTTAGGATTAGTATGAGACTAGGAGGTCGTGCACAATGGAGCAGAATCTAAATAATTTGGAAATAAATCTGTAATTTCTAATCGGCTATTTCATAATCACAGCAGAGGTAGATGAATACCACAAAATTCTCTGTAAAATACCTCTAGTATGGACATTTTTAAAACTTTTGCCCATTTTTTGTTACACAAAGATTTTTTCATCTTTTTTAAACTCTTATCAATGCCTCTAAATACATGCTTACTTACGTTATTCATCTTTTATAGCTAACGAATTTCAGATTTCTTATTTTGGTATAATTTCTTAAAAATATCGCATACATTTCTTTTTCGATTTCCTACAAATTTATTTCTTTTCAACAAAATTATTAATAATGTAGAAATCACATCATTATTTTTTCACAGAAAAAAGTTTGTGCATAAATATAAGAATTTACTTTCATTGATTTTAGTTCATAATATTTAAGAATAATGTCAGATATTGAGGAAAATTTGATATTTTATTGTCTGTGATGGACATACATATGTCCTAAGTCCACATACTATTTCATAAAATCGTGATACATTTCCCTGATAGTTGGATCATTAGTATCCATTTTAAAAGGAAGTGAGACTTGGAAACGTCATTCTGATTTTGTAAAATTTTCCTCGCATTTTCGTTGTTCCTCATTGTGAATTAATTTTCCTTCGTTGAAAACTTCTTCAAGCTTCCTAAAATTTACGAATAATTAAATCAGTAGCTTCCTCGTTTTCCATACTATTGCCAAGGTGACATACATTTGAACTTGAGCCCCTTGACTGTCTATATTTTCCTGCTACAATCCAGCCAAGAGATGTTTCATGAAAAACAGGTGACTTGGGTTGAACTTAATTTGTCCAACGCATAAAAGTTCAAAGAACATTTCACCACCGAATAATAAATCACACAAAACAGAATTTAATTCACCTATTCCTTTTAAATTTAATCTGCCTCCTTTTCGTTTAATTCTAAGCCTTTGAGCAAGATCCTCAGCAATCAAATTAGTTTGAGAACCAGAATCAAGTAAAGCTCTAGCTAAAACATAATCGCCTGAGCTACAATTTATCTTTACTACTACTGTGGCAAGAACTACATTCTTATCAGATGAAAAGTGATGTACTGCAGCGTTAGACGTTGAAGGCATTTCTGATAAAAAAAATTTGCCGAAGAATTCGAAGCAGTATTTCCACTCTGAGATTCAGAACTATAGCGATGTAAAAGTATGTTATGACCTCCACCGTAAACTCTACACTTTTGGGCACTACATCTTGCCACAGTGTGACCTTTCTTAAGGCAATTTATACATGCAGGAGCACTTTTATAAATTCAAATCTTTGGCAAAAACTGGCACTGCAGCGAAAAAGGAATAATTGTATATATTATGTTCAGCAGATTTACAAAATAGGTATTTTTCCACTAATTGTTTCGATTTGCTTACCGTTAGTAATGTTTTCGAAGTTTTCTTGGGAGCATACTGGGAGCCATAGTGGGAGCTTTTCGAAATCAAGTTGTTGTTCTCATTTGGATTTAGTGACTGGATCAACCTTTGACATCACTAAATGAATCAAAATCGCATTTTAAATTTTTTTATCATCGCCAATTGACAACAATGAATCATAAATGGTGCAAAATGTGTCGATCATGATTCTCAAAGCTGGAGCTGAAGGTTTAGTAATCTCAGGGAGATCAAATAACTTTGAAATATTTTTCAAAAATATAAGACAATCATTATCATAAACTTTCTTCAGACTCGCCAAAGCTTTCAGTAATTCTCTTCGCTAACTTGAAATGCTTTTACAGTACCTAAAGCTTCATCAGTTAAGCATGATATCAGGTGGTAAAATTTTTCAATATCTGTCAATGTGTTAATATTAACACTTTTTTAAGGTTTTTTGAAATGAATCTAAAGTCAAGAAAACATAAAGTAAATTGTTTAGATGTTCATTTATATTTTTAATTTGTAAAAAAAATGTTTGAAATTTTCTTCGGAAAATTTTAAGTTTTTAATGATTTTTTACAACATTATGGAAATATAAGAGAAGCGCTTTTGTTCAAAATGATGTGCTGCAAAATGCAAGCGAAGTTATGCCAATTTCTAAACATTATTTTTTTACGGATTTTCCTTGGAATTTTGCCATTTTAAGGCTTTTATTTTTATATTATTAACTATTTTCACTTACTACTTGCAATCAAATCTAATAAAACTGAACCAGAGTTTTAACAAAATTTTAGCAAAATTACTAAAATTTTCATTATGAACAATTTAATAACATCTATGAAAAAAATTTTACTTTTTATGAAAAAAGTTTTAGAAAAAAAAGTCATATTCGATTCATAATATTTATGAAAAAAATTTTCAAATATATGAATTTAGTTTCTCTGTGTTTTCGAGTTTAAAAAAATTAAATTTTGAATTTCAAATTTTGAAAAAATTATGAATTCTAAAGTATTTTCGGTCATTCGCTTCTAACTAAAAGTTTTCCTTAAGAACAAATTAAGGTTTTACTTTTCTCTAAAACACTTATAGCTACATGAAGCTCATTTTAAAGCAGAAAGCATTTCCAATTTTTTTAACCGGGATTGGTCTAGATCCTTTAAAATTTGCCATATTTCAAATCAAAATTTTGATAATAGGCAAAAATATTTTTAGCAAAATTTTCTTTTTATTAAAAAAAAATCTGAAAAC
The DNA here is from genome assembly GCA_932274085.1 of Protocalliphora azurea. NCBI lineage: Eukaryota > Metazoa > Arthropoda > Insecta > Diptera > Calliphoridae > Protocalliphora > Protocalliphora azurea. The sequence continues at coordinate 28,946,855 of OW026521.1, forward strand.
TATGCACGCCAATTTTTATATCCACCATCGAAAAAGACGGAAGAAGGGGGATGTATTGAGTTTGTCGGTTCGTTTGTAACATACCGAAACGAATTGTTAAACCATTCATCACTAGTATAAAGGGTATATATGAGTTAGTCATTACATTTGTAGTTTTTGCAAGATTCATCTAGGATCCCAAAAAGTATATATATATATATATATATATATATATGTATCTACAGTTTAAAAGTAAATATTTCATATTTTATTTGTTATATTGTTCTTTGTGGTATTTTATCCAAAGCAGTTTTTTATTACCCACAAAAAATTATTGACTTTAGTGCCGTTCTGTTTTATGCAAACTAATTGCACAATAAAGAGCAAAATGTTTCTTGAATGCTGAAAGTCTTAGCTATGATTTGATTTAAATTTTGTTGTCAAATTCTATTTTTTTTTTTTTTTTTTACTTAATAAGCCTATGTTAATCCTCATTATGGAACTGGATATAAAAATTATTTCCACAAAGTCTCAAAATTTTAATTTGTATGGAGGCTACGACTCCCTTTTAGTCCCTTCTGTTCTATGTTGGACTCAATTAGGGATCGCATCATTTTCGCAAAATCGTTTTAAGTTATGCTGTAATAAATAATTCTTTAGATATGCGATATATGGGGGTTACCCTTTCCACCGTTTTTACCGAAAAATCCAATAGTTAATATTTTTGGTTTTACCCCTTAAAAAACTTGTACGAAATGTCATTGCCTTTCATGTTTTCGTTTCGTTTTTATGACTTGTAGACTCTGAAAATGTTTAGATACAGATCCTTATAATATATATAATGATATAAGGATTTATAAAAACTTGATTCTATTTAAACTTTATATCAAAATGCAAATTAATGAAAGCATTTAGTGTTTACACAGATACATAATATAACGTATCTCATTTTCATACAACACATGTCTATACGTGTGTAGGGTATATAAGATTCGGCACAGCCGAATATAGCACTCTAACTTGCTTTATTAAGAAATTATATTTTTTATTGTGCCCTAAAACATCCCCTCTCCCTTTGACACATTTTATTAAGGCAATCAATTAATTTATTATTTACAACATCAATTTCAATTGTGGTTACAATTTAAAGGTCATGTCCCAAAGTGCTATAATAAATGATTTAAAGACAAAAAGATTTAATGTAAACGCAACACGTTTCAATCAATTAAACTTTATCTCAAAACAAATTTTGTTTAAATTAATATAAAATATGTTTCATTATATCTTGGAATAAAAAGACTTAATCTTAATTAAAACTAATGGATATTTTCTATAAAATTTTAATAATTTCAAATATCTTTTTCTATGGTAACTGTTACATTGTTGTTACATTAATTTCTCCAACTAGTTGCTAAGAGTTTTAAGACTAAAGCTCCTTTGTTAAAGCTTTATTTGTGTTAACTGTTGATGGCTGCTATGTTACATTAGTAATTAACTACTAATTATTTTGAAATATAAAAGGTAGCAAGTATATTGTACTTAGCACAAATAAGGACTTTAAAATAAAGCACATTAATTAAACCTATCACTCATTGATATAAATAATAACCACCTTATTAATTAAGCGGAAAACTGTCAAACAAAATATGCATATTTTTTATTTCTTCAGGAAACTAAAGCCAACACTTTGAAATTTGGTTGCGCAAAAAATTATTAAATTTATTATTAAAATTAATTGAGAAGGTTAATGGGTTCCTATATGATAAGACTATGTTGGGTTCCTGGTCATTGTGACATTCTTGGCAACGAAATAGCCGATGAGCTAGCTCGCAGTGGCTCGGAGCTAGATAGGTCTTTCATAGAGTCATCTGTTAAGATTCCAATTGGGTCCTTTTTTAGGGCCATAGGGGAGTGGACTCTGGACAACACGAATCGAGCCTGGAATGACAGATCGGACTGCAATGTTTCTAGGGCATTATGGCCTAGCTTGAAACTGGCAGATTCCAAGCATCTTCTAGGTATGAGTCGTGGTAGTCTTAGAGTCATAGTAGGTATGGTTACGGGTCATTTCTCAATAGGGAATATGATGAGTAAGTGGGACATTGGCACATCAGACTTCTGTAGAACGTGCGATGATGTTGAGGAGCTAGAGACAGTGGAGCACATACTCTGTCACTGCGTAGGGCTTCAGCGTAATAGGTTGAAGTGGTTTGGAAGCCATACACTACATGAACTAGGTGAGGTTAATGGCAAAGGACTTGTCAACCTCATAGGGTTTGTTATGGGGATAAAATGGCTTGGGAACAATCATAACTGATTGATTGGGTATAGGTTCCACTTTTCTCTTTTTCTTTTTCTTCTTTTCATAAAGGGATCACAATGGGCCGTTTGGCCTCTGGGTGTAGGCGTGAATGCGCCGCCCTTTCCAACCTAACCTAACCTATTATTAAAATTATTAAAGTTAAACAAATGTGATTCCTTATTCAAGTGTTAGGCAGTATATATATATATATATATATATATATATATATATATTTGTATACCGAATAATCGAAAAAAATAGTATTGAATATTTGCGAACTAAAAACAAAAACAATTTCGTAAAATTACTTTAAATTTTTTTGCAGAATTCGTACCTAAAAAAAATTCAAAATAATGTAGTTATCAATTAATTCTTGAGAAAAAATTATACAAGCAGTAGATTTAATTTAAATCCTGACTTATTCTCTTCAACCTTTTTTTAAAAAAAAGCATGTTATGTTTTATTTGAACGCATACCTTATTTCAACAGAAAAGACTTAGAAATCCTTAAGTATTTTCAGCCGGATATTTCAACTGGGTAATTGAATGATATACTACAGGGTATATGACGGAGATATATGAATATATTTTGATATTCAAGCTGCTATTAAATCTCTCTCTCTTCCCTATTAGATGTTTATTCGATAGCCAAGTTGATGCATAAACTTCTGATATGTTTTAATAAAATGATAAACTAAACTACAGCTTGTATTATAAAATTCCTTGGACTTTACAATAATAGCGAGTCTACCAGTTGTATGTGTAATATTAAGAACACTTTTATTTAAATAGCTCATGTACATATGTCATTATGTATGGAATGTGTGATTCGACTAGTTAAAAATCCACCCACGGATGCGTTGCCTACAGGTAAACCTCATGTTAGTTGGCATCATTCATCCATTCATTCATCTACTTTTTGGTGCTTTGTTGCCAAAGATGATTTTTCGGACAAAATTGGGATCTTCTTTCAAACGCTCTGTTGCGTAGTTACTATTATCTATATTCATTAGTTTTAAGCTCTTGGATCAGTTAGATCTTGTGAAGATACCTGCCCAAATTCATAAAGCAAAATTCATAACGTTGAATTCTATAAAAGTCTAAGTTCTTGTGCACGTCAAGGAATCAATTGCTTTATGTTGTCAGTCGATCTAGCATTAGTTTAACGTACAAATGTTATGTTGTTTACTGAACTGTTCGTCTCGAGTTTAGTCTTTAAACGTTGGAGAGTCTACTTTTGAAGAACCTATATATGCATTTCAATATTATGTTTCTGTTATTAGAATGTGCTGCTCAATTGTATAACTTTTGACTTAGCATTAGTAATTAAATAATTAATACTAGATGTGGCAGTCGCTAACAAAATAATATGGCCGTTAGAAGCTGTAGAAATCAATTTGCTTTAATTGGAAAATTCTTTATTCTTTATTAAAACATACAAATGGTAAAAGACAATCTAGAAGTTTATGTAGATGAGTCAATACTGAAATCCACCTAAATATTAACTAAAGAAAAACCACAGATACCTGAAGTTTAATTATATTAATATATAAACATCAAGAACAAGGATTAAATCTTCTTTTATAAAACTACCCAGCAAAAAGTAACAACTGATGAAAGCAATAGATGGTTTACTTAATTGCATATAGCTTCCATAAAGCTTCCAAGAATGCAATAGCGTAAGTGCAAAAGACACTCTTCCCTACCATAGTGCTTCGGAAAAGCACTAAAATCTATTTCCATTGCTTCTAGGTGACTTATCTCGAACAAGCATCAAATAGTCGGTTATCATGGTACTATAACAGTCACCATTGACGGTTACGTTCGCACCGGCATCATTTTTAAAGAAATATGGACCGATGATTCCACCGTCCCACAAACCACACCAAACCGTTGTTTTTTCTGGATGAAGTGGCAGTTCTTGAATCTCTTTAGGTTGCTCTTCATCCCAAATGCGGCAATTTTGTTTGTTTGCATACCCATTGAGCCAGAAATGGGCCTCATCGCTGAACAAAATTTGCCTCGAAAACGTTGGATCTTCTTGGAACTTTTCAAGAGCCCATAGAGCGAAGCGATTTCGCTTGGGAAGGTCGAGCGGCTTCAGTTGTTGCACAAGCTATATTTTGTACGCTTTCAATTTAAGATCTCGACGTAAAATACGCCAAGTCGTTCCATACGTCAGTCCGAGTTGCTGCGAACTGCGCCGAATCAACTCTCCACGGTCTTCGTGTACCCTCTCAGCTACGGCCGCTATATTTTCTTCACAGCATGCTGGACGTGGTCTATTCGGTCGAATATTATCCAATAATGAATGCTGGGTCTCAAAATGGGTGATGGTGTTACGAATAGTACGCTCAGTAGGCCGATTATGTTGACCATAAGTTGAGCGAAGAGCACGAAACACATTCCTCACAGAACGTGAATTTTCTTAATAAAATTGAACGATTTGTAAACTTTGTTTAGGCGTAAGTCTTTCCATTATGAAATGCCAAACAATACTAAATAAAAATAACATGACAGCATGACACGACTCACACGTGATCTGTCAAAAAAAGGCTATTGAAAAAAGTATCTCTATTTGAATCACCCATTATTTTACTTTTTATAATTTTATGAGGAGGTTTTATATATGATTTTGTTTGCTTCTCCGAAGGTAAGGAAGAGTGTCCTTTGCTCTCAGTCAATAGCTTAGACTATTGCATTCTTGGAAGCTATATGATAGCTATATGCAATTAAATAAAATCTATTGCTTCCATGAGTTGCTATTGCTCCCAAGTATTGAAACATTTTTAATGAGTTGTCGAAATGAGGAAGAATATAATAGAAATATATGCATATAGGTGCGTCGATTTTGTTAGTCTTAACTTGAGATGAATGAACCTAATATGATTTACAAAGTATTTAGTTTTAAAAGGAGTCTTTATTTTCCCGGAAAATTATTTTTAAATTACAGATTTACAAATTTTTCTAATTATTTTTTTAATCATACAGCCCAGTGACCCTAAATTAAAAAAGTCAAATTTAAATCCTTAATCTCTTTTTATACCAATATATTATTTGACTATTTTTATTAAAAACAAATGTTCATTACTTGTCAATTTATCTTCTACTCAATTAGCTTTATTTCAAACAATTACTAATTTTATTTTATATATAATAAACCCTCAAAAGAAGATAACAACCAAAGCAAAAAAAAATACTAAATAAACTTTTAATTTAGTAAATTTTTTACAATTTTCTTCAGGGTTTTTAATATAATATAGCTACTAGTAACTACAGCTACTAAAATGAATAAATCCCAGAGGTCTTTTATACAGGAAACATATATACTGGAGCACAATACACTCTAACTCAACATGTCAATATCAATTTAATATAACACAGTTGTTGCCAATGTGTTACTTAGTTGCTTGCTGTTTTTTTTTTTTTTTTTCTCCCAGCTTTTATTTTAAATTGTTCATTTCAATTCAATGCATTCAATGAAATAAAATAAAATTGTAAGGCAAAAGATAAAGTAGAGAGATAAAAAACAGAAAGTAAGTAAAGAAAAAATTCCATTGAAAAGTTTAAAAAACTTTTCCTATGATTGCCATTTTTTGTATTATTATTTTTTTTTTTTATACATATGTTTGTGTGTGTTAATATGAGTAACATTAAATGTTTAAATATAAATATGCATGTGTGTATAGATATGTACTTATATGTTAACATATGTCTGATCTTCCGTTTCATTTAAAATACCACATCCGTTATAAGTAAAACAAATAATATACCGACTGTCTACTACAATCGCATGTATCCTGTAAAAACTCACAAATACACACATATACCCATATATATATATATATTTGTAAATAAACAAAAAAACGAGAGAGGAAGAAAGAACTGGAAAAAACTTTGTTTCCCTAGTGATGTGACATTATAAAAAAACACACTCACACACACAAACACACACACAAAACAGAATCATAATAAAAAACGTTGCATTATTATATTTTGTTTAAATGCTTATAATTGTTTTAAACTCTAAGGGCAATGAAGAAAATTATCACAGCTTATAGTATGATATGAATAATTTCTTGTAAACAATTATCATTCCATATTATTATAATGTTTGCGAGAACATTTATCTTTGTATTATAATATTGTTATACATATATACTATTTATATATATAAATATATATATGTGTGTGTGAATATATATATATATATATATATATATATATATATATATATATACATTGGTCCTTAGACAATTTATAAAAAATTTCGTTGATGTTGCACCTTAAATGGGGGGTGGGCGGACCACGTTCATTTTTGGTTTCCAAGTTTACATTGGTCCTTGAATTATTCATGCAAATTTTGTTGATTTACATGCTTTTTTATAAAAAAAATATTGGCCGAAAAGTATAAACTGAAGCGACGGGTACCCTGTTTTTCTAGTACTTGGTTCATACCTTTTTCTCATTTTCAATCAAACAAATCTTATATAAAACAAATATTTGAGCCAAATTTCCTTCCCCTACGACGTCTGCCCCTAGGCCTATGCTGCTTTCAACAGTCAGACAGACGGATGGATGAACATCGTTAGTACCCAGAATTATTTCGACATTATTTTAACATGTTACACACGGAGTGACAAACCCAATATGCCCCCATCATTTTTTTGATAGTGGATATAAAAAGGCCGATTATAAGTAATTACTAACTTCATGTTATATCTTTTAAAATTGTGGTCCCATTGAAAAAAAAGTAAAAAGAAGCACCTAAGCTTTAAAAAAAAAAAAAATTATCCTACAATCACTCTGTTATAATACAGAATGAGTTACATCTTAGGAGCTCGTAACTTTAACAAATAAAGGACGATTTCCATGATTTCAACAGACAGACGAACTTCTTTATTTTAACCTCTCTAAAAATCCAAAATTTATACATATAACTAAATATTATAGAAAGTAAAAACGAAATGATAAACTTTACACCTTTGGTGATGCATATAACAACTCAATTTTTTCCTCTAACGTTTTTATCATCTCACCCATAAATTTTAACACACATACACAAACATAAAAATGATGACTTCATTTATCACACTAAAAAGCTGATATATATAATATCATGAAACAATCATCATAACAAAATGTCTGCACCTCCTCCTGCTCCACAAACTGTTTATCCAGTGTTAGTGTGTCAGAATAATTTTTATGATGCGAAAAAAAGAAGAAAAAAACAATCCTGTCATAAATGTTGTACCTGTTGTTAAATTTTTGGTAATCTTTGACAGAAAGCTGTTGTATTAAGAAAAATGCAAATGTTGCAATGTATTAGGAAATCATAAAATTAAATTGAAAGTGAATAACAAAACTAAAGGAAAAAAATGTTTAAGGTTTATGATTATATAGATGCAAATTTTTTATATTGAGGTATATTTTTAAGATAAAATATAACAGTAAGTAAGAAAATTATAGTGTAACTATATAGTGTAGTATATAATCTAGTTTATATTCTAGTCTCTGGTGTAGTATGTAGTCTAGTCTATAATCAGATCTAAAATCTAGTCAGTAGTCTGTTCATTTTTTTATTAGGTAAACAGATGCATAAAAAACTCTAGGTTATTGCCAGGACAATCAAAAATATGCTCTAAAAAAGTGTTTTATACGCAAAAAAATGCTTTTCGAATCAAAAACTAATCCCTTAAAATTAAAAAATATGCTCTTTAAACATTATGGCTAAATTTTAAATTAAATATCAACTATTCGTACTAAAAATAAACCATCTAAAATTGGTCATATATTTTTATATATAACTAATATATGATGATATATTATGATATATTGGGCTTATATGTATATAAGTTAACTACCCAGCTGAAAATGGTCATATATTTTTATATATGACCCATGTATAACGATATATTATTATATATGGGTTCATATATAAAATAATATATGGAATAGTTTATATATGAATATATATATATATATATGTAGATATAGATATATATAAATTATATGAAGTATTTTCACATATATGGAAATATACTTGTAAAATTTTTATCATACACTGCCTGCCACTTGAATAAGGAATCACATTTTTTAACTTTAATTAAGTATATCTCCTAAACTAAAGTTCAGAAAAAAATAATTTTTTGCGCAACCAAATTTCAAAGTGTTGGCTTTAGTTTCCTGAAGAAATAAAAAATGTACATATTTTGTTATATTACAAATTATGCATTTATTTAAAGACATGTATTTCTGTGGTACTATTTCGTGTGTCCTTGGATAAGGAATTATTTTAATGAGAATTTTTAATTTGATAGTTTTTAAATAGTTTTTATTCAAAATGGGACGTGGTAAAGCTCTTAATAACTCTGAAAGAGTAAAAATTCTGTTTTTGAAATCTCAGGGTCAGAATCTGGTCCACATAGCCAACAACATTAATAGAGGAAAGACAGTTGTGCACAATTATTTAAATAACGTGGAAAGATATGGAAAAAAACATGAAAGGTCGGAAGAAAATGGCAGCAACTCCAAAAGAAAGACGAAAAATTCTTAGAATTGCATGAAATTCTACCATGTCGGTATCAAAAATACGTGAAAAAAGTGGAGTCAGTGCCAGTCTAAGAACAGTGCATCGTATTTTAAAGTCGTGCTCATACATAGTCCGACGAAAACTGCAAAAAAACACCACTTAAAGAAAAATGCAAATCACAACGTCTACAGTTTGCCAAAAATACAATGGCATGGTCCAACAAATGGTTTAAAGTTGTATTTTCCGATGAAAAAAGTTTAATATTGATGGTCTATTACCTCCATGACCTAAATAAGGAAGAATTATTTTTGAGCAGCAGACACAGCCGATAGGGCGGAATAATGGTAGGCGGTACCATTTCGTATTATGGTACCATAGAATTGGTTTTTGTATCCAACAAAATGACTGCAACGACTTACAAAAACATTCTGGAGCAAGCATTTCCAAAATTTAATGATTTCTTTGGACCCATACCTTGGACCTACCAACACGACAACTCTCCGATTCATACCGCCAGAGCAGTAAAACAATGGATTAATCAACAAGGTGTTCAACTTTTGGATTGACCCCCATATTCACCAGACCTGAATCCATTGGAAAATGTCTGGGGTTAGCTTGCAAGAAAATTTTATGAAGGAGGAAAACAATTTGAAACGATAGAATCCTTAAAGGATGCAATAACGGAAGCATGGAGTTCAATTTCGCTAAATTACTTAGAGTCATTATACAAGTCGATGCCAAATCGCATTTTTGAGGTTATTTCTAAAAATGGTGGCAGTACTCATTACTAATTGAATGCTAGAAGTTAAAAACTTTCATTTGTATAACCTAAAATTTAAAAATAAATTACAATTTGCTTAGTTTTAAAATATTCCTTATTCAAGTGACACACGAAAAAGTACCACAGAAATACATGTCTTTAAATAAATGCATAATAATTTTAGTATAACAAAATATGTATATTTTTTATTTCTTCAGGAAACTAAAGCCAACATTTTGAAATTTGGTTGTGTAGAAAATCATTTTTTTCTGAACTTCAGTTTAGGAGACATACTTAATTAAAGTTAAAAAAAAATGTGATGCCTTATTCAAGTGGCAGGAAAAAAACTTATTTCAAATACGAAACCATATATTAAATCAAATATAAAATCCAATATAACTCTTAAACCAATAAAAGTACATGAAAATATACTTCAGGAAATTTGTAGGAAATATTATTGTCTATAAATAATAACATAACAACAAAACACATACGATGCTTTATTAGCAAATTATATGCAAAGAACTAATATTTTTATTTAATTTTACTGTCTAAATATCTGTTCAAAATTACTAATTTCTTGATATTTTAAAATAAATTGAAAAATAAAAATTCAAACGTACTACTACAATTTTATTAAAAATGTAATAATTAAGAGATTTTCTCCAATTAAGAATTCATTTTGACAATTAGTAGCAAAGGTAAATGTGCGATTATTATTGATAAACACTTTTAATTTTCTTATATTTCAGTAGAATTTGTTAAATGAATCTAACAAGTTTCAGAAATACAACAATCTAAATGGCAGGAGGAAACTCCAATATCAAAGGATAGATAAGTCTACAAGGAGTAATCGTGAAGAGATTTTAAGAAGGATGTTATAGCTAAATGCCATCTAAAAGAACAAATCCACTGCTATTTCGACAAAATATATGTAAGTGCTTTTTGTTTAATTCAGGTGTTAAATAAAATAATTTAATGTACATTACGCTTTAATTTAGCGTTTTTAATAAAATTAATAAAACAAAAATATATTCATAATTAACTAAATTTGTGTTAACTCTTCTCCCCTAAAATTTGATTGTCCTCAATCAAAAGTACAGTATCTGTGTAATTTTCATTATGTGTTGTTCCTTAGATTCGTTTCGCATTAACATAGGTTCTTGCTGGGTATTGGGAACTCCTTGAGTGACATGATTTTTTCAGACTGACGGACAATAAGACAGTAATCCCGAGGATCACTAAAACATAGGCTATTACATCACCCATTTTGCTTTCGATATTCAAAAGCTCGATCGCTTATTGACGTGCATTTCCTTGATTAACTCCAGAGTAAGAGTTTCTTCCACACGTGAATTTCCCGCCTTTGGTTGTACAACGGCTGGTAGTGGGTAAGCATAGGTTATTTCTGAACCCGAGAAAACCTTACCGTTTGCTGATAATGTTTTATTGTGAAATTTTATGAGGAAAGTACCGTTTAGAACAAATGGCTCTCGACCAATGAGAATTGTGCCATTAAATTGATTCAATAAAAGTGCCCCAGGAAGGATTTCCTGTATCGTGGCCATATGGAAATTATTAATTAACGTGCAATTGGACGGTATCACTTATTGGTAACTTACAATAAAAATATTATTATCATTTTGTTGTTGTTGGTTTGGTGGTTGGTTGTTGTAGTTTTAGCGGTTTTTCTGATATTGCTGGTTTCTCTGGTGGTGGCTGCTTTGACTTTGTTTTGAAAATGTTTATATTTATTTTGGATTTTCTATGTTTTGTTTTGGTCAATTAATCTCTTCGATCTTCACAAGTTCTTTTTAGGGATTTTATTTATTTAGTTGTTTTTTTTATCAATTTATGTTAATTCGTTTTTCTTTAGTTGTTTATTTAAATGTTAAATTTATGTTTGCGATCAGTATTCAATCTGTTATTTATAGTTTACAAAGTTTTCTGTATGTTTTTCATGTTTATTCAAGTTTTAAACTAAAATAAAGTTTATTTTATGTAGACTTTTTTATTTTGTTGTAAATTACTTAGAATTTTTTTTTTTTTTTTGTACTTTTTTAGTACTATTTAGAAGTCTAGTTATTTTATTGTCGATGCTTCTTGAGGACCGTTTATTTTTTGTAGACTTTTTGTTTTTGTAATATTTATTTACTTTTTTTTGTGTTATTTTAAAAGTTAATTTTGTTTTAGCGAAAATTTAATAAAAAGAAAAAAATTTATTTTTGTTTTGTATGAAATTTAGTTTTTTAACTTCAAGTTGAAAACGTATCCGTATACCATTGTTCACCATTAGTGCCTAATGGTTGTAGTGGTAAACTGCACCAACTGCCGCCATTTCCTATTAAACCGCCTGGGTAACGTCGCTTAATATCTGCTGGATTTTGGTGACCTCCATCAAATTTGCGTTTACCGACTACCGGTAAATTTTGTAGTGGTTTGGCGTGCTGTTGTTTATTTAAAAATAAAACAACATGTTCGAGTACTTGACTATGACTGGTTTCTTTATTAAAAAATTTTATAATTTAAAATATAAAAATGCTTAATCATAAAAACTTAAAATTGTGTAAAATAAGCTGAACTCAATTATTGGTAATAATAGATGCTGATAGTAAAAAAGCGTGTGTTGAAAACAAAATAGCTTACTCAAATTGCAGACAGTTAAATGAACTTTAATAAATCCAACAATAACGCAAACGCAGCAGCTTAAAAAATAATTAACTAAATTTGTGTTAACTTATACAAATATATAATTCGTATAAAGGGGATTGAATACTGAATAAGTTGATTTGTGGTTTTAATAACATACATACATATTTCATAAAAAAATAAATTTAATTTCTTGACATTTACGAAAAATTAAAATCAGGACCTGAATAAAATTTTAAAATAATAATCAATTATTTTCACATAAAAGGCCTTCTATGAAATTTCGGGAGGAAAAGAAGGTAAGTGTATGTAATACATACATATTATTGATAAACTTTACATTTCATCTATATATATAAATATATATACAAAAATGAAATATGTATATATATAACTTAAATATAATATAATATAACTTAAATATAAAAAGTGACGATAATCATATTCCCGATTAAATGGTATAAAAACCAGTTTTTTGCATATAGTTCCCGATCGACGTGTTGTGAAGCTATTATAACTTTTATAGATAATTAAATTTCCTAAAATTTTCCTGAAGAGTTATATCCCACCTAAAAAAAAATTATGTGTGGTTCATATATTTATGCATATACGAAGCTCCATATACATATGTCTGGATCCAAAAATTGAGGGTATATGGAAATATATGACAAATATTTAACCATATGCACATTTATATATATATATCAGTTCTATTGTGAATTACAATTAAAACAATTTTTCTTTTTTTATTTTTAAATTTCATTGAAAATATAAAAAACAAAACACAATAAATAATTTCTGAAAATATTTCCGTATACTTTCCGCATACTTTCGGTCCATCCCGTAGTTAAATTAAATTCTGGACTATGGTTGCGCATTGTTTGTCGGAGCCGACTACACAATCACAATTAGGATGCATCTCTTGTTTAGCGTGGTTTCACCGCAGGATCTGCACCAGACAAAGTATGTTAGTTCCTTTTAATTGACCTCCGCGCAGAAGTCCCATACTGAAAATTGTCCGTTTCAAATATTGTCCAAAAATAATTAATGAATGGATGTTTTTTTTCCTTAATATAAAACAAGTATAGAAATGGTTTTCCTCCTCTACATTTAACAAAATTGTGTTTAATATCAAAAGAATAATAAAAATTATAGGATATTTTGTAATAATATTCAAAATATTCAAACACTTACCAACACTTAACACAAATAATTGCGAATTGTTAGAATATTTTCATATTTAATTGGTTTTAATTTATTTATTTTTTTTATGTCAAGCATTTTTACGAGTATTTTTTTCAAATATTTTGTTATAGTTTATGAATTTTACTTTTTATTATATTTTCCTTTATGTAAATAAATTGACAAACACATTTTATCAAAGACACCAATATATTCAATACTCAAACTTATTATACGAAATACAGTAAAAATAGACAAATTTGTTAAATAGATTTGCATCAGATAATTGAAATAAGATTATTATTTAGCTACTTTTAAAATTGAAAAGCTTTTCATTATCCAAAGTATAAAAACATATTTCAGCTAATATATTTAATTGCAACATTTTCTGAAATCACGGTTATACAGTTTTGGGAGTTCTATGAAGAAAGTGTTTTTGGACTAGTTCATATATGCTTTCATATATGGAAAATATTTCATATACGACTAAAAATTTGCATATATAATTCTATATATGGTAATCTTTTAAATATATAGTTTTATATATGAATCTATATATTGAAAACATTTCCATATAGGAGAGCATACTTTTATATCATACATGGAGTATGCATAATAATATATGATAGTTTTCAGCTGGGATTGCATTTTATATAAGATTTAATATTTCATATATGGTTTCATATATGAAAACTAATTTCATATATAAAATCATATATGATACAAATTTCACATTTATATTTCCATATATGATAAAATAATTTATATATTTCATCATATATGTATTCATATATTGCGTAGAATTCCATATATGAATCAACACACTTCCATATATAAGCCCATATATATATCATCATACATTAGTTATATATAAAAATATATGACCAGTTTTAGCTGGGTACCCTCAATTTTTGGATCTAACATGTATGGAACTCCATAAATATATGATTCATACATAATATTTTTAGTTGGGTATGGAAGTGTATTGATTCATACATGGAATTGTTTGCAATATATGGATACATATATGGTGAAATATGTGAACTATTTTTAAAAAATGTTATTATCTATAAATGTTATAATAACAACACAACACGTTGATGCTTTATAACTGAATTATCAGCAAAAAACTAATTTTTATACCATTTAATTGCGAACACCTTGGAATATGATTATCGTCACTTCTAATATTTATCTATAATTTTTTATTATTATTATTATTATTATTATTATTATTATTTGGCTGTGCTAGGTATAAATTTTGTGCCTGATAAATTGATTTCGATTATGCTCGAAAATCGATTCTCGTTGTTAAGAAACAATTATTTTGTGATCGATTCTTACAAACCTATTTTATACTCAAATCGACTTTTAGTCTTCGATTAATCGAAATAAATATAATTTTTTTAAATAAATTGTAAAAATTTCAAAGGAAAATTTTAAAATTTTCAAAAAATAATAAAGTTTTTAAAAGATTTTGATATAAAAAAAATCATTAAAACTACAATTCAAAAAAAAAATTATTAAAAACAACTTTGACTACGAATTATATAAAATCTACTTTAATAAGAGAACGTTACTTGAGTATGCATTCCCGTAGTGTTGGATAGTCACATAAAGAGAAATCATTTTCTCAAGCCCCTATTTGTTTTACCAGAGCAATATGATCATCTTTCTGTGTTTCTATTATATTCAATTTTCTATTCAATGTTTCTATTATATACATTTCGATCCCAAGAATGCCCTTTTACCCAATATAAATAGAGATTGAGTATAGTTGAGTAGACATTACGACTACGTCTTAATTCTGGCATTACCGTTCAAATAAAAGTCGGTAGTTTATATCTTCCCGTCTAGCAGAAAATATTTTGGACTCGATTCTAATGTCAATTTTATATGTAATATTTTATATAATTGATGGGGTTCGATTAATCGACCATAAAAATCGAAATTAAAATGGTTGATCGAAAAAATACTAAATAAATTTGTACTTATTATAAAAAAAATCAATGTATTCTAAACAAAATTTTCATGACATTTAAAAATCTAAATATTAAAATAAAATATTAAAAATAAAAAACAAATATTAAATAAATATTAAAAATAAAAAATTTAGGCAAAATATAAATAAATAATTTATAAAAATATTAAAATCTTTATAATCTCTATGAACAGTTAGCTGCAGAATAAGACAAGTAACTTATTACCATTAGTAAACATCATGTAAATTTTGCTTTCTTATATTTGTTACCATATGGAAAACTATTCTTGCAAGAGCAAAATTGCCTTCATTGAAAGGACGCTTTACTATTGTTTATTGTTTCATTTGCATATATTTCTCATTCAAATGTTATGTATAAAAAAATTTATTATAAATTATATAATTTTTATGTAAAATAAAAAATTTTATATAAAACATGTAAGAAAGATATAGTCGGTCAAGCCCAACTATATGATAACCCACACCATTGTGTATGTCCATCAAAATTCGAGGAGGGGTCTTATATTAGACGTGAACTATTGTGGACCGATACGAGGGCGGATCAATAAGTCCGTGACTTTTCGAAATTCCCTCGTAGTTATATGAAATGCAACACTATTCCTATCAAGTATTACCTGTTAATAGACAACTGTCAAATTTTGAGCAAGTGTTGTCATTTACTTTGCGAAAAAAATAGGATTTTTCGAGGTCCTTAAAACAGGCATTTGTTTGGTCTCTTTCCACCGAGCCATCTCTTTAGGCTTAGAATAGGGCTAAATCCGGAGAATATGGCGGATGAGGTACCAATTCGTAGCCCAATTCATAGAGTTTTGCCATTGAGACATGTGCACCCGTTCATTATCTTGATGAAAAAGAACTTTTTCTTGGCCATATGGGGTCGTTTTCTTTTTAAATCCTCATTAAATCGGTTTAGTAAGTTGGCATAATGTTCGCCATTTATTGTTTTTCCCTTTTGAAGGTAATCGATGTGGATTATCGCGCGTGCATCCCAAAAAAATGTTGCCATCACCTTATTGGCGGACAAACATACCTTGGCCTTTTTCGGAGCAGGTTTACCCGGAGAAACTCATTGATTAGACTGATGCTTGGTCTCCGGAGTACAGTAATGGATCCATGTTTTATCCACAGTTACAAAACGCCGCAACAACTCATTCGGATTATGGTTAAACAACTCCAAACAATCCTTTGAAGTTGTCATACGTTTACTTTAATGGTCAATTGAGAGCAAACGCGACACCCATCTTGCAGACAGCTTTCTTAAACCCAGCTGATCATTTAAAATCGAAACCACACTACCATATGAAATGCCTATGGCATCAACAATCTCACGCACTTTTACTCTTCGGTCGGCCAACACCATATCGTGGATTTTTTTCGACATTTTCGGGTGTGCAGACCTCAATTGGCCGTCCAGAACGTTCAGCGTCATTTGTACTTGTGCGACCACAACGAAAGTCAGTAAACCACTTTTTTACCATTGAAATCGATGGTGCAGAGTCCCCATAGTATTTATCGAGGTTTTCCCTGGTTTGATTGACGGTTTCTTTTTCGCAAAAATAATGTTTAATGAGCACTCGAAATTCACTTTTTTCCATTTTTAGAAAAATGCACGAAGTTGTATGTTTTGAACAGCTGTTAAACGCAAAGTAAATGACGACACTTTCTCAAAATTTGACAGTAGTCTAGCAACAGGTAATACTTGATGGGAATAGTGTTGCATTTCATATAACTACGAGGGAAGTTCGAGAAGTAACGGACTTATTGATCCGCCCTCGTACTATACCAAAAAAAATACTTAAAAAAACGGTTCAGCTAACGAATTCATATGTTATTATTTTAATTAAAAATGCAATTTATAAGTTAATTCAAACTAAAAATTAGTTCTTTTATTATTTTTAAAATACTTCTGAAATTAACAGAAAACTAATTTAAATTTTTATATAAATGTATTTAAAAACAAACTTTCAGCTATTGCATTTCGAATGCTGCTTGTCTTGCTATTTTCAAAATTACTCGGCTCAGGTTCAGCAGTGCCTTAATTTTATAAAAATTTATAAAAAATATTAAAAAAACAATATGTATAATTTTATAAAAATTACACATATTGTTGAGTGCACAACACAGGTTTATTATTTTTAAAATTTTTGTGGGTTTGAAATGGAAATAATTATGAAATTTCGGAACGGCAGTTCTGACTTTCAATGAAATTTTACATAGTGATAGACTAGTTTTGAGCTTAGACCATATAGACCAACAGGGGGACTGGTCCACAAGGTCCCAAAATTGGACACCTCGGGTGTAAAAACAATCCTGATTCCTTACATCTGAATCGATTTAGAAGATTTTTATATAGGAGGATCGTTATCTTATGCAAATATTGTCTCTTTTAATTTAAGAGTTATTAAGTTTTGAAGGATTAACGTTCTTGCTTCACCCAATTTTTTGGATTTTTTTTTCATTAACAATAAATAGCAAAATTGTTTAAAGAAAGAATTTTGAAAAAATATTCACAAAGTCAAATGTTATAGGCATTTAAATTTGAACTATGAAAGAAAGTCAATATTTTTCCAGTTTTTTTTTTTTTTTTTTTTTTTTTTTTTTTGACAAAAAAGTGGACACATTCTTTTTCTGTTACATAAAAATTTTCTTAAGTAACATATAATGTTTATTTTTTCTAAACACAAAATATTTTAGAGAAAAACAAAATTTTCCAAAATCTTTCCAACAAATTTGAAATTTTCGCCTTAATTTCTCAAATCGCAAAACAGGAATCAAAAGAATTTCAATTTCGGTGACATATTAAATTTTAAAGTAGTGTAACTTCGGTTCTGTAAAATTTATTGACTTAAATTTTTTGTGTTTAACGAAGAATTATGTTAGCTAGACAAAAAAAGGGGTGTAGACACTTTTTCGTCCAAAAAAAAAAAAGCCATAATTTTTGAAAGTTTTAACCTCAAAATTGTTAATTTTTGGATTCGGTTAAAATATTGACTTCAAATTTTCTTTATTTAATAGATAATTTTGTTCTTTAATCAGTTAGAAAAACTCTAATAAAGTCAGCCGGAAAAACTGGATCAAGAACTTGCAAAATTGCGAAAATATCAAATGCAAATAACTCGAAAACTAGAAGAGATAAATAGCTTCAACAGAGGAATGTACAATTTGAACTTCAAATTGTACATTCCTCTGTTACGTCTATGTGAAATTTTATGTAAATCTAAACGGGCGGAAGTTACAGATTTATTTCCAAAATTTTTTGAATTTTTTTGATTCTGTCCCACTGTGCACTGTAGCTTAATTTCTTATCATTTTCCATACTTTCAAATATAGATGGTTTGCGTTTTTAATCTATCCACCAGATATTACTACGTTATATGAAACCATGAAGCAATAATGCTACAATTGTGGAATTAACCGTGGCTTTAGATTTTGAAGCTCTTGTTTTTTATTTATCTTCACTGTATTTATATAAGTTGATTTTGATAACTCTTGACATTTCGCAAATATATGTATATATTCAGCAACAAATTGAAGCTTCTATATTTTTAGGTGTTATTATGTAAAGCAACAGACATCATGCAAGCATGTCAGAATACATTATAATGTTTAAAAATATATAAATAATTTTATAACATATTTTAAGGAGGGGCTTATGTTGCTGAAGCAAAGCA
The DNA here is from genome assembly GCA_932274085.1 of Protocalliphora azurea. Lineage (NCBI taxonomy): Eukaryota > Metazoa > Arthropoda > Insecta > Diptera > Calliphoridae > Protocalliphora > Protocalliphora azurea. The sequence goes on from OW026521.1 coordinate 28,965,931, forward strand.
TGCTTTTAGGAATACATAATAAAAAAACAACTCAAATAATAACAAAATATACAATTTGAACTTTAAATTATCATAAATTTTGTACTCTATTTCATATTTTGCCTGATTTATTTATAGCTTACTTTTATAGTCTAAGAATTTGTTTGTTTGATATTCCAGAAACCCTTTTTACAATTATCATTTTTATGCTAAAATATGTTTATTTTTACATTCACTCCATTAAATTCCTTAATATGTTTTTACGCTTTATTACACTCATTCATATATTTCTTGTCTTATGTATATTCAGTGATGTTGTTTTTAACGCTGACCGTATTTGAGAAATTTATTTTATGATTTTGGAGAAAAATTTGCGTGCAATTGCAGTAGATCTTCATTTAATGGTCATTTATTTCTGTGTGTGTGTGTGCGTGAATATGGTATTTGTACGTTTAATTTCAAAAGCCATAAAATCTTGTAATAAATGATTATAGTTTTATATTATAAAGAGAACTTTTGCATACGTTTGTGGAAAATTGGACAAGTGTAATATGTTAAAAATAATTTATTGCAAGGTTTTAATGTTAAATTAATATTTAAGAGCATAAAAAAGTTTATGATATCCTTATACAAGAGATTTTAATTATTATCTAACTAACTATTTCTACCCGGCGTTGCTCGGGTTGCCCGACATATTAAAAATCATGAAAATAAAATCTAATTTAAGTTCATATTAAGACTTTTATCTATCTTTCTTATATTTCCGATCATTAGTTATAGCTTATTGGGTTCTTAAAAAATACCTAACCCAAAGAAAATAATAATATTTGGATTTGTATGAGTTCGACTTAAACGAAAGTTATAAAAGTTTCACCAAAAGTTCTAAAGTAAAAACTCAGTAAGTAAGTAAGTAAACTAGAAAGAAAGTTAAATAAAATGTCGCTTCAACATTCCCTTACGAATGACATTAACTTTGTATGGCGAGTTTGCGGTTGGAAGCAAATTTTTGACGCGATAGGCGTTCTTTCCAATGCTGGAAATGAAGCAAATGTTTTAGTTATAGTAAACATATAGATGCATATTATTCACAGAAAAATTATTATCGAATATTTTTCAATTAACACAGTTGTTTCATTTTGCATCTAAATGTAATAAATATATTTAAAAAAATATAAAAAAATAAGATTTAAGTAAAATTTTATTTCTCACTTAAATTTGTAATTCATTCAATCATCTACTTGATTGATTTGATCAATTTTTTAATTGGAAAATTTCTTATAGTTTTTAGTAATTGATGTAATCATTTTGGTGAGAGGTGCAAATTTAAAAAAGTTTTTAATTGAATATATTTGGTGATTGGTGACTTTTTTTTGTGTATTCTCCCTTATAATGACAAACTCTGAAATAATTATTACCGTATATTTTTCAATAAACACAATTATTTCATTTTGCATCTAAATTTAATAAATATATTTAAGTAAATATAAAATAAAAATAAGATTTAAGTAAAATTTTATTTCTCACTAAAATTTTTAATCCATTCAAAATTTTACGATTTACAAAAGAAAATTAACATTAGCATGGCACAGGAATATTCGCATTTAAATTTTTAAGTTGAAACCCACAGACTGCATATGTTCAACCGATTTATTCCTTTCCTATACTTTTCTAAAAGCTAATTTAAAGGAGAAAAGTTTAAAATAGAAGTTTCCAATAATTCCTATAATAAACTCATCTAAACTTGAATAATTTATATCAAAATTTTGAATTTAGCCTAAATGTCAGAAAATCACAAAGGTAGGATTAACAAGCGATATGCAGTTTCGAAAAATTTAACGTCTCCCTAAACTTTTAAAAATATCATTTACTAGATCTGCAATAAAATTGAACTATGGGCATAATTTGAAAAAAATCATATTTTTGGGATTTGTGACGTTTTTTAAGGAGTTGTTGGGTTGATTTTATATAAAAATTGAATGTCTTTAAAATCGGATGATTCCACATACGGGCAGTATAGCTAATGAATGTGTTCTTCTGAAAAAAGTGTATTGTGTAAATATACACGGGTATCGAGAATATGTTCCCTTATTTCCATTCAATAACGATATATATATATATATATATATATATATATATATGTGTGTGTGTGTGTGTGTGTGTGTGTGTGTATAAGCAAAACATACGTCTTTGTATTTTCCAAAAAGGTGCCCGAGTTGAACTTAATAAACGCATATCAAAAACTTTCTTCGAAGGTCATAACATTCAGATCTGAGAATGCCTAAATGATTTTAACTTTTTGGAAAATTTTAATTGCTATTCTAAAAATTTTTAATTGTGTTAAATCACTGGAGTACTGCTGTACTTTTGACAATAGAATTGTACTAAAAAGTACAATTGTATTGAATTTATCATCCCCGCTTAGAATCAAAGCCTAACCGCAAATTTAAAGAGCCATAAAGTTAAAAGTTTTCACAATATTTAGGAATAACTTTCTATATAATTGCACAATTGGATTAAAAAAAATATACTTCTTTACGACCAAAGGGACTCGCATGTACTAAAAAACTTTTATTTTGATTTGAATACATGTCTTTAAGAACTCATTCTAAATATTAAAAATTATTATTTTGACTCGCATAACCTGAAAATCATATTTTATTTTGAAAACATGGTTTTTAAGGACTAATCCTAAATATTAAAAATGATTATTTTGATTATTTTGGGTTAAACAAGAGAAAAATTAAATCAAATAATTTGTTAGAAAAGGTAGGCGTAAAAAGGGACATGGTATCCAATAAATAAATTTTATAAACTGTAGTTCATTCAGAACTGAGTCAAAATTGAGAAACATTAAGTAAAATAATTTGTTACAAAAAGTGAGCGTAAGAAGAGGCCTGGTATCAAAAAAAAAAAAATAGGTCCTATTAGTCTATGCTACTTCTATGTGCCAAATTTAGCGTGAATTGATTCAGCAGATGAGTCAGAAATGAACTAAAATTAAGTAAAATATTATTTTCATAAAAATGGGCGTAAAATGGGGCATGGCGTTCGATCATGATCTGGTATAGACTAAAGTTCCTTCTAAGGAACGAAATATATGTTTATCAAATTTCATGTAAATTGGTCCAGTAGTTTTGACGTAAAAGAATAACACTGGCGCATATTCCTATAAACGCACTTCAATTCTTTTAATCAACTTGCCAAAAATGGGGCTTAAAAATAACTAAGATGCTACAAATTAATTTTTTAAATTATTTATTAACTTCACTTAAAAAAAAAATTAATAAAACTTAAAATGTACATTAAATTTTTTTTATTGCAATTCTAATAGTTTAATGACATTTTTTATGACATTTTCCTATATACGCACTTAAACTAATGAACCAATTTAGCATTATTAATAATGCATTGATAAACCTTTCTTTTAGTTAACTTGAAAAATTCGGTCTGTCATTGATTCAACTAATTTTTTAATAAAAGCACTGTCAATTTCTTTCACGGCTTACTTAATTTTTATTTATTGTCGTTATGGTTTCATTTTGTGCATTTCTTGCGTAAACTTTATGGGCCATATACCCCCACAGATTGGATTTAAATCCGGACTGTCAGACGACCAGTAAAATAGTGGAATACTATTGTCATTAAACCACGATTTAGATTAGTTAGAGACGTGGATTGCAGCGTTATCCTGTTGGAATATGCAATCTTCATCCATTTGTTCATCCATAAATAAGAGAAGAGTATCTTCCAATAGTTTATTGTAAATTGCACTGTTCATTTTATTTAGAACAAAACATATTTTTGATTTTCCTGCAGCAGAAAAGCTTGCCCAAATCATAACATTGCCTCCACCGAAATTGCTTTTCGACATACGAATTTCGTTCGACCTCAAATCATGAATCGGGACCTTCAAAATTGAATTTCTTTTCATCAGAAAAGATTACCTTATTTCACTCATCTGTTCATTTCATATATTTACGTGCAAATTTTAAACGATTTTCCCTATGATGCTGTTTTGACATTGCTTATATTTTGGTTACCATCTGTTCGCAAACATGTTTGGAAATGACAGGAAGGTCAAGTTTATTTTTTATTTGTGTAGCATTTAATTTATTGCGAGTGGCTTCATCTTTTATTTTATTAATTTGCCTTTCTGTTAATTTTTGATTACCTTTTGTTGGTTTTCGCACTCCGTATTTCTGCCCTTTCTTAAGAATGTCTCGAATAACTCCTTTCGTCCAATTTATCTTTTAGAACAGACTTGATTACGAAAAAATTTAATTTGAATTTTTTCCTGGTCTGTAAGAAAAGTTCCTTTAGGTATTCTTTAAGCTGATGAAATTTGCCAATTGAAATAAAAAATATTTGCAGTAAACAGAGGTGTTGTCATCAGAAACTTATCTTAAGTGAAATAAACAACTAAAACTGTTAAAATTTTTTTTTTTTTTTTTTTTTTTTTTTTTTTTGTAATAACTTTTTAGGCAAATTTTTCTCGAGACCGCGTTTATAGGAATATCCACTGAAATGATCACCAATATGTTCTTATTGCAAAATTAAAAAAAACAACGAAAGCAAGAAACAAATATATATTTTGTTTCGATTTTAAATGATCAGCTGGGTTTAAGAAAGTTGTCTGCATGATGGGTGCCGCATTTGCTTTCAATTGACCACAAATGTAAACGTGTGACAACTTCAAAGGATTGTTTGGAGTTGTTTAACCGCAATCCGAATGAGTTTTTGCAGGGAGACAAACAGCAGTCTAAACAATTAGTTTCTCCGGGTGAACCTGCTCCGAAGAAGGCCAAGGTTAGTTTGTCGGCCAATAAGGTGATGGCAACAGTTTTTTTTGGGATGCACGCGGCATAATCCACATCGACTACCTTCAAAAGGGAAAAGCAATAAAGGGCGAATATTATGCCAACTTATTAGACCGATTTAATGAGGATTTAAAAAGAAAACGACCACATATGGCCAAGAAAAAAGGTCTTTTTCATCAAGATAATGCACTGGTGCTCACGTGTGCAGTCTCAATGGCAAATCTCCATGAATTGGGCTATGAATTGGTACCTCATCCGCCATATTCTCCGGATTTAGCCCCTAGTGACTACTACCTATTTCCAAACCTAAAGAAATGGATCGGTAGAAAGAGATTCAGCTCCAACGATGAAATTATTAACCAAACAAATGCCTATTTTAAGGACCTCGAAAAATCCTATTTTTTACGCAAAGCAAACTTGCTCAAAATTTGACAGTAGTCTATTAACAGGTGGTACTTGATGGGAATAGTATTGCATTTCATTTAACTACTATAATATAATAAAATAGCATATTAATATTGCAGGCACGTGGATGTGTTGGCTAGAGAATTGGATTAGTAACCAAAAGGTTGTTGGTTCAAACCTATTCTAATGCTTTTTCATAACAAAATGTCTAAATAAGATATTTTGTACTAAAAAAAGTTGTTGTCACTTAGAAAATTAAGTGCGAGATGGTGTACTGAATAAGACGTTAGACTTTAAAAACAAATGGTTAATTTGTGACCAAGTGCAAATCTCACTGACAGTAAAATTTTGTTGTTTTTTTATTTTTATTTTCGTTTAGGTACATATTTTTGGTATTCCTAGAGTCTAAAAATAACTACATGAATTTGTGGACAACTCGAACAAAAATAACTAGTTATTCAGGCAAAAAATAAGTAGTTTATTTTTGTTTCCAATTATACCTGCTAGCTTACCAGCAAAGCAAAGTTTTTGCTGGGTAGGGCTAGTACTTTTAACAAATATATAGAATTTTTCGACGTTATCAAATTATAGAACATTTTTCAAAAATATAAAATATTTATAAAATTTACATTTTGTTTTAAGAAAAAGAAAGCAAACGAATCAATACGTATTTTTTCCATTGTATTTTTTCCATATTTACACATTTTTATTATTCATTTAATAATAAATAATTTAATAAAACTTAACTTTGTCAATATTTTACAAAAGCTTTCATTTCACACATAATATAAATAAAAATGTTTCTCACTATAGTAAAAATATTTTTTTACCATAGAACTTTTCTATTGTTTCACACACGCCCTTACTCGTATACTTGAATACTTAAATTTATAATACCATAACTCGATAATTTACTAATTATTGATTGGAAATATTTAAAAAAAATTTTTAGCAATAAAATTTATAATATAAAGTTGATTAATTACTCAATAGGAAGACAATATGATTAAATTGCTAAAAAAAATAAACCTTTGACCTTTTTTACACACTCACTCACACACACACACGTACACAGTTATTAATTAAAATTTATTTTGTGTTTTAATATAATTTGTATTTACTTACACAGAATATAAAAATAAATATATACACGGAAAAAAATATTAACTTATATTTTACAAGTAACACAGTTTATTCATTTTAGATCATAATTTAATGAATATATTAGGGAATGCATCCCGGGATTTTCTGTACCGACATTCTCGGTATATTTAAAATTTTTCATATTCAGCTTTTTCCTGAACGAAATTACCAGGAATTTTAAAGGCACTTAAATGGAAAAAAGCTGCTTGAATTTTAATACAAACTTATATATTTATTTTAATAATTTTTAAAAGAAAATTAAGCTAAAAATTTAGATGGGCTTTACAATTTATATGGGTTCAATCTATGACACGAATTCAATAAATGTCAGCAGCAACAAGTGGAAGAGTATAACTATTTTTAACAAAAAATATATGTATATATATATATATTTCATTACAATCAGTATATTATGAATCTTAATAACGACTTAAAGTACAATCCAAAACGATTTTGGACTTTTATAAATTCTAAAAGAAATTGTTCTTACATCCCTTTATGTATGAACTATAATAACTTAACTTCAAATAATCTAATTGATTCACTGAACTTGTTCGCATTCTATTTTAAATCCAATTTCAATGATGAAAATTTGCAGTATGATAATTTTGATTTAAATGAAATAAACACCATTATGGATTTCGGTAATTTGCAACTATCTGAAGAAGATGTTGCAGAAGGTATTGTTAGGCTTTCTAATTCATTTAAGGGTGATAATGATGGTTTACCAGCTTTTTTAATAAAGAAATGTTCTTCTTCATTATGTCTACCATTGAAAATTATTTTTAATAAATCTTTAAACAATGGCTATTTTATTAAAAGTGGAAATTTACTAAAATTTTGCCTATTTATAAATCTGGTGATAAAAATAATGTCATTAATTATAGACCAATTTCCAAATTAACCAATATTTCAAAAATTCTTGAACATATTGTTTATCATAAGCATTTCTTTAATGTAAAGAGGCATATTTCTTTATCTCAACATGGATTTATGACTGGAAGACCTGTACTAATTTGGCTATTTTTACCAAGTATTGTTTTGATAGTTTTGAAGATCGATTGCAGATTGATGCGATTTACACAGACTTTGCTAAGGTATTTGACCGAGTACCACATGAACTTTTATTATTAAAATTATATAAATTGGGCGTTCATTCCCGAATGTTATCTTGGTTTCGTTATTACTTGTCGGATAGACAATCCATGGTTTCTCTTGATGGTGTTTGTTCCACATCATTTATTTCTACTTCTGGTATTCCCCAAGGTAGTGTTCTGGGTCCACTGTTATTTAATATATTTATTAATGACATTGACCTATGTTTCAGAAAGTCTCATTATTTATTGTATGCTGATGTTTTAAAAATTTTTAAAACAATTTCTATTGCCAATGACGTTTTTAATCTCCAGGAGGATTTAAATAGGGTAAGTTCTTGGTCAGTCCGTAATGGTTTACCTTTTAATTTAAACAAATGTTTTTCTATGACTTATCATAGATGTTGTAACACTGTTATATCTCGATATAGAATACATCAACATTTACTTTCATCAGTGGATGAAATTTTAGATCTAGGGGTATTATTTGATAAAAAATTATTATTTAATAATCACTTAAATTATATTATACCTAAAGCTTATTCAATGATAAGTTTTTTATGCCGTAATTCTAATAATTTTGATCATTACACAAAAAAAGTTCTATATACATCCTTTGTGAGATCTAGATTAGAATATACTTCATTTATTTGGAGTCCTTGTACTCAATTACACACAAATAGAATTGAAAAAGTTCAAGTAAAATTTATAAAGTTTGCTCTTTAATTTTTAAACTTTTCATTTATAAACCCTCAAATTTGGATTCCTACATACCCTGATAAATGTGCCTTGATTTCTATGAAAACTTTAGAAACAAGACGTAAAATTTATTCTGTATATTTCCTATATGCTATAATTCGTGGATTAATTGATTGTCCTGATTTGCTTCATACCATAAAACTATATGTACCTCCTAGGCCTCTAAGGCAAAATAATTATATCTTTTATATAGATATTCATAGAACAACATATGCTTTGAATGAACCTTTAATAACGGCTATGAGATTATTCAATAAATATTCTAATGAATTAGACTTAAGTATATCAAACCTTGAATTTAAAAATTTGTTAAACAGTTTGTTTAAATAATTAATTTAATTATGTATATTAAATTATCATTAATGTCTGTAAGGATAATATTGTATCCATAGACTGAAACTAATAAATAAATAAATAAATATATATGTATATATATATATATATATATATATATATACACTGCCCGCCACTTGAATAAGGACTAAAGTTCAGAAAAAATAATTTTTTACGCAACCAAATTTCAATATAAAGGGCTAGAGAATTTTTAATTTGATAGTTTTTATATAGCTTTTATTCAAAATGGGACGTGGTAAAGCTCTTAACAATTCTGAGAGAGAAAAAATTCTGTTTTTGAAATCTCAGGGTCAGAATCTGGTCCAAACAGCCAAAAACATTAATATTATTTAAATAACGTTGAAAGATATGGAAAAAACATGAAAGGGCGGAAGAAAATGGCAACAACTCCAAAAGAAAGACGAAAAATTCTTAGAATTTCATCAAATGCTGCCATATTGGTATCAAAAATAGGTGAAAAAAGTGAAGTCAGTGCCAGTCTAAGAACAGTGCACCGTATTTTAAAGTCTTGCCCATACATAGTCCGACGAAAACTGCAAAAAAAACACCACTTAATGAAAAACGCAAATCACAACGTCTAAAGTTTGCCAAAAATACAATGACATGAAAAGTTTAATATTAATGGTCCCGACGGGTATAACTATTACTTCCATGACCTAGATATGGAGGAATTATTTGTGAGCAGCAAACACAGCCGAGAGGGCGGAATAATGGTACGAGGTGTCATTTCGTATTATATATATATATATATATATATGTAGGAAATGAGGGGAAAGGTAGGAGGAGATCACGTAGATTGACAAGTTAGGGATTGACTTTTAGTAGGTTGGGTTTAGGACGAAAGGAACATGACGGAATAGGGACAGTGATATAAAAGACCGACGTTACGGACAAAATGGAGAGTGTGTTTTGAGTTATTGTGGCGAACGTTTAACAACTAATAAAATTATTTTCTTATCTTGCTAATGTTATTTTTAAGTATTAAAAATGTGTAAATATTGTAAAATAGATAATTAGTGTATGAATAAATATTATAATGAATTTAGAGTGAACTGTGTTTTAAATTGGAGAGAAAAGCAGAAGTATCTAAAGTGTTCAACAAAACGCTTTTCAAATTCTACAATTGGGGGCTCAACCGGGATGATCTCACTGAGCCAGTGAAATAAAAAGTATTCATTAAAATACTTTGATTACTACAATATTCGGCAAAATATTGTATACTAACACAGTGAGTCAAAGTGAGATGGAGAGAGAGTTGCAGCTGATAAAGTGAAAAATAACTGTCGATGACAACACAGAAGAGGGGAAGCCAACAACAACATCACGGTGAACAATATGCTGTACAACAACAACTTAAGAGGTGATTTGCAATAGATGTGAGTGTTGTGACCAGAAAATTTTCCTGCATAGATGGCGCATAGAGTTTAATGAGCTGTTTGGGTGCTATATGCTTATTAATAGAGGGCGCTGCTGAGCTGAACGTGTGAAGAAGGTGTATTTTGTGTATGCGACCTATGAACGCTGAGCATAGGAGAAAGAGTTGCAGAATATACGCTTATGGTGTGTTGAGTGAAGGGGTGAGAAAGCAGAGAGTACGTTTTGCTACAACGAAGCGTGAGTGTATCTGAAGTACCGCCCAGAGGAGAAATTTTGTGTTGTGATATATTATCGTGTTTTAATTTCATATCGTTCGCAGGGAAATTGTTTGTGTAGAATTGAAGTGCACGTGCAGATTGTGTACGCACTTGTTAATTTTTTTTTGTGTGTTTTTTTTTTTTTTTTTTTTTTTTGGAAGACCGTTAGGTCAATTTTTGTGCATTGTGCTCAGCATATAGTTGTTTGTGTTTGTTGTTGAAGATTTTTTTTTTTTTTTGGTGGAATTTGCAGCTGCAAGTATTTGATTGTGTTGTCTGTGGTCCGTTAGGTCAGTTTTGTTTTTTTTTTGTAAAAGGGTCGAGAATTGCGTAGTTTGTTTTATTAATTGTGTGTAATTGTTGTTGTCTGTTTTTGGGATTTTGTGTGCATATTGTTTTGATATTTTAATTTTGTCCGTTTTTTGTTTTTATATTTTGTGGCTTGTGCGCACGTGCGACATCTGTCCGTTAGTTTTTTTTTTTTTTTTTGTGTTTTGATACAAAAAGGTTTACTTGCATATTTAATTGCGTATCAGGATCACTTGTTTGTGTTATTGCTGTGTGCATTTTTTTTTTATTTGGGTTTTATTTTTAGTTTTGGGATTTTGCGACGTGCAATATTGTATGGATACATATTGTTACGTGTACATTTTTATATATTTTTATTTTTATTTTTGAATTTATTTTTTTTAAGGCTTTAATTTCTTTTGTTTACTTTTATTTTTTTTTATAAACTTTTTTTTTATTTTTTTTCTTTTGAGATGGAACTTAGTGACATTTTGACATTGACGATAGAGGGGCTGAGGGAAAAGCTGGGTGAATTAGGACTTTCGACGGACGGTAGTAAATCTGGTTTGCAGGAACGATTGATTAGACACTTCCAAACCCCTAGTACTGCGGATGATGATAATTCTGAGTACGGAGAAGCGGCTTCAGGTGGTCAGCGCGCAGAGGTGTATCATCATGGGCCGTCAACCTTTACCTTGAGGGATATTGAGGAAACTTTGTCGAAATTCTCAGGAGAAGGCCAGCCGGAGGTTAACCAGTGGCTCCGTGACTTTGAAGATTGTGCCCATACAGTGAGGTGGAACGAACTGCAGAAATATATTTACGCCAGGCAGTTACTAACAGGTGCTGCGAAGATGTTTGTTCGAAGCCAAATTTCTGTTCGTGATTGGCCATCTCTGAAAACTTCATTGTGCAACGAGTTTGGGGTGCAGTTGTCCTCGATAGAAGTACATAGATTGTTGAAAGGCCGTAGAAAGAAATCAACAGAGAGCTTCCGCGAATACCTCTATGCTCTGATGGAGATTGGTGCACCAATTAGCTTGGATCAGGAGAGCACTATAGAATATTTCATCGAGGGTATCCCGGACTCAAAGGTCAATAAAACGATTTTATATCAAGCTATAGATATAAACGATTTAAAGGCCAAAATAAAGGTATACGAAAAGATAAATGGGTCAGTGCATCAATCAGCTTCGAAAGGTTTCCGTCCAAAGCAGGAGCAGACCAATATATTAAATCAACCTCAAGGTGAGAAGCGGTGTTTCAAATGTGGTGACAAAGGACATTTGGCGAATAAATGTAAAACTGATGGTGTAATATGCTACAAGTGCAAAGAGTTGGGGCATAAAAGTTTCGAATGCAAGAAGAACGTAAAGGATGGAAATGTAAAGGTTATGAAGAAGGAAGAAAATAATGTCCAGACACTGTCATCATTATCTTCGCATAGGATATTTAAAAGCATCATTGTTCATGATCGTGAAATCATGGCAATTATTGATACTGGCAGCGACATAAGTTGTTTACGTAAGGAGCTATGGAAGATGATGGGCGATGTTAAGTTGAGTTCTGAAACCAAAACGTTGACGGGAATAGGCCAAAAGGATATAACGACTCTTGGCTGTTTTTCTACTAATGTTAATCTTGACGGAATTTTCGTTACTATAACATTTCATGTTGTTGAGGATCAGGACATTTTATATCCTGCTGTTATTGGTAATGACGTTCTAGAATACGTGAACATGACCATTACAAGTGATAATGTGAAATTCTGCTCAACAATCTCCAATACAGAGTCTAAAGTTGAAGGTGGATACAATAATTTAACCTTACAAGATGTCTTTAGAGAATTAGCAAATATTAATACCATAGGCCAAATAGGTGACTTAAAAGTATATGATCAAATAGAGTTGGATCATTTACACAACGAAGAAAGAGTGCAGATACTGAAAATGTTAGAGAACTACAAACCTGAGAAGCCAGACATATTTCCAGTAAAGATGAAGATTTTACTCAGCGATGAAGTTCCAGTTTGGCACAGCCCAAGAAGGATGTCGTTTGTAGATCAGCAGACCGTAGACCAACAAGTAAAGGAATGGCTGAAGGAGGGTATTATAAGACCAAGTTATTCCCAATATTCTTCTCCTGTGGTTCTAGTGTCGAAGAAAGATGGTTCTAAAAGACTTTGCTGTGATTATCGCCGACTTAATGAGAAGATAATAAGAGACAATTTCCCAATGGTAATGATAGATGACATTCTGCAACGTTTACAAGAGTGCAAGGTTTTTACAACACTGGATTTGCGAAATGGATTCTTCCATGTGCCTGTAGAAGAGGATTCCAGGAAGTACACAGCTTTTGTTACTCATAATGGCCAGTACGAATTTTTGTATGTTCCTTTCGGTATATCCAATTCCCCAGCTGTTTTTTGTCGTTACATTTCTGCAATTTTCCATGATTTGATAAGGGATGGAACACTTGTTGTATATATGGACGATATGGTAATACCGTCAAAGGACAGAGCGGAAGGTCTTTTGAAGTTACGAAAAGTTTTACAAGTTGCAGCATCAAACGGGCTTGATATAAAATGGAGCAAATGTCAGTTTCTAAGGGAGAAGATAACATTCCTTGGTTATATAATAGAGAATTCAACAATACTACCATCAGAGGAGAAGACAGCAGCTGTGGAAAATTTTCCATTACTGAGAGATAGAAAATCTATTCAACGGTTCCTTGGTCTTACATCATATTTTCGAAGGTTTATACCTAATTATGCCATAGTGGCTAAACCGCTTTCTGATTTATTACGGAAGAATGTTCAATTCAAGATGGGTGATGAACAAATAGTGGCGTTTCAACAATTAAAATCTTCCCTCGTTAGTGCTCCTGTATTGAAATTGTATAATCCTAAGGCAGCAACTGAGATACACACCGATGCTAGTATGTATGGTTATGGGGGTGTTCTTCTACAAAAGAACTCCGAGGACCAACAATGGCATCCCATAGAATTTATGAGTCGCAAAACTACCCCTGCTGAAGAGAAGTACCATTCGTATGAATTAGAGGTTTTGGCCATAATTGAGGCTTTGAAGAAATGGCGAATATACGTGATGGGTATAAGAATAAAAATTGTAACTGATTGTAACGCTTTTACAATGACAATGCGAAAACAAGATGTTCCATTAAGAGTATCTAGGTGGGCGCTTTTTCTACAGCAATTTGATTACGTAATTGAGCATAGATCTGGATCAAAAATGCGTCATGTAGATGCATTAAGTCGCGTTTCATGCTTGCTGATGGAAGACTCATTGCGACATCGAATAAAAGAGGCACAACTACAAGACGAGTGGAACAAAGCAGTTCGTGAAATTCTACAAAATAGTTGTTATGAAGACTACTACCTAAAATACGATATTTTGCACAAGGACTCTGGTAAAGAGTTAATAGTGATACCAGCAAATATGGAGAAAGAGATTATAGAAATGGCGCATCGACAAGGGCATTTTGCAGCACGGAAGACTCAAGATCTGGTAGAGAGAACTTTTTATATTCCTAATTTGAGTAAAAAGTGTGAGAATATAGTTAAAAGCTGTATAGAATGTATTATGGCTAATACTAAAGCGGGACGTCAAGAAGGATTTCTCAACCCTATAGATAAAACAGATAAACCGTTGATGACGTATCACTTGGATCATGTTGGGCCAATGGAGACAACTTATAAGCAGTATAATCATATTTTAGTGGTGGTAGATGCTTTTTCCAAATTTGTTTGGCTGTATCCAACAAAAAGTACGGGAACTCAAGAGGTTGTTGATCGTCTTCGGAAGCAGTCTGTGATATTTGGAAATCCATTCAGGATGATTACAGATCGGGGCACAGCATTCACATCAAATATGTTTAAGGAATATTGCGAAGAAGAAGGTATACAACACTTACTAATAGCAACGGGAGTACCTAGAGGAAATGGTCAGGTTGAGAGGATCCACAAAATTATTGTGCCAATGTTGACTAAATTATGTATCGAGCGTCCTCAAAATTGGTACAAGTATGTTGATCGTGTACAGCAAGTTATAAATAACACAACGTCGAGAAGTACAGGAAACACTCCATTTAGAATATTAACTGGCTTAAATATGAGAATTAAAGAAAATCCTGATATTCGAGCAGCTCTAGAAGAAATAGCGGTCTATGAATTGGAACAAGAACGTGATATTTTACGAGAAGAAGCTAGGGAGAACATCCAAAGAATACAGCAGGAGAATAAGCGAAATTACGACAAGAATCGTGTCTTAGAGAGGCAGTATAATGTCAATGATCTGGTCGCCATTAAGCGCACACAGTTCGGTACCGGCTTAAAGCTCAAACCTAAATTCTTAGGTCCATATAAGGTCATCAAGAAACTGAATCACGGACGTTACGAGGTCGAGAAGGTTGGTGAATTTGAAGGTTCCAGTAGGTGCACATCTGTCGCTGAGTACATGAAGCCGTGGGGTTCTACATTCGGGTCGAATGTAAGGTCAGGAGGGCCGAATGTAGGAAATGAGGGGAAAGGTAGGAGGAGATCACGTAGATTGACAAGTTAGGGATTGACTTTTAGTAGGTTGGGTTTAGGACGAAAGGAACATGACGGAATAGGGACAGTGATATAAAAGACCGACGTTACGGACAAAATGGAGAGTGTGTTTTGAGTTATTGTGGCGAACGTTTAACAACTAATAAAATTATTTTCTTATCTTGCTAATGTTATTTTTAAGTATTAAAAATGTGTAAATATTGTAAAATAGATAATTAGTGTATGAATAAATATTATAATGAATTTAGAGTGAACTGTGTTTTAAATTGGAGAGAAAAGCAGAAGTATCTAAAGTGTTCAACAAAACGCTTTTCAAATTCTACATATATATATATACCATTCTATCGTCTCAAATTCTATGGTATATATATATATATATATATACATATATATACCATAGAATTGGTTTTTGTATCCAACAAAATGACTGCAACGACTTACAAAAACGTTCTGGAGGAAGCATTTCCAAAATTTAATGATTTCTTTGGACCCATACCTTGGATGCACCACCACGACAACGCTCCGATTCATACCACCAGAGCAATAAAACAATGGATTAATCAACAAGGTGTTCAACTTTTGGATTGGCCCCCATATTCACCAGACCTGAATCCAATGGAAAATGTCTGGGGTTCGCTTGCGAGAAAAGTTTATGAAGAAGGAAAACAATTCGAGACGATAGAATCCTTAAAGGATGAAATAACGGAAGCATGGAGTTCAATTTCGTTAAATTACTTAGAGTCATTATACAAGTCGATGATAAAATGGCATTTTTGAGGTTATTTCTAAAAATGGTGGCAGTACTCATTACTAATTGAATGCTACAAGATAATAACTTTCATTTTTATAACCTAAAATTTAAAAATAAATTACAGTTTGCTTAGTTTTAAAATATTCCTTATTCAAGTGACACACGAAAAAGTACCACAGAAATACATGTCTTTAAATAAATGCATAATAATTTTAGTATAACAAAATATGTATATTTTTAATTTCTTCAGGAAACTAAAGCCAACACTTTGAAATTTGGTTACGCAAAAAATTATTTTTTTTCTAAACTTTAGTTTAGGAGATATACTTAATTAAAGTTTAAAAAAAATGTGATTCTTTATTCAAGTGGCAGCCAGTGTATATATATACAGATACTCTAATAAATTTATAAATTAATCATAGAACGGCTTCCTGAAGAAAGACCCAATAAAAAATCGGCCAAAAACTTCCTATACAAATTTGGGTTATATTTTATATGAAAATGCTATATACATTTCTCTTAATTTTTGAGCTATAATTCCTTTTTGGTAATGTCTACCAAAGTTTAGGTGATTTTCGCTTTCATGAGAATTTTTTTAATAATATCCATAAATATTAAATAAATTATATTAAAAAATAAAAAATAATTAAATAATTATAATAATCGATTTAGTAAATGCATAAAATTTGTTATTTTTGATTTGTAGAATAAAGCACTACAGGCGAAAATGTTTGCTATACATAAATAATCTCCACTTTTTGCGCTTATAAATATAAAAAGTATTTAAATGAAGGATTCTGTAAATATAAAATTAGTAATATCAGAAATTTGTATTTTTATTAAGAGAAAAGTGTTGTGTATAAATATTTAATTTACTTCAATTTATAAAAACATTAAAACAAATTTCTTACAATTTATTTTTATTTTTCAATTTCAACAATCATTGTTTACGATTTGCACTTGTCTTTTTTTTTTTTTTTTTTCTTTGTTTGACGTTTCAGTCTTATTTAAGACGAAAAAAATGGCTGCCATTATTACATTGTTGCCCTTTATGCATAAATTCTATCCCAAACTTAAAGCGTTAAATGTATTCGATTTAACACATTAAGTTGATCCAAAACTTTTCCTTTAGTATATTTAGAATATCATGAGATTATTCATTACCCCAGGTCTACAACTGAGATTAACCCTGATATAATATGTAAAATAACACCGGCAGAGGAGAGTAACCATTTTGTTTGCATTATGTTAAATCTTAAATAAGGGGTACACGTATTCTAATAAATCCTATAAGATATCATTATTTTTAATCAGTCGCAGAGTAAACATGTCCTTTTTATTTAAGCAATTCGCACTGTTTTAGCACAATTTTTATAAAAATGTTTTTAACATGTAAAATAAACACTAAAAGGAAACAATTTTACAAAAAACATTGTTTTTCAATAAGTTCCAAAATACGCATGCACACACACAAACAAACTTTCGTATATGTGTATTTTTTTAACATTTCATCTTATAAAATAGTTGTGTAAAGAAATCTCATCACAACAGTCTCATAATACATCTTATCCCTGCCAGCAATTAGGTGATAGTTTTATCCACTATCAGAAAAATTACTCTTTCTAGTATTCTCAAGATGTTATTTTGCTGTTAGCAAACAATTTTACAAAAATAAATAACATTAATTTCGATTTTTGATCTACTTAGTCTACATTTCTTACTAGCTAAAAGGTCGAAAAATTCACTTAAAAGTTAGTTTATGGATAAATATAAAGTTACCAAAAACTGTCTCCCATTATTGTTCTCAAGATATTATTTTCCTGATAATAAAAAGTTTTACAAAAACAAATAACATTAAATAACATTCTGAAAGTAAAAAACCATTACATTCCCAGCAAAAACTTTGCGTTCCTGGTAAGCTAGCAGGTATAATTGGAAACAAAAATAAACTACTTATTTTTTGCCTGAATAACTAGTTATTTTTGTTCGACTTGTCCACAAATTCATGTAGTTATTTTTTGACTCTAGGGGTACTCAAAAATATGTACCTAAACGAAAACAAAAATAAAAAAAAAAACAAAAAAAATTTTGCTGTCAGTGAGACTCGAACTTGGACACATACTAAACATTCGTTTTTAATGACTAACGTCTTACTCAGTACACCATCTCACACATAGCATCCTGAGCGACAAAAACTCTATTTAGTTTAAAATATCTTTTTAGACATTTTGTTATAAAAAACTAACAGCTTCAGAATGGGGTTGAACCAACAACCTTCTGGTTGTTAATCCGGCGCTCTAACCAACTCATCCACGTGATTGCAATATTACTGTGCTGTTATACCATTGAGTACTTATTAATGTAATACAGAGTAGGTAAATAATAATGACACTTCATTACCAAGAAACTTCTTTAATAAGTAGTTGTTTTTACCAAAAAGCAAAAATTTTTTGCTGGGTTGTTTTTAAATTAAAAACAAAAAATGTGGAGAAGACGATGGTACTTAGTTGGCGTGTTACTTACAAAGGCAAGCAATTGATTTTTTTGAAATTTTAAGAAAGCTTCTTAAAATTAAAATAAACCAAAAAAAGAGTGATAAAGTGTATATATATATATATATATATATATATATATATATATATATATATATATATATAGTGTATATATATACATAAAGTGAAAGTTCTTTAAAATGAAAACCAAATGAAATATTGTGAAAAAAAATTTAAAGAAATTTTAATTAGATTAATTAAAAACATATATGTTATTCCGTAAAATGAAGCGAAAATTCATTTCGACAATTTATATTGAAAACAACAAATAAATTTGGATTATATCTTGTTTTTAATAATATATAATTCCGAATTAAATTTGCGTTTCGGTCATAAAAATATGTATATTTTTAGTGAAAGTGAACCCATGTATGTATGTATGTATGTATTTATGTATGTTCATCAAACCTTTCAACTAAATCTTTAAAAATATCCTGTTCCAATTTATCAAAATATATCTTTAATTTTTTTTTTCCTAAGGTAAGTTGCTTTGATTTTCTTATTTCTCATAAATTATTATTTCATATCTGCCGTAAAAATTCTGCTCCTCCAGCACGTTTTAGCACAATTCTTTTTTTCGATTTTTTTTTTTTTTTTTTGGAAAAAAATCTAACTTCTAATAGCCTGGCTGGATTTACACAAGATTTCACATAGAAGTAGCAGAGGAGCGTATAATTTTTAATGTGAATGGGGACTCCATATGCCCTTCAGGAGCAGATGGAGCATATAGAGCTCAAAATAGGTTACCTCTGACATAGAAAATATTTCATCGCTTGCCAATTTTTAGTTTCCTATCCGATTTCAAATATTTTACATCTTATTAAACTTTAAACTAGAGTAATTTAGGTTCTGTAACAGATATTGACTTAAATTTTTATCTACTTAATGAAGAATTATGTTAGCTAAGTAACGTAATTTATTTGAGAAAAAACATGGTTTTTTGAGAAACTATAAATATTATATCTGTAATAAAATCTTTGCTAGTTAGAATATCTTAACGAAATTTTCGTTGATTATTTAAAATGAGAAATTGTAAAAAACTTTAAGATTTTTGTAGAAGGAGTCCCACATTTCACAAAACAAAAAAAAAAAAATAAAAAATAAACTGAAAATATCAAAAATTGGATTTTTCACATTTTAGCCTATAAATTCACATTTTTCTGGAGATTATGATTCAAAACCCTTAAAAACATATTATGGATTACTATATTGCAAGAAGGCCTATAACGTATGCTGTATCATTTCTGGAGTGATTTTTGATTGTAGCAGAGTGTATTATTTCCTAAATATGAAAATTTTAGGTATAGGTTTGTTGTGGTAAATTTCCTATACCACCCCTACCCCCGTGGATTCGCACCTGATTTCAATACTTATTATTTTATCAGCAATTTGGTGTAATTTTATATTTAAAAATTCTTCTCTTAAATTGAATATTTAAAGCCAGATTTTCCTAAGCACAACTAAAACCGATTTTGAATAACCCTAAATGACTCTAATTAGTCACACAAAAAAAGCACTTAATAGATAGTAATGTTGTTAGTATTAAGTTAGAATTTCAACAGAAATAGTAACTTTTTCTGTTCCTCAAAATGACTCCAATTTGACACATAAAAAAAGCACTTAATAGTGTCATTAAAAAAGAACTGCTGCACACTTCTTCCCGCACGGTGACTCTTCTTGGATAAGAAAATGATATCATATTCGACTGTTAAAAACAACTTGAGGTTACTCTTTAGTACAAATTTGGATAGAAAATGTTTGCAGGGATAATACTAATATTTGAATCTACACGTGAAATAATTCTCTCAGAGAGCGAATTTGACACTCTCTGACGCAAAAATCTTATATATTATATTACGCCTAGACACAGTGTGACCATTTTAGCATTTTTGCAACTAAATTTAGCATTTTTTACTCCGATTTAGCCACAAATTTTTCATTTAGCATTTGGCTTATTATTTAGCAGTTTTTAATAATATATTTCATATTTTCTAGCATTTTCAAAATAAGGACAAAAATTAAATATTGAAATTAAAAGTTAATAACTATTGTCTGCAAAATTTGGACATTAACGAAAGTATGTAGTAATTTTAATATTAGCGTCAGGAAAAACTCATCAAATTAAAAAAAAGGAACACTTACTTCGTGAACTTAATAAAATATAGTCCTTAATATTACATACGGTTTAAAAATATTAAATGCATTTATCCAACGTGTTGAAATAGAGGTGCATATATTTACTTGATACCTCATTATTTAGTTTTAAAGCAAATACATATTGTTATTTAAAACATGGACTTGAAAGTATTAAATTAGTGGTTGGTGAACAGAACAGAACATGCATGGAAAGTAGAACAGTGGGTTTATACATGGTAATCTAAAGCATGGACAAAACAAGTTTAAGAATTAAAATGGGTGTTATCATGGCACATTGTCCGATTATATTTAGGTTAAGTAGATGGGACAAAGGCACACCGGATTTTTTTTTTTTTTTTTTAGCCTACGCGAGTATGTTAAGGAACTGTAAGTGGTGGAATACATTGAATTAGACGGTGCCCAATGCCACGACCAACTGAGTGATCCACAGTAGTGCAGAATGAAAATGTTATAGAAATAAATCTGTATTTTATAATCTGCTGGTTGGATTTACTTAAAATTTCGCATAGAGTAATGTACAATTTTTAGTACCTTCAGGAGCGGATCAATTGGGGTTCAAAATAGGGTATATCTGACATAGCAAATTTGTAACCACTTGCCAAATTTTTGTTTCTTATCTTATTTCAAATATTTTTACATTTTCTTAAAGCCCTAGGTAAAGCCTATAAAAAATACGCTTACATTTGTTATTTATCTCTTATAGTTTTCAAGTTATTTGCATTAGAAATTTCAACTATTCAATTTTGCCAAATCTTGGCACAGTTTTTTCAATATATATATTTTTATCCGATTTTCTAAATTTTTTTTAGGTAAAATATAAAATTAGCTATCGAGAAATCATTATTTTTTCGATTTTGGAATTGAAAATTGGAAAAGTAATACATTTTTATATTTTTTTCTCTAAAATAAAATTTTCTTTAAGAACATATAATAATTTTATACTTTTCTCAAAGATATTTTGACAGAAATAATTTTACAATTAAAAGCAAACTCAAACACCTAATAGGACTAAATACAGACTCTCCGGAATTCTATTTTTGGTATTTTCACCGCTTTTATGGGAATTGTGACAATTTTTTTTTTAATATATTAGTTGACAAAATCAACAGTCTACGAAAATTTCTTTAGGATATCTCAACTAATAAAGATTATGTTAGAGATAAAATATTTAAAGTTTCTCCAAAAACCAAATTTTTACAAACAATTGACTTTAATTCCAAAAATCATAAAAAGTATGCACACTCCTCTGCCACGCCTATGTGAAATTTTATGTAAATCCAACCAGCAGATTAGAAGTTAAAAATTTATTTAAAAAAATCGATTCTGGCCCACTCGTGTGATATACATAACTATGTGCAAACTGAATAATATTGTAGTCTTTATTATATGAATTGGATGACTTTTTCTTATTCTTCAATTAATAATTATCTTTCTTCTTCTGTTTATATAAAATGTTCTGTTTCTGTTCTGTTTTGTCATTATGAAAAATTAAAAAGAAATAAAGATATACCACTGAAAAAAGTACTTTATTAATTTAGCATTTTTAAACAAATTTTTAGCTTTATTTTAAACGCGATATAGCTGAATAATTTTTTCACACCCAGTCACACTACATAGATAGACAAAACTAGATCAGATATTTTTGGCTATTTCGTCTCCCATATATCCATAAATAAAAAAGTGCAAAAAATATTGATAAATGCTTAAAATGCTTTTAAATGCAAAAAACATTCAATTTGCAAAAAACTACAAAAAAGTGCCTAAAAGTATTTAGCATTATTTAAAAGAAAAAAAAGTGCAACAACCGAAAAATAAGTGCTAGAATTGCACTTTAAATGCCGTTATGGCAACGCTGGCTTGAATGACATCAAAAATAACAAAACCTTGTCTACTTATATTAATTCATGTGTAAACTAAATGAGAATTATAACGAATGTGGAAAACAAACGTCAAAAACCAAATATATTCAAGAATAAAAAAAAGTTATGAATTCTTCAACCATATTTGTAAAAAGCATGTTTATTTGTAACATTTTATTGTTATGTGAATAGTATTAACATGGTTTGAAAACAAAATATGGTTTTAGAACAAGGTAAAAAAGGCCTTTTTTAAAGATCAATTATATTTAATGGTTATAAAAATAATGATATTTTTTTATATTAATAAAATTTTGTTTCTGGTAAAAATATTCAAAAACATAAAATTTTTGTAGTCAACTAACTAGTGATAAAAATTAAACACAAAAATATTGTTATCATGAACACAATATTATTACAATTAATGAAACTAAACAATGAGAATATAATATTGTTGTAGTTACAATGCCGTAATCATGTTTTTTTTTTCTCTGCGTGTAAAATATTTACTACTAAGTTACTCAAATATCGTATAATGGAGAATAAAGTAATATATTATAAAAATGCTAATATGTGTAAATAATCTTTATTATGAACATAAACTCTAAATTGTAATGTGTTATCTTTCTTTTAATTCAATGTAACAATTGATGGAAAATATAATCCGTTTAAAATTAAATGAAAACAAAAAATTAACTCGGATTTTTTATGAATTTATGGTAGCACAATAAAATAATAAATCGCTCAAATGTCAGAAGGTTAGTATGGCGACAACAGTAGAGAACGGCTCTACTTATTTCTTTGTATCTTGCTTTACTACCCATCAAAAACTTTGCTTTCCTAGTAAGCTAGCAGGTATAATTGGAAACAAAAATAAGCTACTTATTTGTTGCCTGAATAATTAGTTATTTTTGTTCGAGTTGTGCACAAATTCATGTTGTTATTTTTAGACTCTTTGAACACTTGTTTTTAATGATTAACGTCTTAATCAGTACACCATCGCACACTTAATTTTCCAAGTGACATAAACTTTTAATTATAAAATATTTTTTTAGACATTTTGTTAAAAAAAAAAAAAAAACTAACAGCATCAGAATGGTGCTGATATTACTGGTTATTATGCTATTGACTACTTATTTATGTAATATAGAGTAGGCAAATAATAATGACGCCTTATTACCAAGAAACTACTTTAATAAGTAGTTGCCATTACCGAGAACCAAAAACTTTTTGCTGGGAAATTACAATTTTAGCATTTGATTAGTTACAATCGTTAAATATAGCAGATCATCTCATTTTTATTATATTTTATTATTATATTATATTTTATTTTCAAAAATTTCTCAACAATACAAATTATTTCGATTGGATGCGCTATAAGTAATAACTTATATCTTCTTTTACTTAACTGATTTTTACGAAACTTATATCATGGGAAAACTTATAACTATAACTTAAGTTTAAACTAATAAAATTATTTTGATATTTATCAAGTATTTATGTTTTACATAAATCTTCTTTGTCCTCATTGAACCGGTCATCCCCTTTTGGTATTCGTAAAAAATTTAGTTTATGAATAAAGCATTTTATTTTTTATCCATATACCAAATTTAAATTATTTACACTGAGAAATAATGGAATTATTGATTTTTAACCGTAATTTATTACCGTGCACTGTCAATCGCAAAAATGAATTATAATACAGGAATTCGCCAACCTACAACTAGTTCCAAGAATTACAGGGTATATTAATGAATTTATATATATATATATATATATATATATATATATATATATATATATATATATATATATAAAAGACTGTATGTGTGGGTTTTCCTTTTCAAATACATGTATATTTCTATCTTTAGCAAAGGCCTTGTTTTCTATACTTATATATTTACTTCACTTAATTTTCTGTTAAAAGTCTCCGGAGTAAATTTCCATTAAACGGCATGCAAAAGGCAAAGAACGAAAAAGTAACATTTATTAAAAAATATTAAAAACGCACAAAGGCAAACACAGTTATAATAACAAAAATATGAAAATAAATATATATTTAGTATATTGCTAAGAGAGTTATAAAAGCAACCTTAAGTAATGCAGAAAGATATAAAAATATAAACTTATTTATTGCTTTTTGTTTATATTTTTAATAGGCTATTCACTATTCAATAATATTTGCTCGATTAGTCGATAAATTTAAATCGAATAACTGTACGAGCAAATCAAAAATTGAAGATTTCGATTAAAAATTTATTCGAACAAATTATGTCGATTAATCGAATAACTCAAATTGGAAAAATAAATAAAATTTACCTATATTTTGAATAACATTGAATGTGTTCAATACAAAATTTTGAAAGTTCTTTTAAAAACAATTAAATAGATGAAAATTAATCACTTTTTACTCACATAAATGGGAATGTATATGTAAAGGAATGATGTTTTTGCCATTAAAAATGAATATTTGAAACTCAAAAATTAAATAAATATACATTAAAACTTGATGAGAAAAAACATGGTTACAACATTATCACTACAACAATATTATGTTCTCATTGTTAATTTTCTTGAATTTTAATAACACTGTGTTCCTGATAATAATGTTTTTGTTTATATTGTATCATTTAATGTTTACACTCAATAAAAATTATAATATGGTTGACTGCAAAAATTATATGTTTTTAAATATTTTTACTACAAACAAAATTTTATTAATATGAAAAAATATCATTACTTCTACAACCATTAAATATTTGCAGTCTTTTTCCTTGTTTTTAAACCATACTCTGTTTTTAAACCATATTAATATTCCCATAACAATAAAATATTTAAAATAAATATAAAACTTATCCTTATGCTTATAATAAGAATAATTTTTTATTAATATGCTCTATTTTAACATACAATAAGATAGAATAATAATATGGTAAAATAAAATAATAAATAAATAAAAGATTGAATAACTGTATGATAACATGGTATAATAATATGATAAAATGCAATAATAATATGAAGAATGGCATAATATTATTAAATGGAATCATAATATGACAATGTGGTATAATAATATAATAAGATAGAATAATATAATAACATCAAATCATAATCTGATATATGGGATAATTATGGTGTAAGATTGTTCAATTATATATAAAACTAGAATCATATCATGCAGAAACAAACCATAAAATCGGGCACAATATGACAAAATAGAATCATAATAATTATTGCTTATAATCATTTATAATTTTCTATGTGATCATATGTTCCAATAGTAATATTTTGCTCTTAGATTATGGTCACTACAACTACAGTTTTTCTCTGCGTGAATACAACTTAAAATGCAAAGAATTATTTATTATTTATTTATTTTACTTCAGAAATGATTCCCGAAATATTACATATAAATGTATAAATTTTTGTGAGCTGGACCATTTTCAAAACAGTGCTGCAAATAAAAGAAAATTAACTTCAAATTTTAATAGAAGCATACTAAGGCCTGGAATATTCATTCACTTTTTTCCATAGTTTCTTTATTCAAACATTTTTCAACATATATTACATTTACCATTGGAATGGTCTATCCTGCTGCTATTGAAGATTATACATAATTAACTCTTTAACAGTAAGAGGGTCAATCTTATGCATCTTGTTCTCAATAGGTTAAATAAGCAATTTTTGCAAATAAATCACATGAAATTATTTATTATTCTTAAATATAGATGCATTTCTGAAAAATGTAATAAGTTCCTTTAAAATCGCTATAATAATATAATTAAAGAGATTTTTGAAATTTAGTCATTATTTTACACAAATTTATAGTTCTTATGATAGATGTATGCTTTTGGCGACATTTATTTTCTTATCTAAACATTTATTTGACATAAAATCTTAAAATATTACTTGTACAACTAAAGCGTTAAATTAATACATATATCAATAGCATTAAATGAGACCTTTCCAATGATGCCCTAAAAATATTCAAACTTTAATAAAATAATATTTAAAATAAAATATTGGAAAATTTTGTTAAAATTTTAATTTCGCGAGAATGTAGACTAATTTTTAACATTTTTTTTTTTTTTTTTTACTCATTATATATTAAACATAATTTGTTTATCATATGTTGTACTTTTTTACAAAAAGTTAAAAATTATGTACACTGTTGATCGAAACCCATATTTTTGGAGGTGTTTTAAAAAATAGTCCAGCTTATCTGAACGAAATAATTTTTAAAATCAGTATCTTGTTCTGTAACTTACGAGAAGTTTTCGAATTTTATTTCTCATCTAGATGGATGATTTAAGCAATATTCAAAGTAAATACATTTGAAATAGATCTAAAATGGACGTTAATATTAATAATATTTATAAATATGATTTAAATAATTTTGCAGGTCTGGCTTTATATTAGTTTTATAAATGTATTAAACAATTTTTTTCTTTTTTGAATTAAAAAAAAACGAGTGAAATTTTAATGCTAAAATTATTCGAATAACTCGAATAATTTAAAAGATTTACTCGATTATTCTAATATTGAATAAAAAAATTTTCGAGTTATTTGATTATTCGAATAATTCAAAAGTCGATTAAAATTAATACCCTAATTTTTGTACCCTACACCAACATAGGTCAATCGGCTTAAAATCACTTTCTGAGTCCGTCCGTCTGTCCGTCCATGTAAACTTTTTAATCAAACTACAAATGGCAATTTTGAAATTTGTATGGTCGAAGGACAAGGCCAATTTAAATTGGTTATAATCAATTCATTATTTCGCCTAGCCCCCATAAAAATATCCTCCCGGAGTATTTGGTATTTGGCACAAAATGCCAAATTTCATAAAGACCATAGTTCTCATATAAACACCACTTCAGAAAATCACTTTAACGAGCATAAATCCCATAAAAATATTACGAATAGTTACAGATTAATATTAGACACAAAACAATGTTATATAAATAGAAACCGCAGTGCCAAATTTTATGAGGTTCGACCCCCTGATGACCATAGCTCCCAAACAAGGCCCACTTTCTGGCATCACCCCATAGTGCATAAATAACATAATAATATAATGCATACATATGTATTATAGAAATATACACTACGCTTAATACAAGTATCGATCCACAATTGGCCTCCACGAATTTTGATGCGCATACAAAATGTTTTAGGGTATCATATGGTCGGACTTGACCGACTATATATTTTGTGCTTGTTTTAAATTACTTTAAAATCTATAAATATACTTCAGTCTTTTAGGAGAATATCTAACAGTCTCTGAGGAGAAGGTGCAACAGAAAAAAAACAATAATTTTTAGAGGCGAAATTTAAGTAATATTGTTCCAAAAATATAACAATTTAAAATTTTTAATATAAATATTGAAAATAATAAGTGAAAACAAAAATCTATAAATCAAAAAAAAAGAAAAAAATGGTAAAAGATGCTTTCTTAAAAATATTCAAAAAAATAAATGGTAAAATTTTTGTTTAGACAAAAACAAAGATATTAATTGCAACAACCTTATTATTGGACTTTCTACTTAAAATTTTGTGTTTATTTAAAAATTTTTTTAATAAGCAGCTTTAACACTTTTACTTTCAAATTTTACTTTTTCTTTATATTTTTCCTATGGTTGGTTTATAAAAAAATATCCTTCAGTTTAAAAATGAAAACTCCATAAGTTTCTTTCCTTATTCCTCCATTTTTTACACAAAATGCAAAGAAATTGTTTTAAAAATACCCTTCTAGCTTTAAATTATGTTCTTTTTATTGCCACCATTAACAACTCCGGAGTAAGCTTTTGGGTTACCAAGGAAAAACAAAAAAAAAAATTAAAACAAACTTCAGGCATTAGCAGCAACAGCATCATCTTTATAAACATATAAACAGCAACATAAACCTCGGTTGCATGTATTTTAAATGTCTAAAGGGTAAACAAGAAAATAACCAAACAACAAAATATAAAGTACTTAAAACACTTTTTTGTAAAAAAAAAAAAAAAAAAAAAAAGTGAAAAAAGGTAAAATTTATATTTAAAATCGTTAGAAAAGTGTAGAAACAGGAGGTGTTATTTTATAAAAGTCAAGTATTTGACATAATACAGTGGTCCCAAAACATTTTTTTTTTTTTTAATTCTGTAACTTCACGCAGAGAAAAAACATGGTTACAGCATTATAATTACAACAATGTTATGTTCTCATTGTTAATTTTCTTGAATTTTAATAACTCTGTGTTCATGATAACAATGTTTTTGTTTAAATTTTGTCATTTAATGTTTACACTCAATAAAAATTTTAATATGGTTGACTGCAAAAATTATATGTTTTTAAATATTTTTACTACAAACAAAATTTTATTAATATGAAAAAATATCATTACTTCTACAACCATTAAATATTTGCAGGCTTTTTCCTTGTTCTTAAACCATATTCTGTTTTTAAACCATATAAATATTATTATTCCCCTGACAATAAAATGTTGCAAATAAATATAATTTTTATCCTTTTCTCAAACTTGTTTGTTTACAAATATATTTTGTTTTTAATGTTTGTTTTCCGACTTCATTGTAATTCTCATTTAGTTTATACATGAACAAATTTAAATAGACATGGTTTGGTTATACTCGGTGTGATGCAGGCAATATAAGTTATTGATTAACTACCATTATAGGGTTTACTTAAAAAACATATCTTGCATTTGAACCACATATTGTGGTAAAAATGAATATAATTAATGAACAAAAAAAAAATATATATATATATATATATATATATATATATATTTTTTTTTTTTTTTTTTGTTTTGGCTAATGAAATAAAAATAATATGTTTTTATTAATACGTTTTATTTTAATATATGATAAGATAGAATAATATTATGACAAAATGAAAAAATAATATGATAATATTGGATAACTATATGATAATACGGAAAAATAATATGCTAAAATGGAATATTAATACTTAGAATGGCATAACAATATTATAAAATGAAATCGTAATATGACATTGTAGTATAATAATATAATAACATCAAATCATAATCTCATAAAATGTGATAATAATGTAGTAAGATTGTTTAATTTTATGTAAAGCTAGAATCATAACATGAAAAAACAAACCATAAAATCGGATACAAACATTTCTATTTTTCGCTCTGAATATATGTTCCAATCATAATACGTTGCTCTTAGATTAATGTTACTACAACTATATTTTTTTCTCTGCGTGAAAATTACAGAATTATTGCCAAAAAAATCGCTTTTGACCACTGATGTGATGTTCTTTAATTCCATTAATATTAAGTCTTGTGGTGAAATCCTTACAAATACCTTTGAAATCATTTAATTCTGGCCGCAATATTGCTTCTGAAAATATACTTGCAGAGAAAAAATATAGTTGTAGTAACCATAACCATATATTATATGACCATAATATTATCATTGGAATATATCATCACAGCTAAAAGTAGATATGATAATCTATATATATAAAAATGAAATATGTTTGTCTGTTGGCTTATAGACTCCTAAATGACTGAACCGATTTTCCTGAAATTTTTGCAGTAACATCACATGAGCCCCGAAAATAAAATAGGTTGCTTATTTTTTCGATAGGTGCAGGGGAAGTGGTACCCCCCCCTAGGATACCAATATTAAATATCGGATATCTTAAGCAACGAAATTGAAGTAAGAGAGCTGCAGGGGAGTGGTACCCCCTCCCATAGGACGCCAATGTTTAATATCGCATATCTTAAGAACTGTTATAGTGAGAATGTTCAAACTTGGTAGGAGTTACTCTTATGATAAACTACACCTTTGAAAATTAAAATAAAGGGGGTAGGCGCAGGGCGAGCATATGATGCACATATTAAACATAGCGTAACTGAAGAACTTGGTTAAAGCCACTATAATTGAAAACTATAAATTTCAAAATAAAAATGAGCTGGGTGGATAGAGGAAGAGCTATACCCCCATAGATAGAAAATATTATGTTAAAAGTGTATATTTACAAAACAAGTTGAAATACAATTGTTATGATTCCATTTCATCATATTATGTCCGATATTAAAATTAATGAAAATTAACAATGAGAACATAAGATTATTGTAGTGATAATATCGTAATCATGTATTTTCTCTGCTTGTAAATATATATTGGGAATTTCTTTTTGTCTCAATCTCAAACAAAATCATCGAAATCGGCTTTAATTCGTAGAAGTTACGAGCTTCTAAAACTTGTTCATGCTGGAGGTTGTCAACTTTAATATCCTTTAGCTTATTCCATATTATAACATGGTAAATGCAAGATTATTTTTCAGAAAGCTTAGGTCCTCCTCTATAACAAATTAGATCCAACTAGAATTTTAGAAGATACAGATATATTACCAATATTTTTTTAATAGGCTCCATTGTGCACTAAAATTTCAATTAGGACATAACGATTTGGTTTCAACAGAACCTCTATATCGTTCAATTCGTGCCAAAAGAATTAGAGTCATTCGTCGTAGACACTAACTCCATCAATGACATTTTCTAAGAAAGTATAGATCAATGATGCCATCCATATAGCATCAAAAATAGAAGTAATTATGATTCACTGAAAAAGTCATGATTTTAACATTGTATTGTCATTAGAAGAAAGTACTTAGTGCTGAAAAAGAGCTGCAGAAGTTATCTTTTAATCTATGGTTGTCAGTGGTAGGATATTCTTCTTTTATGCTTTTTGTTCATTGATTTTTAAAGTATTTCTCTTAAAACTATATTAATAAAAATTTTTTTTAAATAAAAATATAATTTTAGATTTATTAATAAATAACAAAAATGCTTTTCAATTTGTGACATTTTTATTTACTGACCTTTTTACCTGCTAAAAATACATTTATTTTTCACTTTTTCTTTTTGGAATTAATTTTTATTAACTTCCAAAAAAGTGCAAAATATGCTCTTAGTTCTACTTTTAAAGTGGTGAAAAAGTTCTTTTTGGAAGCACTTGCTCATTTTTTTTTTCGCTTGATTTTAAAGATCTTTAAAACCGTAACTCCCTCTAATTCATTTCAATTAAAAAATTACTAGATCAAATAAAATTTTGAAAATTTTAAAATATTAACAAATTTTTCCAACGTTGAGATACCCAAATGTGAAAATTCTATATAATGATTTTGATTGCCAGATACAAAACTTCTTGTATCCTTATCTTGTTGCATATAACAATATCGCTTATCCACAGTTACACTACCGATTAAATTAAAATTAAATTTGGCCTCAAAAACACGCAATAAAAACAATTCGCCTTAAAATTTTTTAAAGAATATCTGTTATTTTTTAGGTATACGTAACTGAAAGCATCTATAAGTAGTGGGAGAAAACAAAAACTGATGTAAATTATATTAAAATGTTGCTCATTAATTTTGTTGTCTGTAGCAAATAAAAAACTATAAGCAACAATTGCGAATTGCAGGAAAGGGAAAATTAACAGGCTGATGTAAACGGCAACAGCGAATATTTAGAGATAGTATAATTAATTATAGAAAACTAACAGAAAATTGAATAATACATGAGCTATTTAAATAAATCTTAAAAAATATCTTAAATTTTTTTAGAAATATTTTGTGAATTTTCACTAAAAACTATTTTTTCCAAAGGCACTTTGTTCGAAAATAAGATTCCAAGCAAAATAAGATCTTCCGGAAATTATTTTTACTTCAACAATTTATCAGTTAAATTATATGTGTGCATGACATTTTCATAATTTGAACTTCAGTTTTTATACTCTACACCATCATAGGTAGTTGGTGTATTATTATGTGTTTGTGCTGATATTTGTAACACATAATTATCCAACACCCACCTTAAAGTATATTAATCGATTCTTAATCACTTTTTAAATCGATCTAACAATGTCCGTCCAACCGTCTGCATAGCTGGCTGTCCATGTAAACCTTGTGCACGAAGTACAGTTCGCAATTTTAAAGATAATTCAATGAAATTTGGCACGTGGGATCTCCTATGATACTAGGACAAAGCATATTGAAATTGTTTCTGATCGGTCCATTATTTCACCTAGCCCCCATACAAATGTCCCCCCGAAATAGAGTTTAAACACTTAAAAATGCTTTAAAAATAAGAATATTTTAATTAAATTCGGTGCAAATGAGTTCTGCACAAGTATTAATCTTTGTAATTTTATGAAGATCGGTTCACAATTGACCATAGCTCCTATATAAACCTCTCTTCCGAAAATCTCTTTAACGTGCATGAATATTGGTATCAAGTTAAAATTCGACACAAATAAGTTTTATGTAAGTGGAATGAACATTGCCAAATTTTATGAGAATCGCTCCATAATTTACCATAGCTTTCATATAAATCCACTTCCAGGAATCGCCCTAAAGTGCATAAAATTATCTAGATGTTAGCATCAACGCATTATTCTGTATTTGTATATTTTATTTTACATTTAGTAAAATTGCCCACAGGTGTAATATAAGTCCCCTTCCCGAATTATTATGCTCGTACACAATGGTGTAGGGTATTATATAGTCGGTTTTGACCGACTATTTCTTTCTTCCTCGTTTAATATGGGTATTTTTAAACTTAATGATGTTTTTATGCTCCACAAATCATCATTATCTATTTAGGTGTAGAATATAACAAATACATACCAACATTTACACACACACAGTGAAAGCAAAAAATCCCTGCAAACATTTTCTATTGCGGAAGATACTAAGAAGAGTCTTCCAAGAGTAGAAACTCATTGCCAAAATATCATTAAAATCATTTTTCGTTGGGAAGAACTGTTCCTCCTGGAAGTGTCTTCCAGACGACTCGAAGGAGAAACTACCAGAAGTGTCATAAAGGATTTTTCTATTAGTGTCGATATATTTTATATTACAGTCAAACTGTACCTAAGTTAAATTATTACTGAAATGCATGATTTTACCTGCCAATCTTCCGAACACACGCCAAGAAGATTAGTGGGCAATAGTAATATATTTTGTTTTTGTTAAATTCGAATTATCTTCATATTATCTTCCATAAATGACTTCAGAGTATACTTTTGGAAGATATAGATAAATAGATAGATAGATAGATAGATAGATAGAGAAGGTTGATGTGATATTTATTGTATCACATCTCCACCTAGAGACCCTTCCGATAGAAAAAAAAGAGGAAAGATTCAGAAAATAGTGATAAGAGGAACAAAGTAGTGACAAAGTTAGGGATATGAGCCAACCAATTCCCATAACGAAGCCTATGATGTCCACAAACTTCCAATTTCGAACATCACATAGCCCGTCAAGAAATTGACTGTCTAACCATTTCATCCTACGATATTGTAATCGTGGACAGTAGCATACAATATGTTCAATAAACTCGGTCTCATCGACATCCTCGCACATTCTACAAACATCATAACTGCCAGCGTCCAATTTATACCTCATCTTCCCTATAATGCAATGTCCCGTTATGACGCCTATCATGCTCCTTAAATGGTCCTACACAAGAGAAGAGTTTCCTACTCAGAAGAAGAGTACTTTTGTTTACCCCGTTAAACTTCGGTCATATCGTCCTCGAAACCTTAGAGTCCACTCTACTCCCCCAAGCCTGATTGGTTCTAGCGGAGATCCATTCATTGATCTTCCTAAATAAGAAACCGAGTGGGGGTTTCACATTAGTTTCACTCTCCGAGACATCCATCGCTGAGCCTTGTCTTCCCAATTCATTAGCCATTTCAATGCCAGATGTATTGCAATGGCCTGCTACCCAGCAGAGTCTCACCACGTAATATTCCAATAGCCCCTTAGTGACCTATTGCAGGTGGCCACTTGCCTGGATTTTACCAAATGCGTATCCAAGGCCTTCAGAGCCGCCTGGCTGTTCACATAGAAAGCAACCTCAGAACCCCTCACAGCATTTAGTCTGACCAATTCCGTGGCCTTTAAGATGCCAAGAATCTCTGCCTGAAAAACGCTACATTCATCAGGGAGTGTAACACCCGCACCATCTCCAATATCCACCTTTGATCCGTCTGCAAATACTGCACAACATTCGTGAAGTCTCTCAGTGTCGAACCATACCTCCCTATCAAGAATCACCACAACAGGATTTACCCCAATGTAATCTGATGCCCTTCATGTAGATTAGAGTATACTCACTATAACTGATTTCGTACCCGACCCGTTAGTGATCTGTTGCTGATGAACCTAATAGTCCCACTTCCTTGCGTCTCAACAGACACTCTCACAAACTCCTCGATGGGTAAGAGATGAAATATGACGTCCAAAGCCGCCTGTGGTGTACTTCTCATTGCACCTGTAATGCCGATTTAAGCACACCTCTGTGATTTCGACATAAGGTTTCTCTTTCCAGTGCCTGCCATCAAACAGAACAAGCATATGTTAGAATTGGTCTCATTACCGAGACATAGATCCAATACACAACCTTCGGCTTGAGTCCCCAGTTCTTACCTATAGAGTTTCTACAGGTGTAGGCATTAACACTACGTTTGAGTCTCTCTCGAACTATTCTTTTCCAAGTCAGCTTACTATCAAGAAATACTGTAAGGTATTTCGCTGAGTCAGTTAATTTCAGTTCCATTCCACTCAGTACCGGTAATCTAAAATTCTCAACCTTGTACTTCCTACTGAACAGAACCAGCTCCGTTTTTTCAGGATTCACTCCCAACCCTTTATCAGTGGCTAAGGAGGACAGCTTACCCAGCGCAGACTGTATGATTTCACTGATTGTGGGAAGAAATTTCCCTGTCACCAGTATGACCACATCATCAGCATATGCCACAATCTTTCGTCCTCTACCGTCAAACTAACGCAGAATTACATTGATAGACAATAGCCACAACAGGGGTGAGAGCACTCCCCTTACAGTGTTCCTCTAGTCACCAGTTTCCTTAAACATATTCCACCAAAGCTCGAATTGATGATTCTACTGCTCAGCATAAGAACTATCCATTCGATCAAGTAGTCATGTATGTTAAGATCCACCAGCGACTGCTTAATAGCCTCAATCTTAATATTATTGAACGCATCCTCAATATCCAAGAACGCAGTCATGATAAATTCTCTATGTCGAAGTACTTGTTCTATATAACCCATTACTTCATGAAGCCTTTGGAAAATATAAGGACAATAGTAATGCATTTTTTTTCATAAATTTCGTACACACTTCTAACAGTCATCTAGTAGTAATTAAGAAGTGACGCATGGACGATTAATGCTCAATAGCAATGTATTTTGTTTTTGTAATTTTCGAATAATCTTCCGATAATCATCTAAATGTTACCAAGAAGTGGCATCCGGACAGTTGGCAACAAATTTATTTCCAAATGTTTGAAGGTAGGATTTATATCATGTAAGTGTGAGTGTGTTAAAAACACATTTATTAAATAGAAAACCTTGGTACATGTTTTATGAACTTTTACTTTCTACTTTATAGTTTGTTGTTTTTTTTTATTATTATTATTGCTGTAGATCTAGTTACTGCTGTTGCATCTGAATCAGATTCTTTTCCTCTTCCATTGCTACTTTTGTATTTTGGCAAACACTTAAACCGTGTGAAATTTCATTATTTCAAACGCGTTTTATTCTATTTTTTTACACATTTTCCGTTTTCATTTGAAATTTTATACACATATTTTATATGTTAAAGTATTCCAGTAGTTCCAAGGATAGAGGCAGAATTAAGACTTTACCAGATATTTTGAAAACAACACAGATCTCTAAAGAGTAAAATGGCTAACTTAATTTAACATGTTTTTGATGTAAGAGCAAATCAATTAATATATCTTAGGCTATTAATTAGCCTTTTCTTAACTTTAAACTGTTTACACTATAGTTCTCTGAAATTGACTCCTCTCATTACATTACAAAATAACTCATAAGTTTAAAATATTCTAGAGATAAATATATGAACAAACTTAAAAGAGATTAACATAAAACATTCAGTAGAACTGCTAGGATGTTTCTTTCGAAACAGAAAATGTTTATGTAAAATTGTAAATGTGTGGGTAAGTTTTTAAAGCAAGTGAGCATATGAAATATTAGTAAATATCCTGTTAAAGCGTTAAAGGTCAACATTACATTTTTTAGGAAAATATTAGAAGTATAAAAATTTGTAAGCTAAATTATATAATTTTAAATTATTAATACAATTTTAATTTCCTCTTCTTTGATATCATATTGCAGTTGTCCAAAAATTCGAAACATTCGAAACAACATACTTATCTCTAAATTCCACGTCAATCTCATTTGGAGAAGAAAGTTCATCGAGTCCCACAGGGTGGTTCGCAGTACAACTAGCGTTTTCTTATATGTGTTTCGAACTCATCGGTGCTATAGAACGTAGCATTTTCTCAAAAGCAGCTCACAAAAAGATAACTTTACATAAAATAATCCTATGAAATTTCTTATTATTTTTACGATCACAAAATCATTAGAATATATACTAACTTTGCATCCAAGGAGCTAAAAATATTTTCGCAATTTTTGCAGTTAACAATTTTGAAATTCAAAGCTTTTCCAATGCAATCGGATATTATGATATAGAATTATTCTAAAATATAGAACTATTTTGGTAAGATAGAATTCATTGTTTTTCCAAACCGAAATATTGAAATTCGTATCTTCCTCATAAGCAAGGACACCACAAATATGCTCTAAAAAAATGTTTTATGCCCATTAAATATAAAAAACTAATAATATGCTCTAAAAATACGAAAATATGCCAAAAAAATTTTGCCGTCAGTGAGACTCGAACTTGGACACACACTAACCATTCGTTTTTACTGACTAACATCTTACTCAGTACACCATCTCGCACATAGCATCCTGAAAGACAAAAACTCTATTTAGTTTAAAATATCTTTTTAGACATTTTGTTATAAAAAACAAACAGCTTCAGAACGGGGTTGAACCAGCAACCTTCTGGTTGTTAATCCAGCGCTCTAGCCAACTTAATCCACGTGATTGCAGTATTACTGTGCTATTATACTATTGAGTACTTATTAATGTAATACAGAGTAGGCAAATAATAATGACGCTCATTACCAAGAAACTACTTTAATAAGTAGTTGTTATTACCGAAGACCAAAAAGTTTTTGCTGAGTATGAATATAAGAAATGTAAAAATATAAAAATAAAATTAAATTCAAATAAAAATTTTTACATTTTTTAATTTTATAAAGAAAAACGTGTAAATTTCTTAGTACAATTTACAAATAAATATAAAGTGCTCCCAAATCGGCTTAATGTCGTTTTTTTTTTTTTTTTTTTTTTTTTTTTTTGCTAACAGTCAACGTTAGCACTCAACAGCTATTAATATTTTAACGATATAAAATAATGCAAAATTAAAATGTATCTGTCAACTGCGTCAAAAACCCCATAGAAAAAAAAAAATAAAAATGGATTTTAATTACGAAATTGCTTATATTAATTAAAAATTTATTTGATTTTGCTCCAATCATCAAAATGAAAATATTAATTAACTGCGGTGTCGGCTCTGGTGTCTTCTCTAATGATCTTGAAATTAGACACTCATGTAGACTCCCTGACGAGGCGAACGTATTCCAAGCGGAAATACTAACGGTCAGCAAAGCGTGTAAACTAATTCGCGATAGAAATATTCAAAGGAATATGGGTTTATTTGTCGACAGTCAAGCGGCAATACTATCGCTCGAATCACCGAAAACTACCTCTATTCTAGTCAGACAGTGTAAAGAGGAACTGCTAGGACTAAGTCGACTGTATGACATTACTATAGTCTGGGTTCCTGCGCATAAGGACTACTATGGTAATGAATAGGCAGACGAATTAACCCGGGCAGATTCTGCTATTGGTTTCTGTCGCAATCCCGTTAGGAATAGTCAAACAGTCAAAATCAGAATCCAAAAACACTTTCTAGAAAAGGCAAAAAATAGATGGCGAAATCTGGACAAATGTAGAGTCGCGAAAGAAACGTGGCCTACCTACAACGAAAAACGCTCAATGCAACTCATTGGCTACAAACGCAGAGACATCTCGAGACTAATAGCATTGTTTACAGGTCACTGGACGATCGGGAAGCAGGCAAGCAGACTTTGTCTCCCCTACAATGAATATTGTCGTAGTTGTGGCAATCGCGGGAAGGAGGAGACAGTATTTCATCTTCTTTGTGAATGTCCAGCCTTGAGCGCAAGCAGACATAAATTTCTGGGAGGGTACCAATTGGACAACCTCTGTGAGATATCTGACACTAGACTCAGTGACATCATTAAATATCTCAATGCTACAGGCTGGATCTAATTAATTTATATTCTCATTGTTCTTCCCTACACTTCTCAATACAACTCATTCACCTGACGAGTAGTGTGGTTCCATCAAAACGGACTCTAATGAGTCTAATTGATTGCCCGTAAGGTTACGGGCTACCACGTAAACCAAGCAACCAACCAACCAATCAACCAACCATAGCCTAGAAACAAGACATCAATAAGAAAGATATAATCTATACGATACCCTACACCATTGTGTACGAGCATAAAAGTTCGGGAAGGGGGCTTATATTACACATGAGTAATGCATTGATACTAACATCTAAATGATTTTATGCACTTCAGGGTGATTCCTGGAAATGAGTTTATATGGGAGCTATGGTAAATTATAGACCGATTCCAATTAATATTTGGCAGTGTAGTTTCTACTTACATAAAACTTATTCGTGTCGAATATTAACTTGATACTAACATTCGTATGGAATTTATGCACTTTAAACTGATTTTCGGAAGAGGGGTTTATATGGAAGCTATGGTCAAGTGTGGACCGGTCTTCATAAAATTACAAAGATTAATACTTGTATAGAGCTTCTTTGCACAGAATTTCATTAAAATATTCTAATTTTGAAGACATTTTTGAGTGTTTAAACTCTATTCTATGGTGATGGTGACATTTGTATAGGAAGTAGGTAAAATAATGGATCTATCACAACCAATTTCATAGGCTTCATCCTTGTGTCAGAAAAGTTCCACACGCTAAATTATCTTATTTTGTGCACAAGGTTTACAAGAACAGACAGCAGTCCAACCAGACGGACGGACGGACAGCGTTAGATCGACTCAAAAAGTGATTCTGTGTCAATTGATATATTTTAAGGTGGGTATTGGATAACTTTTTCTATGCGTTACAAACATCAGCACAA
Source organism: Protocalliphora azurea (assembly GCA_932274085.1). NCBI lineage: Eukaryota > Metazoa > Arthropoda > Insecta > Diptera > Calliphoridae > Protocalliphora > Protocalliphora azurea. The sequence continues at coordinate 29,005,487 of OW026521.1, forward strand.
ACGCATAATACAACAACTACCAATGGTAGTGTAGGGTATAATTAATAAATGTGGTTGGTTTCTTGAAAAAACATACAAAAATGCACACTAAACTTTTATATTGAAATAGTTTTCCAATGAAATTCCGAATTTAATAACAAAATTTAATTTAGCTGGCGGCTACATTTGTAACAACAGGAAAATTATTAACACTAATACCAAGCATAGGATGGATTTGCAAAATTATTATCCAACTAAACAAAATTAGGGTCCAAAAATTGCAACCATATGACGCAAAAATACGTTTGATTTTTATACATATTTTTATTGTAAAAATGTTTTTCTTTCTAATTCGATTTTTTTTTTCTTTTTAATTCAGATTTTGCAAAACTGTGCCTATTTTGATTCTAATTTATCACACAAAAACTTTATTGATCTTCTATTTGTTGTTGTTTTCACAATATTATTGATGCTATTTAGGCGGATTGAAAGACTAATATGTCCTCTATATGACATTTTGAATATGGCTTTAATAAAGAACAATTAATCTGATTCTAAAACTTCATAATTTGCTACTACAAACCAAGCTCTACGGAGATTTTCAACAAACTTGAGCAGTCTTCGTTAAAATTAATTTTGAATACTAAATATTTTTGGATTTCTTAATTTTTATGAGTTATGAAAAAGTATTTTCAAAAAGTCAAGATATGTTCTAAAAAGTTTAAATATGCTCTAAAAATAACAAAATATGCCATAAATATGCTCTAAAAATCACTATATGCAAAAATATGCCGTTAAGGGTGAAATATGCAGAAATATGCATAAGTTTTTTTCCCTCTACCTAAATTGGACTTTTTGCCAAAAAATCGAACTTGTGGCCTAGAGTGCAGTGCCACAAATAAAATGACGGTCATGGGTCTGATCTCTGACTAGAAGTTTGATATTACTATAAAATCAACTCGCAGTTAGTTCTCAGGCCGCCTGATTCCGAGATAATTTCGGGTTAATATAGTACCTGGGCAACCGCGGCGAAAAGAGTTCGACAGTATAGCCGTAATATTTACAAAGGAATGGGTTACGGGACTCTATAGTCTTCATAACATGGCTAGGAAGTACTCGGATACTATTGGCTGACAGATATAGACCTTTTATCAATATAAACAATCAGTGTATCACAGAATTTAAAAGAATTTTGCGGACCAACAAGAGTTGTCCTGACTTTCCCTATAGTTTCACTAGAGAAAACTATAGGGGAAACTTAAAAACGTTCCGGAATCAAGATCTAAGGGACGAAGGAACTGATTTCAAAACAACCTGGAGAGTCAGCTAAGCAATTGAGCATTGTCCAAAGGAAAATAATTTAATTTTCAGTTAAACCTCTAAAAGGATGTATTCGTTAAAGGGGGCAAAGAAATCGATTAGCCTGGAAGGAGGATTTCAAGCGGCTGTCATACTAATAGAGCATAGAACCAGATGGGAATATTCGTAGAGAACTATGACACTTGATTGCTGGTAGCTTCATTAATGAAATTGCTATATTAAATGAAAAACTAAATGATGTATTATTCACAGACATGGAAACTCTTTTGGATACGGCAAGTACGACGATATTTATCAAAGATTTAGACTGGAGATAATATATTGATCCATGCAATGAATCAACAAATCATGTTGCCAAGCAAAATGAGAGACAATGGAAGCTAAACATGAAAATACAGCAAGAGACTTCAGTTGCACCATAGATACTAAATCTCTCAAAACGCTTGAAAAAGTTAGAAGTTTTAGTTAACTTTGGTTTGGAGGTTTGTTAGGCTCATGGAACGAAATCTAACAATACCAAAGAAACTGCTAGTAGTACAAATAAAGTGACAATATTGTGAAGCAGTCGCTGCCAATTTGACAAGTTTTCAAGATTTTTGCTTAAAACAAAAATCTTGGGGAAAAATATGGTACGAGAGTTAAAGGTCACTTTGTTCATCTCGTGCACTGAAAGCAAGAGTAAATATTTTTTTAACATAAACAGATTAAAAAAAAAAATATTGAAAAAATCATGTCTAACTTTATTTATTATATAGCTTAGACTTTTAACTTTGCTATAGTTGAAACTATAGATAACTAAAAATTAGGCTACAGATGACACTATAAACTATGCTTTAGTTGAAACTAAAGATTAGGCTAAAGTTGAAACTATAGACTATGCTATAGTTGAGACTATTTACTATGCTGTAGCTGAGACTATAAACTATGATATAGTTGAGACTATGGTCTATGTTATAAATGAAATTAAAGACTATGCTATATTTGAGACTATTAACTATGATATAGTTAAGACTATAGACTATGATATAGCTGAGACTTTTAACTTTACTATAGTTGACACTATAGACAACTAAAGATTAGGCTACAGATGACACTATAGACTATGCTATAGTTGAAACTAAAGAATAGGCTAAAGTTGAAACTAAAGATTATGCTATAGTTGGAACTATAGACTATGCTATAGTTGAGACTGTGGACTATGCTATAGCTGAGACTATAGACTATGATATAGCTGAAACTATGGTCTATGTTATATTTATACAATACCATTAAAAAAAAAGAAAAAAAACTTGTAAAACAGTATTACACTACCAGCTGTGTTCATTACCATTTATTTTGTCTGCTGTTTCTGTTTTTTTTTTTTTTCTTTTTTTATTATTTTTTATTTTTGCCACCATAATATTGTTAATACAAAATGCAACAATGTGGTTGCCTGAATGTTATTACTTTAACTTATAGTTTTAGTATAGTTTAAGACACTTATACTATTAAGAGCTCGTATAAAAAGTAAACAGATGCCAGTAGTTAAATATGCACACAGATTTTTAGCATAAGAAATTTCAAGCAGAGATTCTTAAGCAAAAGTTAAAAAATCCTTTAGAAAAATAAAAATAAAATTATAAGAAACATCCAAAAGTTTTTAAATTAAAACAAGAGTACAATAAATAAACAAAAATCATATTAAAAGAAGAACAATCTTCCTATGAAAACATTGCATTAAATTCAATTCTTCTGAAGTTCTTTTTCAGCAATTCCTGATAGTTAATTTAAGCTTTTGAGTTCTTTTAAGCTTTTGAGAAATTCCTTTTTTCTGCTGGTAACTTAAACATTTTCAGTATATCATAATTTTTACTAACATTTTTCTCTCATTTTAATTGTTTCCATCCAAATGCAGCTTAAGTACCTCTGCCTTAGAAAACAATATGATAATAGTGGCATAAATAATCTGTTGATTCTGGTATTATATTTTATACTTTTTAACACAATAGCAAAAACAACAAAACAAAAGTTCGGAATGATAAAAATAACACCACTAGGTTTATGATAATTTACAATTGAAAGAAAATAGTGAAAAGCTAGAACAATAATAAAATTTATTATAGGTATCATTAAAATTTTAAACTTATATTATTCACAATCAAATTTCATATTTATAAAAGTTTATTAAAACAAATTTTTAGATGGTAATTTTATTTTATTAAACAAAACGTGCAGTAAATTAATAAATAAAACAAGAAACTGAGAAATGAAATCGATATCTAAAAAAATTAATAACAAACTAGTTTGACTTTAATCCTGCAAATAAACTTCTTTAATCATTAAAGTTCTTAGAGATTTGTAAAATATATTATATACTTTAAATTAGTAAATTGTCTTTACTTTTTAAATTTTTCTTTATGTTTCCTTTAAATTAAATTCTGAAACAAACAATAGAGGGAACTTCTTCAAAATCTTAAATTAAAGCCCTCTATATTTAAACCTACCAACTATTTAACAAAATCTAAAGCATACTTTTTAGCTAACTGTGAAAACAAATCATGAAGTTGTAAACTTTACTAAGTAAAGTCACAAACAGTGTTGTGTTTAGCTACATTTAATTTTTACAAGGCACTGTTGCATTTTTTAGTATAAAATAAAATAATTAATGAAAATAATGGAAGAAAAAATAAATAAAAATAAATAATATCATCTAAGCAAAATTAAAGAAATATTACAAACAAAACTATTATAAAAAGTATTTCTCTGTTTCAAACATTTTTCTATATAATAATTTATTTAACAGACAATCGCACATCCACCCCTATTGTTCGAAACATAGAGAATAATATAGCTTACTTAAAAAAAGGTGTTTGAAATCCTAAAACAAAATGCAAATTTTCTAAATATTTTATATTTTTGAAAAATTATAGAATTTGAATCTGTGAAAATTTCTGTACATTTATCAAATGACTACCTATGAGCTAGTGAAATTTTATCCACCTCATTACAGTAAAAAATTTACTGACGTGCATACTTTTCTATCATTTCACAGAAATAAATTTTAAATTAAATGTTTATCGAAAATTTTCAATAATTAGAAAATTTGTCAAAAATATATTATGAAAAGCAAATTTATTGAAAATATTTTATAAAAAAGAAATTTATCGAAGATTTTTCTATAAAAAGGAAATTTGTTGAAGATGAAGGATGTTTTTTTTTTTTTAATTCTTCTTTAATCGCTCCCAATTAGGCTCGATTATGTAGTAGTATTTTAGTGGCTATGGATAAACTAATTACAAACTTTAATGAAAAATTAAAAAAAAAAATAAAGTAGAAGTAAATATCAAGAATATAATAATAAAAACTGCAACCGAATAAGAAAATTTTTTTAATTCAAGTGGCAAAATATTCCAAATTCTTGAAACTCGTACTTGAAATGATTTCCCAAATGTATTCAATCATATAATAAGAAAAATTATCTGTAAATTTCTCGTAGAGCTGGAGAAATTAAATTTGTCCACAATATATCGCGGTCAACCTCTTAAGACGGATTTATAAAAAATAGTAAGAGCCTAATATTGATAAATTTGACAAAAGACGATCCAAGGAAACTAAGTTGAGATACAAGATCTCGCATTCTCGAATTAAAAATATAACGTATAATCCTGTTAAAAATAAGTTTATATTTTCTCAGTGTGTAACTCCCACCACCAGAAATAACTTCAGTGCAATACAATATATGCGACAGCAACTCGTGCTAAATAAATATTTGAGAAATATATTCTTTTCAACAGAAAACACACACGAGAAAATAAAAAATCAATATGTGGTGAAAAATTTAATAAATTGTCCATTATAAGATCAAGACATTTAATTTTATTAACAAATTTGACAGGAACATTATTAATCTTAATATTCAAACAACTTGTATGTATCAAAGACAAATCCCATCAACTTCGTTTTAATTGAAACCATTATTTGAAGCCCATGATATAACTATACGTACAACATAGTTTACAACATTCTCCAAAACAAAATTTATCGAAGCTTTTCTGTAAAACGGAAATTATCAGAAATTTTCTATAAAAGAAAATTTATCTGACAACACTAATTTTTAGAGGTAAAAATACTATTAGTGGTGAAAAAACTTGAAGTGAATTAGCAAACTCTACTCATGTTTTTTTTTGCGGTAAGCTAGTATCTACATTACCTAGCGTCTACAGTAGGCAAATTTTTATCAAAACAACCGTCAAAATCAGTGAGAATATAAACAAAGTAACCTTAGTTAAACAGCTGATTATTATTTTAGTTGTTACAGTTGTCAAACTGCATATACAAAAAACAATAATGAATACGCCTTATTGTTGTTTTTGTGAAACTATTGTCACCTTCCACAAATTCGTGTTTAGTTTGACGCTTGTCTTGATAAAAAATTGTCTAATATAGACACTATGTTAGGCAAATTTTTATCAAAACAAACGAATATATACAAGGTAACCTTAGTTAAACAGCTGAATATTATTTTGGTTGTCAAACTGCATATATAAAAAACAATAATGAATACGCCATATTGTTGTTTTTGTGCAACTGTTGCCACTTTCCACAAATTCGCGTTAAGTTTGACGTTTGTCTTGATAAAAAAAATCTCTAGTGTAGACACTATGTAACCCCAGGTCTACAACTGAGATTAACGCTGATATAATATGTGAGATAACGTCGGCAGAGAAGAGTAGCCATTTTGTTTATATTATGTTAAATCTTAAATAAGGGGTGCACGTGTTCTAATAAATTCTATAAGATATCATTATTTTTCAATCAGTCACAAAGTAAACATGTCCTTTTTATTTAAGTAATTCGCGCTTTTTTAGCACAATTTTTATAAAAATATTTTAACATGTAAAACACACACTAAAAAGAAACAATTTTACAAAAAAACAATTTTACAAAAAAACATTTCTAAAATACACATGCACACACACAAACAAAACTTCGTATATGTGTATTTTTTTGACAGTTTATCTTATAAGATGGTTGTGTAGAGAAATCTCATCACAACAGTCTCAAAATACGTCTTATACTACCAATATTTGAATTTACACGTGAAATAATTCTCTCAGAGAGCGAATTTGACACTCTCTGACAGAAAAATCTTACATATTATGTTATATCTAGACGGGCTGTAAGATAGCAACACAAAACAAATGTCAACTAATAATCCGTTTTTTTAAATTTTCTACTCTTACACGTACTCTAATAAATCCTATAAGATATCATTATTTTCAATCAGTCACAGAATAAATATTTACTTTTTATTAAAAAAAACACACGTTTTTAACACTATTTTTATAAAAATATTTTTTTTAGTGTAAAACAATCATTAAAAGAAAATGATTTTACAAAACATTGTTTTTTTAGTAATTTCCAAAATATATAAGCACACACATAAAAACTTCCGTGTGTGTGTTTACAGCCCGTCTAGACGTAACATAATATGTAAGATTTTTCTATCAGAGAGTGTCAAATTCGCTCTCTGAGAGAATTATTTCACGTGTAGATTCAAATATTAGTATTATAAGATGTATTATGAGACTGTTGTGATGAGATTTCTCTACACAACCATCTTATAAGATGAACTGTCAAAAAAATACACACACACGGAAGTTTGTATGTGTGTGTGCTTATATATTTTGGAAATTACTAAAAAAACAATGTTTTTTTGCAAAATTATTTCTTTTAATGATTGTTTTACATTTAAAAATTTTTTTTATAGAAATTGTGTTAAAAACGTGCGATTTTTGTAAATAAAAAGTACATGTTTGTTCTGCGACTGATTGAAAATAATGATATCTTATAGGATTTATTAGAGTACGTGTACCCCTTATTTAAGATAAAACATAATATAAACAAAATTGTTACTCTCTTCTGCTTGCGTTATCTCACAAATTATATCAGCGTTAATCTCAGTTGTAGACCTGAGGTTATCTTATAAGATGGTTGTGTAGAGAAATCTCATCACAACAGTCTCATAACACATCTTATAATACTAATATTTGAATCTACACGTGAAATAATTCTCTCAGAGAGCGAATTTGACATTCTCTGACAGAAAAATCTTACATATTACGTTACATAGTGTCTACATTAGAGACTTTTTTATCATGACAAACGTCAAACTTAACGCGAATTTGTGTGAGGTGGCAACAGTTGCAAAAAACAACAATATGGCGTATTCATAATTGTTTTTTATTTATGCAGTTTGACAACTGTAACAACCAATATAATAATCAGCTGTTTAAATAAGGTTACCTTGTATATATTCGCATTGATTTTGACGTTTGTTTTGATAAAAATTTACCTAATGTAGACACTAAGTTACGTCTAGACGGCCTGTTAAGAATGACAACAAAAAGCAACTGTCAAAAATACTCTATTTGCTTTAACACACACACTAATACATACAGCATCTACTGGAATATTTTACAAATTTTTTTCTTAATTTCTTTTGTTAAATTATTATCAAATTATCTAAAAATTTTATACTTCCAAAGTGAAATCGAATTATTTATTTAAAAAAAAATCACCATAGTGATTGTAAAGCATAGTAATTTTGCCCAAAATTTGTGAAATATAAAAACAGGCGGTGCATAAATGCACACAATACAACCGGGTGGTCGGCACAAAAGATATAAAAAAAATAAAAGAAGAGCAAAATCATAGCCCAAAGAAAGGAGAAATAAATACGGGAGAAAAATATTAAATAGAAATTATAAATGCACATGCAATAATAAAAATATATTTGAAAGGAATTTTACTACCAATATTTTTTTTCGTAATCGGCCAATAATAAACATTTAATAAAACCACAATTTGTTTAATAATTGCCATAAAAAAAGACAAAAATAATTTGTTATAATTATATAAGGAATATTGTTGAGCCGCCGCCGGCCGCATTGCCACTACCGACTGACCTCCCACATTGTAAACGTGCTTGTTTGGAATTGAACAAAATAGTGCTACCAGGGAAATTTGCTTCCAAAGCAAACTGTCTTTAAAATGGATGTGTACGATGTTAGTGATGATTTGATTAAGAAATTGAATGATTGGAAATTAATCGGCATAATATCGGGTAAATTTAATGAACTAAAAGAGAATCACTCCAAGGTAAATTTTGTTGAACATGCCTTGATCGATTTCAAATACATCGAGAAAATTCTATTGAATGTTAAACTGCGCGAGGAGAAGTGTAATAAACGTAGCTCCGAATATCGTATGCTGGGCAATGAACAATTTTCATTGAAAAATAAAAAATATTTTCAGGTGAGTAATAATTTAATGTGCGTATGAAAAAAATGGGAAAAATCAAAAAATTTTCTTTTCATTTCTTTACACTTTTATTTTTGTGTTTTCTGAGGGAGCTAAAATTAAAACAATTTGTGTTGTGTGTTTTTCTATGAGGAAATTTGACAATTGTTAAATGTCAAATATTTTTTTTTTTTTTTTGTTAATCAGACTAAGTTCACACACAGTAGTATTTCTTTCTGAAATTTTTCTATTTTTTCTTTTAAACTTGCATTTACGTTCACACACCAAATTTTACTTTAGCAATTCTTGCATTAATTGCCTTGATTTGTTTTGTTTTGAAGTACGAAAATGAAAAACAAAACGAATTTTTAAGTACAGTGGCAGGTTTGTACCCTTTCATATTCCCTCTCGCTCTCACACAAATTAGAAGTTCAACAAGGAAAATTGCCTTGTGTGAACTCACACTTATTTGGAGAATTTTTTATACATATTTAATTTTAGGGACTTTTTTAAATAATAGCTGTGTTTTTTCCAAATATATAACTGTATTTCAATACTTTGAATAAAATGTATCGCTACTAAATATTAGCTTAGCATATAATTTTTGTAACCATTTAAAATAAAATTGAAATTATGCCATCACAATTTTTTTTTTTTTAAATTTGGGATAGTTTTTTGTTTTTTAATTCATAAAATTTTCAAATTAACTTAATTCATGCAACAGTAAAATACATGTAGTCACATATATTTTGTTTTCGGGTTAAAAGAATTTTTTTTGAAAATTAGTTCGAAGTGCTTCTCACATAAACTTCTAGTTGTATTCTATGACGGCTAATATCTGCATAAGTAATACCAAATATTTTGAATTAAAATTTCGATTTTCAAATAAGTAAAAAAGTAAAAGTTATAGTCGGTCAAGCCCGGTCAAGCTCTGGGCTATTGTTCAGGAGTTTTAAGCCATACTCGTGAGAGGGTTTTTTATAGGAATTATGATCAGAAGTACCAGTTCATAGGAAAATTTCAAAAAATTATTTTCAAAAGAAGTCTCATTTTTCAAAAAAAAAAAAAAAAAAAAAAAAAACATCTATAAAGAATAATTGATAAAAATACCATATATCAAAAGCATTTTTAAAAAATACCATTTTTAAAAAAACATTTCAATTTTCAAAAAAGTACAATTTTTTCAAAAAAGGATATTTGATTGAAAGAAGTATCCTTTTACAAAAAAAGTTTTTTCTAAAATGATTAGTTTAAGAACTGGTGAAATCAGAACCACTACAGATTCTTTAATAACATCCGTAGAACTAATTTTGTCGCTACTAATTTTGGCACTCATGGAGTAGAGCCGTATTATAATTCTAAATTAGTTTTAAAGGTTGTTTTTGAGAACTAGTGCTTAAGAACTAGTTCTAGATTCTACACACTTCTCTGCTACATCACTTCTCTGGCTATTAATAGTTTCTAAATGACTTCATAGAACTGCTTAAAGAAAATAAAAAAATCCAAAAATTTAAAAAACAAAAAAAGTTTAAGTCGCCGTTCACACATCGAAAATTTTCTTGCTGAAATTCTTAATTCCTAGGAGAGAGAAAAAGAGGTTATGAGTGCCTGTACTTGAAAATCATTTTGTTTTTTTTTTTTGTTTTTTTTTTTTTTTTTCTTACTACAAAACAAAAACAAATCAATGCAACTGAATTGCTGAAATATAATTTTTGTATATGAACATAAAAACAAGTTCAAAGGAAAAAATACAAATTTGCTGTGTGTGAACCCAGACTTACAAAACTAAACTGATTAGAAAGAAAAATGAAATCCAACAAATATCATTGATTTTTATAACTGGTTCTGTAATCGTTCCCTAACGAAATAGTTTTGGGTGTGGCAGTTTAGAACAAAAATCATTAGCCGTAACGCCAAACTAGATTTAGGCTATTTTCATGCTTTTTAGAAGTAGTTGTGGAACTAGTACATTTTTCAAATGTTAAATATTAAAGCAGAACTAAGTCCAGAACTGTTGCATAAAATATGTATTTGATGGATAAAAATTCCACAGAAATAGTTCTAGGGATGAAAATTATGATCAAAAATCGTTGGTCGTAACGTTATTTTCATGCATTCTACAACTAGTGGTGGAACTAATAAATTTTTCTTGCGTTTTTTTTTATTTTTTTTGCTAAAAAAAAGTACTCAATATTTCTATTTTATCCTTTTTTCCAGGCCCTTGAATTATACAATAAAAGTATTTGTTTTTCTGAACCCGGTTCCGAGAATCTCTCCATTGGCTATGCCAATCGTTCGGCTGTTCTTTTCGAATGGAAACGCTATCGCGAATGTCTGCTCAATATAGAATTGGCCCGCAAGGCCAACTATCCCAGCCGATTGATGCACAAATTGGATAAACGTGAAAAGGACTGTCATAAATTGTTGGCCACTCAACCTCCCGACATACAACCTTATGAATTTCAAATGGATTTCGAAGCACATCCCCAAGTGCCCAATATAGCTGAGTGTTTGGAGTTGCGCGAAACACCCGAGGAAGGTCGATTCATATGCGCTACACGTGATTTAGTTGTAGGCGATTTGGTAGCCACCGATGAGCCTTTTTGTTCGACCCTACTGCCACCAATGCGTTATATACGCTGTGCCACCTGTAAAGAAGAGAATTATCTAACACTTATACCCTGCGAAAACTGTTGTTCGGTAATGTTTTGCTCGGAAGAATGTCGCGAGACAGCAGTCAACACTTTCCACAAATACGAATGTCCTGTCATCGATCTACTACACACCATGTTCAATAAAATCCATGGCATTGCCTTGAGGGTGTGTCTGACGGCATTGGAATTGTTTCCCACCATTGAAGAGCTTATGGCATTTTGTGATGAGCCCGATAACCAAAATCGTTCTGCATTTGATTTAGACTATACTAATTTCACGCCACGAGAACACTATAGAGCTATACACGGTCTGGTGACCAATCAACATTTACGCTCAGTATCCGATCTATTTCAGCGTTCAGTTGTTTGTGCTGTGCTCAAGCATTTTATGATAAACTATACACCATTGAAAGACTTTTTGGGTGGTGAAGAGGGACAAAATTTCTTCACTGAGCTATTGTTTAGGCACTTGCAAACCTCACCCTCCAATATGCATGGCATCGATTTGGTAGAACAAATCAATGAGACAAAAGATGATACAACGCATTCATCGGGAGCATTTGCTTTTCTGTCACTGCTTAATCATTCTTGTGCTCCCAATACGGTGCGTATCTCTAAAGGCTGTAAAGCGTATTTGTTTGTGCTTCGTCCAATACCTGCCGGTGGTATGTTACATGATAATTATGGGTAAGTTTTTTAATTATGAAATTTATTCGATATCTTTTGTAATATAAACATGTTTTTTCCTTTTAGCCAACATTATGCCATATCACCCAAAGCAAAACGCATTGAAATCCTCTCCATGCAATATCGTTTCAATTGCAAATGCGAAGCCTGCGAACAAGACTATCCCACTATCAATAAACTCATGCCCAAACTCTTTGTACCCTATATCAATGACGAGCACCACACTAGTAGTCTGATAGCGTATGATTTCGATTTCGCTTTGAAAAACTATCGTAAATATTGCGAATTCCTAACCAAATATGGTGACGCCTACCCCTGCGATCAAATCAGCCATGCCGAAGAAAGTCTCAAAATGGCTCTACACATTTTAGTAGATGCGGTGCCCCTTAAAGCGAAAATGAATCAAAGTCCACAGTTTCTCGATGGAAGTAAGTTGGAAGATGTCAAGCAAGAGACCGAAAATGAAGATAATCTAAAAACAGAATCGGAAATGAAACAAAAACAGGAAGTAAAAACTGAAGTTAAAACAAATTAGACAACAGACTACAAACAAAACACTCAGATACACAGAAACATGTTTTGGATGCCATATTTAGATAAAGATGGAACACAAAAAAAAAACTACAAAAAATGGTTTGACTATACATATACAATTGATACTGACTGTTTAGTTATTTTGATAAAGGTTTTTGTAAAACCTAAAAAAAGAAATTGATTTTTAAATTTAAATGTTTAACTTGTGAATACAAACAACAAATTGTAAGAAAATAAGGAGCTGAAAAAGAAGTAACAAAGAAAAATATCAAGGAGTTTCTTTTTTGTAGAAAACGATTCTAAAAGTATAAAAATATATCACTTACACTTTTCACAAAACTCTCAAAAAAAGGATAAAGTATAATTTATGTATGGAAATGTAAGTTTTTTCAAATAATTAATTTTTTTTTATAATTTGCCTGTTCCCTTACAGATTTAGGCAAAATAGTTTGAGAAAGAACAATTTATAAAATAATCTCTAGCAATGCAACAGTGCATATTTGTCTTTTTTTTATACATCCACAATATTTAGTAGTTAATCGTACCTTAAAATTTATTTATTTTTATAACGAGAGCCATTAACTGTTTCAAAAGAATTCAATTGACTTCTCGGATTTTATTTTAAGTTTTCTTCGGGATCGTGTTATACAAGGAGTACAAATTGAATTCCAGTATTTTCCAGGTCTTGATTCTTTCTCCTTTCTTTCTCTGAGTTTTCATTGGAAATAACTGCGAATCCGATATATTTATTTGTGGATGACAAGCATTTCATTGCTTGCGTTTCTTAAGACATTGTCAGACATTTCTTTCAATCTGATATGCCTCCTATATACAACGGTACAAAAATAGAATACAATTCCCATGTTTGAACCTTCGTGACAATATCAAATTTTGGTTTATTGGATTACGTACAAAGAATACAACCCATTGAAGACGAAACTATTTCCGGTAACATCAACACTTTTAAACACCATCGTAATTGGAGATTTCAGTAGAGATTAGTAGTCTTATATCCAATGCACAGGTGTTAAGTCACCACATACGTTTATCTCATCTATTCTTCATTGTTTAAAATATAGACCGTGAAACCCACTATAGAGATTTTTTTCATCCGAATTATCCGTATATAGAATGTATGTACTTCCTGTCCATGTTTTGTCTGCTGAATATAACATTAACTAATTTCAATTAAACGTCCACAAATACTGTTCCCTCTATTCTCCTCCTAACACCTCTTTGTCCTTATACCAACAAAATGAATCGCATATATAGGGATATCCTCTGAGTTTTGGTTTAAACATATATATTAATTTTGTTAATTGCATCAATATTTTTCTATTATGCCAGTTTCCTCTTCCGGGGAATTTGTGCATCTAGGGAGATACTACTAAACAATAAATCTATAAGATTAATATGGGAGAATATATTGTCAGATTCTTTTTCGAAAGGCAAATAAAATATTTCGCTCAATTATGGAAACAACATATACAAAATGTAAGACCTTTATCTAAACTAACCCCAAGGCCCCAGTGAAAAAATAATTATTAAAGTGCTCTTTGAAAATACCTTATTACACCTTTATTTTGCACCCAAAAGACCACCTCCTCGCATTGCAAACTTGTTTCAATTTTACATAGTCATTGAAGTCAAGTCCTTTATCTTCGCCCTGCCAAAAGAAGCTATTAGGGAAGGTCTTGCTCTCAAATTAATCGGTTCTTTAATGCAGGTAATACTCAGCAAAAAATGTTCTTACATAATAAGTACTCAAGTAATATTGGAGAAAAATTTACACCACTTACCCAGCAATATGAAAAACAGCTTCCTCTTAAGTGTTTAACTAACGAATTTTGTTCGTGAAGTCTAAAATCTCTCCAGTTTTGATACCATATATATATAAACAAAGGCCTCAACAGTGTATGACTGCCATGTTTTCCCGCTGAGGATTGTTATATGATTAGATTGTGTATATTTCATTGCTTCAAAATATTTTCTGAACAGGAAAACTGAAATATTCACATCATTTTACAATGTTATTACTTTACTTTGAAATACTTTCCCAAAATAGTTTTAACACAAAAATAGCAAAGAATAGGAAATTTAAATTATATTACATTTAAAATTGGCACTCTTTTCAAGGATTGATTTTTTTTTTAAACTTATGTACTATTTTTGAATTTCTATTTTTTTGGTAGATAATTGATATATTTTTGGAAATTGTTACTTTTTTGATAATTATTACTAAGAAAGTTTAAACATACCAAAATAGCATGAACATGCACAGAAAATGTGAATGTAATTTTCTTACTTTAAAATTCTGTTAGATTTAGATTTTTTAGAAAATTTTTCTCTAAAAAATTATTTCTTCGCAATTATTTAGAAAGACATTTTTAATGTGCATTAAATACTTTGTGCTGCTCATAACTCAGTCATTTATGGAACAATGTTGGTTACAGCAAAATTTGTGATATCTTGATGAACAACACATGTCCCTAAGTTATCGAGTGTTCTCAGATTTGATGTATAATTTTTTAAATTATAAAATTTTTAATATATTAATTAATTTACTATTTGACCTTTGGCAGGTATAAGGAAAATTAAAAAAAAAATAATATTTTTCATTAGGGAACATCGTGATATTATCCTCCATACATTTTTACTTTTTCCTGCAACAATTTCTAGACTCTTTATCGATCGAAATATATTAGAAGAAATAGTTTACAAATATTTCAATTTCTTCATATAATTTTGCTAAAAAACTTAGCAAAGTAATTATAATATTTCTTATGTTTTTAGTTATTAATTATTTAAATTAAGCAAAAAATATTAACTAAAATGTTTGAAATTTAATCTCTCAAAATTTAATTTATATATATATATATAAATAATTTATTTTTCGTGATGACTTTCTCTGTCCATTTTTAAATTTCTCTGATTCAAAAAACAAAAATACTAAAAAAAAGTTAACTGTAAAAATAAATACACCGAAAGAAAACATTCAAACAAAGAAAACTAAATTATTTAAAAACAAATAATTAAAACTAAGAATAAATAAAACCGTGAATATAAAATACATATTTTATAAATTTTAGTTTAACAAACAAAATAAAATCTTAACAACAAATTAATTTATTTTGCTATATAAATCTAATAGATCCTTAGTAAGCATCGGATTTGATGATTCCGTTTGCATTGAGGGTAACTGAGCTTTTGTTTGGGCGTAAGTAGTTCCTGTAGCTGGAATATCCAATTGTTTATTATACACTGGATTTATGTGCACAAATCCAGCTGTTTGTTGTGCTGAAGAACAGGCGGAATTACGATTATTCACACCATTTACATCTAAATCTTCAAATAAAATATTGCATTGCTGGAGATTTTGTTCAAATTTTTTTTGAAAATCTTGAACATTAATAGGTTTAAGATCATCTGTACTAGTTAATGCTGCATCTGACGATGTTGTTTGTGTAAAATTTAACATTTCTGCCAATTGATTAACACATTTGGCCGTATGCACCACTGACTTTTCATTAACTTGTTGTCTTTTTATCTCAGCTATTTCAGCACTTTTTATATAAATATTATCACCAATACAATCCTTAAAATCTTGATAGTAAATGGCATCGACGTCTTCGAAAAATGTACCATCTAAAGCCTGAAACCCCAAACGTATTAAAAGAGATATTTTTGTATTAAATAATTCCAACCAAGCCTTATTAGTTCTATATATGGAATTTTGTTCTTCTTCCGAGCAGGAATTCCAGAAATCTAATAGAGTATTTTTGGTAAAATCTATTAACATGGAACGTTTTTCATCGGGATAGAATTGACTGATGGCCTGTAGATGACGGAAAGTAATATCCATAAGATGATAATGTTGTTTAGTATGAAATAGTTGCCACTTATAAATCATTGTCATTAGATTCCATAATTTATCCATGGAGACATCATCTAGACGCATTAACGAACAGGTGGCTATATCTTTGAGCATAAATTTACAATGCTCTTCGGTTAGTAATTGAGCATTTGGTTGTGTTGAGCCTACAATAAGGGAGTCAATGAATTTCGGTTCCAATAGTACGGCCGTAACATCGTGAATAACTGGAAAGGGGAGAAATAAAATCGAATTTTAAAAAATATTTAATAAAAAGCATAACATTTAAAAGAGTGGTAGGTAGAACTTATTCTAATAAAAGACCTACAACTGCTCTACTAATACCCTGCTATTGGTCTAATAAAAGGCTAGAATAGGTATTTTATTATACCGAAAAACAAAGATTTTTAATAGTAAAAAAAGATTCATAACGGTTGTTATAATTTGGTTTACAAACACCGGTCTAATAAAAGATTTGCGACTGATGTTATAATTTATCTATTATAAAACCCACATAAGGGTTTTACTTGTCTTCTGAAAGACACAAATACCTTAGAAATTTATCTGCTAATAGACCTCACGATTTTTGTTAAAATTTTTTTAAAAAAGTGACAGTTTTCAAGAAAAATTCGAATAATTTTCATAAAATTTAAATTAAAAAAAGAACAAGTTTTCCAAAAAATAGTACAACTGTTAAGAACTTTCTAAACAGATCCTTATTCAAAAAGTACTATTTTCAAAACAGCTCTATTTAAAAAAAATAGCACCTTTCAAATAGAAAATATTTTCAAAAAAGACCAATAAACAATTTTCCAAAATAATTTTTTTTATAAAAATTATAAAATTATGAAAAAGTTTGCTGAAATTTGCACTTCCAAACGCAGAAATGATTTCGAATTATTCAACATCTTAATACTTTTCAAACTACTGGGTATTAAAGGTATTTACACTACAATAAATTTTATAATACAATTTTGTAATAATACAAAATAAAATTTAAATATTAAAATTTGTTTTATATGTTTTCAAACGAAATAAAATCAAGAAATCTTGTGTTGTATACATTTTAATTTATATTTTCAATTTGCACAGAAAAAAAATTCACATATTTAAAATTTTTTCATAAATATTATGATTCGTACATGACTTTTTTTCCCAAACTTTTTTCATAAAAAATAAAATTTTGTGCATAGATATTATTAAATTGTACTTAAAGATAATTTTTCGAATTTTGCAAAAATGCTGCTAAAATTTTAATTTGGTTTTATTAGATTTGATACAAATTCTAAATAAAAATACTTATACATGAAAATATTATCAATAAACCCCTTTAAATTGCAATTTTCCAACAAAAAGCTGTTAAAAAATAAGGATTAGAAATTTGCTGCCATTCTATAGCACATAAATCATTGTAATAAAAAAACTCATCTGCTGTGTTCTTCTGCTCTAAAAGTCATAAAAAACCAAAAATTCTGTAAAGAAAATTTCAAACATACATTTACAAATTGAAAATATAAACGAAAATTTTAACAATCTGTTTAAGTCTTCTTGACTTTTGATTCATTTCAAAAAATGTAAAAAAGTGTTAATATTTAAGACATTATCTTAATATTATGAACTAAAATCAATGAAAGCAAATTCTTATATTTATGCACAAACTTTTTTCTGTATGTAAAAAAAAAAAAAAATTGAAATTTTCTTTGAAAAATTTTGATTTTTTTTTTTTTATTTCTATCGAATATTAACTTGATACTAACATTTGTATGGGATTTATGCTCGGGAGAGGGGTTTATATGGGAGCTATTGTCAATTATGGATCGATTCATGAAATTTCGCATAAAGATTAATACATACAAAACTTCTTTGCATCGAATTTTATTAAAATATTACTATATTTAAGACATTTATGATCGTTAAACTCCTATTCCGAGAGAACATTTGTATGGGTGCCAGGTGAAACAATGGACCGATCATAACCAATAATCAATTCGTCCTTGTACCAAAATAATTATTTGTGCAAATTAAGATATCTTTAAAATTGCGACCTGTACTTTGTTCATAAAGTTTACATGGATAGCCAACCAGACGGATGCACATCGTTAATTCGACTCAGAACAATATACTTTAAGATGGGGGTCCAACGATTTTTTCTGTACGTTACAAACATCATCACAAATGCACAATATCCCAACCACCTATGGTGATGTAAGGTATAAATAGTTAGACACGAAAAGTTCGAAATATCACCAAAAACTTAAAATTTCACTAAAAAAAAACCCAAAATTTCACCAACAAGCCGAAAATTCAGCAAAAATACGAAATTTCTAAAAAAATCGAAAATATCAACAAAAATCCGCAATATCACTAAAAATTTGAAATTTCATCAAAAAATCCAAAATTTCGTCAAAAACTCAGAATTTCACCAAAAATCCGAAAATTCACTAAATTTAAAATTTCACCAAAAAGCCAAAAATTCAGTAAAAATACGAAATTTCACTAAAAATCACTAAAAATCAAAAAATTTAAATTTCACCAAAAAAACTAAAAAAAAAATTAAAATTTTATATCATAAATACATACTTTAAAAAATAACAAAATTACAGAATTGGTCCCACATTTTTTGTTCGAGGGTATGAGGGTAATTTTTAAAGATGTTACACCGTATTTTAATTATGTTTATTAACCAATTTTGCGCATTCTCAATAATAAACCTTACATAAGAGAAATTTTCGTCTCCATAGGTGGTCAGCCCTGAGCCCTATCCTACTTTCAACAGACGGACAGATGGACGGACATAGCTAGATCGATTAAAAGCCTTACGAGGACCCAATATATCTGTGGCCAAAAGGAAAAACTAGATAACTTAAGTTATGCCGTTTTCCATGTTCTTAAATTTTACCAATTTTGCCCATTCTCAATAATAAACCTTACATAAGAGAAATGTTCGTCCCCCTTGGTGGTCCGCCCTAAGTCGTATCCTACTTTTAACAGACGGACAGATGGACGAAAACGGCTAGATCGATTAAGAATTTTACGAGAACCCAGTATATCTGTGGCCAAAAGGAAAAACTACATAACTTATGTCGTTTTCAATGTTCTTAAATTTTAGAATAGTTGTATTTCACTACATATTGTGTAAATTTTTTACAATTCTGCATAACAACATAATTCATTTGATTTTACTTTTTTCGAAATATAAAAGTTGTCTAAATTAACATATGCTTTTTTCCATATTTCCATATTTAAAATTCACGATTGAATTTAATATAAGCTGTGTTTTGTTGCTGTCGTTGAATGTTGACGTTGATAGTCAGCAAAAAAAAAAAACGATTTTAAGCCTATTTGTTACCATTTTACATTTAATTAGAAATTGCACACGTTTTTCTTAACAAAATCGAAAATTGAAACTTATTTTCTTTGAATACAATTTTATTTTTAATTTTTTTTAATTATTTTTATTTTTAGCATTTGCCTTATGAGTATAACATTTTTTGTTTAGAAATTGGCAGCATTTTTATCGACGTTAAAGTTAACATGTATAATTTTACACCTTAACTCTTAACGTATGTAAATTTAAAATTTATATAAAATTAGCTTTGATCATTAGAACCATAGGAAACAACTAGAAGATAATGTGAGAGGCACACGAACTAAATTAAAAAAAAAAAATACTATTTTTTTCAAAACACATAAAAAAATATATGTGACTATATGTATTTTGTTGTTGTATTAATTAGGTTTTTTTTATCTCATATCTACTATCTCTCTCTATCTCTACTTTTTTAATTCGCTCAGCAAAAGAAAAAATACTACTTCACACGTATAAATTAGTTCTCTAAAAAATTCTACTAAGTGTTAGGTTTTTTTGACAGCTCAGTTAGGTTTATTGAGAGCAAGTTGGACTTCTAGTTGTTCCCTATGATTAAAACAAAACACAACTTTACTTATTAGAAATAGATATGTAGTTTTTTAAGGCATTAATTTTATTTCTATAGTATTTTGAAAATGGAATAAATACGTAATTCAATATATTCAAGATAAATTTTAAAATTCCATTTTGGAAAAAATGCATAACTTGAAATATTATTTAAATAAAATATTAATTTTATAAAGGGATAAACAACATCATTACTTTTTTTGTTATATTTTTTGATAGTCAATATACATACATATCGTTTTGAAAAATATATCAAATAATTTTCGTATGAATTGGGGATGACCTATGACCTTTAATTGCAATTTAAAAACTTAAAAAACGGTCTCCTGAAAAGTAATAAAAATCAGTATTTAGTTTTTATCATAGATATACTTTTTTTTGTCATAGATATACTTAGTCTTAAACGATTACTTCGACATGTTATAAACGGAATGAAAAACACAATATATCGTCCACCCTTCGAAAAATCTAAAACTTCACACGTATATGATTATGATTGTGTGTGCACTTTTTATATCCAATTGCCATAACTTTTTAATAACTTTCCTTTCTTTTGGTAGCGTACATATTTTTCTGAGCAAATAACATAAAAGTTGTTGAAATACCTTTTTTAATACTCGTAAAATATTGCTTGGGAATATTATGTGTGTTAAAAATATCTCATATTACTCATACGCACCGCTATAAAAGAAACACGTACTACTGCAATTTCAAATTTAAAAAATGAAGAAAAAAATATTAATACGTATATTAATATGTATGTATATATATATATATTTTCTCATTCCGTCCATAGGACGGTTTTGGTTTTTCTTTCTATTAAGCCAACGATACGTATTGAGATTAAATATCTTGGTTAAAGCACAAAGAAGTTCATAAGATGCTCTGTTTTTAAAAATACACTCTCATTTGCTACAAATGTTGGTTTTTGTTGTAAACAGGACATCTTAAAAAAATTTTAAACTATTTGTCCTGTTTCTGTTATTGAATTTGTAATTTGAAACCAGTGTTGCCATTTTTGCATTTTGCCATTTTGCATTTTTCTGCTAGATTTAGCAGAATCGTATTACAAATTTCGTATTTAATTTAAAAAAGTCTGTTAAATGGTTTTTAGCATAATCGACTAACTGAAAACAGATTTTTAGCATAATTTTCAACACTGAGAAGAGAAAAGCTTCTATAAAATTTCTTGCATCAATTTACTTTTAAAACTGTGACTTAAAATTTTCCCCTACCAAAAACTTTGAGTTAAAAAAATTTCAATAGATAATTTACTGAAACTCTAGATCAGAGAAAGACACTATGTCTAAAGCAAAATTATCAACTATATCATATCAACCACTGTGCAGCCTTTTGCAAAAAAAAAAAAATATTAATATATATATGGATTTTTAAAACTGATAGTCCGACCTTGATGAAACTTGGAACATCGACAGAGGTGGTGTGATGCTTTCAGAATATTGTAACCTAATAATGTGTTGGTAAATTTTGCTGAAATTCGATTTGAATTCAAATTTTGAATATAAAAAGTGCTTTAAACATGAAATGTGATTGAAAAAATTAAAAATGTTCAAGTAAAATAGATTTGGCTTGATTTAAAATTTTTTTTTTACTGGAGAACACTATTGATTTAAAGTGTAACACAAGTTAATTTCATTTTATTTCAACTTGAATTCCAGCAAAAATGCTTATTCCGTAGTTGGAGTGTGTAATTGAAGCACATACGGGTCAAAGTTAACCACCTCGAGTGCGAAAAACATATCGTAGATTGTTACTTTTAATATTTTAACATTTCTGAATTCTACTTCAAAAAATAAATTTCTCATTTTTGGCTTGATTTTTTTTTTTTGAGTTTTTGCCCTACAACTTTTAAAATAAAAATTCTAAATTTTTTTAAAAAATATTGTGAAATTTTCCATATTTCTTTTACAATTTTAGAAAATTTTGAACGTGCACACTACATCCTGCAATAGTCGAAAATGATAAATTTTTGAACAAAAGCTCAAGTTTTTGATTTCATAAAAAATGTTATTGATGGTTTTGATCCTTTTCCGAGTTCTAGCAAAAAATTGTGACAACTCACACGAGCCAATTATTTGAAAAAACCCATATTTTCATTATTTCCTATTTGGAACCGAAATCAATTAATATTGTTGTAATAGTGTGAAAAACAGTATCAGTGCATCTATTGATTTTAATAGCTATTTTTGGGATTTCTTTTGTTTGGTATATCTGTACATATAGCATATTATTTTTGAGAACTTAGCATAAAACTTCAAAGATTTTCTGGCAACACTGTTTGAAACGTATCCACTTAAAAAGATTTTCTATAAATTCCAAAAATGAAACAGATTACAGATTTTTTAATAAAATTTGATCCCCGATAGAAATTTCCAGGCAGCTGAAAAAAATATTTCCCAGGAGTTCCCGCGGATTTTTTCCGCGTAGTCAATATTTATTTGGTCCAACCGTTTCGGACGAAAAACTATTTTAATTTGAAGAGCTTATCTTCGGCTTAGGTCTAAAACAATGATGGTATTGTCGACCTCCTGAATTTCAAATCAAAGGGGTTCAACTGTTTTAAAATGCCCTACAAAAGATGATAACTTTATTATGTAATTTTATATATTGGGATAAACACATTCCTTAATTTTACAAAAGGCAGTATTTCTCAAAAATTTGCAATTTAAAAATAAAAAAAGTAAAATTGAAAAAATACAGCTTTTCCAAATATTATATTGAATATACACATATAACTTGTTTAAAAAGTAACCATCCATGGAAACCGTTTTATTAATAATATTTTCAAATTTCTAATCAGCCTTTAAATATGCTTTACATTTTAAATAAAATAACACCCCTAAATTAGACAATTTTTTATTACTTGATTTATTTAGATAATTTGATTGTCCTCCTTCTACTTTTTAAGTTATATGTACATTTTTTCTATACTTATTATTTATGTATGACATACAGTGGTTCCAAAATGCTTTTTTGGAAATAATTCTGTAACTTGTGAACCAATATCTCAATAAAACCAGAGACAAGGTGTTATCGAATTGAATTGAAGGAGCCGATCATTGAGGGGAGGTCTACCCAAAGTTGGTAATCTCGGATATGGATTTTTTTAAGAAATCGCCAAAAATTAATTTATAATTTGATAGAAAAAAAATTAACACATAGATAGTGCTTGTAAATTTCTACAAAAAAATACATTTATATATATGTATGGTTATTTCTTTTAATTTAAGGAATATTTAGGTTGAAATAAATTTTTCACTCATTTTTAGTCTCTATTTTTTTAATATTTGGTTTTTCTTCAAAAAAAAGTGGCAATATATTTTTACTTATAAAATTTGTTTTTTATTCTGGCTCATATAATTTTTTTAATTTTTCAAAAGGAATCTTAATGTAGATGCGTGTTAAGTAAACCCGAAGGCACTTGGGGCGACGGTCTCAATACAAGCCCTATCGAAACTTTATCAATTTTCCATAACTTTTTTAAATTTGTTGTTTTAAAATTCTCAAATCGCAATAACTTTTCGAAAGTTACAGAACACAATACAATGTACAGAACAAAATACAAATTTTATAAGTAAAAAAATATTGCCATCTTTAGAAAAAAAATAAATAAATGAAATTTTTTTTTAATTCCAACTTCATATAAATATTACTAATCTATATATTTATACGATTCTTACAGCAATATTATTTAGAATTTTGTGAGGAATCCGATGAATATTTAAAAACAATTAGGGCTAATGCTGAACCCGCCAAGTTAAAAAAGAACTTAAACAAAGGCTAAAAATGAATGAAAAATTTATTTCAACCTAAATATCTCTTAAATTAAAACAGATAATCTACATATGTAAGCTTATTTTTTCTAGGGATTTACAAGGACTATCTATATGTAAAATTCTTTTTCTGTCAAATCATAAGAGAATTTTTGGTTATTTAAAAAAAATGCATACCCGAGATGACCAACTTTGGAGGTCTGACCCGCTAAGATTCTGTGCTCCTTCCTTGTCTCTGGAAAGGTAATGTTTTATTTAAATATTTCCAACGGTTCACTAGTTAAATAATTATTAAGAAAATCTTTTTAGAACCACTGTGTAATTTATATGAAATTTATCAAATTAAATTACACCTAGTGTCTTCAAAAACCGAAACCGGTTAACCGGTTTTTGCTTTTTAAAAAACCCACCCGGTTTTGAATAATTTTTGTTTTCGAACTATTCGGTAGTCCGGTTTTTTCAACTTTAACTTGCTTTTTTATGAAATCTTATTTCATTTATTTTTTACTATAAATAACTATATATATATAACTATAATATAGTTAAAGTCATAGTTAAAGTCAATTTTAGTTTTGACCTTCGTCATAAGAAAAATTTCCCTCAACCAAAATAAGGTAAACTTCATTAAAAAGTTAAAAAAAAAAATAAAAATTTTGGGCATAATCCCCTAGCTGCAGAAGAATGATATAACTATTTTTATATTATTTGTCACTACCAGGGAAACCACAAATATGCAATTGCATTTTTTTTTCCTGTGCATTGAATAAAGCACCAATAAAATATTTCTCCGTTTCAGAACAAATAAAGCATTTTTGATTTGTAATTGCTTATTTTGGCATATTTTTACATATAGTGATTTTTAGGTCGTATTTATAGCATATTTTGACACTTTTATAGCACATTTAACCTTTTTAAAGCATATTTATACATTTTGAAGATAATTGTTTTGTACACCTTATGAAAAGTATTAAAATTTTATTGTAATGTATCAAAACTGATAGATCTAAAAATATTCCGCCTAAGTCTGTTAAAAATCGCTAAGGTGCTTACTTGTAGTAACAAATCATGAATATTTTGAAACATATAAATTGATCTTTTTAAAGCCAAAAAGGATGTATTAGCTTTTTGGTTTGCCCGAATAGCAGGAGTTAATGTTATAAAAACAATTTATTTTTTTGAAATAAAGCAATATTTATATGTAAATTTCAAGGTTGGAAACCGAAACGAATATCGGTATCGATAACGGTATCGGTATTCAATTTATTTTTATTTCGGTAACGATATCGGTATCGGTATTTTAAATTATATCGGTATACCGGTACCGAAACTAAAATACCGGTATATACCGTTATTATTAAAGACAGAGCAAAGACATTAAAGAGTTAAATCTTCTATTTATTTTCAATTAAATTTCATTAAATAAAACTTTGAATTGAATATTTTTATATTATATATCACTTTAAGACATGAATATTCTTTGCAGTTTGATTTTTGTGGCGGTTCAAAGTATACATTTTTCTGATTTTTTAAATACATGAAATTTAACACCATATGTCTTCGGACCTAGTTTCAATTTAAATAAACTCAATAAAATTTTATAATTTTCGCCTAATAGTTTAAATGGCGTAGCTATCTGCTAACATATTGCCAGGTCGTTCATTCCAGAAGAAGATTCCATCGCAAATCATCCACTCGATCAATATCTTTGTATAGAAGGCTAAAGTTTCCGAATTAAGTTCCCCGTGTAATATTAAAATCGATTGCATGTGACAAATGTAAAAGTCTCGACAAACTTTAACGCAGCTGTATTTAAGACATAATTGACTTGTTCCCCAACCCAGAGCGACTTTACGACTCATACCATGAACGTATAAGAATTACACTATAAAAGAACGTGTAGATTAGATTATTAGATTAAAATATAAATAAATTTAAATTTATAAAAGAGGGATAAGAATGGGCAGAATTTTTTGTTAACATTTTAGAGACCCCACGTCCAGGGAAAATTACCGCCCATATTTAAAGGATATTTAAATGCATTGTAACTTTACGAACAAAACGTTTCATTCTCTTAGAGAATTCTAAGAAAAGAACCAAATCTAAACGATATAGGAAAAGAATCCAGAATAACGTAATAGTTTTTAAGCCTAATATAAGTAGTTAAAATTTATGCGTAAAAGTTGTTAAAAATAGATCAAAATTAATGGTCGTTGTCTCAAAAAACGGAGACGTCATGGAAAATTTTTATTTCTCTGTATACTCGAGAGTATTTACAAATTTACGCTCCCAAATCGTAGAAAGTTCTCAAAAGCTAGGGAACGCAAAAAAAAATAATAAATAAATTGTGACCCAAAAACATTCCAGAATGAGGTCTTTCTGTTTTGAGCGCTTTTGGATAACTTTGGGTAACTTAGGCAAGTTCGTCGAACTCACCTACCATATCTAGCACAAAGGATATGAATTACATAAAATTATTTGCCACTTTTGCCACTCTACCACTTTATTGACTTGTGTTAAAAATTTTTAGAAATCTATATACAAAAAAAAAACCTTAACATATTTTAGACGAAATAAAGTAAAGAACTGAAGATATATTTTTTTTAATATTCTTCCTGTACGGATCGTTTTAGGAATTCTATTGAAACAAAGATATAAATAATAAAAGGACCTAAAAAACAAGATTTAAAAAATATTACTTTAAATAATCTCTTATTATTAAAATTAATTTCATCTTTCTTAAAGCAAGTAAATTTATATGAGAAATAATTTTAGAAAACAATTACATAGAAAATAGTATATTTTAAAATACCGAAACTAAAATACCTGTATATACCGGTATTGAGGGAAACGGTATTTTTTTAGAAAATAATAATTTCGGTATCGGTTACGGTAACTCATTTTAAACGGTATTTAATCGGTATCGGTATTTATAACGGTATCGGTTTCCAGCCTTGGTAAATTTACATATGCATCTTATTGATAATTTCTGAATTAATTCTAATGCTAAGAATCAGATGAGGTAAGCAAATGGAAGATCAAAATATGTGATATAATAAAAAATGAAGAACTAAGAACAGAGCATTTCGACACAGTTGATATATACATTTAAGTTTTGTCTTATTTTATAACATCAAATATGCATACACTTTGTTTTAATGAAAATGTTTAGTTTCGTTTAAAAATGAAAATTTTTGTCTTTATAGCATATTTTCAGTTTTTTTACTGCATATTTAATGCGCATAAAATACTTTTTTAAAGTATATTTGTGGTTCCCAGTGTCATTACAAATGTGCTATAAGTGTAAAAATAATAAACATTTTAAAAACATTTAAATTTTTAGTAAAAACCTGTTAACTGGTTTTTTAAGTAACGCCGTATTCGAAATCGGTTTTTTTTTAAAAAAAGCAATTTTTCGAATAATTCGAGAACCGGTTTTTTGAAAATGTCGGTTTTTTGAATACACTAATTACACCCATAAAATATACTATATTTTATGTTAAATCAGTTTTAATTTAAAATTAACATTCATTTACTCAACTACACGTTTTTAACCTAGAATATCTTCCAAAAAAAAATTATGTAAAAAGTTATTGAAATGTTTTTCATTATTTTTTTTTTTCAATGTCAAAGAGCCAACAATAAAAAAGCAACTATAAACAATTTAACTAGCTTCCCTTTATAAAAAATAAGCAAATAGCAGCACAATTAGCTCTCTCCCTAGTAGGCAACAACTCCTTTTCTCTAACCACATTTCGTTGTTTTTGTTTTTACTAATTTTAATTGATGTACTCATTTTGTACCTTGTATCGACTTCTCAAGCGCTATTTGTTGCGCCTTCAAACGTTGGTCAATCACATATAACATTTCACAACCCAAATTGACTAAAATGAAAACATTTGCACGAGGATTTAACTTGCGACTACACGAAGTCATTTTCTCTTTTATCGATATATTCCAACCGCGGGTATTTATTGTATCCTTTTGCAAAGCGATGCGGTTAAGGAAATAGTACGTCCGTTAAACACGAAATTCAAAAGAAAACTGTTTATTGTCTGGCGTTTTATTATTATTATTATTTTAGCCAATTACTAAGTTAAGTTGTTAGTGTAATAAATATGTAACTAACATTTGACTGCAAATGATAAAAAGGATATTTAGTGTATTATGGTGGAGTTATTATACAATGGAACCTAGCTAAAATTAAGTAGCATGACTAGTGATTAGTGTCAGAAGTGAGGCGATTTAAAAGCCAATATTTCTGGATTTTTTGAAAGTATTCGGTTACAAAAATTTATTGCTTTATTAGACCTTTTGCAAAAATATATTAATTTATAAATAATGTAAAATTCTTTTAAGTTAAGGGAAAATATGGTTATAAATTTATTTATATATACATACGTACATATTTTTATTTGAAGTCAACGTATATCAACGTTACCTTGAATTAGAATTTTAATTAGAAAATTATTAATCGATTACTCTACAACACAACTAAGGAAATAAAGTAGGAAAATTTATTTTGTTTGCCTCTTGTACATACTCAAGTATGTAATAACACAAGGGAACAAAATTGAACTTTTTTGTGTGGCCTGCAACTTTATTGCAAATTTTTACTAATTTGAGGTCGCTGGTTTCAAATCTAATCTAAATTTTTCTTTATCAGCTCGAATTTTCGATATATACCGTTATGTCCAAAATTAATGCACTTTCACCACATGTATTGGAATAACTTGTAAAAAAAATCCGAAAAATCGGCAACAATATTACATTGTTTTAAAATTTGCCTAGTAGTTTCAGAGATATCGTTGAAGTTTTGAAAAAAAAATAACAATTAAAAAAAAAAAAAAATTTTCTTTAAAAATTCATAAAAATTAAAAATGCGACAAAAATCACAGTTTTGGTATAGAAACATTTAGTTAAACATATTTCGAATGAAATGAGCTATATTTCATTGCAATCGGTGCACAACTTTTGATTTTGTTGACAATTTACTGTATAAAGGCACTTCCACTACATATATTACACTGGGGAACAGTCATTTTGCGGCTTAAAGCCAATTTTATGTAAAGTCAATTCTATATAATGTATAACAAAAACTGTTGGGGTTGTTAACACAAGGTTTTCGTAAAAAAACACTTACAATATACGGAATCTAGGATTCAATTAATTTAAGTTAATGCAATATATTGCAAAAAAAAACAAAAAAGTTAAAAATATACGTTTATAACTGTTTTGACAATAAAATGAATTTAGGAAAAACAGAGGTAAAAAAATTAGTAAACTAAAAAAAACATTTTTAATTCAGGTGTTTTAAGCATAAAAAATTATTTTAAACGCTCAGGTCAAAAACTTTATTCATTCTTAAACATAAAAAATCGGTTAAATCAGGTCAATTAGCAGTCTACAGGTAATAAAATTAGAGCACAGATCATATAACTTTTTTACTATTAGTCATAAATTGTAAGTGTGTGCATATGTATAAACATTTCTTTATGGAAATCGCGATTTTTATCAATTCAGTTTTCTCACTAAATTGTGTACAAAATCAAAAGTTGTGAACCGATTGCAATGAAATAAAGCTCATTTCATTCGAAATATGTTTAACTAAATGTTTTTTGACCTGTGATTTTTGTCGCATTTTTATTTTTTATGAATTTTTAAAGAACAAACTAATTTTTTTTTTAAATTGTTATTTTTTTCAAAACTAACGATATCTCTGAAACTACTATTCAAATTTAAAAACAATGTAAGCACGGCTTAAAGGTAATATTATTGCCGATTTTTCTGATTTTCTTAAACTGAATATGTTGAACCGTTTCCAAGTTATTCAAATATATGTGGTGAAAGTGCGTTAATTTTGGACATAATGGTATTTCTCGAAATGTCGAGCTGATAGAGAAAAATGGAGATTAGATTTGAAATCAGCGACCTAAAATTACTTTAAATTTGCAATAAAGTTCCAGGACGCACAATGACTGTTCCCCAGTGTAATAAATATCTGTGTACTGAAATAAAAAAAAAAAATATGCCATGTTATGACATAACTGCAATTTGTAGTGCAAAATTGAAAAAAAAAATAAATAAAAGACTTTATGATTGATTTTAAAAATGTGTAACAGCAATAAATTAAAGTATTTAGCATTTAAAAGTTAAGATAATTTTTCAAGTATTTACGATACATTGAAAATCATAAAAAGACGTTTACTAACTAATGTTCTACATACATAATACACTAAGGGTAGGTCCACGTAGACGACTTTGCATTCCTATCTTTCCTAGATATAGAAGGAACATTTAATAATATATTTCCGGATATAATTACTGATGCTTTAATTAGCCGGCTATTGGATCGTCACTATTTTATCTCATTGACAAGACATGTGCAGTTTTAACATTCTACAATCGAAAGACGGGCGAGCAGAGGTGCGACCCAAAGAGACATTTTTTACCGCTTCTTTTGGTTGTGGCGTTCGATGGACTTTTGCACTGTCTATAAATGGCTAGTTGCAAGGTAGCAGCTTATACGAACGACGCACAGTACATTGTTCCATAGACAAAAATCAAAATAAAAACATTTTTCAAATTGTATTGAAATATACATTTTTAGAAAGTTAACAATGCAACTCATATAATATTAAAAGAAGTTTTTAGGAATAATTATTTTTTGGCTACGAGAAGGCTCTAAAATCAGTGAGTTTAAAGCAAATATTAATGAACAAAAAATACGGTTTTAAACTGCTTCAGAAAAAATATTGTCAAAAATTCATTTTTTGATAAAATGCATTGAAGTTTGGTTTAACTAATACTACAGTATATTTGTAAATTAAAAATATTATTACTTTTTTGGAATATACAGATAACCCTTGATTTACGCGGTTCATTTGGGCAAATTAAAAACGCGTAAATCAAGGTTCAGAATAGGTTGAAAATTATATTTTGGGACCAGCATTTTTATATATCGCGTAAATTGAAATACCAGTTAAAAGTAAAATGGTATTTTGGGACCTAAAAATCGCGTTAAATTAAAACACACAAAATTATAAATTTTTTAATGATTAAAAAATTAATCATATGGTGCCAACGATTTTTTATATTAAACATTTAAGTACTATGTACATCCAGATAATATCTATTATGCTTTATTGACTTATATTCAAATAATATGAAAATTATTACCTGATAAATTCATCAGTGTCATGAAAACGAAATTGCTAGACAAAAATTTACTTTTTTTAATTCGTCATCAAGGTACTCCATGCAATCACAATTTTAAGCTTCTTCTGCAATGGTATTATTATTTTATTTATATACATACGAGCATTTTGCTTATCCGTTCCTTTTCAAATTATAAGTGCATTTTAAATTTTTTCTTTTAAATTGTCCCGATTTTTTTTTTTTTTTTTTTGCCAAATTAGAATCATATATTTTTTGGATTTTTTTTTCTTTTTTATAGATTTATTTAGATTTTTTTCCTTTTATAAAACACTTTCCTAAAATATTTCGCACAATTTAAGATTTGTCATTATTGTATATCAAGTTCGTGTAAAATAAAATCGCGTATTTCAAAAAATGGCACTATTATTGAATATTGTTATAACGAAATCGCCTAAATAAAGTATCGTGTAAATCAAGGGTTACCTGTGAAATTATAATTTTTAGCTCAAATGTACAGATATTTTTATTTCAAATCTAAAAATTACTTAATTTTGATGAAGAAGATAAAAAATTATACAATTATTTTTATTGTTTATGTAATTTTTTACAGCCACAACTTTAATAAAATTTGTTTGAAAAAGTGTTCGATTTCCATTTTTTATTTGAATTTAAAAGAATTCTTAATATTAACGTAGCTTATTTTGTTAAATTGAAATAAAAAATTAATTTAAAATATTTCAAAACTTAAAAAGCAATTAAGAAAGGGAAAATATAGTTTTTGGACTCAAAATCCACAAGATAACGCTAATTATAGGTAATTTTTTAATTTTTATGCAGAAATTACTATATGAGTTCGATTGAGTAATAAAAAGAAATTATAAAAAATTATACAAAATTTTTTTTTTGATTCTGTAACTTAGTATTAATTTTTTAAAATATAAAAGAAGAACTACTTTCTACTTTTTGCCACAACTAAAAAGAAATTAATTTAAAATATTGTTAAAATTTCTTTTTCTTACTCAAAAGTCCAGGAATTCTTAAAGTTAAAATATTTCGTGATTTTAAATCGATATTACTTTAAAATTTAATGCAATATGAAAACTAATAAAAATACAAAACTTGGGCAAATATAGACAAATTAATTAGATACTGAAGAGAAAATTTAGATGCAGAAGTAAAAATAATATTAGAAGATGACAGAGTTTGGGAGAGGCATATATGCCCTTGTTCCTACTAAATCAAATATTGTCTGACCCATAAAAACCCTATTTTCAACAGCTATCGCAAATTTTGATACTGATTAATTAGATACTGAAGAAAATGAGTTTTTCTCATTTCAAGATGTATGGGAGGTAGGCGTGTCCTTGCGCCGATTTCTTCAAAACTTTGCATATATTCACTTTGTGTCTATTTTTATAAAATTTATTTTGCAAATATATTTGTGTCTATTTTTATAAAATTTGTGTCTATTTTTATAAAATTCAGAATAGAATTTTAGCTGAAAAGGCGTTTTTTTTTTTAATTTCAGGATGTATGGGAGGTGTGGGTATTCTTGTTCCGATTAAAATGAAAATTGTCAGACTCATATATAATATGTATTTAACTGCAGTCAAAAATTTTGGTAAAATTCTGATTAGTATTTTTCCCCTTTTAGACCAGCAAATACATTTTCTTATTTTAATATATATGGAGGTAGGCTCAAAGATAATCTATTTCTAAAGGCTGTACCAGTATTTTAAAAAAAGTGAGATTTTTTTTATTTCAAGATATACATATTGGAGGTAAGCGTGTCCTTGCACCGATTTTAACAAAACTTCGTATATATTCATCTTAATTCTAAGATAATATGCGTACCAGGTTTCAATTTTCTATGACAACTTCTTCTATTTTGTTCCGTCGTTATAACGGAACAAAGCGCTGTTCGACGTAGCAATTACAGTCAGCCTTAAATATCGGATCACGTGATATAATCGTTTTGATTTTGGACAGAAAGTTGAACTGGATACTAAATGTCACGGAGAGATTACAGAATGCGTCTGTAGCACTCTGTACGTGCAGGAACGCAATTATCAAACATTGGGGTGTAAGCCGTGGGATGATGTGGTCTATTGCGCCTATTCTTTAGTGTTTTCAAGGCGAAAGTGATGGATATACATGAGTTCGCTCGATTCCTAGTAGATAGGGACATCCCTTACAGGGATATTAATATCAAATGAAATAGCCAAGCGGATATCAAGGCCTTTATGGTCAATACTCTGACGTCCAAAGTGGTCCATGACTGCCGCAGGTCTTTGAACGGGATCTAGCTACATTAAAATCTGCACTTAATTTTAGTAATAGAACCCTCTATAATAGGTTAGCAGACGAGCTTAAAAGATCTTTTGAAAATTTTGAATACCTTACAAGTTGGCAGAAGTCTCTGGCCAGAATTCAGTTCAACCTATAATCTTATCGTATCTCTCGAGAAATAAACTCTGTCTATTGATGGCCATTCTCTCGGGTGTCGTATTGGTAGGCATGCTCAGTCCCCGTCACTTACTTTCTTTGCATATGTCCGGGTATGTCGGAAAGAAGGAGACGTTTCCTAGGTGAATTCTTCTTTATTGATCTTAACGATCTGGGTAGTCTAGATATGAAGCGAATCTTGGACTTTAGTAGTAGTTATGGTTTGTTCGTGGCATAAATTTGGGATTTTATAGCTCTGCACTTGCCGTGCACTTGTTGATCTAAGTACCGTTGTAACCTAACATAACGATATAAAAAGAATGTTGAAGTGTTCAAATTCTATAAAAGGAAATCCACTTTTATAAAAACGGTACGTTTATAGGAAAGATCGGTACAAAGATAGCACATTCTTGCACTCTTAAAAGAAGTGGGACAGTTATGACCCATATCCTTACGGGTACACACTCATGGCTGTTCTGTATGTTTTATGCTTTAAAGGAACAAATCCTCTGAATCTATCTATAAGCCTAAATCAGAATTTCATTAGGTCAAGAACCTAATTCCTTCTATGTAGTCCCTAAGATACTCCAAAAGTCCCTGAGAAAGTTTTCGCTTCTAATGCAATCAAACGCTAGACAAATGACACAGGAAGTGTTCTAGTGTTTTGCCCTCTTCCTCGTATGCTCTACATGTTATATCATTACATAAGCTCTTGCTAGCTCAATGAGTTCTCAACTCAGTAATACTTGTTATTACACCTACTAGTCTCCTAAGTGTTGACATATTGAGTTTTAAAATTTATTTTGCTCTCTCAATATTTGGGTTTTCTCATAGCATGGGATTGTTCCTCATTCTATTTACTTCATTCTATTCTTCCCTATCCAGTTAATGCGTACATATATTGGTAAGATATCAAGTATGCCAATGCTTTGCTACATGGTATTTTACTAGTCATTCCCCCATTACCATCATTCTGACATCCAAGGCTGCTCAGTATTTCACCTGTATATATTTCGATCGGTAGTATTGATAGAATATTTTCAATTGCTTTCGTTGATGTGGTTCTCATTGCACCGTATACCTTAATGCAGCACTGTCTTTGGATCTCTTTAAAAATTTTTATATTTACTTTTTTCTTCTAGAACCCTTTATTGAGAGTTTAGTTGTTTAACGAATTCTTTATTTTTGTACGCTAAATTTCTTTAAGATTCATCTTGTGTATGTGACAACTGAATTCTGCTCCTAGGCCATAGAAAACAACTAGTAGTCCAACTTGTTCTAAAAAAAACGTAACTCAGCTGTCAAAAAAAACGAACTCTTTGTATGTGTTGGTAGAATTTTCTTCATAACTATTTTATACGTTTGAAGAGAGTAGTTTCTTTTTTTTTTTTTTTTTTTTTTTGCTGAGCAAGTTAAAAGAGTTGGACCTTTAGTTGTTTTCTATGTCCCAGGCTATGAATGACAACCTTTGATTTTTAGCAATATTTATATTATTATTACTACCAAAGTACAGACAATCATAATTTATATTGTTTTTTTTTTTTTTTTTTTTTTCTTAACGTCCTTGATAAACATTTTGATTGAAAACTTAAACATTTGGTTTTAAATCCTTTAGTTCACACATTTATTTTCCATGTACAAAACCAGTTCTATGGGAATATCTGCCGCTGTTTAGTAACATTATTTCCACAATAAATACAAAATATTTTGTAATCAATTTTATATACAGTTGCGAGCATAAAAAATTCAAATAGGGCTATAACGTTATTAAATTAGCCATTCCTGTTGTGATTTTATTCTTTGTTGCCTTAGCCAAATATTGTATGACATTTTTGTTCCAAATTGTTACATATAGAAATACTTATTAAAAATTTTATTAAAAAATTGTAAATTAATTTGAGAAAAAAAGTCAACGGATTTTTTTTAAATTTTGCTAAAAATAATTATTGAAAAATGCTGAAAACTATAATTTGATTACATTACCATCAATTACTAACAATATCCATAAATTTAAGGTAATTTTAACTGCAAAGGATATTAATAATATTAAAAAACACTCTTCCTCCATTGTTTTTTTTTTTAAGAATTTATGAATATTTTATAATATCATGATGATGGTACTGAAATAATATTGATGTGTAGTTCTAATATGAGGATTCTTAAAAATTATCTTAGAGCACAATATTGAAACGATCATGACTGAAGAATTGATAAAAGTCATGTAACAGTATATTTGATATTACTCTAATGAATATATGTGGTCATTTAAAACCACTACTGCCACTAATTGTTAATTTAATGATGTTAATATGGTAACGGGAAACACTTCTAACATACAACAACAACTAGCACCTTTTCTTTTGGAGGCAGGTCATTTATTATTGTAAAGAGTACTGTTTAATCGAAATGATATCCTATTACGACAACTTGAAGTGACTCTAAATTTAGACTGTCTAGATAGACATATTTTCTTAAATATTAATTTCCAATAGTAGAAAAGTGCAACAGTCCAATAACCACGAATTATGAAATATTAATTATTTAACATAGGCAGAGTGTCAAAATAGGTATAATTCTTAATAGTCTTTCCCTAAGTTAGAATTTATTCCAAAAGCAATATCAAGAGACATTTGAACATTATTGCGTTATGGGACATTAAGGGCCTAATTTTGTAAAGAACTTCCCCTCACTTTCAAAAAATTTTCGTATAAATTGTTTTTGTTTTTAAAAAATTTGTATGGAAAATTTTTCAAAGTGGGGTAAAGCGATTTACAAAATATGGGGGTAAATAATATCGTATTATATTGAGCTGTTTATTCCATCACAAGAACGATCGAAACTAGTCGCTAGAATTTGTTTTTAAATAATTAAACAATTTTTAAAATTGGTCTTCTAAGAGACCCAGGATTTTAATTAGAATTAGTTTACAAAAAGTCGCACAATTTTTGTTAAAAAATTTTCTTTCTCTTCTACGATTGATGTTAAAACTGGTCTTCTAAATGATTCCATGACACTTACTGCTTTCAAATTTGAACCTTAAATTTTCTTTATTAAGAGAATGATTGATGATAAAAAATTGGTCTTTAAAACCATTCCACGATCGTTAAAATCGTTATCATATAGTCGGGCTTGACCGACTATATATTTCTTACTTGTTAGTCTTTTCAAAAAGTTGGTTTTAGAAACTATTCTCCTTTAAGGGCAAACAAAACAGAAGATTTGAAACTGTTTCGCTTCTATACAAATAGACTCATTATACTTTAATGGCAATGATGATTTTTCTGAAGCAATTGAAAACCTTATTTACTTGTTTTCTACTTTCTAAAAATATAGTATATTCTGTAAAACATTTAACACATGTAATTACATTTGTATGTAAATTAATTTTTTTTTTTTTCAAAAATACATTTTTGCCATTGTTGTAAGACGGTTATTTAATAGCTTATTACACCTGTAGTTTAAACACGCAATATTTGTTAGTAAATTTTATTTGAATTGTAAGAAAATTATAAATTTTTAATACTATTTTTCATTTTTTGTTTTACAAAGCTAGTTTTTAAGGCAGCTTTTAAAATTTTAGCATTAAGTCCTTTATTATGTTTTTTTAATAGTCCTGCTAATAACAACTTAAAGATTTTTATCAAAATAATAATCAACAACAATTAAACATGCGCCACTTTAAATCGTTGATAACCAGGGCAACCAAAAATATGCAAAATCATATTTTTTCCTGGATCTCAAATTAATCAAACTGTTATTTATTTATGTGTTTCATACAATTTATTATTATATTTTGGTCTTAAGAGCATATTTTTGCTAATATTTTGAACTTAGCAGCATATTTTGTCAAATTTTACTAATTTAAATGATATGTTTTAGTATTTTTATACGTATGACCATATATTACACTAAAGAGTAGAATTTTGTATATTTTACACTTAAGGGAAATATTTAATAATAATAATAATAATAATAATAATAACTTTTGATAGAAATTTTGTAATTTCCTCATACAATGTATTAACTTTGAAAAAGGACAAAAAGGACATACATATTTGTTAGCAATTGCTAATAAAAATCAAGTTATTTTTACCATGAATAGTAGATAATTTAAAATTTTGCGAAAAAAAAATATGTTAAGAACATATTTTTTAATTTTAAGGGCACATTTTTCGATCTTAAGAGCATAAAATAAAAAATGCATAAAACATTTTTTTAGATCATATTTTTGCTTGCCCTGTTGATAACTATTTACTACCCCTAAAGCTAAATAAATTAACATGTGCACAGTGGATTAATTGACTCAAAATTTTAGCTTAAAATTAAACAGAAAAAATTATTTTTTTTTATAAATTTTAAACAATTAATAAGGACTAAGGTACTCGTTTATAAATAAAAAAAAAAATACAATTATTTAGTACAATATTTCCCAACTAATTTTTTAGTTTAAAACTACCTGAATATGTGAATAAAAAAATGAAAGAAAATGTAAAAAAGATAGCTTTGTCCAGTTATTAAAAAAATGATGTTTTCCGTAATACTTCTTCGATTAAAACTTAATTTTTATTAAAATTGTAAGAAATAATTAAAATGCAAAAAACTGCAATATTTTCTCCATTTTCAGCAATATGCAATTAATTTATATCCTATACTTCCTTCCACTTCAAAATTCATCTACATATATTTAAATTTTCATTAATATCAACTGTTTAGGCGCGATTGCATCGCAAACAAACCAACACACTCTTGATTTTATAATATTAATATGGATAACTAATATTTAAATTGATATTATACATCTTAATAAATATCTACAAAAATTTAAGTTCGATAATTTTTTTCGATGAAACTAACAGAAATTGTTCTCGAAAATGTATTTGTTTGGTAATTTCACAAATTTAACCCACAGTGGTCATAAACTCCTACGGTTAGCTTTGAATGCCGAATGTTGTGCATTGGCGTGTTAGTTTGATTATAGTCGTAGGACAGTAATTTAATTTTTATGCAACTAATTAAAAAAGTAAAATAGAACTGAGGTTAAGGTCCAATTAATTTTGAGGTTAAATTGGGGGATGAATAAAAAGAAAATTAAATATTTTTTAAAAATATTGATTTTTTGACAAATGTTCCACATTTTATTTTAATAAAAAGCCTATAAAACAAAAATTATATATATTTTAAATATATATATATATATGTTAACACAAATAAAAATCGCCCCATCTCCTTTAATCCTGCATTTTAAGTATATACTTTTTGCCCGTGAAACCTTTAAAATTTAAAGCAGCTGCTGCAGCATCTTTAAAGTTTTGCAATGGCACCAATTCATGTACAGGGGCTACAAATTTTCCTTGTTCCATCAATTCACACAATTCTCTAAACATTTCAGCACGTTCTGGAGATTGAGGATTTTCTTTGGACCATCTAGTCATCCAGAAACCACGAAAAGCTATATCTTTAAAAATTAATGCAGCAGTGGGAGCTACCACCGGTTCACGTGACATACCACCATAGGTAACCATAATACCTTTATCGGCCAAATGACGAGTAACCTCAGTGGCACTTTTGCCGCCCACACAGTTAAAAGCTAATTTAGGTTTAGGCAATTTTCCTTCCTTAAATAAGGTAGTGGTGCGAATTTCTTCTTCGGTCAAAATATCGTTGGCACCCAACGACTTTAGATACGATTTTAATTCTTCGATATCAGGTCTAGATCTTACAACACCCACAGATTTGAAGCCCCAAGCTTTGCAAAGTTGGTGTACCGCCTGGCCAACAGCACTATTGGCACCATTTTGTATAACACAATCACCAGGTGCAAGTTTAACAAAATCTTTAAGCATACGATAAGCTGTACAGGGATTAACGGTTATAGTGGCAGCTTCAGCGAGGCCAATTTTATTTGATACCGGCATTAACTGTTCTTCAGTGTAAACTGCGTGTGTGGTCCAAGTGCCAATGCCAGTGACATAAGGCACTACATGTTGGCCTTTTTTAAGGTTTTTAACTTTATCACCCACCTCAACTATCTCGGCTACACATTCATTACCAGCCACGGCGGGGAATTTAGGTTTAACAGGATATTTTCCTGATTATTTAAAGAAAAAAAATATTTAACAATTTTTTATTTCAATTTGATTTTAAAATCCAACCTTGTATGGTATTTATATCGGCAGGATTTATGGGTGCTGCTAATATTTTCACCAAGACCTGATTGTTTTGTGGTTTTTCCAACTTCTCTTCCACTAATTGCAAAACATCAGCCGGCTCACCATGTTCTATATACTTTATAGATTTAGCAAAAACCGACATTTGACGTGCCCATTGCAAAGGATTTAAAGCCGTTGAGTAGTTTATTTGTTTCGTTAACAAATTTAAATGTTTAAATAACATCATGGAGATAGTTAGAGATTATCAAAGATTTAAATATTCCAAAATTAGTTATGAAATAAAAAAAATCCATAAAAAAAAAATTCACGCAGCTGTCTTTTGTTTACTACTCTTTTTATACATGTGGTATAGAAACGGCCATAGAGATAAGAGATGCCAGAGACAAGAGGAATTCGCCGTTAAATAATGTTGCCAGTTAAATATTTACCATATAATAAAATATTAAATAATAAAATATTTTAAGATATGATTTTTACCTATGTGAAGAAATCAAACTGGCAAGTGCAAAAACTTTCTGCAAACTTTTTGCACGTGCGTTTGTTTACATAAAAAATATAAATAAAAATATATAAAAAACTTAAACAAAAATAATTAACAAAATTGCAATAAATTTAATTTCCTTTAAAAATTTAAACTGTTCGTTAAGCACTAAAACCGAAAACGGGTTTCAATAGTGGGCAATCCTAGGATCTTTGAGGGTACTCGCTAAC
The DNA here is from genome assembly GCA_932274085.1 of Protocalliphora azurea. Lineage (NCBI taxonomy): Eukaryota > Metazoa > Arthropoda > Insecta > Diptera > Calliphoridae > Protocalliphora > Protocalliphora azurea. The sequence continues at coordinate 29,046,025 of OW026521.1, forward strand.
AAAATTTTGAAAATTGCAAAATTTTTGGTGAATAGGAATTTGTTAATAAAATGTAAACTATTTCTTGAGCATAAAATCTGAAAACAGGTTTCAATAGGTTTCTTTTTTCTTTATTTTGATGCAAATTCGATTTTTACTGCAAATTTTGGTTTTTGAAGACTTTTCTTTATTAAGAAAATTCGATTTTTTTTTTTGGTAATATTCGTCAAAAAAAAAAAATATATATGCTTATATGCATATGTATATGTTTGAAAAAAAAATAGTTTTTCGTAAAAATCATATTTCACTAAATTTATTTTTAATGGTCATTTTAGTGAAATTTGAGATTTTTTTTTGTGAAAACTCAACTTAATTAAAATAGTTTTAGGTGGATTTCTTTTTCTTAATTTTTCGGAAAAAAATAATTTATTGTACAAATTATTTGTCTGTGAAAATTTTACAGTTTTTGTGAAAATGGCATATTTTTTTTAACATCGTTTTACATTTTTCTAATTTTAGTAAAACTAAAATTTTTTATGGAAATTTATTAGTAATTTTTTTAATTTTTTGTTAAAATTTAACAATTCTTTTTAAATTTCGTTTTTGGTTAAACATTAAATATTTGATTTAAATTATTTTTTTTTTTTTTCTTTCGGAAAATGATTTTTTTTTTTTGCTGAATTATTATTATTATTATTTTTCTTTTGATTTTGAATCGATATTTTAGTTAAAATTCATTGTTAGATGAAAATTTGTTTCGAGAAAATAAGTTTTTTGTTGAATACTCAATTTTCGGTGTTTTTATAAAAATTATTTATTACAATTTATACAAATTTTTTATGAAAATTCAAATTTTTTAATGATAATTAGAGTTTTTCGTAATAACCCAATGTTTGATGAAAATTTTATTTATTTTTTATTTTTATCAATATTTAAGGCTTTTCCTTTTCCGAGTTTAATTTTTTATGCAAATTAAATTTTTTATGACATTTAAGAATTTCGTAAAAATTCAGCCCGGTATTATACTGCTTACTTAGTGGCAAAACCATACTTAAGTTTTGTTAAAATTGTTTTATAATTGAAAATTTAAATATTCTTTTCCATCCCTAAGTGTTTCCTAAGTATACAATTTGTTTGAAATCTTAAAAAATATTTATTGAAAATAAATAAAAATAAATAAGAAATACAAAATCTATTAAAATCATTTTAAATTTTAAAAAGACTTCAAAATGCGCTGTAAATTCATATTTTCTTTGTGGTTATATATTTTGAACTAACAACTTTTTAATTTTACAGCCTATAAGCTTAAGATTTCTTTACATATTTAGTTATTTAAAATTTTTTTAAATTGTTGATTTTTTATTTATTTTTGGCATTACCATAAGCAAGTAGCAAATATTTCTTAACTAAGTTTGCACTTAAGTATACACTAAGGGAACAGCATAAAGCCGGGCCCAAATGTTTGATAAAAATACAGTTTATAATAAAAAATTGTGAAAATTTTTGTTTGTAAAAACGCTTTTTTGCGAAAATTTTTTAATTTTTTCAGTTCTCAAAATTACATAAAAAAGAATAATTAGATATTTGATAAAAATTACTTTTTAGTGATATTTCGGATATTTTCTGAATATTAGTCTGACGAGAGTTCGATGTTTTGGTCAAATTTAATTTTTTGATGAAAAATTGGTTTTTGTAATGAAAATTTTTTAGTGAAATGATTTTTTCGTCTTTTTTATCAAAATTGGATATTTATGGAAATACGTTTTTTTATTTAAAAAAAATTATTTGTGGAATTTTCTCTTTTTCTGTTAATTACCTTCGTTTTTAAAAATTTTTTGCAAAAAATTCGGTTTTGATGGAAATTTTATATTTTGGTTAAAATTTTGTTTTTATTAATTAAAAATAAAGTTTTTTAAGATTCGGTTTTTAATGAAAATTCTTTTTTTCGACTTTCTTTTAAATAATAATTTGATTCGAAACAAAATTAAGTTTTTTGTTAAAAATTATGTTTCAGGATGTTTTTTTTTTAGTTCTTGTAAAATTCTGTTTTTTTTTTTTATAAAAATATGCTTTTTTCTACTAATTAGCTTAAAATTCGTTTCTCTTTAGTAAAAATTTAGTTTTTTTTCCAAAAATTTGGTTTTCAATCAAAAATTTAGTTTTAATTAAAAACGAAATTACGCTTTTTTAATTTTGTTGGAAAATATTTCTTCAATAAATAAAAAATAAAAATATATTTTTCCACCAAAAACCTTCACCCCTTAGAGAAATTGATTTTAACATGCAGTTCAACAAACATGAAAACATAAATTAATATCTACAAATTCATGTTAGCGTTTCAGAGTTATCCATATTACTATCATAAAATTACGTGTACGTTTGTTTATTTATTTATTTATTTATTTGTTTCTGTGCTTGGGACTTTCTCTTCTGGGTCACTAATACATGTGCAATCTAAATTACAAAAACTATTTTAATGATATATAATAGGACCATATACTCCTCTGGAGTAAAATTAACAATTTGTATCGATATAGCGGAAATTAAAAAATTTTGATATTCAAAAAAGCTTATTCAGCGAAGCCTTTTTTCGATATACAAAATATATCAAATTGTTAAGACCTATAACTCGTAAACTAAAAACGAGCGGACAAAAGTTTTTATATACAATCACAAGTAAAAAAAACTATTGAATCATCATCAAAATTATTTAAAAGTTAATAGATTTATGCCCGTAAGTATTAAATTATATTAAAACAAAATTGTCAACGCTCGAGTACTAACAACTTTGTCCTGACGTTGCTTAATGAATGATATAGTTTATTATAACAAACGTTTCCCCCTATAATTGATAAAGATAAAAAATTATTTGTAATTCAGACAAAAATTTGACGTTTGTCTTGATCAAAATTTATCTAACCACAGGTCTACAACTGACACAGTGTCTACATTAGAGACTTTTTTATCAAGAGAAACGTCAAACTTAACGCGAATTTGTGGAAGGTGGCAACAGTTGCACAAAAACAACAATATGACGTATTCATTATTGTTTTTCATATATGAAGTTTGACAACTGTAACAACCAAAATAATAATCAACTGTTTAACTAAGGTTACCTTGTATATATTCGCACTGATTTTGACGTTTGTTTTGATATAAATTTGCCTAATGTAGACACTAGGTGAGATTAACGCTGATATAATATGTGAGATAACGCCGGCAGAGGAGAGTAACCATTTTGTTTATATTATGTTAAATCTTAAATAAGGGGTACACGTACTCTAATAAATCCAATAAGGTATCATTATTTTCAATCAGTCACAGAGTGAAAATGTCCTTTTTATTTCAGCAATTCGCACTTTTTTAGCACAATTTTTATAAAAATGTTTTTTAACATGTAAAACAAACACTAAAAGGAAACAATTTTACAAAAAGACATTATTTTCAGTAATTTCCAAAATACACATGCACACACACAAACTTTGGTATATGTGTATTTTTTTGACAGTTCATCTTATAAGAAGGTTGTGTAGAGAAATCTCATCACAACAGCCTCATACACGTGATATGATTTTCTCAGAGAGCGAATTTGACACTCTCTGTTACAAATCTCTTACATATTATGTTACGTCTAGACTGGCTGTAATATAGACTCGACGTAATTACTAATATTTGGTAGAATACACGAGGAAAATTTTTTATCATAGTGTGAGAGATTTTTCTATCATAACAAGTAACAAAAAGTCGGCAGAGCTACTGCAATTTTTATTTATATCAGCATAGTAGATAAAACTTTATTATAATAAAACAATTTTTTTGTTTTCGTCAAGGTGTAGTGTCAAAATCTAATAGTAAAATTTTCTTTTTTATTTTTAAATTTTATTGTATTTTGTGTTATTTTTGCTCCCAATAATTAATCAATTGAAATTGCAATGATGAATTGCGCTTCTTAAAAAAAAATATATAAAAATAAAAAACAACAAAATGATGTTTGATAGCAAAACAAGTTTATTTTCGCTTATATAAGAATTTCACGTTTGTCATGATAGAAAAATCTCTCGTGTAGACTCTACGTATTGCCACTGGCAAATATATCAAAATTCTTTCTGCTGGCAATACCTTTGCACAAATAATAATAAATTAGCTGGCATCTCTGTTTATCAGGCATTTTGAAATTCAACTGCAGCCAACTTCATTGATTTCCCACTGTGTCCATTTCTTTTGGAATTTGCAACTCGTGGAAGGTAGGTGTTTTTCTTTTGTCGAGTGGTAGTGGAAAAAGCAGAGCAAAGTTAAATGAAAAATAATTTAAAGTGACTTAACTTTACACGTGATGATATTTCTACTGGCCTTGCACCATTCTGAAGCTTTCACCAAAAGCATCTAAGTTGTAGATACGGCCGAACTGATTAAATAATAAGAATAAAACAATTAATAAAGATAACTTGTATTTAATTGATTGTGAAAATATGAAAAAATACAATACTAATAAAATTTTAATTTTAGAACATTCCAATACCATGCACACAATAAGAAACTCACAAAAATGTCTATTCTCAATGAATTCTATTCGCGGATAGACCGATGATGTGACAGTTATTTAAAAACAAATAACATTTACTTGAATTTGTTGCTAGGTCTATCTTCATCATGGGTGCTTACCGTTATATGCAGGAATTGTACAGGAAGAAGCAAAGTGATGTTATGCGTTACTTGCTTCGCATCCGTGTCTGGCAATACCGTCAATTGACAAAATTGCACCGTTCACCCAGACCCACACGTCCCGACAAGGCCCGTCGTCTGGGTTACAAAGCCAAGCAAGGTTTTGTCATCTACAGAATTCGTGTACGCCGTGGTGGTCGCAAACGTCCCGTTCCCAAGGGTTGCACCTACGGCAAACCCAAGAGTCATGGTGTCAACGAATTGAAACCATACCGTGGTTTGCAATCTATTGCTGAGGTAAGAAAGCATTCCTATTAGTTTTATTTATAACGTAACCTTAAATCATATTAACTGGTATAACCATCTAAATCCCACCCACTTTCATGATGATTGTTATTATTTTATGTGAGAATAAATAATGTTGACCACATATCCTTCCTTAGATGTCTGATAAAAAAAAAAATATATGCTTGTCATTAAAATTGTTTAAAAACACGTGCTTATGAATCTTCATTTTTAATTTTAGGAACGTGTTGGCCGCAGATTAGGAGGTTTACGTGTATTGAACTCCTACTGGGTTGCCCAAGATGCTTCATACAAATACTTCGAAGTAATTTTGGTTGATACCCATCACAATGCCATCCGTCGTGATCCCAAGATTAATTGGATCTGCAAACATGTTCACAAACATCGTGAACTTCGCGGTTTGACCTCTGCCGGCAAGAGCTCCCGTGGCATTGGCAAGGGTTACAGATACTCTCAAACTATTGGTGGTTCTCGTCGTGCAGCCTGGAAGCGCAAGAACCGTTTGCACATGCACAGAAAACGTTAAGATGGTATAAAGATTTTATGTCGTTGACAATGAGAAGAGATCTGAATAAAAAGTTATTTTATAATACCTATAAAAAAAAAAAAAAAAAATTGAATGACTTAATAATTTTAGGGTTTTTGAGGATTCTTGTTTTTAATTTGTATTTTATTTTTTTTTTTCGAATTTGTAAAGTAATACGGATTTCTGGAAGGGTAGTCGATATTTGTTCAAAAAAAGTTTCTACGAGCAATTCTTTTAAGCAGATTTCCCCTGTGGGGAATTTTTGTCTTCCGGCTTTTATTTCCCAAGAATTTAACAAATCTTCGCGTTCAGAATTGCAATGTTATGCGAAGGAAATACAAAATTCAATTCCACTTGGATCGAATCCCTTTTTTTGAAAAAGCAAAATCCACATTCAATTTGAATGGAATTGTGTTAGGTCTTATTGTACTTTGCAAATGTTTTCTTTCGAATTGCAAAGTATTCTGCATATAAACATTTTCAAAAGGTTTATGCATAAGAAATATGGTGTTAATACTTTTTGTGTTTTGCTTAAACATAAAGCTTAAATATATTCAGGGGTTAAACAGTTTCCCGATATTAATTTCATGTGATTTTCGAAAGGAATCAAAAAATATACTTTGAAAGAGTATAAAACTTTAAAATCTATGCTCAAAAGCATGCAAAGAAAATATCTTAAATAATTGTAAGAAATATGTATAAGATATAGGTATTACACAAACTTCAATTTGAAGTAATTTTATGCCAAACAAAGCGGTTACGGTATTTTGCATTTAGGTGACGATATGCTTTATGCTTGAATTTGGAAATTTCGATTTTTTGCCTTAACTTTTTTTATTTATTTTTTTTTAAATATCCCAATTCCAATATAGTCCAAAATAATTTGATTTTTTTTTAATTATCTCAATTCATCTAGCAGTGTAAAGTTATCAAATCAATTCAGTTTTTTTTTACAATGAAGTGGTCTGATTCTTTCACTTTTTCTCAAAATTTATTTAATAAAAAAATGTTTTTTCACATATTTCAAAAAACAATGCTTCAATAATGGATAATAGACATTTTTATCTGATAGAGAGTTTCACCCTACGCCTAACATTGGTACAAAAAATAGTGAAATTTTTAACAAAATTTCAGGTTCATCGGACTAAAAAAAGTCACGCGAGAAACTTAGAATTAAGAAGTCCTAAGCATCTTTAATGACTAATACTTGTTGATTAACTCATCATACAATTTTTAAAAATAACAATCTCCTATTTTAAAAATATCGCTAACTAAAATAAGTCTAATTTTCGGAATAAGAAATAAAACTGTTTAAAACACACGTCCTAAAAGATTGGTAATTGAAATAAAGATGTTCGTTTGCGTATCCTTATATCTATTGAAAATAACTTTAAGGCTCTAGAAAATATAGAATGTATACACATATATGTAAATGTATATATAATACACTGAAAACATCTTAAGTAAAATATGTAAATTTGACTTGAATTTAAATTTCCTTTTCACTGGAGAAGCTATTGAATTTTAGTGTTGCACAAGTTTAATTCATTCAATGTCTGACAATGGATTCAGATTTTTAATAACTTCTAAAGGTCCCTTAAAATTATATTTTTCGTCTTGTCCATATCCTACTTATTTTTATTCTCAAAAACATGTCAAAATTTTTTCGGAACAAATCATAATTTTTTAAACCAAAAACCGTACTTAAACCTACTACTATTTTAAGCAACAATTCAAATATTTTTTCTTATTCCCCTTTTTCTTACCTAGTGTCTACATTAGGCAAATTTATATCAAAACAAACGTCAAAATCAGTGCGAATATATACAAGGGAACCTTAGTTAAACAGTTGATTATTATTTTGATTGTTACTGTTGTCAAACTGCATATATAAAAAACAATGAATACGCCATACTGTTGTTTTTGTGCAACTCTTGCCACCTTCCACAAGTTCGCGTTAAGTTTGACGTTTGTCTTGATAAAAAAATCTCTAATGTAGACACTATGTTACCTAGTGTCTACATTAGGCAAATTTTTATCAAAACAAACGCCAAAATCTGCGAATGTATACAAGGTAATCTTAGTTAAAAAGCTGATTATTATTTTGGTTGTTACAGTTGTCAAACTGCATATACAAAAAACAATAATGAATACGCCATATTGTTATTTTTGTGAATTGAAAATTGTCCAATGTAGACACTATATATACTCTTGTTCGTGTACAGTGTTGTCAATTAGGGGATTTATTCCCAAAATGGAGATATATTTTGCGAAATGGGAATGAAAAATTTACTTTGGGAATTAGGAGGAGAGACCTGCGCCGAACGGCTGAACTCTGACTAAGCCGGGCCGCCGAGAAAAATTTGGAATCCGCTATCGCCGTAAAATTTTCGGCTTAAGCTTACAAAATTTCCGCCGTTTTTAAATTATATTTGTAAAAATATGATAAAAACGAAACTTTTTTTAATTGTTTTAATACACTATTTGATATTTATGTTGTATTTAAATATGAAAAATATTTGCATTTTAAACTTCATTTAATTATGAATCAACCAATAACGTAAATTATTTACCTCAAAAGTTTATTGATACAAATGTTAAAACTATTTCAATATAATTCCATTTTTTTTGGAAAACTTTCTTTTTCAATATTGACTAAGTAATTTAAGTAATAAAATGTAATGTATTTTATACTACTCTCTAAAATAAAAGTATTTTTTGGGATAATATAAGCAGTTATCAGGGATTTTTGGGGATGAGATTTTGTTATTTGGGGATAAGGCTCGAAAAGACGTGAGAACCCTGTTTCTGCAGAAAAACAGATTTTGTTGTTTTTATTTTTAGTTCGTGTTTGTTATTTCTTCGCGTGTGAATTGTTAAATGAGACAACGGAGGAGCTTATAAAATAAATGCGCTATTTGTGTATAGACTGAAATATACAATAAAATAAATAACAAAAATTAAATCTTTCAAAAGTGCACAAATTCTTAAAAAATAAATATATATTTTTACAATAATAATTGAAAAATACAAAAGAAAACCCTCATAGAAGCAACAAAATATTCCAGACAGATTTTTTTAATTACGTTTTAATAAATAATAAATACAAGTGCATATTTAAATTTCTTATAGAAAAAAGTGCGTAGAGCTTATTGTTTAACCAATATTAAAAAAAATTAAATAGCGAAAAAGATAAATTAAATATATATTTTTAAATTGTATACAATAGTTTCTTCATAGCTGTTTGCAAGTGGTGGGTAAGTTAATGGGTTATTTTATTTAGAAAATGAATTTTTATTTTATTAGATCACATTTTTTGTGATAAAATCCTATGTACCATTCTTTCCTTTTAAATATATTTTCTTATTGCTATTTTTCTCCATTCTACAGCACTTACATCGTTTTTCTTTTACAAAATGCACATTTTCTTCATTTTGTATAAGTTCATGTGGTTGTTTTTCATTAGTTGCATTTTCTCTTTTGTTTTGTTAATTCGTTATGACGTATAAGGAATAATAACAATATCTATTACTACATGTTGTATCTAATATTTTATTTCAAAACAAATATTAACACACTCTAGTATTCAAATATGATCTTAACATAATAAGAAAAAGTTATATTTTTTCCTGGCTTCAAATTAATCAAAATGTTAGTTATTTTCCGTTTCAGACCAATTTAAGAATTTTGACATCAATTTGTTTCAACATATTTTAGCATATTTTGGTCCTAAAAGCATATTTTGGGTTCGCAGCATATTTTGTCATATTTTCACAGAAAATTCATATTTTAAAGTATATTTTATCAGTTTAAATGGCATATTTTTGCATATTTTATACTTAAGAGCAAAATTTTGCATATTTTACAGTTAAGAGAAAAATTTTGCATATTTTTTTTTTTGCATCCAATAGAAATTTTTACTTAAGTTGCCTTTAGTGAAAATTTTTTATATTTTAATATACGATTTTCAAATCCAATTCCCTAATAATTTTCACCTTATAAATTGATTCCGTAATTTTCTGATACAATGTACCTATCAGCTCTGAATGTTTTTAAGTGCAAAAAGGAAATATTTTTATCAATTGCTAAGAGAAATCAAGTTATTTTTAGCATATGCTAGCTGAATGCCCCTGCGTTGCATGAAATATAAGAGGTTAATCAAAAAATTTAAGAAAACATAAAAATACATTTTTGTTCAGTTATTTTCAAGTATCGATGTTTCCTGCAACGCTTTTTCTATTAAAAAAAAATTAAGAAAAATTTAAAGTGCGAGAAACTGCAATTTTCGGCAATATGTAATTAATTTATACCCTACTGTTCCTACCATCTTGAAATGCATCTAAATTTAAAATTTCATTAAAATCTGTTCAGCGGTTTAGGCGTGATTGCGTCACAAGCAAACACACTCTTGATTTTATAATATTAATAAGGATAGTAGATAATTTGAAATTTAGCCAGAAAGAAAAAAAAATAACATTTTAAAAGCATATATTTTAATTTTCCGATTTTAAGAGCATTTTTATGAGCATAAAACCCTTTTTTAAAGCACATTTGTGGTTGCCCTTGTAATAAGTAATAACTTTTTAAAAATGGAAGCAAAATGGAATTTTATAGAAATTTTTATTTCATTTTATAAAGATTTAAATATAAAAGCAATAGGAGCTCAAATACCTTGTTCCATTACATCATTTTCATTCTGTTTTACCTTTTCAAACTTCCGTGAATCATTTGGTGGGGGTTGACACAACAATTTTTCTTGCTGCAATTCTGAGTTCACAGGAGAAAGAGAGAGAGAGAGAGGAGAAGAGATACTAAGTTTTTACATACTTTTACCTCCTTCGCCTACGAAGCTTATAAGTATCAAAACTTCTTGTATATTTGGGATGCAAGATAAGTTCCAACAAAAAAGTGACACTCTTAAAATATCCTCAAATATATTTCAACTTTCAACAGAGTTTTGAATTTTCAATTAGAATCTAATCAAAGCTTCAATAAAATAAATATGAAGTATAAATTTTTCTCAATTTGATTCAAGAAAAAAAAAAAAAATGATAAATTTGTATTTTTTCAACTTAATAGAATAACACTCTGCTACAGAATGACACTTTTTATTTTCACTTGAAAAAGATTTAATGTGGATTATACATAGATCTTCTTGAGGATATTACATGACAATTTGCGAAAGTTCCTCTTGGTTAATTGAGGATCAATTACTATGAAACTTATTTATGCCGAGTTTTATTAACACGGGGGCTAGTGTGATTGATCATAACCATATCTTCATCATTTTATGAAAGACATATGTGCTAAATTTCATAGGTTAAGGAAATATTTGAGAATAAAAAAATGTTTAAATTGTGACATTAATTTTCCTTTGTTAATAATAGAATTCTTGTATTATTACAAGCAAAGCCTTCTCATACGTCTAACAGTTAGGTAAGGATTTAATTTAGATTCATTTTTAAGTGAGGTGGTATTGGTTGGAAGGCCTTGAAAACATTTACGGGACCAGAAGGTATTAATACTGTTGCTCCATTTCTACCATAGTTTTACTAAAAATGGGTCCGCGATAGGTGAAGTGCGTTCCCAAAATACAACATTCATACGTAACCTGCAAGGGCCATATCTATGAATGTTGTTCTTTACAATACCTCTATACAGTCTCTTGTATATTCCAAGAACATGGTTGACCCTGAGTAGACTACAATTATGTTAAGCCAGTGAAATCATAGTTCCTTCCATAAGATAGCCTTATGTTTCTTAAAATTGGCATCGCAGACTTCTTCGGTTGATCTATAATTGGAATTTTTAACCTGGTGATAAATACAAATTTTTGCCAAATGTAGAAATTGTGAATTTATAAATGTATTTGTTCTCTGAAAGAGTTTAGAAATAAGTTACTATGATAAAAGCGATATCAAGCAAAAGTAAAAAAATTAATAAATAAGTAAATAAAAATAATTCAAGAATAGCAAAAAAAAAAAATTTTTTTTCTTGGCACACTTTTAGACTTTCGAAAAATCGAAAAGTAGAAATCGACTTTTTGGTTTGAAAATTGTCTTCAGATAGTAGAAAAATTTAATAAAAGTGAAAAGTCGAAATAGTCAAAATTAACTATTTAAAATTAGAAAAAGTCTAAAAATCGATTGTTTAAAAATTAAAAAAGCCAAAAGTTGACCTTTTGTTCCAACTATAGAACCCTGCTTGGAATCAGACACCACGGGGAAATTTTTTGATAGGCTGTTTTTATTTATTTTTTTTTTTTCAATACGAGTATTTAAGTAAGAAAATATAGTTGCTTGTTGCTTTTCCAAATAGGATTATTATTCCATAGTATTGAATTTCTATGAGTTGTAATGATCGTGTTATATAGAAAATGTCTGCATTCCGAGAAATTTACTTCTATTAAATCACTTTATTCCTTGTGCTTAAAACAAGCACAAATAATTTACTTTTACTTTTTATTAACAAAAAATTACTCTCAAACAAAATGAGAAAAGGAATTGATTATATGCATATAAAATCATTTTAATCAATTTGGCACTTAAAATGTCTATATGATCATTTCACGCTCCTCCACAACTTTTCTTATCAAGTCAAACATAGGGGTGACACAATCAGTTGCCGGTAGTTTACCACAAACTAAACAAGTCCATAATTGTGAGTTTATCAATAAACAGTATTTTCATAAAAATTTTATTTTAATAAAAAAAAAAGAAAACTGTAAAAAGTTATTCAATCACAAAACCAATTCATTTTAACAATGATTCAATTTGTAAAGGAGCAAAAAAGTTAAAACTTTTTTTTATTTATGTGGTCAAAATAATTTGTCTATTTTTATAATATTTCAAATTATAAAATTTCAAAATTATTTGATAATTTTTGTGGTTTTATTTTTTCCAAGTGATTACTTAATTTAAAGTATATATGCAGCTAAAGTAAGCTCTTTTTGTGTTAAATTCAAATTTTTTCTCTTAAAATTTAATAGAAAATTTTTAATTGGCTAATGGATTTATCTATTAAAAAAGCTTTTTTTAAAACTGCATTATACTAGGACTTGCTGTACTATTGCAATCATCATAAAGATCAGTTGTGTTTCTTTACATATTTAAAGTTTATTGAACCCTTTTTTCACTAATCTTTTCTAAAATAATCTATTTTTTAAAAAATAATATATAATACCTCGATTAAATAAAAATTTCAATATAATTTTTAATTATTGAATAACATTGACTTTTTAATAACAAATTGTAAATTAAGTTATTATATATTTGTAAACATTACATTACTATTGCAATAATTATAGTTTTAATTTTCTATTATCACTGCTCGCCACACATTTCGAGCAGTCTTACGTATTTTATTACATCAATATTTATTTTTAGTTTTTATTTCGTTTGTATTTTTTCTCTCTAGATATCGTTCTTCCCCTCTTTCTCTCTGCTATTCATATTTTCTATTTTTGTTTGAAAATATTAGACAGTCGTTGGCTCAGCTGTCTAAATGCTTTGTTATTATCTATCGTTAGTGTAGTTAGTTTCTAATGTTTTCAGGTTCGAAACTTAACACTGCCACATTTTGGTCTCTTAGAGAGGTTTCAATTTAGTTAGTTGTAATAATGGTAGACAGCTTGTGTTTGAGCCATTTTGTTGAAATATAATATAACAATTTGGTATAGGAAGCTGTTAGAATAACTATATAGGAACTCAGATTGTTGAATTATAACGAAATCTGCCACGTTATTAAGTCTAAACTCCCTGAGTTACAGAATTTTCTATTTTTGTTATTGAAAAAATATAGACTATATTATTTTTATATTCTAGAGTCTAATCCCTAGACCATTCTGAATCCTATAGTAAAGATTAGTCTATAGACTAAAGTATAGACAAGTCTATAGATTAGCCAATAAATTTGTAATCTATTTTTTAAAAATTATTTTTAATACCTCCAATAATATATAATAAATAATAATAGACTAAAGTACAGACAAGTCTATTGACTAGAGTATAGAAAAGTCTATAGACTAGAGTATGGACAAGTCTATAGAATAGAGTATAGACAAAACTATAGACTAGAGCTATAGACTAGAGTATGAACAAGACTATAGGCTAGAGTTTAAACAATTCTATAGACTAGAGTATAGACAATTCTATAGACTAGAGTATACAAAAGTCTATAGACTAGTGGATGGACAAGTCTATAGACTAGAATATAGACTAGTCTATGGACTAGAGTATAGACAAGTCTATAGACTGAAGTAGAGACAAGTCTATAGACTAGAGTAGAGACAAGTCTATAGACTAGAGTAGAGACAAGTCTATAGACTAGAGTAGAGACAAGTCTATAGACTAGGGTACAGACAAGACTATAGACTAGGGTACAGACAAGTCTATAGACTAGAGTATAGACAATTTTATAGACTAGAGTATATACTAGACAATAGATTCGACAGGACATTTTGCTTTGATTAAAAAGGAAATAATAAATGTCGAATTTTAGAATTTTTCTTAAAAATATTAGGTCAGTTAAGAAAACATCTGTTAGCACGTGACGGTGCGGTATTTTAGCTTTAAAGTATTTAATTCCAATTAAAGAACAACATTAAAATTTGAACTTTTATATGTTCTTTTTGAACGCATTAACCATGCTCCAACATAACAGAACGTGCTTTCGGCACCCATTCATGAATACTAATTACAACATAAAACCGCTTTTATTGCAGACAAAAACAGAAATTACTTCCTACATAAAATTATATGTAAAACATAAAATTTCAAATTGACATTGAACCATTCAAGTAAGAATTGTAACGCATTTGAAAAGGCTATTTATTGACCGGTCATTGATTATGGATTACTGTCAACATTTGAAAAAGACGCTATGTATTATATAATTTTTGTTTTGAAACTTTATAAGCCGTTGTTGTTTACTTTGTTTGAAATTTGAGAAAAAATCAGACATAAAACATTTGCATTGAGTTGTAATTTAAAATATACATATATAAAATAAAACAAATTTTATTTAATATTCAAGACATGTATGTGTGACTTAAATCAAGCCCAGTTTTTTATTTGAAAAAATATTTCATTGAATAAATTTTATATTTAACGATTTTTATTTAGCAGTGCTAAAGCTTGAAAAGATTGTCGCTATCTACCTACAACAGCGACGAAAAGCGGGTGTTGTTAATGATGCAAATTGAAAAAAATAAGAGAATAAAAAAAAAGTAAACAAATTCGAATTCATTATCACCTTATGGTTTTGATTTTGAATTTTGTTTTAAATTTAAACTAAAAATAACTACTTTTGATGGAAAAATCTTAGCAAATGTTTGAATTTATAGCCAATGGCCATGGTTTTTTTTGAAAAATTCTTAAAGAATATTGTTTGTGGCGGGGAAAAAAAATATGTTCATGTTTACCATTTTTAAATCATAGAAATAACAGATGTTAGTTCTTTTTTACAGACTGCCGGACAGACTTTGGTTTTTGTGGTTACGAGATCGAATTAAAACTTTTCTTTTTTAGTATATTTCGTTTAGCTTTTTGTAGTAAATAGGTTTCTAAAAATTCTTAACCCAAGTTAACAAAGTGGCAGGGAAAATTGTATCGCAAATAATTGTACGTAATTCATATCGCTTGTGCTAGGTGTATTCGACGAACTTACAGAAGTTATACAAAACCACCCGAACAGTATCAAAAGAGTAAATCCTCATTCTGAAATATTTTTGGACTACAAATTTGATTTTTCTGCATTCCCGTTTTTTTTTACAAAATGTGAGAGTAAATTAGTAAATGCTCCCATTTGTCTAAACTTTCCCAAAAGTTAATCAAACAGAGCGAGTATGGACAACTAAGTAAAAATTGTATATAATGTTACTGTTTTATGAGACAAGAGTCTTTAATTTTGATATATTTTAGCAACGTTTAAATTTTAACTATTTATATATATATAAAAGCTTAAAAACTAATACTTTATTCTTCTTTTCCTTTTTCATTTACTTTCTTTTCCTACATTATTTATATTTGCTTCTCTTCTTAATATTCTCTGAAAGAATAAAACATTTTGTCCAGAAAGTTTTTAATTAGATCCAAAATGCAATTAATATCCTTTAACTGTTTACGTAAATATTTGTAAGACAACCCTGGACATGGGGTCTCAAAAATTTAAACAAAAAGTCTTCCACAAACACCCATCACCTTACACATAAATGTGCCTTATTTAGTTTTAAAAATTAATTTGACGATCATAAATGTATTTGGAATTGGCTACTCATTCTAGCCCATTCTATCCCTCCATTATATATATTTTTACACTGTAAAAAATGTGTAGACAGTACACAAAAAATGTGTAGACAGTACACATTTTTTACAGTGTAATTTTTTATTGTTTTGTAATATTCGTGATCGCAGATCATAATATCATCATCACACGAGTCGTAAAGTATGTAGTTCTGGGTTGTAGAACAACTCTCGCGTCGTTGTAATTATATCTTAAGTACAACCATGCAGATATTTGTTATGTGGCCAACGAGAATTTTGAGTCTTATTCTCACATTTGCTAAGTGTGTACCGCCTAACTGTACCGTGTTACAGTTTTTCGGGACTTTATTTTTACGTTGGATTATTGGTGGAGTACCATATTAAACTCGAAGGATTGATGTTGGTGGAGACGATTAAACTCGGGGAGCTAAATTCGGAAAGTATAGCTTTATATAAGAAGATATAGTTCGAGTGGATAATTTGCGACGGAGACTTTTTCTGAAATGAACACTATGGTAATATATCAGGATATATCCATGCTATTTCGACTTTTAAAATAACTGCTTTTTTTTGACAGAACATCAATTTTGACAATGTCCTCTCATGGTCCCACTCTATGAAGAGTTGCTGCTAAAGCTTTTGTGCGTATTTAGGAGAAAAATTATAAAGTTTTATTGAATTTATTTGAATTGAAACTAACACTGAAAGCATAAAGGCCAAAATGTCGTATCCGACAACAATTTCGAAATTAGTTTTTTGATGAAAATATATTATTCATAATTATTTACATCATCTGTAAAAGTTTTATTGAGGTACCAAGTACCGCTTAGGATTTATAGCGGAAGTAATTTTATTTTATATGACGTTTACATATTGTTATATGTACAATATGTAAACGAGCACAAAAATTCTCTTCCTGAGAACTTTTGTGTTCTGCACTTACGATATTTTCACGGTTAGAGCTCGATATGGTTTTGAATTTCATCTATTTAAGAAATCGGAAAAAAGGTGAACTTTGAACTGCGACAAAAATCAACCTGCAAAGAATAAAATATAAAAATATGTAATTCAGTTTCTTTTTGCTATTTTTCCAATAAAACTGGTATACCGATACCGATATGGTATTTTAAATTACCATTAACGATACCGTTACCGAAATAAAAATAAACTGAATACCGATACCTTTATTCCTTTCAGTTTTCAACCTTGTAATCAGCGTTGCCGTTTTGGTCCGACTGGACCAAAATTGGTAGATTTACTTTAATCTTCGAAAGTTTGGTAGATTTTTGGTACAATCTATAACTCTTAAAAAATGTAAGATAATTTTTGCCAGAAGAAATAATATAGAAAATAATAATATCCAAAGAAAATAATAATATTATTTAGAATAGAAAAAATTACTATTAGGAGTTCTTGCAAATGGGCTAGATCTTTAAAAAATATTTTTGAAACTTCTGGAATTTATCCTTTTTTTGCAGCTAATATTTATAAAAAATGGTTTTCCTTAAGTGTTAAAAAAACTGGTTTAATTTCTAAAAATTTGTAAAAACAATTTTAAGAGATGAAAATGTTATTTTAAAATTTTTAGTAAAAAATTATTTAGTCCCGGTTTTACACTGTTCTCTTAGCGTATACTTAAGTGCAAATTTAGCTAAGAACAATTAATCCCTAGTTTACATGTATATATTTTTATGTTGGCAAATTGTCAAATTCTATCTTCCTTTTTGAAATGTTACGTGTGGACCAATAAGAAATTTATTGTGCGATCTACTTCACAATAAATGTTTAAACACAATGCTGAGCAATAATGTTTAACATAAGCTGTCAAATTTATTGTTCTCTTTTAAAATGTAGCCCTTTTTAACAAAAAGAAAAAAAAAATAATTAATTTTGGTTTGAAAAGACAAAGTATAAAAATTCGAAATAAATTAAAATTTTTGTTAAAAACGACAATTTCACATTTACGATTTTTCCACCCTTTAACACACAGTTGGACATAAAATTGTTATTCGTTATTTTGCCGACGTTATTTCTAATGTTAAGAAATAAAAATGTCCTCGTGTAGAGGTAGAGTAAGTTAAAGCTCATTTTTAGGGCCTGATTTTATAAAACGAAACGAAAATTTGTTTCTTTTTTTTTAATTGAAAACGACAAATAAATTTGAATTTATTTGTTTTTAATATAAAATTTCGAAACGAATTTTTGTTTTACAAAATGAGGCCCTTAGGTAATGTTTCATTTTACAGTTTAAAAATTAAGTTCACAATAAAATCACCGAAGAGCTTTAAGCTTTTATGTATTTACAATAGGGTGGTCCCACATTCCAAAATTTTTCTTTAACTACAAATTATAGATATAGTTTATTTATCCTACTTATGTTAATTTTTTATTGAATATTTTTTAATTTATATTTATATTTGCTTATAATAATATTAAAAATCATTATAAATATCAAACTTACTTTTTTGGGCAAAACATTTTTTTATGTCACCTTAATGTGGCACCAAAAATAAATAAAAAAGTCAATAATTTAAAAAAATTTTAAATAATTTGAAAGATGTAAAGAAATCTTAAGCTTATGGGCTGTAAAATTTAAAAGGTGTTGATGCAAAATATATAAATACAAATAAAATATTAATCTAGAGCGTATTTTGAAATCTTTTTAAAATTTTAAATAATTTTATTAGATTTTGTATTTTTATTTGTTTTTGTTTATTTTCAGTAAATCGTTTTTAAGACGTCAAACAATTTTCATGCTTAGGAATATCTTAAGGGATGGAAAAAGAATACTTAAGTTTTCAATCTTAAAATAATTTAAGAATTTAAGTACGATTTTTCCACTAAGTGAGCAATATAATACCGGGGGCCTTACTTTCACTTTTTAAAAAGGTGAAAAATGAAATTTTATGAAAAATCCATACTCATATTTTGCAGGGTGTTATTTGGCCACAATATGTAATTTTTATTTAAGGCCTTTTGACTTAGATTAATTTGCAGAATATTTACCAGTCATAAATATATGAATTACAACCTAAACATATTTAAAATTTTCAAATATATCCTTATTTTTTTTTCGTAATTTCTTTTAGTTAATTCGAATAAAATATATATTTTTTATATGTTGAAACATTTTGGTAGGTTTTGGTAGTTTTGAGAAAAAATATTGGCAGGAAAAATATTTTCATTGTGGCAACGCTGCTTGTAATATACATATCGGATAACGAATATTTATTTACATACATAGTTAATAACTTTTTGTTTTGTAATTCTTACACTAAAAATACTCTACATGGGTTTGAATCGTTCTAAATTAATATTTTTCAGTTTTTTAATGTTACATTTTAAATACCAAATTGTGTACATATATATATATATATATATATATATATATATATATATATATATATATATATATATATATATATATATTTTCTAATTCTTTAAATAGATTTTTTGTATTTTTAAATTTATCATATTTTCCTTTTGTTAGTTTTTTAATTACTAGTCAGTCAAGTTCGTTTAGTGCATTCATTGTATGACGTAATTTTTAAGTAAACTTTGTACAAGACTCCATAAAATAGTCGTAATACTTGTAATTTTACCTTCTTTTGTTTTGTTTTGGAAAAACTTCATTGTTAAGAGAACCAGTTTTTATTTTTGTAAACAATTCACTTTTATTTCTTGTCATGAGGTTTGTGTTCTCTTGTATATTGTGTTTGAATGAATTTTATGTTTGCAACCAAATAAAGAGCGTATTCGAGATGACGTTATACAGTTGAAGGAGTTTGATATAATTTATTTAATTTTCTGCTATAATACATACTCGAGTTATTACTAAATCATAAGGTTTTCCAATATTATGTGTTATTTTGGGCATATATTTTATTTAAAACAATTTTATTTCTGTTAAGATTATTATTTGGATCATTTTAAGAGTACTAAAATAATTGAGTTGTTTTAAATTAATTCTTTTCAGTAAACTATGAATTAATTAAAGAAGAAAATTGGGATATAACTTCCAAAAATGTTTTTAGAATGAAGATTTTGGAAGAAATCTACAAAGAAGAAAAACAAACTTCAATTTTTTATTTTTATTAAAAGGAGTTTATTTCGATTTTGTTTATAAATCGTTTCAATCTAATATATGAGATTGTCACGGGTTTCTAGGTTATCTTCGGAGATCCATCCTGTATCCATTAACTTTTACAAGTTTCTCCCTTAATAAAAAAGAAGACATTCGCATTAATTTTGTTAATTATGTAAATGTACAGTAGGAAAGGCTATGACTAGAAATAATGGATTTATAAGCATTTAAAAAAAGCCCTAACTTATTTCAAATATATTTTGCAAGAGAAAGGCCTAACTGATTTTAAATTTAATTTATTATTTTCATGTATTTTAAGAAATTTTCAAGAATTTATAAAGAAAATAATTTTTATGAAACATTCGCATATCAAAATATTGTAGGAATTGCAACAAAGCCAAATGGAATGAAAATTAATATATATATATAATGAATGAAAAGTGAGCAATATGTGAGTATTTCTAAAAGTGGTATTTGTAACAAGTCTTATAGGCAACTAAGGAAGCCATCTTCATCATTTATCAAAAACATTATTTCAAATTTAAGGAAGAAACACTGATGATGCCATAGTAAACATGACTCGAGCCTTGGGATATTAGTCATCAGGAATAATTTATTTCAAAACTAATATAACTGATGAATACTAGTTATTCCCCCAAAGATTCCTGATTGCATTTAAGAAAATAGCGTTATCTAAAAAAAATTTTCCTTAAAAGTATAATTTTTGAGTTTTTTTCTTTTTTTGCATTAATTTCGCTTCTTGTTTTGAATTAAAACTTCATACTAATTTTCTTTGTGTCTAAATTTTCTTAGGTTTTATTCAGTTTTTTTTTTTTTTGAATTACGAAAAGTCAGAATACGCCTTTTCAACATTAAGCCATCGATATTTACCTTGAGGATTTGTATGTGTTGTTGAAAATAATAATAATTATGTATAAGAGATCAAACAAAATTGAACAAAAAATTAAATTTCAAAAATGATAAAAATAAGTTTTATATTTTTATTTTATGTTGCGGAAATTTATACCAAAAATTTGTATGTTTATCCATTTCAGATAATTTTAAGAATTTTTGCATCTATTTACTACAGCATATGCCATATCGATTGGTAATTCCAAAAAATTTTTAGCCAAAATTACAATTTTAAAAATTTTATATCCTCGACTTTTTTTTAAATTGGTGTGTTCATTAAACTAGCCAGTTCATATTTTTTAGCCAGGACAGATAATATTTTACGAGCATATTTATTAATTTTAAGTGTATATTTTCCGATTTTATATGAATTTTTTATGCACATAAAACATTTTTAGATCATATTTTTGGTTAGCCTGATGATGACAATAAATAATATTGCTATGATCATTTTCTTTGATAAGTGGGCATATTGCCATTTTATCACTAATAATATATTTTCATTTGCCTACAGGGAAATTGTAGAAATGATTATAAGAAAAGTTCACTGTATTTTCATAATTCGTTTGAAAGAGAACATTTTAAAATTACATTTCATTCATTTATTTATTTGTTCTTTATAGAAATGTGATTCAAGTAGATATACTTTTTTCAATAGCCTTTTTTTGACAGATCACGTGTGAGTCGTGTCATGCTGTCATGTTAATTTTTTTTTTAGTATTGTTTGGTATTTCATAATGCAAAGACTTACGACTGAACAACGTTTACAAATCGTTCAACTTTATTACGAAAATTCACGTTCTGTGAGAAATGTGTTTCGCGCACTTCGCTCAACTTATGGTCAACATAATCGGCCTATTCGCAACACCATCAACCATTTTGAGACCCAGCATTCATTATTGGATAATATTAGACCGAATAGACCACGTCCAGCACGCTGTGAAGAAAATATAGCGGCCGTAGCTGAGAGTGTACACGAAGACCGTGGAGAGTCGATTCGGCGCCGTTCGCAGCAACTCGGACTGACATATGGAACGACTTGGCGCATTTTACGTCGATATCTTAAGTTGAAAGAATACAAAATACAGCTTGTGCAACAACTGAAGCCGCTCGACCTTCCCAAGCGACATCGCTTCGCTCTATGGGCTCTTGAAAAGTTCCAAGAAGATCCGACGTTTTCGAGGCAAATTTTGTTCAGCGATGAGGCCCATTTCTGGCTCAATGGGTATGTAAACAAACAAAATTGCCGCATTTGGGACGAAGAGCAACCTGAAGAGATTCAAGAACTGCCACTTCATCCAGAAAAAACAACGGTTTGGTGTGGTTTGTTGGCCGGTGGAATCATCGGTCCATATTTCTTTAAAAATGATGCTGGTGCGAACGTAACCGTCAATGGCGACCGTTATCGTGCCATGATGACGTTTTGGGCCGGCCGATTGGCCACCAAGATCGTGTGATATCACACCGTTAGACTTTTTCCTCTGGGGATATGTAAAGTCTAAAGTTTATGCGGACAAACCCGCTTCGTTTCAGGCCTTGGAGGAAAACATCACGCGTGTCATTCGCCAGTTATCAGTCGAAATTCTCGAACGAGTCTTCGAAAATTGGACTCAACGGATGGACCAGCTGCGACGTAGCAACGGCCAACATTTGATAGAAATAATCTTCAAAAAATAAATGCCAAAGAATGTTCTTTCAAATGATAATAAAAATTCCCCATTAAATTTGAATTTTCTGTGTTTTTTTTCTTTAAAAAAGTAGGGAACCTCGAAATGGATCACGCTTTATATATATATATATATATATATATATATATATATATAATTCAATTTTTTTATTAGTTTGAAATTTAAAAATTATGAAAAATGCCTTTTATAAAATATAAAATATTTTTATAATTTTTGACTATGACATTTTTTATTGAATTACTCTTTATTCTTTAATACATAATTTGATTTGTATAATCGTGCTTATTTTTTTTTTTTTATTATTATTACTCAACGATAGTTTTCTTAATTAATTGGTTCCGCTGGCGGCATTTATGATTTTGATTCTAATTGGAAATTAACAATTCTAGACAAAAATTATAAAGTCAAATGAATTTTTGTCTAATAAATTCATGTTTTATTTGTTAAAAGTATATTAAAATATTACTATGTTTTTGGAAGATAATAATTTTGCAGATATCTTTAGCTACATTCTACATTTATGTTCAAGGTTTTTTTAAATAATTAGACTCAGTACAACACTTTAAAAGCACAAAACAAAGAATACAAAGAATGGAATATGGATCTCTTTCCTACAACAATAACATTTCTCTATCTCTCTTAGCTCTAAATTTTTCCATTGTGACCACCATGCCTTCTTGACATTATATTGCTGTTAAATTAATTAAAGAGCTGTTTTAACCACAATTTCTGCAATTTATACAAAAATTCTTAGTTTCTCTTTGTAAAAAATGTTGCTAATCTGGATGGAAAAGCTGGTTCGTTATTTGTCCATATCAATGGTCGTTCCTTGAAAATTTAAAGCTGAAATGTGCCTCTAAAGAATTTATTCACGAACATGTTTTTTTTTAGAGATTTGTAAAGCTAGTGCAGCCCATAATGTATTGACGCGACATTTTTAATTATGAATTTTCTTGTGGTTTGAAAACGGTTTCTTCCAAAAAAATACTATTCCACAGAATACGAATTTTGGCATAGACTAATGGTTTTATTTTTGTTTACTTTTTATTTATTTATTTATTATTATTATTATTATTATTTTTTTGAGGAAATTAAAATATTGAAAAATTTTTAATTTTGAGTTCTATGAGGTAAATATTTTGTTGTGAAAATATGAGATGAAATTTTATTTTATTATTATTATTTTTTTTGTACTAAAAAAATAAGATTATTTTATATAAAATTTTTAAATTTTTGTTTCAATATGAATTATTGCACAAATATATTTAATAAAATTTGTTTTTAGAATATAAGTTTAGTTGATTAAAATATATATTTTATAAAAAATAATAAATTTACAATATGTGTAAAAATAGAAAAGTGGTGAGTTTTGTATTGCATTAATACAACTTCAAAATGTGCTAACAAAAATTCTTAAAGTCAGTTTTTTTTTGACAACAGAGTTAGGTTTTTGAAAAGCCTTCCATTCTTTGTACTCTTTGGCACAAAACTTTAAAAGCAACATAAAAATGAAAGAAACGTTTTATTTTGTTTTTAAATAACTATTTTATAAAAAAATTACAATAAAAAAAGCAGGGACCGTAACGATTATGAGCATTATAATAAGAATCATGATTTAATGATTATTTTTTTACTTCCATTTTTTGCTCAAATAATAATTCTGTTGGCATGAATTGCTTACGCGATTCAAAGTTGAAAATTTTAAAAAATCTCAAAATTTAAAATTCCAATTATTTTCATTATAATTGCACACATTCATAAAGCTTGTGAAGAACTATAACCACATGACAAAAAACTCACAATATTATCATTACTTGCAGAGTTACATGGAAAAATATTTTTTTTAAATCATTTCTGTACAATTTTTAAAATAAAACAGATACCAAATACTAAATTTTTATGCCGAAAAAAGCTAAGTTAATGTCCTTAATGGTAAAAAGTAACGGGGATTTAAATCAAGCAAACGCTCAATTTTTCTAATATTTTTTAATAACTAAAATACGATTATTTTCTTTATTCCTTTTTTTATTTTTGAAACCAATTTTAGAAAATAAACAGAAACTTTTTCGACCACTCAATAATCTATTTTTTTAATGTTATCATTTTTGACATTACGAAAAGCTATTTTTGTCTATAAACTCTACAAACTAATACAATGTTTGCATTGCAATTTTGCCATAAAGAAAACCGTTTTCGAAATCATTGTAATATTATCTCGGATCCATTAATTTTAAAATATTTGCATTTTTGCACATATGTATCTGTTTGATTTTAATTAAGTTTAATAAATAAAATTTATTAAATCGTTGTGTTAAAATATAAATACATTTTAATGTGCAATTTACAAGCGAATATATTTTTAAGTTATTGTGCACAAAAAAAAAAAAAAAAAAAAAAAACGCTAATAAAACTTGATTTTGCAATCAGCTTCTACCCAAATACGAATACGTTACCAGGGTGACTACTGTTCTTTTCGCTTTTTCTTTTATTTTCTTTAAATTTTTTGATATTTAGTTAAAATTTTTTTACATGTTTTATTGCTTGATATTTTATAGAGAAATTAGTTGAGCATACAATTACTTGTATTATTGTGATATAAACATAAAAATAAAAATCTAAAATAATTTGTATATTTAAGAAAAATAAAATAATTATAATAATAATAAAAAAATATTGAAAATATTTTTTTTTAATTCAAATATAAAAAATAGTCATTATATTTTGAGTAAAAAAAACTCAAAAATAATCGTTATTTTTTAATACAAAAAAAAAAAAAAAAAAAAAAAATAAATAAATAAAAATAAGAGTTAAAAAATAATCGTTATATTTTGATCAAAAAATCAATATCGAAAATAATTTATTGATTTTTTTTTCGTAAAAATCAAAGTTTATTTGCATATTTCGAAAGCTCTTGAAAAAAGAATATATATATATATATATATATATATATATATATATATATATATATATATTTTTTTTTTTTTTTTGATTATATTGTTTTTTTTCGTAAAAAAAATTTGTAAAAAAGAGACTCATGTAAGTTCTAAAAGTTCTATTAAAAAAAGAACTATATATATGTAGTTTTTTAAGAATAATTAACAAAAAGGTATTATTTTTAAATAATTTTTATGACAGAACTATTTTTCAAAATAAGATCTATGTATATATAAATATTGTTTTTATACCCTACACCACCATAACGCATAGAAAAAGTTATCCAACACCCACCAATCGACTAAGAATCACTTTTTAAATCGATCTAACGATGTCCGTCAGTCCTTCTGGCTGGCTGGACGGCTGGCTGTACGTGTAAACCTTGTGCTTAAACTACGGATCACAATTTTAAATATATGATTCAATGACGAAGCCCAAGGACTTTTATGATTCAATGACGAAGCCTATTGAAATTGGTTGAGATCGGTTCATTATTTCACCTAGCCCCCATGCAAATGTCATGTGTGTGAAGATAAATTTTAAAATTTATAACCCCAGACGCAAACCACGTTAGTTAACAGAGGTCTGTTAACTCGTTAACATAGCTCTGTTAAGCATGGAAAAACTGATATATTCAATAAAAATGGAATTAGGAACACATTTTTGGACCAAATGGGTCCAGAAAACCGTTACCATTACGAAATACACTCACATATCTTAAATTCAGGCAACTTTCTCAGAATTGGCTTTAAAACATGAATTTCACGATCATTCAAAATTTGGGATTCTGAGTGGGATGAATCCAGATTCCAGGGAAACAAGGCAACGTGGGCGGACAAAACTTTTTGGAGATGATAGATAAGGTATCCCACTATGTCCTCCACTTTTCAGATCCTTTAACAGTGTGAGTTGGAAGGAGTTATACAAATTTTTCAAAAATTTAAAATTTGGGATTCTGAGTGGGATGAATCCAGATTCCAGGGAAACAAGGCAACGTGGGCGGACAAAACTTTTTGGAGATGATAGATAAGGTATCCCACTATGTCCTCCACTTTTCAGATCCTTTAACAGTGTGAGTTGGAAGGAGTTATACAAATTTTTCAAAAATTTAAAATTTGGGATTCTGAGTGGGATGAATCCAGATTCCAGGGAAACAAGGCAACGTGGGCGGACAAAACTTTTTGGAGATGATAGATAAGGTATCCCACTATGTCCTCCACTTTTCAGATCCTTTAACAGTGTGAGTTGGAAGGAGTTATACAAATTTTTCAAAAATTTAAAATTTGGGATTCTGAGTGGGATGAATCCAGATTCCAGGGAAACAAGGCAACGTGGGCGGACAAAACTTTTTGGAGATGATAGATAAGGTATCCCACTATGTCCTCCACTTTTCAGATCCTTTAACAGTGTGAGTTGGAAGGAGTTATACAAATTTTTCAAAAATTTAAAATTTGGGATTCTGAGTGGGATGAATCCAGATTCCAGGGAAACAAGGCAACGTGGGCGGACAAAACTTTTTGGAGATGATAGATAAGGTATCCCACTATGTCCTCTACTTTTCAGATCCTTTAACAGTGTGAGTTGGAAGGAGTTATAAAAATTTTTCAAAAATTTAAAATTTGGGATTCTGAGTGGGATGAATCCAGATTCCAGGGAAACAAGGCAACGTGGGCGGACAAAACTTTTTGGAGATGATAGATAAGGTATCCCACTATGTCCTCCACTTTTCAGATCCTTTAACAGTGTGAGTTGGAAGGAGTTATACAAATTTTTCAAAAATTTAAAATTTGGGATTCTGAGTGGGATGAATCCAGATTCCAGGGAAACAAGGCAACGTGGGCGGACAAAACTTTTTGGAGATGATAGATAAGGTATCCCACTATGTCCTCCACTTTTCAGATCCTTTAACAGTGTGAGTTGGAAGGAGTTATACAAATTTTTCAAAAATTTAAAATTTGGGATTCTGAGTGGGATGAATCCAGATTCCAGGGAAACAAGGCAACGTGGGCGGACAAAACTTTTTGGAGATGATAGATAAGGTATCCCACTATGTCCTCCACTTTTCAGATCCTTTAACAGTGTGAGTTGGAAGGAGTTATACAAATTTTTCAAAAATTTAAAATTTGGGATTCTGAGTGGGATGAATCCAGATTCCAGGGAAACAAGGCAACGTGGGCGGACAAAACTTTTTGGAGATGATAGATAAGGTATCCCACTATGTCCTCCACTTTTTAGATCCTTTAACAGTGTGAGTTGGAAGGAGTTATACAAATTTTTCAAAAATTTAAAATATGGGATTCTGAGTGGGATGAATCCAGATTCCAGGGAAACAAGGCAACGTGGGCGGACAAAACTTTTTGGAGATGATAGATAAGGTATCCCACTATGTCCTCCACTTTTCAGATCCTTTAACAGTGTGAGTTGGAAGAAGTTATACAAATTTTTCAAAAATTTAAAATTTGGGATTCTGAGTGGGATGAATCCAGATTCCAGGGAAACAAGGCAACGTGGGCGGACAAAACTTTTTGGAGATGATAGATAAGGTATCCCACTATGTCCTCCACTTTTCAGATCCTTTAACAGTGTGAGTTGGAAGGAGTTATACAAATTTTTAAAAAATTTAAAATTTGGGATTCTGAGTGGGATGAATCCAGATTCCAGGGAAACAAGGCAACGTGGGCGGACAAAACTTTTTGGAGATGATAGATAAGGTATCCCACTATGTCCTCCACTTTTCAGATCCTTTAACAGTGTGAGATGGAAGGAGTTATACAAATTTTTCAAAAATTTAAAATTTGGGATTCTGAGTGGGATGAATCCAGATTCCAGGGAAACAAGGCAACGTGGGCGGACAAAACTTTTTGGAGATGATAGATAAGGTATCCCACTATGTCCTCCACTTTTTAGATCCTTTAACAGTGTGAGTTGGAAGGAGTTATACAAATTTTTCAAAAATTTAAAATATGGGATTCTGAGTGGGATGAATCCAGATTCCAGGGAAACAAGGCAACGTGGGCGGACAAAACTTTTTGGAGATGATAGATAAGGTATCCCACTATGTCCTCCACTTTTCAGATCCTTTAACAGTGTGAGTTGGAAGGAGTTATACAAATTTTTCAAAAATTTAAAATTTGGGATTCTGAGTGGGATGAATCCAGATTCCAGGGAAACAAGGCAACGTGGGCGGACAAAACTTTTTGGAGATGATAGATAAGGTATCCCACTATGTCCTCCACTTTTCAGATCCTTTAACAGTGTGAGTTGGAAGGAGTTATACAAATTTTTCAAAAATTTAAAATTTGGGATTCTGAGTGGGATGAATCCAGATTCCAGGGAAACAAGGCAACGTGGGCGGACAAAACTTTTTGGAGATGATAGATAAGGTATCCCACTATGTCCTCCACTTTTCAGATCCTTTAACAGTGTGAGTTGGAAGGAGTTATACAAATTTTTCAAAAATTTAAAATTTGGGATTCTGAGTGGGATGAATCCAGATTCCAGGGAAACAAGGCAACGTGGGCGGACAAAACTTTTTGGAGATGATAGATAAGGTATCCCACTATGTCCTCCACTTTTCAGATCCTTTAACAGTGTGAGTTGGAAGGAGTTATACAAATTTTTCAAAAATTTAAAATTTGGGATTCTGAGTGGGATGAATCCAGATTCCAGGGAAACAAGGCAACGTGGGCGGACAAAACTTTTTGGAGATGATAGATAAGGTATCCCACTATGTCCTCCACTTTTCAGATCCTTTAACAGTGTGAGTTGGAAGGAGTTATACAAATTTTTCAAAAATTTAAAATTTGGGATTCTGAGTGGGATGAATCCAGATTCCAGGGAAACAAGGCAACGTGGGCGGACAAAACTTTTTGGAGATGATAGATAAGGTATCCCACTATGTCCTCCACTTTTCAGATCCTTTAACAGTGTGAGTTGGAAGGAGTTATACAAATTTTTCAAAAATTTAAAATTTGGGATTCTGAGTGGGATGAATCCAGATTCCAGGGAAACAAGGCAACGTGGGCGGACAAAACTTTTTGGAGATGATAGATAAGGTATCCCACTATGTCCTCCACTTTTCAGATCCTTTAACAGTGTGAGTTGGAAGGAGTTATACAAATTTTTCAAAAATTTAAAATTTGGGATTCTGAGTGGGATGAATCCAGATTCCAGGGAAACAAGGCAACGTGGGCGGACAAAACTTTTTGGAGATGATAGATAAGGTATCCCACTATGTCCTCCACTTTTCAGATCCTTTAACAGTGTGAGTTGGAAGGAGTTATGCAAATTTTTCAAAAATTTAAAATTTGGGATTCTGAGTGGGATGAATCCAGATTCCAGGGAAACAAGGCAACGTGGGCGGACAAAACTTTTTGGAGATGATAGATAAGGTATCCCACTATGTCCTCCACTTTTCAGATCCTTTAACAGTGTGAGTTGGAAGGAGTTATACAAATTTTTCAAAAATTTAAAATTTGGGATTCTGAGTGGGATGAATCCAAAATTCTGTTTCCAGAAAAATTATTGTAAATAAGAAGTAAAAAAAGAGC
Organism: Protocalliphora azurea; assembly: GCA_932274085.1. Lineage (NCBI taxonomy): Eukaryota > Metazoa > Arthropoda > Insecta > Diptera > Calliphoridae > Protocalliphora > Protocalliphora azurea. The sequence continues at coordinate 29,075,928 of OW026521.1, forward strand.
TACTATCAACAATGAGAAAACGTTGGATTTATTATGAGCCTTTATCAACTCAAAATACTGAAGACTTGAAGGACTTTTATTATCTTTTAGATATGTATACAGATACATCAAATTATTTTATAGAAAATAAGTAGTAGATGTTTAAAATATTAGAAAAATTGTCTACATAAATTTGATGTAATAAAAAATCGTATTAGAAATAGAATATTTATTAAGGAAGATGATAAATACCAAAAATAATAATATTGATTGAGTTAAAATAGACATTTTTTGTTTGTTTTGTTATTTTAAATTCATTAATAGAAATACATGAATGCTTAGAAAAGGATAAAGATTTACTTAAATTTGGGAAATGTGGCAACCCTATTAAAAATAGAAAATATTTATAAATTATTTTTTAAAAATATTTTGTGTATAGATATTATTAAAAGTATACAGAAATATTCATAATTTTCTAAGTAATTATTTACGCAAAGCTAAAGGCAAAAGTTGCAAGTTTGTAAAAATATAGTCATATATACAATAAATTGGAAATATAAAAGTTTAAAGGCGCATATTTCTGAAGTGAGGCATGATATTTACTTGAATCTTTTTGCAAAATATCGGAAATTATATGTGCTAAAAGATAAGCTTAATTTGGAATACATAGTTTTAGAAATAAACCAAACAAAATCCCAATTTGGGGTTTTTGGAGAAGATACAAATTTTTTAATTGTAATAGCATATTTGTTTATGAAGATATCTTAATGAAATTTGCAGGAAATGTGGATCTTATTAACATAAACAAAAGCGCGTTAACCATATTTCATTCAGGGATAGTGTTTTCCTGAATTCTCAAAAAAAACTAATGAAAATTACCAAAAATGGGATTTTTTACATTTTTGGTGATAGAATCCACATTTATCCGAACTCCCGTAGATTTTGATTTGAAACTTTTAACAACATATTGAAAATTCTTAAAATTTATTCTGCTTGTCGATTCGTGCTTTGGGATTTGAAAAAATATGGTCTAAAATCAAAACTTTCATATAAAATGGGTCAAATTCGGGAGGGTGTGTACCATGACCAATTGAGTTATTGTGCATGTTTTTTATCTTAAAGTTATCTCTGTGAAGTTACCTTTCAGGAAAGTGCAAAATTATTATATGTTAATAAAGAAAATTTTATTTTAGATAAAAGAGAGTGTAGATACTTTTTCGGCTAAAAAAACACAAAAAGTCGTCTTTTTGCAATTTTCAAATTCAAAATCGTTTATTTTTTGACTCGGTAGAGATATCGACTTCAAATTATTTTTATTCAATAGATAATTTTATTCTAATAAAATCGGTTGGAAATACTAGGATATATATGAAAAAAACTGGACCAAGAACATGCAAAATTATGGTGCTTAAAAATTCAAACGCAAATAACTCGAAAATTATAAGAGATAAATAGGACATGTAAGCATGTCTTTTATAGGTCTTATCAAGGCCTACGACAATATATAAAATCGAACGAGAAACAAAAATTTGGCAAGCGATTAAAAATTTTTTATGTCAGAGGTAACTTTGAGCCCCATTAGCTCCGCCCCTCAGGGGTTTGTTGTGCACCCCTTCCAAACTCAACATTATGCGCTCCTTTACTACGCCTGTACCAAATTTCATGAAAATCCAACTAGCTGATCAGAAGTTACAGATTTATTTCCAAAAAATTTCGATTCTGCCCCACTGTGCAATATGGGAAAGAGTTTCCAACAGTCCTGTGGAGAGCTACTTTAATATAACAAAAAATGTAACCTTGCAAAGGAAAAGTTTGGTGGTGCCTACGAAATACGTCCGAAAAAGCTATACGTATGTCAAAGCAAAAATAACTGATGCCGAAAGTACGTATGCTTGTATTCAAAGTACCCAAAAACAAAGTATGACTGTTCAAAAGCCAATAATATTAGAGGAAGACCAATGGAGGAGGACTCCAAAAAAGATACACAGAAAATTAACCGAAAAATAATATTCGATAAAGTATTATTTCAATTCTCGTCGAGGCCAAGGGATATAAAAGAAAAACGCCACATATTGCTGACATATAATAAGGTATACAAAAATAAGATTGTTCCTTTTCCCCTAACAATCGATTTGACACAATACTTCAAACATTTTTGTATAATGTAAATGATAAATCGTGGAATTATATTGAAATTGAACACGACTATCAAAATGATAGCTTCAACTGCGGTGTTTTTATTTGTCTATATATTGAAGCTTTACTCCACAACAAGCCCCTAACGAACCTACCAACATTTATAGGGAAACAATTAAAAAGTATCTAATAGAGTATGCCTATGACATGAGTGAAATTTGTGTCCATTGCGGTTATAAAGTTCTAAACCCTACATTTCAATGTTCTGAGTGCAATCGCCCTGCATGTTTCGACTGCATTAAATACCATTACATGTGTAATGAAAAAGAAAAGCTATAAATATTTTGTAAAAAATAACATATAATAATGTCACAGGATGGCAAAGAATTTTGTTTCACTTTCTAAATCATTTTAAATACACGTAATCATGAAGGACGACACATGTAGAACACCGCTTTGAAATGACAAGCAAAATACTAAATTATTTTGTAAATCCTTTCACTTCGATTTGAAAATTTGTCCGTAAAAATTTTTGAAAAATAAAAGCATATGAAAAAGTTTTCAAAGTGAAGTGTTTTACAAAATATGCCTCGTAATTTGACAAAAGTAAGCACAGACTTAGTACTCCCTGATCACGTGTATTAAAATTCGCAACCCAGAATCAGCGTCCTGTATATTTATTAATCCTATATTAAACAAATGATATCCATGCGCATTAATAATGTTCAAATTTTTTTATTAATAACTCGGTGCTACAGAATAAAAATAAAAAAAATAAATACACTTTTCACATAGTGTAATAAATATTTAATATTTAAATATTTAAACATTTGATTTTACCTTTTATTTTTAAGCTTAAGAATAATGTTATGAACAATAATAAACTATTATTAAATTATCGAATAAATTAAATTTTAAACTGTTTATTTCGCATGAAAGCTAATTAATTTGAACGTTTTGCAAAATATGAATACATATGTATGTGATAATATAATTTAAGAATTTTATTTTTATTCAAGTTGAAATTAAATTAAATATAATGAACTTTTTTTTAATAATAAAAAAGTAGCTCTTTTTTACTCCTTATTTACAATTATTTTCCTGGAAACAGAATTTTGGATTCATCCAACCCAGAATCCCAAATTTTAAATTTTTGAAAAATTTGTATAACTCCTTCCAACTCACACTGTTAAAGGATCTGAAAAGTGGAGGACATAGTGGGATACCTTATCTATCATCTCCAAAAAGTTTTGTCCGCCCACGTTGCCTTGTTTCCCTGGAATCTGGATTCATCCCACTCAGAATCCCAAATTTTAAATTTTTGAAAAATTTGTATAACTCCTTCCAACTCACACTGTTAAAGGATCTGAAAAGTGGAGGACATAGTTGGATACCTTATCTATCATCTCCAAAAAGTTTTGTCCGCCCACGTTGCCTTGTTTCCCTGGAATCTGGATTCATCCCACTCAGAATCCCATATTTTAAATTTTTGAAAAATTTGTATAACTCCTTCCAACTCACACTGTTAAAGGATCTAAAAAGTGGAGGACATAGTGGGATACCTTATCTATCATCTCCAAAAAGTTTTGTCCGCCCACGTTGCCTTGTTTCCCTGGAATCTGGATTCATCCCACTCAGAATCCCAAATTTTAAATTTTTGAAAAATTTGTATAACTCCTTCCATCTCACACTGTTAAAGGTTCTGAAAAGTGGAGGACATAGTGGGATACCTTATCTATCATCTCCAAAAAGTTTTGTCCGCCCACGTTGCCTTGTTTCCCTGGAATCTGGATTCATCCCACTCAGAATCCCAAATTTTAAATTTTTGAAAAATTTGTATAACTCCTTCCAACTCACACTGTTAAAGGATCTGAAAAGTGGAGGACATAGTGGGATACCTTATCTATCATCTCCAAAAAGTTTTGTCCGCCCACGTTGCCTTGTTTCCCTGGAATCTGGATTCATCCCACTCAGAATCCCAAATTTTAAATTTTTGAAAAATTTGTATAACTCCTTCCAACTCACACTGTTAAAGGATCTGAAAAGTGGAGGACATAGTGGGATACCTTATCTATCATCTCCAAAAAGTTTTGTCCGCCCACGTTGCCTTGTTTCCCTGGAATCTGGATTCATCCCACTCAGAATCCCAAATTTTAAATTTTTGAAAAATTTTTATAACTCCTTCCAACTCACACTGTTAAAGGATCTGAAAAGTGGAGGACATAGTGGGATACCTTATCTATCATCTACAAAAAGTTTTGTCCGCCCACGTTGCCTTGTTTCCCTGGAATCTGGATTCATCCCACTCAGAATCCCAAATTTTAAATTTTTGAAAAATTTGTATAACTCCTTCCAACTCACACTGTTAAAGGATCTGAAAAGTGGAGGACATAGTGGGATACCTTATCTATCATCTCCAAAAAGTTTTGTCCGCCCACGTTGCCTTGTTTCCCTGGAATCTGGATTCATCCCACTCAGAATCCCAAATTTTAAATTTTTGAAAAATTTGTATAACTCCTTCCAACTCACACTGTTAAAGGATCTGAAAAGTGGAGGACATAGTGGGATACCTTATCTATCATCTCCAAAAAGTTTTGTCCGCCCACGTTGCCTTGTTTCCCTGGAATCTGGATTCATCCCACTCAGAATCCCATATTTTAAATTTTTGAAAAATTTGTATAACTCCTTCCAACTCACACTGTTAAAGGATCTAAAAAGTGGAGGACATAGTGGGATACCTTATCTATCATCTCCAAAAAGTTTTGTCCGCCCACGTTGCCTTGTTTCCCTGGAATCTGGATTCATCCCACTCAGAATCCCAAATTTTAAATTTTTGAAAAATTTGTATGACTCCTTCCATCTCACACTGTTAAAGGTTCTGAAAAGTGGAGGACATAGTGGGATACCTTATCTATCATCTCCAAAAAGTTTTGTCCGCCCACGTTGCCTTGTTTCCCTGGAATCTGGATTCATCCCACTCAGAATCCCAAATTTTAAATTTTTGAAAAATTTGTATAACTCCTTCCAACTCACACTGTTAAAGGATCTGAAAAGTGGAGGACATAGTGGGATACCTTATCTATCATCTCCAAAAAGTTTTGTCCGCCCACGTTGCCTTGTTTCCCTGGAATCTGGATTCATCCCACTCAGAATCCCAAATTTTAAATTTTTGAAAAATTTTTATAACTCCTTCCAACTCACACTGTTAAAGGATCTGAAAAGTGGAGGACATAGTGGGATACCTTATCTATCATCTCCAAAAAGTTTTGTCCGCCCACGTTGCCTTGTTTCCCTGGAATCTGGATTCATCCCACTCAGAATCCCAAATTTTAAATTTTTGAAAAATTTGTATAACTCCTTCCAACTCACACTGTTAAAGGATCTGAAAAGTGGAGGACATAGTGGGATACCTTATCTATCATCTCCAAAAAGTTTTGTCCGCCCACGTTGCCTTGTTTCCCTGGAATCTGGATTCATCCCACTCAGAATCCCATATTTTAAATTTTTGAAAAATTTGTATAACTCCTTCCAACTCACACTGTTAAAGCATCTAAAAAGTGGAGGACATAGTGGGATACCTTATCTATCATCTCCAAAAAGTTTTGTCCGCCCACGTTGCCTTGTTTCCCTGGAATCTGGATTCATCCCACTCAGAATCCCAAATTTTAAATTTTTGAAAAATTTGTATAACTCCTTCCAACTCACACTGTTAAAGGATCTGAAAAGTGGAGGACATAGTGGGATACCTTATCTATCATCTCCAAAAAGTTTTGTCCGCCCACGTTGCCTTGTTTCCCTGGAATCTGGATTCATCCCACTCAGAATCCCAAATTTTAAATTTTTGAAAAATTTGTATAACTCCTTCCAACTCACACTGTTAAAGGATCCGAAAAGTGGAGGACATAGTGGGATACCTTATCTATCATCTCCAAAAAGTTTTGTCCGCCCACGTTGCCTTGTTTCCCTGGAATCTGGATTCATCCCACTCAGAATCCCAAATTTTAAATTTTTGAAAAATTTTTATAACTCCTTCCAACTCACACTGTTAAAGGATCTGAAAAGTGGAGGACATAGTGGGATACCTTATCTATCATCTCCAAAAAGTTTTGTCCGCCCACGTTGCCTTGTTTCCCTGGAATCTGGATTCATCCCACTCAGAATCCCAAATTTTAAATTTTTGAAAAATTTGTATAACTCCTTCCAACTCACACTGTTAAAGGATCCGAAAAGTGGAGGACATAGTGGGATACCTTATCTATCATCTCCAAAAAGTTTTGTCCGCCCACGTTGCCTTGTTTCCCTGGAATCTGGATTCATCCCACTCAGAATCCCAAATTTTAAATTTTTGAAAAATTTGTATAACTCCTTCCAACTCACACTGTTAAAGGATCTAAAAAGTGGAGGACATAGTGGGATACCTTATCTATCATCTCCAAAAAGTTTTGTCCGCCCACGTTGCCTTGTTTCCCTGGAATCTGGATTCATCCCACTCAGAATCCCAAATTTTAAATTTTTGAAAAATTTTTATAACTCCTTCCAACTCACACTGTTAAAGGATCTGAAAAGTGGAGGACATAGTGGGATACCTTATCTATCATCTCCAAAAAGTTTTGTCCGCCCACGTTGCCTTGTTTCCCTGGAATCTGGATTCATCCCACTCAGAATCCCAAATTTTAAATTTTTGAAAAATTTGTATAACTCCTTCCAACTCACACTGTTAAAGGATCTGAAAAGTGGAGGACATAGTGGGATACCTTATCTATCATCTCCAAAAAGTTTTGTCCGCCCACGTTGCCTTGTTTCCCTGGAATCTGGATTCATCCCACTCAGAATCCCAAATTTTAAATTTTTGAAAAATTTGTATAACTCCTTCCAACTCACACTGTTAAAGGATCTGAAAAGTGGAGGACATAGTTGGATACCTTATCTATCATCTCCAAAAAGTTTTGTCCGCCCACGTTGCCTTGTTTCCCTGGAATCTGGATTCATCCCACTCAGAATCCCATATTTTAAATTTTTGAAAAATTTGTATAACTCCTTCCAACTCACACTGTTAAAGGATCTAAAAAGTGGAGGACATAGTGGGATACCTTATCTATCATCTCCAAAAAGTTTTGTCCGCCCACGTTGCCTTGTTTCCCTGGAATCTGGATTCATCCCACTCAGAATCCCAAATTTTAAATTTTTGAAAAATTTGTATAACTCCTTCCATCTCACACTGTTAAAGGTTCTGAAAAGTGGAGGACATAGTGGGATACCTTATCTATCATCTCCAAAAAGTTTTGTCCGCCCACGTTGCCTTGTTTCCCTGGAATCTGGATTCATCCCACTCAGAATCCCAAATTTTAAATTTTTGAAAAATTTGTATAACTCCTTCCAACTCACACTGTTAAAGGATCTGAAAAGTGGAGGACATAGTGGGATACCTTATCTATCATCTCCAAAAAGTTTTGTCCGCCCACGTTGCCTTGTTTCCCTGGAATCTGGATTCATCCCACTCAGAATCCCAAATTTTAAATTTTTGAAAAATTTGTATAACTCCTTCCAACTCACACTGTTAAAGGATCTGAAAAGTGGAGGACATAGTGGGATACCTTATCTATCATCTCCAAAAAGTTTTGTCCGCCCACGTTGCCTTGTTTCCCTGGAATCTGGATTCATCCCACTCAGAATCCCAAATTTTGAATGATCGTGAAATTCATGTTTTAAAGCCAATTCTGAGAAAGTTGCCTGAATTTAAGATATGTGAGTGTATTTCGTAATGGTAACGGTTTTCTGGACCCATTTGGTCCAAAAATGTGTTCCTAATTCCATTTTTATTGAATATATCAGTTTTTCCATGCTTAACAGAGCTATGTTAACGAGTTAACAGACCTCTGTTAACTAACGTGGTTTGCGTCTGGGGTTATAAATTTTAAAATTTATCTTCACACACATGCAAATGTCACCACGGAATAGAGTTTAAACATTCAAAAATCCCTTAAAAATAAGAATATTTTAATGAAATTCGGTGCAAAGAAGTTCCGTACAAGTATCAATGTACCAAATTTTATGAAGATCGGTCCACAATTGACCATAGCTCCCATATAAACCCCTCTTCCGAAAATCACTTTAACATGCATAAATCCCATGCGAATGTTAGTATCAAGTTAATATTCGTCACAAAATAAGTTTTATGTAAGTAGAAACGACATTGCCAAATTTTATGAGAATCGGTTCATAATTTACCATAGCCCCATTTAAACCTACTTCCATACTGCATAAAATCGTCTAGATTTTAGTATGAACGCATTATTCTGTATTTGTATATTTTATTTTATATTTAGTAAAATTGGCCAAATGTGTAATATAAGTCCTCTTCCCGAATTTTTATGCTGGTACACAATGGTCTTGACCGGCTAAGTGCTCTCTTCTCTTAACCATAAACGAAATTTGTAAACTTTCTTTTGCACTAAAGACTTAGGCTTTAATTTAAGTCCTTTTGGTCTTGACTATCTCTCCTTTTTCTTAATTTTTTTTTATGAATTTCTGAAGTGTTCAAAAACGCCCCCCATTAGTCATTAAATGATTTTTGTTTTTAAATTGTGTGAACACCTGAGTGTCTATGTATAATAACAAATATACATCTTGCAAGTACTTGTAATTGATTAGGATTTTCCTGCAGGATAAGTTGCTTCCTACCCATCTGGAGTCTGGCGATTGATCACCAGGGGGAGTCTTATGCACTAACAATACCTTTTTCACACTCTGAATTTATTAAAACATCTATTATCAATTATTTTTCATCACTGTTGAGTTTATAGCACTGAATAATATTTCTAATCCCTAAAACTAATAAAATTATTGCGGAAAATGTTTTTTTCAAAACTATTGAAAATTTTTTGCTGCGGGTGAATATGTCAAAGTTTGATGGATGAGAGATCATCGATAAAAGAATATAAATTTTATTAGTGCCTCAAAAAATCTAAAAATTTTATTTGTTTTCGATATAATTGATAATGGCAGATGTGCCCCTATGGCGAATCCCATTTTTAAACAGAAGCTCTTTTAATCGTCCTAAATAGAAAATAAGTTCTCACAGTTTTGTCATATTGCTTCTATTTTTGAACTTCTAGAATTTGTGGTTTACATATATATTTTACTTCAAAAAAGTCCAAAGAATTTCACCAAAATACGCTGCGTTCGTTAGGTCAACGTTGACAGCTCAACCAAGACATATTCTGTCGTAGTAACGATATTCTGATTGGAAAGAACCTTACGGCTTCTCTTCTGACACGTGTTGTTCCAATAGCTTTGTGACAAGTATCTCAACACTTTAGTGTTTGACCAGTCGGTTTAGAACTGATGTGAAATGTACTTCTATATGCTAAAATAGACATATTACTCCGTAGAAAAAAGCATAACTTATCGATCGAAAATTAAGACGGCGTTTTTTTCATAAGTTATAGCATTTAGTATTCGCTACGACATTAAATTTTGGGCCACTTTATAAAAATCGAATTTAAATAAAATCACATAATTAATCAATTACAATATTTAGTGCAAATATATGATAATAAAAAAGAAAAAAAAAAAACGTAACACTACCGATTCCCACTTAGTAATGTAGTGCATCAAATTATTGAGTAAGACATATCTTTGCTACTTTTCAACGCATTAAAGCTGCATTTAAAAATAAAGTTTTTAACCCTTTAGTGCGCCATGATACACATATGAATCAACCACATCTCAATGTTATTATATTTTAATCGAACAATATTGGTGTCAAATATTAACTTTTCCTTTAGTATTAGAGTCATTTTTGTTATTATAAAATAATATTTAATTTATTACTGAATATTTCGACAAATATTTTTATAATTGTTATTTCGATTTGCTACGTTTTTTTTTTTGCTATGTCGTATTAAATACAATTAATAATTAAAGAAATATAGCTACAATTACTCAGGGCAAATTTAAACAATATTGATTAAATTGTATGTTGCTTGTGTGTTTAATTAGTGAAAGAAAATCTACAAAATTTCTTCAATTACGATTTCTATATAAGAAAAATCAAATATTAATTACAGAATTGCAAATCACAAACATAATGTAAAAAATGTTGTTATTGTAAATAATTTTTAATAAGGATATGATTATATCAGTCCATTAGGATATGATTATGTAAGTCCATTATTTCAAGTGCCACTTATTTACAGAAATTTGACTTAAAAGCTATAAATGCGGTGAAAGTTCTAAATTTAACTCGGCAAATGATTACAGGCGAATATTTGGTGAATACACATATATATTCAAAAGAAATGGTATAAAATTGCTAACATATCTTCTCTATTCAGTGTATCAACAGTAATACCAAAATTGTTTTAGATTTCCAAATAGTAAGGTCCGTATTACCGAGTAAATGTATTATATTATCTTTTGCGGATGTTGCTAATATAAAGATTAGTTATAATAATATGATAATGTGATATCAAAAAATATTAATTTGTTTTTACATTTTAGTTATAATTGAATTTGAAGCCCAATTATTTCAGCATGAATATATGAAAAAAAAACAATATACAAATTCGCATTGATGCATATATGAATCATACCATTTATTTAAAAAATTCTATTAAAAATTATGGAAAATAAAATTGTTATTTCCAAAATCTCACATAACTTTTGCATTGAATAATTTTTTTGTTACTTAAAAATTAAAAATTGCGCACTAAAGGGTTAAATTATTTTTTATTTTTTTATTTTCATAATGTGTTTTACCCTATTTATGTACAAATTAAACTTTTTTTCTACATACCAAATACATTATAAATTGTTTATATTATAAATTGTATCCATCAAATATCCAGCTAGATAAACCTAAAAATTATCGATTAAATATATATGTGAAAATTCTATTGAAATTAAACTCTATTTTCTCTCCCTACTTAACTACTTCTCACCCCCACATTTTCAAGGTATGATTCAAAACAATGTAAACATCAAAAAGCGAAAATTTGTTTGTTTTGTATATCAAAAATTTAACCAACTATAGTACAACATATATTGACCTAGTTTTTTTTTTCTTCGTGAAATGTAACTAGAAATTGGGTCAACATATTCACAACCAAAAGCTAACAAACATAAATAGTTTTCTTTTGCGAGTATTATACACATTAATTACAACTTCTCAGAAAAAAAAATATCAAAGAAATTTTAAAATACATAAAATGTTTACAAGGTTAAAATCAAAATGTAGAGTAAACAAATAACTTTTAAATTAACATTAATTTACTTTTAATAATAAACGCTTTATATTAAAGTTGTAAAAAGCGGCATATGTTAAAAAAAAAAATCAATAATTATTTGTACAATTTTGAAAAGAAAAAACATGAGCAGAATGTTTTGTTTATTATTCTAATATTATGTAAATCTGATAGCCCTGCTAAGAATATTAAATTTTTTAATATAGTAAATATGATTTTTTTTCATTTTTGGAATGTATAGTAATTTTTTACACATTACTCTTTAAAATATACTAGACTATAGACTAGGCTATAGTCCACACCATTAGTCTAGTCCAGACTATAGACTAGACTATAGTCCAGACTATAGACTAGACTATAGTCCAGACTATAAACTAGACTATAGTCCAGACTATAAACTAGACTATAGTCCAGACTATAAACTAGGCTATAGTCCAGACTATAGACTAGACTATAGTCCAGACTATAAACTAGACTATAGTCCAGACTATAAACTAGACTATAGTCCAGACTATAAACTAGACTATAGTCCAGACTATAAACTAGACTATAGTCCAGACTATAAACTAGACTATAGTCCAGACTATAAACTAGACTATAGTCCAGACTATAAAGTAGACTATAGTCCAGACTATAAACTAGACTATAGTCCAGACTATAAACTAGACTATAGTCCAGACTATAAACTAGACTATAGTCCAGACTATAAACTAGACTATAGTCCAAACTATAAACTAGACTATAGTCCAGACTATAAACTAGACTATAGTCCAGACTATAAACTAGACTATAGTCCAGATTATAAACTAGACTATAGTCCAGACTATAAACTAGACTATAGTCCAGACTATAAACTAGACTATATATATAAATTAGACTATAGTCCAGACTATAAACTAGACTATAGTCCAGACTATAAACTAGACTATAGTCCAGACTATAAATTAGACTATAGTCCAGACTATAAACTAGACTATAGTCCAGACTATAAATTAGACTATAGTCCAGACTATAAACTAGACTATAGTCTAGACTATAAATTAGACTATAGTCCAGACTATAAACTAGACTATAGTCCAGACTATAAACTAGACTATAGTCCAGACTATAAACTAGACTATAGTCCAGACTATAAACTAGGCTATAGTCCAGACTATAAACTAGACTATAGTCCAGACTATAAACTAGACTATATGTAGTCCAGACTATAAACTAGACTATAGTCCAGACTATAAACTAGACTATAGTCCAGACTATAAACTAGACTATAGTCCAGACTATAAACTAGACTATAGTCCAGACTATAAACTAGACTATAGTCCAGACTATAAACTAGACTATAGTCCAGACTATAAACTAGACTATAGTCCAGACTATAAACTAGACTATAGTCCAGACTATAAACTAGACTATAGTCCAGACTATAAACTAGACTATAGTCCAGACTATAAACTAGACTATAGTCCAGACTATAAACTAGGCTATAGTCCAGACTATAAACTAGACTATAGTCCAGACTATAAACTAGGCTATAGTCCAGACTATAAACTAGACTATAGTCCAGACTATAAACTAGACTATAGTCCAGACTATAAACTAGACTATAGTCCAAACTATAAACTAAACTATAGTCCAAACTATAAACTAGACTATAGTCCAGACTATAAACTAGACTATAGTCCAGACTATAAACTAGACTATAGTCCAGACTATAAACTAGACTATAGTCCAGACTATAAACTAGACTATAGTCCAGACTATAAACTAGACTATAGTCCAGACTATAAACTAGACTATAGTCCAGACTATAAACTAGACTATAGTCCAGACTATAAACTAGACTATAGTCCAGACTATAAACTAGACTATAGTCCAGACTATAAACTAGACTATAGTCCAGACTATAAACTAGACTATAGTCCAGACTATAAACTAGACTATAGTCCAGACTATAAACTAGACTATAGTCCAGACTATAAACTAGACTATAGTCCAGACTATAAACTAGACTATAGTCCAGACTATAAACTAGACTATAGTCCAGACTATAAACTAGACTATAGTCCAGACTATAAACTAGACTATAGTCCAGACTATAAACTAGACTATAGTCCAGACTATAAACTAGACTATAGTCCAGACTATAAACTAGACTATAGTCCATACTATAGACTAAACTATAGTCCAGACTATAGACTATAACCTAGTCCCCGCCTAAGTTAAAATTTAAGTGTCTAAATATTTATAATGTATTATTTTTTTAATGTTTATTAATCTTTTCAAAATTTGTAATGTTTTCTAATTTGGAATTTCTTACAAAATAATTAAAACAAAATGCAAATATTGTCATTTAATTAACTTTATTTTTGAAAATTTTCTATCTAAATTGTGTGGGCATTTTTTCGTTTGAAAAACTAAATTAAGTTCAAGTGATTTTGAACTTTTTTTTCTTCGCCCACACAAGATTTATGTAAAAGTAAAATTTTTATTTCATTTATATAGTAAATATATTTCCAAATGAAAAAAATATGCTTTTACTTTTAGCTTCTGTTTTACAATATGTCCAATAAATTTTATATAGGTCACGTGCAACAAACAAGAAATTACTACAACATTTTATAAAAAGCGAAAGTAACTTTGATCTTTTTTATTTATGTTTGCGTGGTGTGGTATAAGTTCCGTATTTTATTAAAAGAACTTGTCTTGTTATCGTTGTTTTCACAACAATTTTAGATTTATGTTGTCACAAACAGATATAGATGTTTAAGCCAGTTCAGGGAGCGGTGGCAAATGATATGGGAAAAATGGCACTTATTTTGAAAAATGTAACTTAAAAAAAAGATTTTTTTTTACTGAAGTTTTTGTCTAAGATACCAAAAATTATACTAAGTATAACAGACAGACAGCTAAATCGTTTTATTATATATATATATATATATTATTTAGCTGTCTGTCTGTTGAAAGCACGATGAGCAAAATCGGTTCATAAGCAAAAAAGTAAGTTAAGTTAAAAGAAAAATAGGTGTCCGTTGTAACTTTCGCATATATATTTTTGCCAATATCTCTTGAACGCATTACTCTACATTTAAAACAACGATTTTTTATTAATTTAGAATATAGTCTGATAAAAATGCCAAGAATCAGTTGTCCCGAAAAGAGTTTTTGATAAAGATCAGTATTCTCAGTGTGGATTTTTAGGGTCTACAACAAAATTTAGCACAACGGTAAAAGGCAAAAAAAATTTAAATGAACATGGAACGGGTAGGCTCAGGGGAATTTTGAGCCCCCATACAAAGTAAATATTTATTAAGGATTATCTAAAGAACTATTGCGAAAGTCTTAAGATTTTGTAGGAATAATATACGTATTAAATTCCACAACTGAGATGAACATAGGACGGATAGTCCTAAAGCCCCCATAAATGTAAATATTGATAATCGTATATCTCAAGAACTACTACAACGAAAGTTTTACAATTTTGTAAGAGTAAATATAGGACGTCTAGGTAGTAGGTAAGTAAATATTAATAACTGCATATCCAAATAAGTATTTATTGCAGTCGAAGTCTTTAGATTTTGAGATTTTATCAATTTTAAAATTTTATCAAATGAGATTAAAATAGAATGGATAGGTTTTGGGGGGAGTGGTAGGCGCTATTTGCATATTAAAATAACTATTACATTGAGGATCTTATGATTTTGTGTTAATAAATTTCTTATAAATTTTCACAATTGAAAATAGTATGGGTAGGTTCAGGAGGAAAAGCATCCCATATACAATGTGAATGTTACCTAATTACATATATATTTGATTATGAATGAGAGAAAAATAGGATGACTACTAGTTTAAACTGAGCTGTGTATTTTAAAAAAATGGCATTTTTTTAAATATATTTAGTACTTTTTTAAAAATTTGTGGAACATTTTTTCTTTTCTTAAAATTAGTGAAATTGGTACTTTTGGGAAATTTGGAATTTTCTAGTTTTTTAGAAAATTTTTGATTTTAAATTGTATTTTTTTTAATTGTTACTTTTTTAATTGTACTTTTGGTAAATATACTTTTAATACTCATTTAAAAAATGACACTTTGTTAAATAATTTCTTTTATTTAAGTTGAGAAATTTGGTGTTTTTTATAATGTGATATTGTTTTTCTTGTTTTTTTTTTTTTAATTGGTACCATTGTGAAAATAGTACTTTTTAAAATGGCAATTAAAAAGTGTTTTTTTTTTTTAAATTGGTACTTTGCCAATTTTCTTTGTAATTGTAATTATTAATTCTTTTAGTAAATTCGTAAAATTTCTTTAAGAGCCAGACGTCCCGATAATCTTGTCTAGAGTTGGATTCTGATAGCATATCTCGTCTGTTTGTGATTTTTTTTAAAGAAAAATTATTTGACAGATCTGTGAAGCCTGACCTTTTTTTATAAATGGAATTTTCTTAATGAGTTTTTTGAATACTTTAAAAGACCTATAGTAACTATAATCTTTCTTCTTTATTGGATAGATTTTTATTGTAAATTGAGCATATTTAATTTTATACATTTTAAGTATTTTGAAAACTGTTGTAAATAAGATCATTATTATGACCATTATACATTTGAGGGTTAAATATAGAGTTTTATTTTTGTTTGGAGGTTTTTTCTTTCTTCATTAAATTAACAATAACACAAAATAAAATATCTAAAAAATATTTTTTAAATTATGTTATTATTAATATTTAAAATACTTATGCTAGGGTCTTGTGTGATTTTTGGTTTTAAAAACCAACATTAATAAAAACGTATATTTATTGTTTTTAAAATGTTGCGTTCTATGTATTTAAAATGACATCATAGTAAAGTTATATCTGTTGAATGGTAATGTTTCATACTTAAAAAAGAACTACATTTAAAAACGACTTTAAATATGTAAAAAAATTAAAAAATAAAGCCAGAAATAAAAGAAATATCATTCTTCATCAAATAGTTTGTTTAAGTTAAATGTTTTACCTTAGTATGAACTAAAATTTCTTATTTTTAGAGATGTTCTAGTAGGAATTTTTAATACCCTATTGAAAGTATGTATGATGCAATCACTGATTAAAATATTTCGAATAATTATATTTTATTTCTAAATTTTTATTTATTTTTTTATATATATAAATATTTCTTCTTCCCTAATGGATAGATCTTCAACATATAATTCTATTTTTTCTAGTAAACAAAAAAACTACTCAAATTAAATGATAACCTCAAATAAAATAAACAATTTACAAGAGTAGGGCATAATAAACAATTGTTAATGATAAAAAAATAGATTTAAAAATAAAATCTTACTCACACTTTAATTTTAAACAAAAGGGGATGACTGACTGCCTCACTAAATTACATAGTATTTTATTTTTCTGACTATATTTGGTTCAAAATCATGTCAAGGTCGTTTAGTTTTATGTATATAAATAAATAGTACCTAAATTGTTTAAACAATTAAATAACTGAAATTGTAAATTTTTTCAAAACAAACTTTTTTGTTATTAAACTTATTGTTTTTTATTACAAAATTGTAATAATAACTAGCAAAAGAATATAAACAAATAAAAAAGATCAAAATTATAAAAATACAAACTTTGTCCATGGGTGAGTGATTTGTAATAGATTTAATATTTAAACAAGTTTTGAGCATCGTTATCTCACATAATTTTGACAATGAAAAATTATAAAAAAATATAAATAGTTGAGTAAGGTGTTCGTTCAAAAAAAAATATAACAAGTTTTTTTTTTAATAAAAGAATAAGGATTAAAACTGAATCAACTACTTATAGCATTTATTCTCAAGATTTTTGTGATATATCATTTTATATAAAAAAATTAGTTTCTAGATTATTTTTAATTTTTTAGGTATAACTTCTGAAAAAAATATTTTTAAGTACATTTACGAAATTTTTCGCGGTATCTCTCTATAAGAATTAAAAATTAATAATCACAATTGAGTATTGCTGGGGCCTTCTTAAATTCGATTTTAACTTGAATCCAATTCCTATACAATTTTAAAAATTCTGGGTACTTTAAATAACTAATATTCTGTGGAACTAAAAAATAAATATTTCTAGTTCTGGGTGCTTCTACTATAACGACAAAATACTAAATCTGTCCACAAAATGTTAAAAACACTGTTGCATGTCACGAGCAGTGTTGCCATATGTGATGATTTATCTTATTTAAAGATTTTTAATGAAAAAATAAGATTTTTGAAAAATTGTTATTGTTTGTAATTTGTGGCCAAATAATAACAGTTTCCCCAATAATAATACATATTTTTCAGAATTTTTGATTTTGCTTGGATTTTGGAACGTCTTTTAAGAAAGAATAAATTTGTATTTCTAAAATTTATCATTGTAAATATTTTTCCAGAGTTTATTCTGCCATTATTGGCTATGTTATTAATTTGTTCAGATTTTTCTTTTGGAACTTCATTTTAAATACATGGAATGCATAAAAATGATATACTTTTTAACAAAAAAAAAAATATTTTTTTTTTTATTATTGAGGAGCTTTGATCATTCTTTGCCTCAGAGTTCTTCCCAGCTTTGATATTTATTTTTTTTAGCTTTGATTTCTTAGCTTTGATTGACATACTTGATTTTGAAGAAATGAATATAACGTGGTATTACGTGGCCGAATATATTTGGCATAGCTCTTAGTTAGGAGCTTTTATAATTTTTGGGCCCTGAATTTAATATTATGACTTTTTCATTTTCTGAACCAAGCTTCACCTCATTATTTAGGTCCTTATTAAGCTGTTTTATTACCCTGAAATGTGATACTTTTGTAAAAATTTACTCAATCAACATCTAGTCAGATTTTACAGGAAAGCGTTCCTGTAATAAAAATTAATGTTTATTTTGTTGTTTTTATAATATTTTCTGACTGATTCTGAGCAAATCCTGCAAATTTAAAAGGTATTGGAACGGAGCTTATGCTAAACAAACTTCTAATGGAAAATTTTTAACATAAATGATTACTACAAAAGCTGTGTGATTGTTAACTTATTTAATATATTAACATTGAATTTTAAAGTCGTATAGATTAGATTAAAAAAAAATATATTTTCCACCCATTATGGTTTTAACAAAAATCTGTGTAGTACTAAATAATGATTTTAGAAATGAAATAAAAAACGATTCCCTCGTTCAAAAATTTCAGTTTAGAGATCCCATAAAGCCTCTTTAAGGGATTATGTATGTGTGAAATTTTATGTCTGACTAATCAGTTCAAAATTAAAATTACCGATTTATTTTCGAAAGCAATTTATTTTGCCGACATTTAAGATCTCTTCTGCTTCTTGTGGTGGTATGAGTGTTCACAGAAATAAATTAGAGTACTAAGAGGAAACCTTTCCTTGTTATAAAAGTATACAACTCTATTTGACTATGAAACGAAACAAAATTTCCTCGAATAAACAGCCAAGTTATAAGCGAAAAACTTTTTGTCAATTTTCTGTTGTTTTTTCATTGCTTATGTTGTTGGCAGTGGCCTGTTCCGAACAAAATTATCGGTGGCGGATGATTTTAAAAATCCCAACAAAATTTACAATACAAAATTATTACAAAAAGTAAAAATATTCAAAAAAGCATCAATTTTCCAAAAAGTACAAATTTTCAAAAAAAAGTATTAAATTAAATAAAAAAACAAGTAAGAAAGCTATATATCGTCATCTAAAATGCAAAAGGTCGTAATTTTTTACAGCAAGAGCAAAAAACATTATAAAAATACAAAAGGCGCTAACCACAATTTAAAATTTTTTGCTTTAAAATGTAGTAAAATAAGTAAAATTTTTAATCGTTCACTTAAAGCAAAAACAAATTTTTTGAAACCAATTTTTTCTTAAATTTTTCTACTCTTTCGTTTATGTAATTGATGTTAAGGCCTTATGACTTTTGTCAATATTGATGTTACTTTTGAAAATATGAATATGAAATTTATATACATTATAATCCGTTAAAAAACAACATTTAATTTTTCGGTGGTTACTGCTTTTGGCATTTTAGGTGACGATATATACAATATAATACACCACATTATTATGAATATGCACAAAAGAGATTTTCGGAGAGAGTCTTATATAAACCTGAAGTCAATTGTAGACCGATTTTTGTTTAATTTGGAAGATATGAGATTTATTATATGAGATTTATTCACGTTAAAGGGATTTTCGGAACTTGGTTTTGTATGGGCATAGCGCCCAGTTATGGACCAATCCTAATAAAAATTGTCACAATGCTTCCTGCTTTTATTAGAATTATTTATGTCAAATATTATTTTAACACTCATTTATATGAAATTTATGTGCGGGCGTCGTTAAATTGACTCAAAAATAGATTCTGAGTCGAACGGTATAATTTAAGGTGGAGACCGAAGTGGGCTACAAACATAAGTATAAAAGCATAATACCCCAATCAACTTTAGTGGTGTAGGGTATAAAAAAATTAATAACAACTTCAAAAAAGTACTAAAAAAGTTTCAAAATAATTGTTTTGAAAAAAAAAAAAATATATATAAAAAAATTAATTAAAAAGTACCAATTTTAAGAAATACCAGTTTAAAAAGAGTACTTTTTAAGTCGAATTTTTTAAAATAATACTAAATATAAAATTTCCAATAAAGAACTAATTTTCCAAAAATTAACAATTTTCTAATAAGTAGAAGTTTCGAGAAAAATTTCCAATTTTTCTAAAAAAACACAAAATTAAAAAAAAAATGGAATCAATTTAAATTTACAATTTTAACAAAAAGTTAATTTTTTTTTATAAGTGCGAATTTTAAAAAAGGTACTAAATTTAAAAAAGTACCAATTAGAAAAAAAAGATAAAATAAAAAAAAACAAACATTATAAAAACATATGCGATCAGACTGGAGACATGAAAATGTTCAGCTTCATGTTGCACTGCCAATTAAAAACTGTTTGGAAAATATTTGGTGGGAAGTTTTGTCCCACTCGTCGTATATTCCATTCTAACTACTATTTTTATGGTAAAGTGTGCGTTAGAATAAAATATAACACATATTTTTGTTTATAACTTCATCTGATGATAACTTTTTTACTTTTTGTAACCAATATAAAAATATATATATCTGGATTTTATATATATGGATTTTATATATATGGATTTTATATATATTTATATATATCATCATAAAATCCAGATTTTATAATGATACGAATTTTCAAAATATTTTGCGTGCTTGCTTCACAATAGAGTGTTAAAGGGAAATATATAAAATTCTTTTTGAAACTATTAAAACTCATCCAAATTGGACAATGACCTTACAATCGATCGGAAACCTGGAAGAGGGAAAAATAAAAGACCACGAAACAAACACAAAACCAAAAGTAGTTCTTAAAAAGTATTCCAAACATTTCCGGACGTGAAAAGTACCAGACAGGAACACAAAGAAAAATACTGAAGCTAAAAAGAGGCAAATCTCCTAATTTTTTTTTTAATCATTATTTTTTTTAAGTTCAAATGTTGTGTAATGGATGGCGAAACGTACGCTATTTCTGACTTCTCACAGATTTCATTACAAAAGTTTTATGTAGCGAATGTTAGAGGGAATGTTTCAGAAGAGTACCGTACCAAAAAAACAATCAAAACTTCTCAATAGGTTTCTTGTTTGTCAAGCTATATGCAGCTGTGGTGAAAGAAGTAAATCGTAAGTAACATTGACCGCAATAAACTCCGATATAAAGGAGAGTCTACAAAGAAGACTGCTTTCATTTATAAGAAAACATAGGCCTGATTTGCCATCGTGCCTTCACAGTAAAAGTATTTTAGAATGGTACAGTAAACAAAATGTAAATTTTTTTCCGAAATATGGTAACCCTCTAAACTGCCTAGAACTTCGGCCAATTGAAAGATATTTGACCTTTGTCCCAAGAAAATTAAGGAAGACTAATGCTGCGCCCAAAACATAGACAAATTTTAAACACAAGTGGACAGCTGGTTAAAAAAGGGAACGCAAAGTACAATTGAATTATTAATGGGGCGTACTTCAAAGAAAATAAATAATTTATATCCAGTCATTAATTTATCATTTATTGTTACACGTAGTAAGTCTGTAGAAAAAAACCCTAAAATATATTGTTTCATTCATAATTGTAACTTATTCCAGTAAACCTTTATAACAATATTTGTGTGTTATGTTTTATTCGAACGCACACTTTAATGCGCTTCACTTCACAGCAAGGTATCAAAAATTGGCTTATTTCGTTTCAGGCCTCAAAACATGAAAAGTGGTTTAGGAATCCATAAAATACATTATAACTAGATCTTGAAATAAACATTCAATATCTCCTAGGGATTTCGGTCTACGAGAGGATTTTCCCTAAAATATCACCATTCAATACGTTTTGTTGTGGGTTTCCCTATTTGGAAAAATGTATAAACAAATTATTATCATAAAACAACAACGCATTATTTGTTTACTAATTACTATCTACTTTTTCGTTGTTGTTTTGTTTTCAAACAAAACAACACACATTTTACATTAAAAATGACATCATCTTTACAGATCAAATATTACTACAATTATAACATATTAATTACGTTGTCTGTATTATTAGAAGAAAAGAGTTAAGTCTATGTATAATTTAGTGAATTAAGTGGAATTTTGTTTATGTTTTAATTTACTTGCACCCTAGGATATTGTAATAAAAAAGTTAGACGCACAAATATGGTTACTTTTTTTAATAAAAATATAATTGCTTTTTTGTGAAACAGTGGAAGCTTTGAGTGGAGAATTATTTAAGCTTAAAATTGTTTGTTAATTTTTGGATTAAAATAGAATTTGTTACAGTAATCCAATGTTCTATGATTTATTAACATTACATATACTAAAAAATGTTTTAACCCCATTATTCGCGAAGTTATCTCCTAGTCTGAACGTAGACATTTTTTCGATAAAAAAAGACAATTTAACATATACATTTCTCATGTACGTTTTCTCCACCCCTTAACACAAAGTTACAAAGTTACTGTTTTCCCTTTATCTTGCCGACGTTATTTCTAATGTTAAGAAATAAAAATGTCTTCGTGTAGACGTAGAGTATTAATTTATTTTTAATGTGTGTTATGAAATATTCAGATAGCCCCTTTTGTTTATCGAAAATTAAAAGAGTAAAAGATAAAATTTTTGGCAAAAATTTGGCAGTATATTAAATCTATTATATCTTGCCAATCAAGAGATAAAAAAGCGAAATTTCGTGGTTAGCAGGACCTGTCAAAAAAAAGTATTGTTAACAAGTATGGTTACTCAAAAAAGGGAAATTAAAATAATAAATTCATATTGAAAAAAACGCATGCGAAAAAAATTACAAAAAATTTTTTTTGCAAAAAAAATTTAAGCTAATTAAAATTGTATTAAATTTCATAACAACAACTCAATTGTGATTAAAACCTTCAGAGACGCTGTTTAAAGATCAATTAGTGATTTAAAATATTTGACTATAAAATGTTTGACTTTTAAAAAAATAAATCTAGTTCTCAATTTTTTTATGAGCGTAAAAAATAAAAGAATAGTTATAGATAGACGTTAAACCGACTCAGAAATTGATTCTGAGTCAAACGGTATACTTAAAGGTGGATGTTGAATAAATATTATACATTTTTATATCACATTATTTTTTCCATTCTGTGATGTTTATGAAATAAAGAAAAATTGATCTAAAAAAGTGCCAATAATTTATATTTTGCATTACCTTTATACGTTTTTTAAGAAACTGCTTTCGGTATTTAAGAGACTTTGCTTATAATCACGAAATTTATTTCAATTATTTTATTTCTGCCTTTAAAATTTAAGGTATAATGCTCTCATTTAACCTTATAAAATGTTGATGGGTTTACGCGCATGTGGTCTATAAAATCTAGCTTTTTTCTTCAGACTGTTTTAAGATAACATAATTTTGACGAGACATTTTGTTTTAATATTCTAATTCGAAATTTGAAAAAAATTTAAATCTCAAAGAAAGTTCTCATTATTTACCAATTTTTAATTTTGCACTACAGTGAAAATTAAAGAAAAAGTTGTAGATAGCCCGTATTGTATTGTTTGTAGATAGCTAAAAAACAAAAAAAAAAAAAAAAAAATGCAAAACATAGTGTTAAAATTAAATTTTGGCTTCAAAATTAATACCATAGATAAAAAAACACAAAACTAAAGAGTTTGACGTGATTTTTTTTTTCTTTTGGAAATCTGCATATTGCCTCTTTTGAATATAAACTCTCGATATGTACTTTGTTTTCCAATTATTTTGAATTGAATTTTTAAAAAATTATCTAGCTGTTAATCTTTTTTGGAAGAAATATTATTGCAAATTTGGAAATCTGCATATTGCCCTTTTTGAATATAAGCCCTCGATATGTAAAAGGTGATTCAAGTAGAGATACTTTTTTCAATAGCCTTTTTTTGACAGATCACGTGTGAGTCGTCTCATGCTGTCATGTTATTTTTGTTTAGTATTGTTTGGCATTTCATAATGGAAAGACTTAAGCCTGAACAACGTTTACAAATCGTTCAACTTTATTACGAAAATTCACGTTCTGTGAGGAATGTGTTTCGTGCACTTCGCTCAACTTATGGTCAACACAATCGGCCTACTGAGCGTACTATTCGCAACACCATCACCGATTTTGAGACCCAGCATCCATTATTGGATAATATTCGACCTAATAGACCACGTTCAGCACGCTGTGAAGAAAATATAGCGGCCGCATTTTACTTCGAGATCTTAAATTGAAAGCGTACAAAATACAGCTTGTGCAACAACTGAAGCCACTCGACCTTCCCAAGAGACATCGCTTTCAAGAAGATCCGACGTTTTCGTGGCAAATTTTGTTCAGCGATGAGGCCCATTTCTGGCTCAATGGCTATGTAAACAAACAAAATTGGCGCATTTGTGACGAAGAGCAACCCGAAGAGATTAAAGAACTGCCACTTCATCCAGAAAAAGCATCGGTTTGGTGTGGTTTGTGGGCTGGCGCAATCATCGGTACGTATTTTTTTAAAAATGATGCCGGTGCGAACGTAACCGTCAATGGCGACCATTATTGTGCCATGATAACCGACTATTTGATGCTTGAAATTGAAGCTCGTGATCTCGGCGACATTTGGTTTCAGCAAGACGGCGCCACTTCACATACATCGCATCAATCAATGGATTTTTTTGAGAGAACACTTTGGTGAGCACATAATTTCACGTTGTGGACCGGTCGATTGGCAACCAAGATCGTGTGATATCACACCGTTAGACTTTTTCCTGTGGGGATATGTAAAGTTTAAAGGTTATGCGGACAAATCCGCTTCGATTCAGGCCTTGGAGGAAAAACACATCACGCGTGTCATTCGCCAGTTATAAGTCGAAATGCTCGAACGGGTCATCGAAAATTGGACTCAACGGATGGACCATCTGCGACGTAGCAACGGCCAACATTTGATAGACATAATCTTCAAAAAATAAATGCCAAAGAATGTTCTTTCAAATGATAATAAACATTCCCCATTAAATTTTCTGTGTTTTTTTTCTTTAAAAAAGTAGAGAACCTCGAAATGGATATCGCTTTACTTTGTTTTCAAATTATTTTGAATTGAATTTTTAAAAAATTATCTAACTGTTAATCTTCTTTGGAAGAAATACTATTGTAAACAAATGATAATTGTTATTGGTAGTTTTTGTCACATTTCCTAAAATGTATGAAAAAAGAAACATCTGCCAACTCTATTTATTTATTTATAATTTATAATTCAACAATAAAGCCTTTCTAGGCCAATGAATACATATTACAAAAGCAATTTCCTGAATAAATACAATGTATAATATAAAAAAATAACCGTATTATAAAAAAAATATAACTATATCTATCGGAATGTATGACTTTTTCCCACCTTATGGATTCCATTCCAAAACCGCTTCTTCCATTTGAAGCATGGAAAGAATCAAGCCAATTTTTGATACTTTGTTTTTAAGCATTCTGGTGTGAACGAAACAAGTAGTAGTCAGAAAGGGCATTATCTGGGCTATACGGCGGGTGGGGAACAACTTCTCAACCACTTTTTTCAAAATAGTTTTTAACTGGTCGTGCAACATAAGTCCGATGGAAAATTATATACAGAATATTACCAGGCGCGGCTTTGGTGTTGATTATTCAGGTTGGCCGAGCTCACGTAAAATTTTTCATCACTTTGGATTATTATAGTTATTCAACTTTTTATCATCTGTAACAATTTTATGCAGAAACGATATCGTTTCGTGGCGCTGAAACTACATTTCAGACATTGGAAATTCCCTGCGACGTCTCTTGTTGCTTGGTTTACTCCCTATTACCATGTAAATACTTCTTGCGTTTGGCATGAGTTTTGATTGAGCAAAACCTCCAATTCGTTTGGATACATTCGTTTTGGATACAAATGACCAGCCCTGAATGCAATCAGACTTCCACTTCTCTGGGAAGACTAACGAGCACTGTTGCCAGATTTGCCGATTTATCTGCATTTTGACGATTTTTTATCTTGAAAATTCCAAAGTACGATTTGACGATTTTTGTTCGAAAAATTACAATTTCACGAAACTTTCACACATGCCAATTTTTCTTGCTCAAATCTGATTTTGTAGTGTAGTAGATAGGGAGAGAGAAAAGTGCTACAAGAAGCTTAAACTTTTTTTCAAAATTCGTTTGCAGTTTAACAAATATTCGTAGAATAAAAGTTTTGTGTGAAAAGAAAAATGTTATTGTAAAATAGTTTTGATCATAGAAAAAAAGTTTATTAAGAATGTCTAAAATAGTAAAAAATATAATTGAAAATGTAACCAATACATTTGATTTTTTGAGTAATTTTTTCAATTGAGTTTATTTTTTTAATTGTGATTGAAGAAATGTAAAAATTTTTTTGCCGTTCGCTTTTACTTTACGAGTTATAGACCTCTATAGTTTTGATATATTTTTCTCCATATCTTTATTAATACATATGTGACTTAAATTATATTAATACTGTTTAAAAGCTCAAATACCTTTTGAATGATATATAATATGACCATATACATTAAATTTTTGGGATGATTAATGCAATTTTCATTTTTTATTAATATAACTGAACTTACAAAATTTTGTTATTTATAAAAAACAGTTTACTCCGCGAATAAATATAGGAGAAAGTCCCTGGGTCTGGGCAGGCCAACTACACGAAAAAACAATTATTAACGTAAAAAATTAAATATTTTCTTTTTAACTGGGCCGGTAATCTTGATTTATTTCCTATTCTTCAAATTTTGTATAATATAAAACAATTCTGAAAGTTTATTTAATAAACAATAAATTTCAAAACTTATTATTATTTTTCCAATTTTTGACGATTTCAAAAATATTATGCTCATTTTGACGTTTTTTGGTCGAATTTTGATGATTTTATACCATAATTATCTGGCAACAGTGCTTACGAGTACTAGACATTTAACTTTGTAACCTTATTAGATATTTTAATATCATTTAATATCATAACATTATCTATCTCATAAAAAAAGCCTGTCTTACAATTTAACAAATAAAAAAAAAAAAAAAAAAAAAAAAAATATAACACCCAGTTTACATCTGCACAATTTAACTAGTTAAATTACAAAAACATACTTAAGAAAACCGTGCCGTTTACATTAGCACTAAACTGGATTTTTATAACATTTTACAAAACACACTGATTCAAAATCACAATATTTTACACAATTAACAACAAAAATTACGATTAGTACTTTATTTATTAACTTTTTTCACAAAACACTTTAAATATTAATTTTTCAGTTTTTCATTCATAATTTTATATTTTAAAATAAATTTTCCGTTTTGACATATATTTCTTAAATTTTCGTATATGGAGTTGCCCTCCAAATGTTTAAATCAAAGTTGTAAAATCCAATTAAATACTTGATTTTTTCATTTAACTATTTGTATGAAAAAACAAGTTAAAAACCGGGAAAAAATAACTAGTTAAGTGGAAAAACCAGATGTAGACGAGCTATAAAATGTATTATCTAACTATTCAGCTCCCCAGCCATAATACAAAATATAATGAAACAGAAGAGACCCACAGTAGAGTATTGTATAAGGAAAAATTTAAAGGAATCATTGTATAATCAATAAAAATGCATTTGCAAATTTCAAATTGAATATATATTTCTTGTAGACGTTTTGTTATTATATTTGCATGGATTTCCATATAATTATGTATATATCTTTTTTTTTAAGACTTTTGCAGTGAATTTCTTTTTTTTTTCAAGAAAGAAAATAAACTCTTAGTGATAAGATAAGAAGAATAATTTATTTAAAAATGAAACTCGCTTTAAACTTTAAATAATCATTTAAATCTATACACACATTTGTTTTACATATGAGTATGATCTATTTTTGTATTTTATTTTTATTTTGTTAATACTGTTTAATAACAATCTCACCTCTCCCCCTCACTCTTTCTTTTTTATTGCAGCATAACTACTCAAAATACAACTTAAAGAGAAATTTGTGAAATTTGTGCTGATTAAAAAGCACGACTTCAGACAACGCATACAACCAGCTTTGCGACCAGTCTTTACATCGACTTAAAGATGGGTCAATTGGTTGTTAAGTTGGCGGAGCCAGTAAATAGTGTTGCTCATATATTAGGTGGACGTCGCAAACGTAAGCGCAGCGTAGATTCATGTCACTCAAATAGCGAACAAAGCAATAGTGAAACTCAATCTCCTAAAAAGTGAGTAAAGAGTTTTAAACTTTTAATATTAAAATATTTTATAAAATTTATATTTTCCCTTTTTTTTAGAAAAAAATTATTGACCACCACACAATATATTTATCAGGCTCTTTTTAAGGAACAGAAAAATTCCGATATTGCCATAATGGCTTTGGGCAAAGTATGGAATTTACATAAAGTCTATTTATCACAAAGTCCTTATTTTTATAGTATGTTTAATGGTTCGTGGAAGGAATCATGTCAAGATTTTGTTCATATCAAAATTTTAGATGATCGAATTACATTGGAAGGTAAGTTTGATTATTTATTTTTGATTTTTGTTTCCAAAGAAATTTAGAATTCGTTTAAGAATCATTAAATATTGCACTTAAGGGGTTAAAATTATTTTTGAAAGTAGAATCACGAACAAAAGTTTTGAAGTTTTTAAAGTTTTCAGAATCTAAAATGTATTAGTTTAGGTTTGAAGGAGTAAAGAAAATATGTAGTACATTCAGTTGGTATCTAATTATAATACACAAACTCACGGTCTATTCTCTAATCAATTATCAGTTCAAACTTTTATGAAAATCTTGGTTTTAAGTGGGCTCAATCATATGTAAGCTTTACAAAATGCATGTGATCTTGGGCAAGAAAAGATACTGAAAAAGGGAATTCGTTTGTTAATTAAGAAGGAAATGTTTTAAGTTACCCATAACCTATTGAAGTCGGAGCCTCTCATGGAAGTTATAGATCACTGATATGCCCAAAAAATCATACCCCCAGATCAGCAGGCTGGATCGACTTCAGAAAAAAAATTGAAAGAAGCATTTGATAATTAATGACCTAAAAATGTAATTAGACTTTTGTTTTCTGAACAGTAGCGGTTTTTAACAAGCACTATACATATTTAGGTAATTTTTTAACATTGGTGGTTTTTTACTAAAAAGTTACAGTTTAATACGGGAGATATTATCTGGAAACGATTAACTGGATAATATTTTATCTAATTCAATAAAATTTGATTATCCGTAACTGCCCCCCAAGGTGCAAGTCCAAAAAACTGAATATGTATTAAAGAGCACCTCATAACTTTTTCCGATAAAAAGATCATACAATTTATGTAATGAAGATATTTAAAAAAATTTTTTTAAATATTTGAAAAGCAAATCTTTAAGCTTCAAAATCTTCAAACCAGGAATAGAAATTAAGGAGGACTTAATGACATTTTTCGTTTAACTAATGAAGAAATTTCAAAAATTAAAATTGGTATCTGAAATATAGGTCTTTACGGTTTAAAATAAACCTTAATGTATTAGAATAGATCCATAGTGCGTTTGAAGTTTTCCTTTAAAAATTCAGAATTATACATAATATTGTCAGTAATTAAGCATTAAGCAAAATTATACCTTTAATTAAGTTTTTAACGGTATAATTTTGCTTAATGGTATAATTTTGCTTTCTGCTAATTTAGGAATGTATATTGATGTATGAATTAAAATTGGATGCCTTATCATTTTGCTAAATTGCAAAAACATAATGCCCTATTGTTAATAATGGATCGATACTCTTAAAACTTTGTGCAATATTTGATATGCAAATATACAATCACTCTATTTGTTCAAATGTTCTCTATTGGTTCAAATGTATACTTTTTGCAACGAAAAAAATCAAAATATCCCACTGTGCGCCGCTTTAATTATCTTACGATATATACTCAAAGCTGGAAGGAAGTTTTTCTTCCTTCATTTTTGCCAAACTTAAGCAGCAGAACTCGTCGATAAGCGTAATGACATCCGATCGCCTCAATGATCCTTCGATATACTCTAAAGTACTCAATAAAATATTCACGCGTTCGCTCTTAAGCAACGGAACTCGAATATGATTATGATAACATTAAAAATACCAGCCAACGATGCAAGAACGGTGAAATTAGCAGTTTGGTAAAAGAAGTTAATCAGAAGTAATAGTTGCACCATTTTAAGAAGTGCAGCTTGATTATAAGAATTGGTAAGTTGTTATTCTCCTTTCCGTTTCTCTCCATCCCAAAGAAGATGGATGGAACAATAGTATACCATAAAGTCTATTCGCGTTCTTTTTAGCGGAATTTTATGAAGGGGTCTGAGAGAGACAAGTGTTAATGAGAGATGCGAAGTGTTGTTCGCAAACTTAACTACCTTCTAGACAAATAAACAATACATCAAGTTGTAGTCTGCTGTTCGATATCTCTCCAAATGAAGAATAATCCATAGCTTTACCACACTGCTGAAGTTGCAAAGTCTATCAGTGGAGTTTGCAAGTTATGATCTACTGTTCGGTTACTTTCCAAACGAAGAAGAATAATGGGAATACCATAAAGTTTTTCTGAAATCATCATAAATTCAAACCACATGATCGCAATAAATGAAGCACAGCATGTTGTAAACTATTTTAGTTAAACTCCCAGCGCCTCCACAAGGAATGGAAACGCTATCGTAGGCGGATAACTCAAAAATTAATGCTACATTTCAAAATGATCTTTTAAATGGTTATCTCAAAAATTTAAGTGTCCTTGGTAGTTACCTCATGAATATAGTATTAGAACGATGTTTGCTGAAAAAAAAAAACAATCAAGAAACTAAAAACATGTAGAAATATAATTAAAAAAGTTTGAATTTAAAACCTCTAGACAGTACTGAGCTAGAGGCAAGACGATAGATCACTAAATACATTTTAAGCTTAATATGAAATACTAATTTGATAGTTCATTTATAATAAATATGGAAAAGCCCTGCAGAACTTCAGCAAAAAAAAAAAAAAAAAAATCAAATTTAGTTCTATTTTCTTAAATTAAAGAAATTGACTTAACTTTTAAATAATAATTTTCAACAAAATTTCTTTTAATAATTTAAATCCTTCATATTGTTTTTTTGCAATTTCTCTTCTAGCTTTGGATGCCGTTTTCGGTTCTATGTATTCGGATGAAATAGAAATCGATCCAAAAGGTGTTATATCTGTACTAGCCACTGCTACCCTATTCCATTTAGATGGCATCATCGATAAGTGTGCTGAAGTTATGATTGAGACAATAAATGCTGAAACTGCTATTAACTATTATGAAGCTGCCTGTCAGTATGGTTGTCAAAATGTTAAAAAATCCACATTTATTTGGTTGGAAACAAATCTTTTATGCATTTACACAAAATATCCCAATTTGTTAAGACAAATTAGTATAGAACTAATGACTGCATTAATATCTAGTCCAGATCTTTATGTTATGCAAACAGAATTTTCTCTGTACACACTATTACGCACATGGATTTATTTACGTTTAAATCCAAATTATGATCCTGAAAATCCTCAGCATCAACAGGAATTACAATTACAATATCAACAGCAACAAATTGAGTCGAATAATATTAATTTGACTTTATCATTAGCATCATCCTCGTCATCATCATCAAATACACATACAGAAAGCAATACTCCCACCTCAACAGGAGATGTTATACAACAATATTTTAGCAATCGTCGTGAGAAACGTTCATTTCTGTCAACTCCCGATGGTCAGCAATATTTAAAACCTTTTCTGGCTTTGCGTACTCAATACTTAACTAATCATCATATGGATTTGAAAATTGTACTTAATGATAATATTATACCCAAAGAATGGCTGCATCAGCACGTTCTTAGTCATTGGAATTCCATACTTAAAGTGGATCATTTGCCAGAAGAGGGGTGAGTATTTTGCTAAATAATTTAAATAAATCATTTATAACAATTAAATTATTTGCCGGTTGAAAGACAGGTAAAATATGAAATACAAATTTAAGTTTTGATGTGTATACGAAACAAAATACTAAGTTTATTGAATAACATACAACCAAAGATTTTATGATTTAATATCTTTAAATTAATTAAAGTTATTTTTTAATTTTATTTTCTAGTTTTCTTTTTACAGCATTTTATTTGTAGTCACGTTGTGTTCATTTTTTAATTAAGAGTTTATATTAATTTTAATTTGTTTAATATTAGAATTTTGATTTCTTTATTTTCTTGAATATTATGAATAAAATTGTATTATTTTGAATTGTTTTTAGTTGTTATTATTTGTTGTAGGAAAGAGATTGATATTAAAAAATTTAGAGATAGTTTTTTAAAAAATTGTATTTGCAAAAAAAAAAAAAAAAAAATATATTGAAAATCTGTTAATTTTGGGTGGAGTTTATGGTGTAACTGTTGAAAGAAAATTTCTGATGGATAGAGATTTTTATGAATCTTTTTGAATTATTATTAAAAATTCAGTAAGGAATCCAGGCTCAAAGCAGTAAAAATTTTATTAAAAATTTGCTAAAAATAAAAAAACACATATTTCCCAAATTATTAAATATAGATACGTATTGGAATTAGGTTAGGAGGGTTTCCTCCACTCGGAAGCTCATAAAATTCATTATAAATATCCTACGAGAAAGAAAAATTGATGACAGAAAAAATAGTATAATAAAATATTAATTAGGAAGATAATCAAAAATATGCAAAATCATAATTTTTCTAGGGCTTTGAATGCAACAAAATGTTAGTTATTTATCCTTTTAAGACAATTTTAAGAATTTTGACATCGATTTGTTACAGCATATTTTTTATATTTTTCATATGGTCTTGTCAGCATATTCTGTCGTATTCTCATACAAAATCCTTATTTTGATACTTAAGACCATAACGTTGCATATATTACACTAAAGAATAAGTTTGCACATTTTAAGAGGAAAATTTTGCATAGTGCAATTTTCTTTTTCACTTTCACAAACGTTTTTCAAATCCGAATCCCTAATACTTTTCATCTTACATATAAATTGATAGAAATATTGTAATTTCCTGATACAACTTATTAGCTTTGAATATTTTTAAATGCAAAAAGAAAATATTTTTTGGAAATTGCTAATAAAAATCAAGATATTTTTAGCATGAATATTGGATAATTTAGAATTTAGCCGGAAATATTATTTTTTTGTTGCCCCGTTAATTAGAAAGGGATATTAAATATGCGAAGATTTAATATCTACATGCCGTTCAAATACTCTACTACCTGCCATAAGAAACCTTTTGCTCATGATGAAATTAATAATGGTCTGAATCCTCGCACAAACTTTAGAAATCCAAAATTTTTGGTTTCCCATTTTCCGATCATTGACCTACGCATTAGTTTAATACTCATATTGTTCCGTTTACCCCTCAGAGCACTCTAGCTCCATAGTTTCTTAATAGCCTAGAACAACCGTTATGTCATTTAAGTCGGGAATAATTGCGAAAGAGTCACTTCTTTAAATCATGTCTCTTTTGAGACCATCAACTTGAAGTTTTAGGACATCAAAATGTTGCTTTCCAATATATGGATATCAGTCTAATAGATCCCTTTTAAACATTCCCACAATAGATAGATTGATTTTTTTAAGAATTTTCGTATGTTTTATTTATTTCAGTCCACTAAACCCTACTCATTCCACTCGAAATAGGCTTATAGCCGCCATAGAAGCATAATAATTACCCAGGTATACACGGTTTTTGAGTTGAGAAACCAAAAATGGTTGTTTGGGGTGCTAAATTCGAATCTTCATTCCATTTTTAAAATTAGTTCTAGTTTTCGAGATATCAATAAAAATATATTTTTACTACACATATTTGAAATCTAATGACCAATTTATTCAATAACTACTGATAAATCGGAATTGAGAAGCGGTCGAATGAGTCGTTTATACTGTATAGGATGTGTTTTACTCATTAGAGTCTAACAGTAGTAACTCATCATGCCATAGATCCAAAATCCTTGGTATTATTTTTCGATTTTCGCCAAATCTTGGTGTATCTCCTTCTTTTCTCGTTACACGTACCGCTAAAATTTTAAGTGAAAAAATCAGAGAGGGTGTTAAAAAGAAATTCGAGCTAAAATCTTGTGGTAGGAGGATTTGCTATTACCGAAAATGCTGCGAACAAAATTTTCGAATTATTACTCTCTGCCGGTTTATTGCACGTTAAATATTTTTTAAAGATTCCGTTCGTCATTCAGGTTTGATAAAAATTTATTTTTTGATTTTTCCCCTTCTTTGTTAAACGCTTTAAAACAGTTTATGATAAGTTCTATATAAAGGGGTGATTTAAACAAATTCTGTGAGTTTCACAAGTAGTAAAAAAGAGACTTTTGACTTTACCTCGAAGTATATATTATGTTTCTCTTGAGAATCGGGAATAGTGCCTTATTTTTGTTCCGTTTACATTGACGTTTGTTAGTGTCAAAAATTGTTTCTCACATTTTTTGTGATGCGATCAATTCTGCTTATCGTTTTAGAAAATTTAAGGGCCTAATTTTGTAAAAAACTTCCCCTCACTTTGAAAAAATTTTCATATAAATTGTTTTTGTTTTTCAACAATTTGTATGGAAAATTTTTCAAAGTAAGGTAAAGCGATTTACAATAATGGGGTAAATTACGAATCAAATGATTCAGTCCAGTTAGTCAAACAATTTTTCCCATTATGTGTACACATTCGCAAACATAATAAAAACGCTAGCAGTAGACTTTGCTGCACTGCTGTTTCTGTATTTTTGCATGATTTGAAATATAATTATCTTTTACAATATGATTGAAATGAATCCTCGTCAACACTTAAAAGTCATTATGACTGCACATTGCTCCAAATAAAACCAATCTTGAGAAACGAATATCATATTTGTATTTAGCTCATTTAAATACATTAAACTAACTGCTCAAGTCCAAAAGTTGACCCGAATTTAATCCGTATTATCACAGGATGAGTCTAGAAATCCTTAGGGTGAAGTTGTGTTTATGTTTCAGTTATGTTTCTTTCGATATCAACTTAAATGAATTAGCTGGAAGTTGTAACATCGAATTTTATATTTAAACTCAGAATACCTTTTTTTAACCCTGAATTTGAGAGATTTTTTATTTTTTTTTTATAATTTTCATTATTAAATTCAACACGAAATGTTCAAATTGATGTGTCCGTAGGACATCGTTCTGTTTTCGATCATTTGTTTGTAAAGAGAAGTTGGAGTCTTCTTCCAAGTCCACTGAAACATTTAATAACTTCTGGTTATACTTAATGTATATATATTTTGGTAATATTCATATGGCTGGGGAGCCTATTATACATATATATATATATATATATATATATATATATATATATGTATATATATATATATATTTTTTTTTTCTAACAATACATGTATTATAGACCATGAAAGCTTGCTTTGTATTGATATTAAATAAATAAATAAAATAATATAATTTTCAAAACTCGAAAGAATTAAGCAATGGCTTCTACAAGTTATGAAAGCTCTTCCTAAATAAATATGTAAAG
Source organism: Protocalliphora azurea (assembly GCA_932274085.1). NCBI lineage: Eukaryota > Metazoa > Arthropoda > Insecta > Diptera > Calliphoridae > Protocalliphora > Protocalliphora azurea. Next base: position 29,111,383 of record OW026521.1, read on the forward strand.
TTTTCGTAAATATTACTTGCGTTACTTAAACAATTTTAAAATACTTCTCTAATCTTTTTATATATTAAACATCTTTTCAGACCACAAAATCTTGAAGCCGAAGTATTCTATGAAAATTGTATGCGTTGTGGTCGTATTTTACTTGAACCGGGTTATCAGAAATGGCGTTGGACGGGTTTTAATTTTGGTTTAGATTTAATACTTATAGCTGATTCAAGAATACTTAGTATACGAAGACATCATCGTAATGAACACGAACGTTTGTTAAGTTTACAAACGAAAAGACAATTTATGATAAGGTAAGTTAATATATTAGAGAATAACATACATTAAATACAGCATACTTTAGGGCATTTTTAAAATTGATATATAAATCGATATAATAAATTAGTTTAATATACAAAATATATTTTTATAATTTTACGTACAATTTTAAACAAAATTTTAACTTTAAATTAGATCAAGTCATATGGCCATATAGTAAATTTAAAATTCTGCTTTTTTTTTTTATTCAAAACAATATACTTAATCAATACTAATTAGATAAAATATTGTTTAAAATCTTTGTTTAATCCTTATCATTATTCTTCCACATTTTTAGAGCTTCTGTAACGTCCATCAATTCTCAGCGCCAACCAATATTTACCCAAAAGTCCGATATAACATCATTGTGTTTGGAGAAAAATGAAGAAGTTACCCTAATGGTTATGGATGCTAAATTAGTGCATCCTCTATTGATCTCGGTGAATATATTGGTTGTACCACCAACACCACAAACCTTTAAGCAAAACTTAATATGTGATGAATTCGTCAATGCCTCAGTGCCTATATCAGAAATTGGTGCAAATTGTGGACGAGCAACTACTCCTACTAACACCAACAGCCCAGATGAATCGGCTGTATGTGTTGTACCACCCTCGCCACCCAATGCACCACTTATGCTACCAAACTCAACGCACCGTTCGGCTTCCGCCACCTCGACTGTATCCACTACATCTTCAACAGCTTCGGCCTCTTCATTTTCATCTACTGACTTTTTGTAGAGTTTTAGAGAATTTAAAACAGATGTTTACATTAAATGGTGCTGTGTGATAAAGAAAAATTTAAACCGCCATAAGTGTTGTTGATCGCAACACGCACTATCGTTATTTTATAAACCAATACACACAAAAATATTTGGGGATTGATTCCGAAATTGTTATATTTATTTTTCATTTAATTAATTTTAAATGTTATTTTTCTACTTTTACTTTCTGTAAATATTAGCTTATTAACACTTAATTGTCTAATTTTCTTTACAAAGAAAAATGTTCGCAAATTTTGTTTTGCTTTCGTTTTTTTCTACTCGCTTTTTACATATTCAATTTGTGTAAAATATTGTTGAAATATTTTCCTTCCAATTGTCCATAATGAATTTTTCTTATATTAAAAATTAATAGTAAATTTAGTTACTAAGTTTTTGTATTTTTATATATAGTTGTTGTATTCCAAACAAAATATAATGAAATTTAATCTATTTTATAAAAGAAAACATACCACTTTCTCGTGAATATCTTTCTACTTTATATATCTTTTTTTATTGAACTGATACTATGTGTAAATTTTTCAAATAAAATTAATTTGTTAATCTAACAAATATTTATAAAAAAACTAAAAAAGGGAATAATTTATTATTATTTGTTAAATGGGTCTTTAAAATTAAGTTCATTTAAGAAACTACAGCCAAATTTAGTTTTCTGATGACTTTATATGAAAAGTCGAATTTTCTATGAAAAATATAGTGATCACAGATCAACGACCTTTTCTCAATTGTAGCCGTATTTAAGAAACTACAGCCAATTTTAAGTTTCTTATGATTTCCTCTTTTAAATTTCTCTTATTGTAAATTAAACACTTAGATTTTTTCAGGGTTTTTTATTAAATAAATTTCAAAAAAGTTTAGATGTAAAAAAAAAATAATAAATAAATAAATATTTCAACACCTTAATACTTTTGTTTTATAATACAATTATTAAAAAAAAAACATAGAAGTATTATTAATACATAATAAAACAACAATTAAGATAGAAATATTATAAGAAATCCAAATCTTAATATTTGCGCCTTAAGTTAGAAAGCAAACAAAACAAAAAAATTAAAAAAAGTATATCATTAATTATATATCAATAATTAATTAGAGTTGGTAGATATATTTAATATAATAGGAAAAAAATAACAATTTAATTGTTATTCCTAGGGGAGGATAAAACATTTAACAAGCCAATTTTCATATATTTAACTATAAATAAATTGAAGTCTTAATAATAAAATAATTCGGGGAAGTTGGTTTCATAAATCGGTTTCTCGGTATTTGAAGAAGTATTTTGGATATTTTTGTTATCAATGGCTAATGAATTGAATAAATCATTCAAACGATTTTGTATAACATCATGCTAAAAACAAACAAGAAACAAATAAAATAGAATATTAATAAAGATTTTATTTTGAAATTATTAAAAAAATACCTTGGGTTCTGTACGTTTCATAAGATCTTCAAAATCGCTCTCACGGAAGGTGCGCACAATTTGCATTTGTTTTTCTTGTTGCTCTCTCTTAACGCTTTCAGAAGGTTCTGCCAAATAACGTTTCATAGCATCTACGGTATATTCAGGAGCCAAAGTTTTCTATGAAAAAAAAAAAAAAATCAATTCAAAAATGAATTTGTTAATTTCTATATTAAAAATCAATTAACCTTTGATACTCCCGGTGAACTACTAATACTGTCTGCATCTGCATTATAGGCCGTCAAATCAGCTGAACTATTTCTCTGCGTCATATTATTGCTTACAGACTCAACCCAAGAGTGTCTATGCCCGGGATTATCTGCTTGATTGAGGGCATATGGTAGTCCGGTTTGTAAACGATTGAAATCCATACCAGCATTTTGTAAACACTCAGCCAAAGCCATTTTATCTATGGCCAAATGTGGTAGATTTAAATTATATTTACTACTTGATTTCTTTGGATCTAGTAGAGGTGGTAAAAAATAGGTTGCATCATGTTTACGATCTTCAACTATTTTCTGGGCATATTCGAGTAAATTGTTAATGCCTGTTACACGAGCCGTTAGTGTCAGTAGTGCTATGGATATTGAGTATAGTGAGCATTTGTGTATATCACTGAGGTTTTCAGTGGTTGCAGCAACTTGTTGAATACTGGAAATAAAGATAATTTCATTGACATTAGAGTATAATTAGTAATTGATTTGTGATAAAATAAATATAATATAAAAAAGAGACATTAATGCAATATTTAATTTGTCTTTTAAATCGCGTTTTAAAATGACGTTTTTTTTCGTTGATATGACATTCAATTAATTATAGTGTTACGAAATTGTACATGATTTCGAATATAACGGTTTTAACGGCTGGTTTAAAGTTAAATGATGCTTCTCAACCTTTCTATCCTTCTTAACCTGTCTATGCTTCTCAACCTTTCTATTTATGTTAACAGCAGTTAACATAGCTGTGGAATATACAATATTGAATAAAAAGTTCTCACCATTGTTTGTAAGAATGGCAACACTAAATGTTTAAGCTGCTAATATTAACATCGAAAGCTCTAGAATTCGAACATACTAGTTTGTCCGTTAAGATCATTGTAGAAATATAGCTTTCAAGAAGCATCTAGATGGTAATGGAAAGCCAAGAAATTAAAATCACAAACAACAAACAACAACTTGTTTTTAAGTAGACCGAGAACAACACAAAATTATGTTTGCCCTGTTGCAGCCTACCAGGTTCTCTAGAAAGACCGCATCTGAGCCAATGGACTCATTTTCCCGGTACAATGTTAACGGCCACATTTCTCAAATGGAAGAGCATAGCTAACAGATGAGCAAGGAATGATTTCGACCACTTTTAGCGGCATTAATTGCCTAGTGCTTATTTATGTATTGAATTGTTTACAGAACTAATTTTTATACAACTTATTCTTTGCTAGAGCTTGATCGAATGCCACGGTCACATTTTACGCCCACTTTTGTAAAACTATTATTTTTCATGTAACTAATGATAGAAATTATATCAAATTAGACTCACGTGTAACACAAAATATGTTCTATAATTAAAACAGTTTCTTTAGTGAAGCCTCGCCTCACTACGTCCACTTTAAAAAAACTTTGTTGCTATATTTGCGACGTTACCTTAAATTTTAGAACCTATAAATGTGAATTTTTGCTATGCCAGACCTTTCTGGATGCTCCGCCCATATTTCAAGCCCCCTATTATAAATGAATCAATCTCTTAGAGACTCCGAAAGTGGGTCTTATATGAGAGCTATGGCTAAAAATTTCTCACTTTGTTTTCTGTACAATTTTTAACATAAAATTAGAACTTTCCAAATCAAATTAAGAAAACAGTAACTGCAAATGAGGGTTTTCATTTCAGTTTTTGAAAGGATCAATTAAAATTTTGATTTTTCATTTAGAATTTGGAAAAGGTCAATTGAAATTTCGATTTTCTGTTTAGGTTTCAGAAAAGACCATTTAAAAATTGGCATTTTTCATAAAGATTTCAGAAAAAAACAATTGAAAATATAATTTTATATATAGATTTACGAATTGGTTAATTTTAAATTAGGTTTTCTATTTTGAATTTAGAAAAGAACAATTGTAAGTTACTTTTTATTTCAAATTTAGAAAAGAATAATTGAACATGAGAAAAGTACAATTAAAATTGAGAAAAATTAAAAAAAAAAAAATTCTGAATTTAAGCAGAAATAAAATTTTAAAAGAAATTTACGTAAGAAATTATGTTACATTATGTGTGTATTTGTAAAGAATCTGAAATATCGTACTTTGGATTGCTCTGCTTCAATCGCCAAATGTTATTTGCTTGAAAACTTCATGATTTATGCTTTCCTGTTGATCAATTTGTATCCATTTTTACATTACTTTCATTTTGAATCACACTTGTTTAGTGTTCTCAATGTTTTTTTGATTTATGTTTTTCCAATCTTTAATTGTTCTTTTCTGATTTTGAAACAGAATATCTCAATACCAAATGTTCTTTTTTCAATTTTTCTTTTCATAATTCTAAATGGTAAATTTAGTTTTCAATCGATCTTTTCTGAATTCGAATTGAAAAATCTCTTTAACCATTGTTCTTTTCTGAAATCTTAATGGAAATTGTTAATCTCAATTGAAAATTTTCAAATATTAAATGAAAATTATCTTTTTCAATTAAACTTTCCTAAATTTAAAATTAAAAATCTAATTTTCTATCGATATTTTCATAATTACTGTTAAAAATAGTGTAGTTATATAAAAGTTATTTGTATCAAATATAATCATAATAGTAACTTTTATTTAATAAGGGTCCTCATGAAAACGTGCAAACTGTGCAATATGTGCAAGTTTGCACATTCGCAAATGTACTGTCAAAAATTGTATGGAAAATCATTTGCACAACACTTATAAAGTTATTCATATTTTAAAATTATTAATAATTGCGATGTAAAAAATTATAGTTACCTTAATTATAATAAAATCATTGCATCTGTCTTTGATTTTAACAAAATTGTTCAATTATTTATAATTTCTTATTTTCTTATCCTTAATGTTGCACATCATTTGAAAATGGGGTTCATGAAACATTTCGCGTAAATTTGCACACTTGAACAAATGGGTCACTGTCTAGTCAACAAGAGACAGCCCACTTGGGTTCAATTTGGTCCCGTTGTGAAACCCTGAGGGATCATGAAATTCTAACTAACATGTCCATACCAACGTTCGAAATGAACCAACCCGACGAATGTATGAAAGAACTGATCCATCTGACATCAATATCAGAGAGATTTGACAACACATGCTTAAACGGACTTCCAAAATTGGAAGTCCTGATCCCGGCAAGAGTAGAGAAGACATAAAAGATGCTTCACCGTTTCCTCCTCTTCCTCATCCCGATAACTTCTGCAAAAGTCGTTAAAAGGGAGCCCTAGTCTCCTAGCATGCGCACCAACAATCCAGTGCCCTGTGACCACGGCAATCAGAGTTCTCATCCGATGCCTCGATAGTCCCACGATGAAGTTAGATCGACATTCATCATAATGGGGCGATATTAGTCTGGAGGTACCCTTAATATTTTTATCAAAAAATGTACCTAGACCATTTTCTATATACAAAAATTAAAAAATTCTAAAAAAAGAAATTTTAACGAACGTTATTATTTAAATAAGTTTCATATAAAAATAAAATCTCCTAAACAAAAAATTAATCTAAATTTTCTATTTTCTGAATTAAAACTTATTGAAATTATTCTTTCAAAAAGTAAATGTATAGAAAATGTTCTATAAATTTCAAATATGTATTAGTTCTATAACTTTGTTCGAAAGTGTCACCCTTTCTATAGAACGATTTTAGAACTAGTTCTTGAACAATGATTTTTATTCGAAATTGCCACGATCAGAACTAGTTCTGTAGAAGCTTTTGGGAACGGTTCAAGAACCAGTTATTAAAATCAATGATTTTGATTTGATTTTATTTTTCATTCTAATGAACCATTTTCTATAGGTCACTTTTTTAAATCAATTTGTTTTAAATTTTTTTTTAAAAGTATTTTAAACAGCCACTTCGGTACCAGTAATTTGATTAAATAACTGACGTCGAATAGCACTAGAAGAGCACTAGTTATCAAAAACATTATTTAAAACCAATTTAGAATCATAATACGGTTTTACTCCATGAGTGTAAGAATTGGTTGCGATACCACTACTTCTAATTATTATTATTAAAGAATCTGAAGTGGTTCTGATTACATCACTTCTGGAACTAATGATTTTAGTTCTAAAATTTTTCCTGAGTACTTAAAATTATCTTGAATTTTATTAATATTTAAATTAATTTAAAAATTCGATATTTTACGAAAATTTGTTCCCAAATAGAAGTTTAAATCCCCAATTTGGGGACAAATCCGCTCACTGGGCTTTAGATATTTGAAAAAAATAAAAAAATTGAATATAATTTTATATTTTAATCAACTGATGTTATAAGGCATCGCTTTTAAGGAATTGATCATTGAAGATTTCGTTCAATTTTACTTTAACTTGAATTTGGTTTAATAAGCAGAACCGAAAATGTAGAGATTGGCGCATTTTAAGTAATTTTGGTTCATAATTTATCATATCCGCAGGATTTTATATTTAATAAAAAATGCTAACAAATTGCCCATTATTTAATAATTTTTTTGTGATAATTTCCGAACTTCAATAATATACAGCAAACAGGGAAATAGTTCAATTAAACAGAATTGTATTACTTTAGCTGGTCGAATACCAGATGCTGTGATGACATCTATTGTATCAAATCAAAAATGAGAAAAAAGGCAAGATTGTCGATCTTTTTCGTAATAGTCACATTACAATTATATATTAAATGGATAGGATAAATATATTAATTTAATAAATTTTTCACTGTTTTCTGTTTATTTATCATATTTTCAACGAAAATAATGGTGACCACAATAACTTATAAAAGCATATTTGTTTATATGTAATTTTTAAATTAAATTCAATTAAAATTAAAAGCGTTCATAACTAAAGATAACAATTTTCTCTCAAATTTAACACTTACCCCATAATGAATAACAAAAACTCTTGTACAGTTTCACCACACGCCATTTCAACAATAAGTAAAGCTGCCGTATTATAACTAGAAGACAAAGGATCAACTTTATCCGACAATGCCATGCTGTCGATTAAGGCCTGCATAATATTAGCACCATATTTATGAGTAAAAATAATATCTGAACGTGATGGTGGCTCTTGCGACAAGGCAGCATATGGTTTAACGCTAACCACACTTAAAACCTTTTCATTTTGATGACGATCCAAAAGAGCTTGGAATATTTGCATAACAATAATACGGGTTGGATCATGAGGATTACGAGCCATTTTCAATAATGGTTGTAAGAAACTGGCTGGAAAAGCCTTTTCAAAGGATACGGTACTATATTGAGTACCAACTTTAAGAAGAGATTTCAATAGGATATTTTGTAACATTTGATCGCCTTTGCTTTTTTTGGAGAGATCGGGTACCGTGTTCATGATAAAGAGCATAATTTCAATTTTTTGATAATCCGGGTGATGATTGGCAAATTCACCGAGAGCATTAATAAGAGCCTCTTGATATTGGGATTCTTCGGGTGTAATTTCCGAAGTGTTACTAACGCTGGTCCTAAGATGAGTGAGTAAATTATTGATAATATCCAGGGCAGAAGGACCAACACTTTCGCCAGCAGCTATAGCTATGATCTTGGATAAAACTACAGCCAAAGAAGTGCGTGTTTTAGGAGAAGATTTAAAGTTATTATCCAAATGTTGCATGAGTGTTTCTACCACAGTATAAGAATACTGAGGTTGTATAGAAATCATGACAATACGGAAAGTATGTATAGCAAATGTGTTAGGCACCCATAGCTCATGACGATCCAAGTGACTGGAAAAAATGAAGAAAAAGTAGGTAAAATTTTAATTATTTTTAATGTTTATAAACCAACTTACGTTAATAAAGGCTTCAAAACACTACGAATATGACCAAACGAGGCACGTCCCACTAATTCTCTTAGAACTTCTTCGGCCAATACAGGTGGTGTTACAGTGGTGGCATCTTCCACGGGTGTTAAATCACCAGACTAGGGAAATATTTTGGAATTTATTAGTTTTTTAAGGAAACAATTTATTTTGCTTTTCAAATAAAATTAAAGTGGTTTAGTGCTGTGGAAAAACCAATTGTTTGTCTGGAAATTTATTAATTGTATTTTACTTTTTTTGTTAAATTTTAAAGATTAGTGAGTGCAGTTTTAGAAAATATGTAGTAGATATAAAAAAAAAAACAGTTAATTATAAAGTTAATTAAATAAAATTGTGTTTAATTAAGTTAAAATTATTAATATTAATAAAAAATTACCGCCAACATGTTTTTCTTCAAAAACATAACGTTAACGCCAAACTTAAACAATTGTCAGTATTATTTTGTTAAATAATATTTTGGATTTTTTTTAAAGTGTAGTTTTTTTTTGAAGTGTTTAAGGTGTAGACGCATTTAAATAAAATTGCAAAAAGTATACAAAAAATATATAAAAAACATAAATAAAATACAATATATATTTAATTCATTACATTGTGTGTTGTTTTGATTTTTTCTTTAAATAAATGACAGACATTAAAACGTGTCATATGATTAGAATGTTGTCTGTCGATACAATAAATATTTAATTCATTCTGTTGTGTGTTGTTTTGATTTTTACTTTAAACAAATAACAGACATTAAAACATGTCATATGACTAAAATGTTGTCTGCCATTTATTCTTCTCTTTTATTTGTTTAAGACAAATTCAATACAATTCTCACCTGCATATTAAATAATAATGATGGTACAATTTTCTCCATATGCTGTTTTTCCCATATATTTTCTACTAAATCATCGGAGACAGTTTTACGTATCACACCTTGTAGTCCTTTAATGCCTGCCAAACGTATGCTATCACGCAGCTCGATGTTATCATTGTTGCCATGACACATGGAGGAAAATTTCGAAATGAAAAAATCATAGCGTCGATGATAGGAAGGAGTGTCCTCATTAATGTTGGCAAATTTTACAAACTGCAAAGATAGATAAACAGAAAAAAACACACACATAAAAAATAAACAATTATAACATACAATGTAATATGGCAAAATCATGAAAAGAAAAAGTGGGAGAGACACTGGCAACACTTAAGTAAATATACTCTTGTTGACCACTACTGGGTGAGAAGGTATTAAGGTCAGGGTAAAACACACAAAATTATAATAAAAAAAAGTAAGAAAGATATAGTCGGTCAAGTCCGACCATATGAGACCCCACATCATTGTTTATGTCCATCAAAATTCGCGGAGGGGTCTTATATTAGACATGTGGACCGATACTTTTACCAAGTGTAAAATAAAATATACGAATACAGAATATTACATTAATACTAACATTTATATGAATTTATGCCATTTAGAGTGACTACCGAAAGTGGGCTTATATGGGAGCTATGGTAAATAATGGAGCGATCCTCTTAAAACTTTTTTGTGTCGAATATAAACTTGATACTAACATGTGTATGTAATTTATGCACAGTTATTTTCGGAGGAGGGTTTTATATGGGAGCTGTGGTCAATTATGGACCGATCTTCATGAAATTTGGCACAAAGATTGATACTTAAACAAAACTTTCATTAAAATATTGCTATATTATTAAGGCATTTATGATCGTTAAACCCCTATTCCGGGAGAACATTTTTATGGGGGCTAGGTGAAATAATGGACCGATCATAACCAATTTTTATAGGCTTCGTCCTTGCATCAGAAAGTCCTAAGTGCCAAATTTCATTGAATTATCTTCAAAATTGCGACCTGTACTTTGTGCACAAGGTTTACATGGACAGCCAGACAGACGGAAATGGTTAGATCGACTCAAAAAGTGATTCTGAGTCGATTGGTATATTTTAAGGTGGGTGTTGCATGATTTTTTCTGTGCGTTAGAAATATCAGCACAAACGCATGATATCAAGCACCTATGGTGGTGTAGAGTATAAAAAAAAAATAAATAAAATAAATGAATGAAAATATGATGGAAGAATAATAAATGTTTATGTTTATGTCCTATTATTGTACAAGACATCATGCAAAATTATTATTTTTTTTTTATATATTCCTCCTAAGCCATAATAAATTTAACTAATTTTATTATTTTCCTTTTAAGACGAGGTAATTAAAATAAAATGCATTTTGCAACATATTGTCGCAAACATATTGTAATGGTTTTATTTATTTAATTTGTTGGGTTAAAGGCCATGAATGTTTTTCTTGGTTATATTATAAATGCAGTATGATTCATAATATAACTGGCTGTTTGCATTTCCGGCTCTCTTGTAGAAGGTCAAATGAGGAGGCGTTGTTACCATGGCTAGCTTTAAAATAACGAAGATTCTTGAGAGTTTCCCGAGCAGCGAAATCGTTATTGCTGGTGATTGTAATGTTCACAACATACAATTTCAGATAACCGATGTGTTGAGTGATATGCTGCGCAGAATAAACTTGTTTAACTACTGAATAAATCAAAGTAAATCTCATACGTTAAAGGACATCAGAACAATACTCTCGATCTTATGCTCACTTCGCACCCGAGAAATGTGAAGTAAAAGTTCTTGCACCTCAGGTCACTGCAGCATTCCCAATTAATTTTGTTTCTACTAATCTACTATTACGTTTATACGTCCTTTATTAGCAAATAAAATAACTTGCAAATGAATAACTCACCGTTTATACGGCAGATTGCATAAAGAAATACATTTTTGAAGTGACAATGCCGTACGCTACATTTGCAATTAGTTTGACTAATCACGATTAGTTTTCGTGAGTATAAACGCAATATACGAAAAGACTCGTCCCTATGAAGAAAATTTCGGTTAAAACGAAGAAAAAATCTTGGTTTAATCCGACGTGATTTAGATAGAAAGCATTCAGTATAATCTTAGCTTCTCAATTTAAACTCTTTTAAAGAATGATCAACTATTCACAAGCCCGGTGGATGGAAATCTCTTGGCTGAGTTATTCTCAAATAACTCATATTTGTCAGAAAGTAATCAACCACTGCTCTAGTTCGAAAGAGTATAGGAAACCAAATATATTATTTCGAGCACTCAACCTAAACATATCTCCCGCGCCGTATGGCATACCAGCACTGGTCTTAAAGCAGAACTGTTCGACGTTTTCGCGTCCATTAGCAAACCTTTTTAGCACTATGAGTTACAAAGTTACTAATAAAAATTACCTTCCAATACCTATTTGTTCGAAGCTTTCCAAAGTTATGGAGAACACGACAAAATACAATCTTCCTTCCTATAAGAAAGATAGTGACATTCAAAACACACCTTTGGGAAACTCTAGATATTTACAAGGTTTTTGATAAATTTCTCTCAATTCATATTGAGATTTCAGAGAACACATTATACGAATTGTTTGCAGATGGGGTCTCATCAAATGAATTCCAGATTAATTCAGGGGTTCACCAAGGCTCTTTTCCTTCTTCTACTCTATTTCTTATTTTCTTAATGCCGTTAATTTTAAAATATCTTTATTGATTACAATATCTTCTAGAGACATGTCAGATTTAACTTCAAATACGTTCCTTTGTCCGCATACAGAAAAGAAAGAAAAATGTACGAAATAAAATTTGATTTTTTTAACTTTTTTGAAATTACTAGCAAATGTTAATTGAGTAAATTTTGACAAAAGCACTACATTTCAGGGTAATAAAAAAGCTTGATAAGGAACTAAAGTATGAGATGAAAAATTGGTTCAGAAAAAGAAATTTAAACAACAAAGCTGAGAAGAACTCTGAGGTAAAGAATGATCGAAGCTTTTCAATAATAACAAAATAAAAATATTTTCAATATTTTGTATTATCCTGAAAAATATACGTTGTTGCTGACTTTTGTCAAGCTCCAAGGTACAAGTTTTGTATTCTGAATAATCGAAAAAATTTCCAAAACAATTTGTCGTATGACATGAATAATCATAACAATGAGCTATATTTAGAATTTTGTCGTTACAGTAGAAGCACCCAGAATTGAGAATGTTATTTTAGTCCCACAAAGTTTTAGTTATTTAAAGTTCCCATCACAATTAAGCTCCAGCAGTGCTCAATTGTGATTATTAACTTGAAATCCTTATAGAGAGATACCGTGAAAAAATTCGTAAAAACACCTAATATTTTTTTCAGAAGTCATACTTAAAAAATTAAAAATAATTTAGTTAGAAATTAATTTTTATATAAAATGATATATCAGAAAAATCTTGAATAGAAATGCTACAAGTAGTTGATTTAGTTTTAATTCTAACTTATTCCGCTCAGCTTTTATTAGGAAAATCATGTTATGTTTTATTTGAACGCACACTTTACTCTAGACAAAATAAAAAAATCTCTGAAGAGAGCCTACATATAAACACGTGACAGACTATGTGGATTCATCTTTATTTATGGATAGGAAAAATATTAAGAAATCAGAAGTTCTAGATGATCTGGATATGAGAACACAGTGAAGCATTTAAGTGCCTCGAATTGAATTGAAACGGTCTCTACCTATTCCAAATATATCGCTCTATATGGTCTATTTATAACACCTATACCCAACCGAAAATGGAATAAAATTCTCATGTATGAGCCGAGTCTTCAAAGTCTATTTTGGATTTTCGTGACCACGTACAAAAGGGGGAGGGGGAGGTACTTATCGGTGACAGTAGGATATCCAACTTTATTCATTGCCTGGACCATCGTCGAAATATACCAACTTTTCAATTCTTAATTCGCATATCAGTTAATTCATTCCTAACGCAAATAATTTAGAAATTAAAGCAAATTTATTATGATAGGAAATAAGTTCCAAAAAGTTCCTCTTGTCCAAAGAGGGCCTAGCATAGTGTACAACTTACAATATCACCTAAGAGTTAACAATTAGATTTTCAAAATCTATTAAGAAATGTTCAATTGCGCACATGTTATAAGTTATGACAAACAATTGGATCTTGGCTCTGAACGACACGAAACTTACTCGATCATATATTGTTAACTAAGCGAACGATCGGTTCGATATAATCCGAAAGTTTTTCCCTAGGTGAACAGAATATGCAGTCTATTTTGCTCACAATACTTTTGATAACAGTCGGCATTCTAGATAACTTTTTGTGTGTTGTTATCTCATGTGGTATCATCTAAAAAATGGCTCAAGACTAACCAGCTACTGCTTTTTAAACTTCATAACGTGTTGTTGTAGCTCATCAGCGCATTGTCATGATAGATATATCTTTCCAATTATGAGTTCTCAAATTAGTATTCGGACTTTATCAAGTGTACACAACAGATATTGGCCAACACTCAATGTGGTTGTGGGTGAATAAGTTGTAGAAATATGTGGAGTTGTAGAAAGCGCTTTGTATCTGTTTGTTACCGTGAATAGTTACTTGGTAACAGTTGTGTCTTAAGTCTACTATACAGTATTTATACGAGATCTACTCTTAACGAAGCTGATCACAACTTGCAAACTAAACTTTTCCGGAAATTACATGATTTGGAGAAATAGACACAAAGACCAAGATACTAGCATTTAATATAGAGCGAAATATTGGTTATACTCTGATTGTACCGGCAATCTCTTTCGCATAGGACCTTTTTCCGGAAGATATTGATACTAGATATATTACATCTCTTATAAAAAGATAATTCACTATTGAGGATTGTATTTAGGCAGCACAACATAACGCAATCATTATTGGATGAATCAAGATGAGAATCAATCATCGATTTACAATAATAAAGCAAAAAAGTAAAAATTTATGACGATCAACAAAGCTTTTCCACAAAATGTATTTCATATTAATGAAGAGACCAGAATGATAACGGTTTGAATTGTTGTCCGAATAGTCAGGTTACATAAATTATAAAATTATGAATTAATTATCTTTTCGACATATCCGGACAGACACCATCTTAGAAATATTCAGAAATATTCCAGATGACGTTAATCGAAAGTTAACTTAGAATGACGGGAAAACAGAGAATCAATTATTAGTATCAAAGCCTTACAAGGATTTCAAAAAAAAAAAAAAATAGTAATAATAAGTCACATTAAAAATAACAAAAATTTATTAATGCAAAAATTTTTTAAAATTCATTTAAAAAAATTTCCAAAAAAAAAAAAAGAATGCTCGTACTAATTAAACTAATATCTAGTGTTCGATAAGCACTGAAGGTCAGGAGAGAATATTTACCGACACCTTCCCCACTCAAAAATCCATGTCATGTAACGATATAATAATGAGAAATAATTTGTTTCTGATAAAAATTAAAAATAAATTTATAAAAGAACACAATGAAGAATTTAGAAGAAATAACAGTGACAAGAAGTTTTTATTTTACTCTCAATTGAATCAATATATCATATTTATTCGAACATTGTACTAAATAAAAAGACATTTTGCTAGCAACATAAAGATAAGGCAAAACTATAAAGCAGAGGTTCTCAATTTCGAAATAACTCAGGCATTTAATACGTAATAATTTAAATTTTCATAATATATTTTTAACAATATATTTTCAAACAAATTTGAGTTTAAAGTTTGTATTCAAAAGAAAAACTTTTAAAATTATATTTATTCAATTTGATATCAAATGTTATTGTTAAATCTGGATAAATTTAATATCAGCTTTAAATATTTTTTGATTTTGCATTAGTTAATTTGAGAAAATTTTTGTTCATAAATTATTTTCGAATTGTTGCCAAACGTTTGACATTACTGAAAACATTTGTTTTCAAATACTTATAAATTTTAGATAAAAGCTTCATGTTTAAAAATATTAAAAAAAAAAAAATCGATAAAAAGTTCTTAAAACTGAGAAGAATATTTGATATAAGATAATTATGATTCGGTAGCGTTTTTGACATTAAAATTTTTGATAAAAGGATGATAGTAAAATTCAAGTACATACTTAAACCTCAATAACCTGTGGAACTCGAAAATAATCGAGTAATTACATCATATGAATATCTTTTAAAGGGTTCATTTCTCTACCGTAAATGTAACGTACTGACCTCATCGAATTAGGTTTCTCTACGTTTTTACGTGACAGGTGTAAACAACATTTTATTACACTAAATTAGCGTAAAAAATAGTTGTAAGAAGTAAACTAATTGGATAAATTTTTTGCAATTTTCTTGCCCAAAGAAAAGTTAAAATGTTTTGAAATAAAACGTTGTTAAATCAATATATTTAGAATCAAAATTTTTTGTTATAAACGAATAAATAGCATTTTTTTATACAAAACAACAACAAATTACTTGCTACATTTACGTTTTTTCCGTAACCATCTACTTACGTTCCGTTTACATTTACATTTTTATACATTTATGTTTATAGAGTAATGGACCCCCATACTCATAACTTTAAGGCATTTCATAAGTACGAAGAAACAAATACCAATAAAAAAATACATTGAATTTTATGTTCAAACAAAAAGGACTTCTAGACCCCGCTACAATATCCGTACGAATACATGTGAGTCACAGATCCCCCTTTGAGAACCGTTGCACAATGGGGTTGAAACGCAAAATTAATTCAGGGAAGAGGTATAGTGCATTATTTATAATTTTGTAGTAATAATTGGATCATTAGTATGTCAAATAAATACTTTCTGAATTTATAAATTATTTTTTTTTAGCCTAAACCACCGTCCGTTCGGTTGTCCGTGGATCAATTACCAACATTTGAGATAACTTATAGGTCGTTGTTTTAAAGATAACCTAATGAAATTCGGCACGTGAGTTTTTCTTCATACCACTAAATTTAGTGAGGATCTGTCTAAAATTAACCATAGCTGTCATATAAGATCCCCTTCCGAAAATGACTTTTCCGGTCATAATTCCGGAAATTCATTTAAATATGAATACAACCTATTTAAGTATTAGTCTTACAGTAACATTTCAAAAGGATTGGTCCATAATTGACCAAAGCTTCCATGTAAGGACCTGTTACGCCAATTTAAAATTATTTTTGTGCATTAAGGTGATTTAATAAGGCAAAGATTGCTATACTGCAACTATCTTACTCGCGTTCAAAATCAGTTACTTTTTCAAAATATTGATTTTCAATTAATTAATTTTTCTAAATTTCACACGTATATGCGTTGCTCTAAAGTGTTTTAATATAAGTTGAGTGAGCAACAAGTGGATTGCTTAGGTTTGTGAGGTTTTATCAATTTAACATGTATTTGATATATTTATAATTTTATCACAAAAATAATAAACTCACAACAAATTTACTATGCGAAACTTAAGCCATTCTGTGGAAGTTAAAATATAAATCTGATTATAATTCTATGTTATATATATATATATATATATATATATATATATATATATATATGATTCTTTGTGGTACCACAAAGAATCCAATTTTTGGTCTAAGTAAATTTGAATTTCGCTCCTATGGTCATTATAACTAGAAGTTTAAACATTGTGAAAGTCCGTTATGTGAAGGTCAATGGGAACATGAAGAACTAGTATCTATATATTTATCACCTCCATCTATATATTTATCACCTTCACCATAATTGGCATTATAGTCATTTCGTTTGTATTGTCTACAGTAATCATGTGGTTCCAATGAGTTTAGGAGTTGTAATTCTTTATCACTACCGATGGATATTCATGTGTTTATTTAGAGTTGGTAGACCAGCTATATAGAATTCAAAGATCGGCAAGCATTGAAATCAAAGGAACATAACGAACTAGTTCTTCATGTTCCCATTGACCTTCACATAACGGACTTTCACAATGTTTAAACTTCTAGTCCACTCCAGGAGCGAATGGTGAATTGGTAATTAGGTTAGGTTATAATGACCATAGGAGCGAAATTCAAATTCACTTAGACCAAAAATTGGATTCTTTATGGTACCACGAGTACAGAGCCAGAAAAAGTAAAATCTATGCTTTAATTCGCTTAAAATCCAGACTGCAAAGATCGTTATGATCATTAAAGAAGCTCTTTGACAGAGCTGGACTTGAACAAACAAGGTTAGTGGTGAGTCCTGCTCGTCGTAATAGTCATGTTCTCGGACTTACCTACCAATGAGGCAGAGAACCGAGAGAATGGTCACCGATAGAGATCGGCTTGAACTGAACTCTGGTCAGGGACTTCTGGCAACTTGATAAGTATTCAAACTTTTCAATCGATCCTTTGGCTCCCGAAGAATCAATTCTCTAACAAGCAGCTTGCTCATAGCCATTGCTACATTTAAAGTGTGCGTTCGAATAAAACATAACACATAAATATTAATATAAAAGTTGACTGGAATAAGTTACAATTATAAATGAAACAATATATTTTAAGATTTTTTCTGCAGATTTATTTATAAAGGTTAAATTAATGATTAGATATGATTTTTTTTTATTTTCTTTAACCAGTTACCTACTTATGTTTAAAATTTGTCAATGTTTTGGGGCAGCATTAGTCTTACTTAATTTGGAGGGTTGGCATTTTTCGGAACAAATTTATCACCATTATTTTTACTTTTATTATTACTTTTATCGTAATAGCACGATGCCAAATTAGGCCATAAGAATTATTGAGGCTCTATGTTTTCTTATAAATTGAAGCAGTCTTCTTTGTGGATACACGTTGATATAAATATCTGTTTATTGTGCCCGATGTTACATACGATTCCCTTCTTTCACCACAGCTGCATATAACTTTCCAAACAAGAAACTTTTTGGGCAGCTTTTATTGTTTTTTGGTACGGTACTCTTCTCTCCTCTAACATCTGCTACATAAAGCTTTTGTCCAGGAAGCTGTGAGAAGTTAGAAATGGCGTACATTTCATCATCCATTACATAACATTTAAATTAAAAAAAAAATTGTTTAGAATCTTTGCTCTCTTTTAAGATTCAGCATTCCTCTTTGCGTTCCTGTCTGGTACTTTTTGCACTTTAAACACATTTTTTCACTAGCACACAATATTTTTATTATTTTTTTCACGCACATTTATTGCATTTTAACTTCCATAACGCGAATATTTTTCACAAATCGGAAAAAAATTATTTATTTTTTTTATGTTATTAACATTTCTTTTTTGTATTAAAAATGAAACAGAATTTAAAATAAATTTATATTATTTTTATATTCATCAACAAAAATTTATTATATATATAAATATATAATAAATTTATTGTATATATAAAAATTTAATATCTATATATATATATATATATATATATATATATATATATATATAATTTGCAAGCCTGATTAATTTTTATTTTCTGTAATATTTTTAGAAGTCGGTTTTGGTTTTAAAAAAGTTTCAATTTGCTATACTCTTTGGTTGCTCTCCAAATCTTACCAGAAATTGATTTTATATTTCTATCAGGGAGCGAATTTATGCCGATTAAATTTTTTGAAATTCTCTTATTTTTTGATTTAAAAATTTCACCTTTTAATACTTTAAATATTCACCTTTAGGGAGGAGAAAAGCGCCATAAAGTTGTTGATAAAGATTTCAAAAAAGATTTTTTAATTTTTTGTGTATTGTTTTATTATATTGTAATTTTCCTAGCATTGGCAGGCTCATACGCTAGTTATATTTGTATTTGTGGATGTAATCCACATTAAAAGTTGAAAATTGATGATGGGGAATTTCTAATAACTTTAATATTTTCTAACCGATTTTAAATTACGTGTGGTGAAAGTGGTTTCAGCACTAATCCACATAAATACAATTTGATTAGTTAGGTTTTTTTTTTTTTTTTTTTTTTTGACAACAAAGATAGGTTTTTTTTAACGAACCTTCCATTCTTTGTATTCTTTGGTATCTTCCATAGAATACAACTAAAAAATTATGTGAGAATTATGAATTATGTTTTTTTCTCTCACATAAATATCTACATATTAATCTATGGTACCTACTTTGCTATCATCAGATAATAATTAATAATTTTTTTTATATTTTTTATTTTCCATCTTTGGGGATATATTTAAGTTTTTTTTTAATGTGAAGTAGGGATTTTCAAGGAAATGACCTAAATAAAACTTGCCACATACATACATGACCAACAAATAGTATTTTCAATGTTAAAAAAAATCCCTTAGGCTAAAAGTACTTATCACATGTAAATTAGATGGTTTAAAAATACTGCGATAATATTTCATGGACAAACATTTTTTCACTATTTAGTTATGTTGTTAAGTACTAAAGGGATTTGTTCTTTTTAGTTTTTATTTTATAAAAGAATTTATTTTATTTTTGTTTTTTGTTTCAGGTTTTCAAAAGCAATTTGATAATTTTTGTAACGTACGTTTTATTGAAATGAAATTCTATTTAAAAAAAAAAAAAAATGAGAAATCAAAAAATAATATTCTAAAGACAAAATCACTGAGTTATATTTTAATCCGTTTTTAAAATAAACAACATTCTCATATTTTATTTAAAGCCAATTTTAAAATACAGAATTTAATTGTTGTATTTAGTATTATAGTTCACTGAACTAATTTATAATTACCTAAGTATTTGTTTAATTATTTCTGTCTGTACTGATAACTATGTTTTATTTGATAACTATGTTGAGATTTAGGCAAATATTTTTTTGATAAGATGTTGATCATACGATTTGTTATATTTGTACTTAAGTCTGTCCCGCTCTAAGCTAAAAAAGATTATATTATATAGAGTGCCGGCTGATTGATCAGAAATGATATTGTGTTCCAACAAAAGATTGAATCCCGTTGGTGCTGACCCACTATGGCAACTTTTATGGTTACAAACATATTACGACATTCCAGAAATTAGCGTATTATGTCACTTCAGTAGCACAAGCAACATGTAAAAGTGAGAAGTGGTGTTGTATTTATTTATTTACAATTCCGAGAATGAACATTTATGCTTAAAGTCCAAAAAAGTCATCACATTTAGCATACGAAACACTTCTACAAAGTATTTCTTAAATTGTTTAATTTGAGAATAGGAGATCACACTGCTGTGTAATAAGTACTATCAGAGATGAAAAAGTTGCTACTATAGTACTTTTTTGATACTATTTAACATTCGAAAATATCGAAGTACTCCCTCGATTCATTTGATACTGTCAAACGATTAGCTTAGTATTGCACAATTCGAATTAAAATTTTTTAAATGAAAATATATTTTGGAGATACGTATGTATATAATTTTCGAATAGAAACCTGTTTTCCTTACCATCTTTGATTTATATTTAAAGTTGGTGTTCAGAAATAATAATGAAATTGTAATGAACTCTATCTCCCATTAAATGCTGGTTCTTCGAGTTCAAAACAATTAGAAACGTAATTAGGACAATTCAAACAAGTTTATAAGACAAACAAAATACATTGTAAAAGCATTTGAGTTGTAGGTTTAATTTATAAAATTGTAAACTCTAAAATATATGTACAATCATTACTAAAAACTACAAGTTTCTATGCTCTGTAAATCAAATTGAAGCGAAAATGTTCCTAATTTCAAAGACATCAGATAATGGATTATATTTTAACAAAACAAAAGCTAAAGTACTAGATTTGTCTCCGTAAATGCGTCAATATAGGTCCCAATAATTCGAAAAACAGAAATTGATTGGGATAAATGCGTTTTTGAGCAAATATTTTATATCGTTGTCACGAAAGTTATTTATTTAATATTATAACATTAAGAAAACAATTATTTTATAGTTCAATTACAATTTCTTCACAGGAGTCTTCAATATAGAAAAATGTTATTTATCTGATAATTTTTCAACAGAGCTATTATAAAATTTGATTACAATAAGATAAGTCATAATTAAAAACGTGTTATAACAAAATTGAAGACAAATAAGTTTTTGAAGTAAGGGTACACTTAAAAAGCTTAGTTACGAATTTAGATAGGGAATGAGAGAAAATGGTTAAAAAATTGTCAATTATGATCTTAAACTCGATCAACAGAATTAGTTTTACTTTATATGAGTTTTAGTCTAAGCGGTAGAGTATTCCATAGTTTGATAGCGTTAACAAAGAAGAATCTGGAAGTATTCATATGGTATTAAAAATGTCAAAAAATGAGCGGAACTTCCAAAAACAAGTATCTCATATAAATAAGATGGAGTTTTTTTCTATATAATTTTGTGTAAAAAAGTCAAATTTCTTATGCGCAAATAATCCACTAAATCACAACTAGGGTTTGGTAATGAATAAATAAATTTCCCGCGAATTCCCGGGAATTTTTTAAAACTTTAGTATAAGAAGAAAGGCTATGATTTGTTATAAAGAAATTTGTTTGTCTTATTAAATAAAATAAAACGAAACATTATAAATCATGCTGAATTAACGAAGAAAGAAATAATATAAAAGTTTAACACCATTTCTAAGATTAAACAAATATTATACAAATAAAATTAGTATGTTTCGTAATTTAAGTTAAAAACTGTGTTTCAATTTTTACGTTATTGTGATTTTGATGCTAAAACTTTTAAAAAATATACATATTTGCTATAGAATTTTAAAACTACGAGAATATTTAATTTTCCGTTTTCCCAGGAAATTTTAAAAAATTCCGAGAGTACCCAGGATAAATGGTATTACTAACTTCAAGAATTTTAAGGGCAGTGTGAAATTTTAATTTTTCATTCTAAGATCGGAAATAAATCTTACAGTTTTTGTATAATATTTGTTTAAAATAAAATATATGATGTGATGCTATTTTATTGACCACAGCTGTATGTTTGTTTTTAAATTTTGTCGTCAAGAAAGAGAATTCAATTGATAATAACAGATTTT
The DNA here is from genome assembly GCA_932274085.1 of Protocalliphora azurea. NCBI lineage: Eukaryota > Metazoa > Arthropoda > Insecta > Diptera > Calliphoridae > Protocalliphora > Protocalliphora azurea. The sequence continues at coordinate 29,133,765 of OW026521.1, forward strand.
CATCAATAAAAAAAACTATACTGGTTATAAGAAATTAAAAGACATCTGTCACTTTGTCTTCTATGAATTAAATTTTAAGTATTATAATTAATACTAATGTGTGATAACTAGGGTAACCTAAAATGTGTATCATATTTTTCCCTGGCTACAAATGTTTCAAACTAATAGTTATTTATTCGTTTTTTTTTAAGAATGTTGACATCAATTTGTCGAGACATTGTTTTCGCATAATTTGGTATTAAGAACATATTTTTTATATTTCTTTTTTAAAGATCTATTTTGTGATATTTTTATGTAATAAATTCGTTATTTCAAAGCATATTTTTGTTTTTTATGCGGTATATATTTTTCATATTTTATACATAAGAAAAAAATTTTGCATATTTTGTAATTAGAGCATTTACTTAAGCATATTTTGTACATTTTCCTACTTTTCTTATTGTATGATCTCATTAGTTTCATAAATCAAACTGCTCAATTTCAAATTACAAATCGAACTAAATTAAAAAGAAAATCGCATCGAATACACCGGTTTTGAATTGCTAGTCAAAGTCTAACCAGTTTAAGGCTTAGAAGACTAGAATATTTTAAATTTCGTTAGAAAAACAATTGTAATAAGAGTTTATTTTTACCCCTTATTGTGTAAAACATTTTACCTCACTTTGCAAAATGGTTCATATAAATTCATTTTATTGTTTTTGTTTTTCAAAACTTTGTGCGGAAAATTTTTCAAAATGAGGTGAAGCATTTAAAAAAATGGAAATAGTTTAGTGCAATTAGTACACATTGGATAAAAGTAATAACTATTTATTATATTTTTATATATAGTACATAAAATAACCCTTAGATTAACATTAATGAATAGTAGTATAAGATCCGTTACCTTTTTATTTATTGAAAAATAATATTTTTTGAAAGTTGCACTATTTCTTCAAAACTCAGGAAAACTGTATTAGTTCTACAACTAGTTGCAAAACACATGAAAATAGCCTGTAATCGTTCTACTTTGGTGTTGCGGCTAACGATTTTTGTTCGAAATTATCAACCCCAGAACTAGTTCTGTGGAAGTGTGACACAGCCAGTAACCATTCTATGGAACGGTTCTAGAAAAACTTCCCAGCAAAAACTTAACTTCCAATTTTAAAAGCAAGAGCTTCCTGTATGCATTAAATTGTATCCTTAATCACCACTTCCAGCATTACCAATTAGTATTTATTATATAACTACTTTTTAGTAAATATAAAAGGAATTTGATTATTAAAATCAAAGGTTCAACTCCCAACTGAGGCAAATAAATTTTTTTAATAAATAATGTTGATTCATATCCCTACATGAAAACCACTTTTTAACGCTTGAAAACACAAGTCAGTTGTGGTGTAGCGAGTAAGACGGTGGACTAACAAACATAAACAGTGTAGTAACCTGGGTTCAAATCTCAACGGAGCCAAATATATTTTCTTGTGCGTAAACAAATAATCAGCATCCAAAATAACTGTTTTCTGGTACCCAAACAAAGACTGGTGAAATTTTAGACATCACGAACAAAATTCATCAGTTATAGCACCAAAAGCTGAAACTGTTTTTCTTGTTGTTTTCGCTTACAAAACACGTTATTTAGTAGGTGAAGATTTTGCTGGGTTGGAAATGGCATGTAGTTATGGATGTAGTTACTTTTCAATGACAGCAACATTACAACATTACATAGAAGTAGTTTAGTAACTACATATTTATAAATCGTTATGTAATTACCAATTTGCGATCAGATTTCTGATTGTACTACTTTTTATAGTTTTTTTAACTCAGTTTACCAATTCATACATTATCCTGACATTTCATTAGTTATTTAGAAGCTAAAATGTAACTAGTTCCTATTGGTTTTACTTATAATGACTTCAGTTATAAATAATTAGTTCCTGTAATGACATTCTAAAATGCCTACATGTTATTACATGTGGTAAGTAGTTGCCTTCAATGTCATCGCCATCTTAAAATAATGGGTTTTTCATCTAATGTGTAAGTAGTGAAGAAGTTCTAAAATTTTTCCTGGGAATGTTCTTTTTTGTAAAATTGTATTTTTTCTGGAAAATGGTTCCATTTTTAAAAATTGGTACTTATTGAAAAAATTATACATTTTGTGTCAAAAGAATACTTTTGAAACTTGTTCAAAATAAATTTATATGTAAGTATTTTCTTGAAAATTTTATTTACTTATTTTGGACAAATAATAGCTTCCAAAGTTGATACTTTTTTGAAAAAAATGGGCCTTTTTTGATAAATAGTAGTTTTTTTTTAATTATTTTTTTATGAGAGATGGTACATTTTTTTGTCAAAAAAAAAAAAAAAAAATATTTTTTTAGAAAAATGGTATTTTTTAATTTGTACTTTTTTTTATTGAAAAAGGGACTTTCGAGAAATGTTATCTTAACGATTCATTTCTTTTGTGAAATTTCTTTAAATGGTACCATTTGATATATTTTTCAAAGCATATTTGAAAGTTGATACTTTTTTTTAAAAACGGTTCTTTTTTGGATTTTTTTAATGGTGCTTTTAGTTGAGATATGTTACACAGTTTTTAAAAAAACTTTGTTAGGCGCAGGCTTTTGCTAGCTGCAATGAAAATATAGCAGCGACAAAATTATGATGGGAAAGATATTCGTGGTTTTTTGACTGTTTGTAACCCCATTTAATCATTTTTGAGAGATTTGTGAAAGAACAAAGTCCGTGAGTTATCTAGAGCCTTCTATATATAGAATATAGAACAAATTTATTGATACGCAAAAACAGAAGAGATAAAATTTGGTGTTTTCTTTTCATACTGTCTTTATTACGTATTTGCTTATTGTACCTTGTTGAAAGCTAGAATAAAACTTAATGATTTTTTTGTTTTGTACTATCTTTTTTGTGATTTTGTTTGACGTTCGTGTTGTGTATGTGAAAATGCCGAAAAGCATTACGGCCCTGAGGGCTATGGGTGCCGATCATTAGGAGCTAGTTTCACGCTCATAGTTCAGATATTTATGGGCAAATTCAGTTGGTTTCTAGACAAATTTCTGATATATTGGTGTATTATACATGTTAGAAAAAGACGGAATGTCTGATTTATCATTATCTTTGAAATTTTAAACATCATTAATCCGACGACGGTATGGTGTCTAAAAGCTACTCGTCATATTTACCTAAACCCTTTTTCGATGATATATCTCTTAATTTTTTAGATTTAATAAAAGTATTGATGAACTACAGTTGACTGATACTTTTGACACTTATTTGTGTAAAATTAGGGATTGATAGTAATTTTTGCTTTTTATTTAATTATTAACAGAAATATTAAAAAAAAGATTGTACGAAATAAACATCTTCAGACTTTGCATAAATAATCTGAAAATTTAAAAAGTTTTTGTGCTAAGTTCATTACTTTAGTATGAAGTAATAAGAGATGTTTCAGATTTCTTACAAAATATATATAAAAAATTCAATAACTTATTCTGATTCTTGCCAGTAATCTTGGATGTTCACTGCAGTCAAAATCTGTATATTTAGGAAAAATGAACTAGTTACAATTTGTACATTTATATGCAAATTTATTATATTTTTCCGCTAGAAAAATTTTACATCTTTTTCGATGAATTTTCAATGTCATAAGTAACTTTCTCTGTGGTACACTCTACATGTACTAATGAAATTTTCATCTGCGTCGCTTTCCTGCGGAAAATATATTTTTTTCTGAACGACATTCCCGTTATATAGTTGTAATTCACAATAAGTTTAATTCCAGCTCTTATAAAATTTAGCAACCTGGCCGACGCCGGGTTGAAATGTTAATAAATTTTATTTTTACGTGATTTTGTTTTATAGTACAGAGGACGGGTGGTATTACTAAACAAAAAAAAAAAAAAAATGTATCTAAACAAAAAAAATTGTATTGAAATAACTCAATAAATATTACATTAATTAAATACAAAGCAAGGACCGTTAATTTAATTATTCAATTAAAACGTTTTCTTTTAAACAACATTGATATGTACGTATATTAACTAGTGTTAAAGATTTATTTGTTTTTGTTTTTTAATTAAAAATAAAACTTACCGAATTTGTAGCCAAAATTTGTAAATTTGGATTCGAGTCTTCAAGTAATTTTTGTACCATACGCAAAAATGATTCCACAAACAAATTTAGGGTGGTTTGAGCATGGCAAGCTTGAAGTAATATATCCATCGCTTCCATGGCAATTTCCACAAATCTGAAAACAAATAAATAAATTATTGAATAAAACAAAAAATAAAATTTAAAAGAAACCACATGATAAATTTAAAAGCAATTATGTAGCACATGCCGCAATATTGCACCACCTAGCATATAAACAAGAAAAATGGTAATAAAGGCGATGATGATGATGATGGGTAATGACAAAATTATTTATTATATTCAAACAAATATAACTCCACTTTATGACTGCTAAATAAAAATAATTATGAGTCACTTTTTAAACATTATATTTTTACTTACTTGTAACGTTTGCGATTTATATCCTTTGTTGCCTTCTGATACAAATATTCCCCAATACGATCCAATTTATCAGGCGAACTTAATGAATAAAAAGTTAATTTCTCCATATTAGATTTAACTAAACCATCTTCGGGTATAGCGGGAAAAATATTATCCACCAAACGCTTATAGCGTGGCCTTAAGGCCGAACAGCAGCCGCAACAACCTAACGGAATAAAACAGGGTTGAAAACAACATGAACATGGTGGGCGCGATACTGAAGGTCGCGGTATTAAAAGACGCATGCATTTATAGCTAAACATGCTTTATGGCGAATTCATTTCAAACTGCATTTTTTCCAAATTTCTTATAAACTAAAATGCGAGGCAACGTAATGTGTCACAATTTGATAATATTTATATTTTTATTATTTTTGTTTATTTATTCAATGTGTTGATACCGAGGAAGACGATTTTGTACTAAACAACCGTTAACATTTCTAAAGTTATCGTAGTGGTTAGATGATTTTGCTTGGCTTTTTCTGTCCATGTATGTACGAACTAACGAACTGACTGAGTGTATGAATGAAGGTATGAATAAAGAAAAGAATGAGCGTATTTTGCGATTGTTTTTTTCTATATTTTGCCGAGTTAATGTTTTCATATATATAAGCAAAATTGTAACAAATTTATAAACAAAATATTGTAATGAAATATGTAGTTATACAAACAATAACGTAGGGCTGTAGTCTAAAGTTTATTTTCAAGTTGTCGTAGTCAACGACGATGTCGTTGTAGTTGTTGTTTAATATGCAAACACTTATAAACAGTCATTCACTTTAACTTTGCAGGGAAGTGTTCTAAGGGTAAGAACCAATAACAAACTTTCATAAAATTTTCCAATTGTTTTAGAATATTTGAAAGGTGAAGGAACTTAAAAAATAATAATAATAATTTTAAATGTTATAAATTTTTAACTTATAATTTCAACATTAAGATATGGAATTTCAAAGATGAATGTTAAAAAAGAATTGAAACTTAGATATTTTTATTAAAAAATTCTGAGCTCAAGGATTCTCTACCATAAGTACTATTTCATAAAAATCTAGGTATTTGTTTCCGGGTTTCCATAGATTCTTCGAAAACAAAACTTTACAGAAACACTTATTATGCAGTAAATATTCGGAAATATTATATATAGTAAATATTCGGATAGAAATACACGATTAAACAAAAAATATAATACTGTTTAAGTACTTGATTACAGTGCTTTGGTGACAGTTTAGCAGAAGCATTTTATAGTAGATGCATAAAATTATACTATAATCTATAAAAAAATACATTGCAAAAGGCCGTAACCACAATTTTTAACTTTTTAAAAAGCTACGAACTTCTGCTTTCGAAATCATTTTAAATATCTTAAATTGACTTAAAATTTAATGAGCTACAAGATATTTAGCGCAGGAATTATCCTAAAAACGGTTTTTTTTTTCACAATATCTCAAAATTTAGGGGATGTTTTAAAATTTTTGAAAATTGTTATGTGATGTCCTCAAGAAGATATACAGCCCACATTAGATTGTTTTTCGAGTGAAAATAAAAAGTGTAATTTTTTAGTAGCGTATAATTGGTCCATTAAATAAATTTTTAACACAACACTTTCTTACCCGAATTATAAAAACATGTTCATAAAAGATATATTTTTTATTAAATATTATAATCTTTCGATTTAATTCTAATTAATAACTTTATATAATGTAAACATTTAAAAAAATATTTCATCAAAATAAAAATTCTATAGTAGATTTGTATTCAGAAAAATTCAATAATAATTTTGTGCTATTGATCTTTTACATAAACAATTGTAGAATATATAAAATAAACATTTACAAAAAATATACATATCGTCACCTTAAATGCAAAAGGCTGTAACCACTGAAAAATCAAACGTTGGTTTTTGACTGGATTATAATGTACTGATGCAAACTACATTTACCCAAAAATTTTATATTCATATTTTCAAAAATGACATCAATATTAATAAAGTCAAAAGTTAAATTTGTTCCACTTAAGAAAAATTTGGTTTGAAGATTGTTTTATACTTTATCTATTTTTGCTTTAAGCTTTTTGCTTAAATATGTTACCCCACACCATTGTGCATGTCCATAAAAAATCGGGGGGGGGGGGGGGACTTATATTAGACACGTAGACAATTGTGGACCGATACTTTTACTAAGTATAAAATATACGAATACAGAATATTACGTTAATACTAACATTTTTATGAATTTATTCTATGGGAACTATGGTAAATTATGGTGCGATCCTCATTAAATTTGTTACTATGAAATCTACTTATATAAAACTTATTTTTATCGAATATAAACCAGATAAATTTGGCACAAAGATTGATACTTATACAAAACTTCCTTACAACGAATTTCATTAAAATATTGCTAAAAATAAATGCCTTAAATATTTATGATCGTTAAACCCCTATTCCGGGTGGACATTTGTATGGGGACTAGGTGAAATAATGAAACGATCATAATCAATTTCAATAGGCTTTGTCCTTGTGTCATGAAACTCCTACGTGCCAAATTTCACTGAATTATCTTAAAACTGCGACTGTGCACAAGGTTTACATGGACAGCCGGCCGTTCAGTCAGATGGACGGACGTCGTTAGATCGACTCAAAAAGTTATTCTGAGTCGATTGGTATACTTTAAGGTGGATGTTGAATGATTTTTTCTATGCGCTATAAACATCAGCACAAACGCATAATACCCCAACCACCCATGGAAAAAACCGTTTTTAGGATAATTCCTGCGCTAAATATCTTGTAGCTCATTCAATTTTAAGTCAATTTAAGATATTTAAAATGATTTCGAAGCAGAAGTTCGTAGCTTTTTAACTATTTTAAAATCTTTTATGTACTCTCCAAATAAGTAGTGATTTATTAACATTTTTTAATTTAAAAATTATTATACATTTTCTAAACTTTACTTCATAAGGGCTATTATCAAAAATTTTTAACCTGGTTGAAACTGAATTTAGTTAGCACTATAGGTTTTTCATTATAATCATTATTGTTGTTCAAAGTTCAAAAAATTGGAAAAAGGGATTAAAATTATTTAACATTTTTCCATTCTTCTATACTTTTTGAAATAAATTTTACACCTTCATTTTCATTGTGCAGACTTTCAACAATTAAATATTTAGACGAATTTTGAATAAATTTTTAATTCTATTTGTTTTTTAGGCAGGGTCTCTGCGTTCCTCAACTGAATTCAAATTTTGAAACAGGAACTGATACTTGTTGCAATTAAGCGTATTTTGCACTATATCTTGTTGATGTGTCCTAAATAGTCAACGCTTTAGATAGTTTCAAAGGCTGTAAACAAGAGCGAAAATTAAAAAAAAATCTGTTTTTCGCAAGGCACATTCTCAGTTTCTAAGGGAATAGCATGGACTATTTTACACAATAAAATCAAGAATTAAAAATAAATTTTATAAAAAAATTTTATGGACTTTTTGAAAATTACGCAAAAATTGCTCTTTTTGTTTTTATATTTTCTATAGCAAATTGCAATTTTAACAAATTTTAGATATATAGATATAAGAACGATCGGGACCATAAATTTAAGTCATATGTCGTTGATAATTGAAAACGGGACACTTTCATCAAAACAGATTTTGCTAAGGCACATCGCATGGACAGCACGAAATTCACCATAATTGGCATTAGTAAGTAGTGTTTGTAACGCTTAACCGAAATGTAGAGGCACATCAAAAAATTTATATATATATATATATATATATATATATATATATATATATATATATATATATATAAATATAAAATTCCGATCAACAATTTTACATACAATTATGTCTTTATTATACAATTTTAAATGCCTATGTTGGGTACAATTCTGGAATGTTTTCGTTAATGTCTTTTTACATTCTAAATGCAGCTGTAAAGTTTTCAATACATTCATACTCAAACTTCGTCTTTGAATTCGTCCAACTCTCAACTTACCCGAAACTGTAATTGTGATTTTGTCTTAAAATTCGAAAGAAAATCGTTTGAATTTGCATGCTTTACACATTAAAAATTTCATTAAAATCGCTTCAGCGGTTTAGTCGTGATTGCGTCACAAACAAACAAATAAACAAACTCACACTTGATTTTATAATGTTAATATAGATTTTTCAAATAAAAATATTTCAAACTATGCAAAGGCATTTTAGAAATCGCGTTCGGAGCGTAAATTTTTTGCCCAAATCGACTAAAAAGAACGGTTTTTATTATCAGAACAATATTGGTTATAAGGTGGTGCTATGGTATTTTGAGGTTCAAAAAAAGTAAACCCTAATATATATTCCATTCTGCATGAGTCTAATTATAGTCCACAAACTCTGTTTTTGTGGCGCCAAACAGAAATAACAAGGAAATTTAGGATTGCATACTTGTTTTGGTCCTTCGTGCAGGATGCCAGATAATAACGATGGTTCTCTTAAAAAATGAAAAAACTTTGTATAAATTTTCTTTGGATTGGCAAAACTAGCTGACGCGACAATATGGTGAACGTTTGATTCTTGTGTCAGAATTTTATTATTCTAGAATATAGAAGATGTCTTAAACTACCGGGAAAATTACCTTTGAACGAAGCCTGTAGCAATTACGCTAAATGAAGGAAATCCAAGATGGTAATAAAAAAAACATTAAAAAACGCAAACCTTCTTAATAAACAATAATTTTGTCGTCATAAATCCACCACTCTAAATACAAAACAACAAAGGAGTATAAATAAATATACACCGCAAATATACAAAAATATGTATAAAAGAAAAATAACTATAAAATATAAATATACAAAACACAAAACCGCAATCTTTGTAATCTTACCAAGTTATTATCTTTTCTCTCTTGGAAAACATATTGAACATTAGCTAATTATTTCATATTTTCTACTTTTAACATATGAAAATAGGGCGGGCAGATCTAGGGGAAGTGTTAGCCCCCATACAATGTGAATCTTAATAGTCACATATCTAAGGAATTATTACAGTTAAAGTTTCGAGACTTTTGTAGGAATAATTTTCTTGTAAAGTTCCATAATTGAGATGAAAATAAGTAAGGTAGGTTTAAAGGGAATAGTTCCCATCTTACAAAGTGAATATTTATTATTGTATATCTAAAAAACTATTCAACCGATTTACATTTTTTGGCCAGATTCATATTATGCATGTTTAAATTAGTTAGAAATGATATATAGTCGGTGTGACGACGAAGAGTCCTAGTATAATTTTTTGAAAGCGTTTTCAATTACTCCATCTGGTTTCGAAATTACAAAAGGTCCTACGTGTAGATTTTGTTTTTTACTATACATATGACTTTTTTAAGAAAAATACAAAAAATTCAAAATTGAAAAAAAATATTACGAATTAACAAAATATAACGGTTACATAGTAACATAGGGCCTTTTGTCAGCACACCGACGAAATATAATTTAACAAAATAAATAAAAATTAAAAATAAAAAAATGTTTCGGGGAAGTTTTACCATTATATATTCTAATCGTGAGTCACAAGAAAAAATTGCTCTCTGTGTGTTACTTAACAGGTGCAATTGTAAACAAATACCCTTATTAGCATAAATTTTGTGGGTAGTTAACATAAACTTCTTTCATTGCTACTTACAAAAAAAGTATGAAGTATTATATATATCATTAAAAAGCATATAAAAAATTATACTAAATTCGTATAATTTCTCCTCATATAGAAACAATTATATATAAAGTAAAATATGTTTCAAAAAAAAAAAAAAAAAAAAATGGAATAAAAATCCAACAAGTTCGAATTAAAAAAACCGTTTCGGTATATTTGCTAGAGTATTGATTATATTGTATTATTTTTTGAAAATATTTATGTGTAAAAAATTCAAATATCTATTTTTTGGACCCGTTTCGATATTTTAGTTATGTTATTAAATGCGCATCCCAAAGACTTTTGTTGCGATATCAAATGCCAAGACGAAAATTTGGTGAAACGGCATCTTAAGTTAGGTTCTTAGGGCAGCTGTCTAGTCAATAACAGACAGCTCACTTGAATCCAATTTGGTCCCCTTGTGAAACCCTGAGGGATCATGTGTTACTAACTCACATGTCCATAATAGCGTTCGGTAACTTAGAATGAAGTAAATTTACATTTGAGCTGGGAACATCGATACTTTTCATTTGCCTATGACTCCAAATCTGTCTAAAAAATTAGATACAGTTTACTTTAATTTGAACTGAGTTCCTTGAAGAAAGAACAATTTGAAGTGCTTATGTTATGTTCTACTATTTAAATATTTATAATATTATATAAACACTAGCTAAATGCCCTCGCGTTGCATGGTATTTAAAAGTTTAATAAAAAAAATTTAAGAACCTGAACGCTTGATCACATCACGATATTTTTTTATTTAGGTGGAAGAAGAATATAAAACAAAATAATTTTGATCCATTCGTAATACATACGTTCTACTATTTAAATATTTATAATTTTATATAAACACTAGCTGAATGTCCCCGCATTGCATGGTATTTAAAAGTTTAATAAAAAAAAAAAAAGAAATGTAAGAAAACGTTCACTTTTATCGAAATATTAAAAAAAAAACAAGAAAGATATAGTCGGTCAAGACCGTCCATATGATACTCCACACCATTGCGTATGTACATCAAAATTCGTGGAGGGGTCTTATATTAGACATGTGGACAATTGTGGACCGATACTTTTACTAAGTGCAAAATAAAATATACGAATATATAATATTACGTTAATACTAACATTTATATTTATTTTCTTATGCACTTTAGGGTAACTTTCGAAAGAGGGCTTATACGGTAGCTGTGGTAAATAATGGAGCGATCCTCATAAAATTTGTCACTGTGATTTCTACTATATATTTTCGCCATTTTCAGCAATATGTAACTAATTTATATTTCATAGTTCCTTCCAGAGAAGGAACGTTTTTTTATTATAGGACAATATTAGCTATAAGATGGTGCTATGGTATTTTTAGGCCTAAAAAAAGCTATAAACCTAATATATATTCCATTCTGCTGGTGTCTAATTATTGTCCACTAAATTTTATGGCGCCAAACAGAAATAGCAAGGAAATTTACGATTGCATACTTGTTTATGGTCCTTCGTGCTTGACGCCAGATGATAACGATGAATCTCTTAAAATAATATAAAAAAAAGTATGTAAAAATTTTCTTTGGATTGGCAAATCTAGCTGAAGCGAAAATATGGTGAACGATTGATTCTTGTCAGGATTTTATTGTTGATTTGAACGGGGCTTGGAGCAGTTACGCTAAATAAAAAAAGAATCCAAGAAGGTAATGAAAAACATAAAAAACATATTTCATGAATGAAATTACTAAGTAAACATAAATTTGTTTAACAACTACTTGTTCTAAAAATATTCATCGAAAAATTTGTTGACATGCTACCATTCGCAAACCTTCTTAATAAACAATAATTGTGTCGTCATAAATACACCACTCTAAATAACAAACAATAAAGGAGTATAAATATACACCGCATATATACAAAAGTATGTAGTATAAAACAAAAATATCTATAGAATATAAAAATACAATTTATTTTCCAAACACAAGACCGCAATCTTTGTAATCTTATCAAGCTGTTACTTTTTCTCTCTTGGAAAACATATTGAATATTTGCTAATTATTTCATATTTTCTTATTATTCTCATAAATATTTAATATTTTCCTTTAAAGGAGTCATACAAGTTGTCTCACCACCCCTTTAGATTTTGTTTGTTGCCATTTTAAAATTGATTACTTTATAAAACTAAATAGTTTAACTTCAGATCTTACCCGACATTTGTTGCTAAACTTTGAACTCAATAATTGTTTAAATTTTATAATTAAATAAAACTTAAACAATTTTCTGTAGTTTTTTTTAAAACACTTTTGTGATTAATCAAATACACTTCACTAGAAAAAATATATGTTAATCATAAAATCACAATAACAACAATGACAATTTGACAACCAGAGACCTGCGCCGTATAATTTTAACGGCGGCGACGAATACCGTTTGTTTGAACATAAAATACAGTTGTACTATGATTATCATATATTTTACAATTTTTTTTAATCTTTTAAAAATTTGGAAAAGAATTCAAATATTATTGTTATAAACTGTTTCGAAAAAAGTACGTTGTTGTAATGCCTAAAACGTGTAGATTATATTGTGGTAATTTCTGATATAGTAGCGGTATTTATTTCTGATCTTAAAAAAAGTTCTAAATTATTTTTCATCTTAAAAATAATTATAGAATTTTTATACTTCAAAATTTTTTAAAAATCAATTATTTACACTTAACAATACCAAAGATGGTCCAAAATCTTGTGATACAAATTAAACTTGTGATACAAAGTACTTAAATTTCACATAAATGTCAAAGTGTTAATAAAATTTGCTTCAACAAAATTAACCATAGCACCTATAGTGTCGGCCTTCACCGAATATAAATTTTTTAATAGTAATTTATTTTGTAATTACAAGAAATTAGGTTGTTTGTTACATCGTTAAAACTTTTTCACAAAAATCTCCCAATACGTTTCACTTTTTGGTTAAATATTAAAAAATCTTTATATTTTCTATTGATTTGAATTGTTTTCTTCATTATCAGTTAAAATTGGAATTAGAAATTATAGCAGCCTTTAGTTTTTATATGTATAATGAATTTTTATTGTTTTTTTATTGTTGGTATTTAATACTAATAAAAGTAAAATTTTGATTTAACAAAAAAAAAAAAAAAAAAAAAAAAAAAAAAAAAACTAACCAAAATGGAAAAAGTCATGGAAAATAAAATAACCAATTTTCGTTAAAAACACCAAAACGGCAACACTGCTCGTATGGTCATACGAAGCTTCATAGCACATCTAACTTAGTGTCTACATTAGGCAAATTTTTACCAAAACAAACGTCAAAATCAATGCGAATATATACAAGGTAACCTTAGTTACACAGCTGATTATTATTTTGGTTGTTACAGTTGTCAAACTGCATAAATAAAAAACAATTATGAATACGCCATAATGTTGTTTTTTGCAACTGTTGCCACCTCACACAAATTCGCATTAAGTTTGACGTTTGTCATGATAAAAAAATCTGTAATGTAGACACTATGTAATAGCCTTGAGATTCTTTCCGAGGAAATTCATGAGACGGCAGCTCTATTAAAAATGTCGCCAACGTCAGAAGGAAAATTATAAGAAATTTCTAAAAAAAATAATGTTAATGTTTTAAATTTAAGGAATTTAGTGAATTTACTAAATGTTTTACATTAAATTTACTAAAAATTTTACCAAAATCGGCGGCTTGATTTAAGTTAAGCCAAAATTTTTACGATGACGGCGGCTTTTAAAAATAATCGGCGGCTCGACTCAGCCACTTGTAAGGCTGGTTGGTGCAGGTCTCTGATGACAACTAAACGTGTAAGAGAGGAAATGTTTAACTTTTACAGTTGTGGGGAAAGTGCTGCCAAGTTATAGTTAACACAGTTGTATTTATTATTTTGGTGTGAATCTTCACTAAAAGAAAAATACGTTATAGAGCATAGAATTTTAAACAATCTTAGAGATTGGAAAATAATTATTTAAGGTCATACAGAAAAAATATTACCATATATTTTTCAATTAACAAAGTTATTTCATTTTTCAAGTAAATATAAGATAAAAATAAAATTTAAGTAAAATTTTATTTCTCAATTAAACTTTTAGTTCATTCTATCATCTAGTTGATTGATTTGATAAATTTTTAATTGCATTTATCTGTTTTTCATTTCTTACAGTTTTTAGTAATTGATATAATCAGTTTGATGAGAGGTGCAATTAAAAAAAAAAAAAAAAAAAAAAAAAAAAATTATTGAATGAATTATTTACTAATATATTTGTTGATTGACTTTTTTCTGTGTAGATTATGTAATTTAAATAGTATTTAGGAAGATAATTAATTAATTAAATGTTAAAAATATTATTTATGTATATGAAAAACTTTATGCTCAGTAAAAAAACAAAAAAAAAACAAAACAAGACCTAAATATGAAAATAAAATAAAACGAAATAAGTGGCACAAAAATAAGGTAACTTTTCTCTTTAATTTGGTCAAAACTGCCATATTTTTTTTTGAAGAATTATACTTATCTTGACAATTAGTATTTATTTATTTAAAATTTTTTTTCTAATTGATATTTTTGCGAAAACTTAACTTTTTTTGTTAAATGGAAAATATGTATTTACTTTTTGTTTTATGTTTTTTTGAAAAATTGTAAATTTTTTAATTAGTAATTGTTTCAATAATTTATTTTAAAAATTGATACTTTTTTAAAATTTAATATGGACAAAAATATTAAAATTCGACAAAAATTTTTTTGGAATATTTTTTTCGCAAGAGGGCGTAAAAGTTATTGTGGTTTAAAGTAGCATATTAAAAAAAAAAAAAAAATCTCAAAATTTCAAACTTCATTTATTTATATTATAATTACACACTTTCATTAATCTTGTGAAGGACTACCACCACATATAAAAAGTTTCACAATATTACAGCCCATCTACACGTAACATAATATGTAAGATTTTTCTGTCAGAGAGTGTCAAATTCGCTTTCTGAGAGAATTATTTCACGTGTAGATTCAAATATTAATATTATAAGAACTATACCTAGCGTCTACATTAGGCAAATTTGTATCAAAACAAATGTCAAAATTAGTGCGAATATATACAAGGTAACCTTAGTAAAACAGCTGATTATTATTTTGGTTGTTACAGTTGCCAAACTGCATATATAAAAAACAGTAATAAATACGCCATATTGTTGTTTTTGTGCAACTGTTGCCCACTTCCACAAATTCGCGTTAAGTTTGACGTTTGTCTTGATAAGAAATTGTGTAATGTAGACACTATGATAACTATGAGACTGTTATGAGACTGTTATGATGAGATTTCTCTACACAAATATCTTATAAGATAAACTGTCAAAGAAATACACATATACGAAAGTTTGTTTGTGTGTGTGCATGTGCATTTTGGAAATTACTAAAAAAAAAACAATGTTCTTTTAATTGTTTTCTTTTAATGATTTGTTTACATTTTAAAAATCATTTTTATAAAAATTGTATTAAATAAGTGTGAATTTCTTAAATAAAAAGGACATGTTTACTCTGACACTGATTGAAAATAATATCTTATAGAATTTATTAGAATACGTATCTGCAACAAAACATTTGTTTTTCAATTTACAGTTATTATTTGTAGTACATGCTTTCACATTACTGCGAAGCAGTGTTGCCAGAAAATGAGAAAATAAGAGGCTAAATTGTATTTTCAAAAAGGCTAAATGCTCTAAAAACAAAAAAAGTTAAAATTTTTTAAATTTATTTTTTCTCGTTCTCATTAGTTTTTGAAATTTTTGAAAGAAATTGTAATTAATTTATAAATAACATCCAGCAAAATGACTCAAGGAAAAATCGCCAAAAAATTCCCATAAAAATTAGGGTTATATTTCATATGAAAAATTACCCAATATTTTGAAGTGATTTTTTTGTAATTTTTGAACCATAATTCCTTTTTGATTAAGCATTTCCAAATTTTTGGTTGATTTTTTTTATTAATAAGATCTTTTATTATTTTCATAAATAGTTTCTACTGTTGATGAAATACTTCAAAAAAATTAATTATCGATTTAGAGTAACTCCTAAAAATTAGTTAAGGCATTTTTATTTGGAGAATGAAGCGACGCAGGTGAAATTTTTTATCAAATATAAATAATTTCGATTTTTTGTGCGAATAAAATACACAAAAATGCTTAAATGGATGATTCTGTAAAAATAAAATTAGAAATAGTAAATAAAAAATTAATTTCATCGTTGTTGAATTACGAACATTTTAACCTTTTTTAAGCAATTTTAAAAATCAAAAAAGGCCAAAAAAGAAGAAGCTAAATTAGGCCTTTGTC
This sequence comes from Protocalliphora azurea, assembly GCA_932274085.1. Lineage (NCBI taxonomy): Eukaryota > Metazoa > Arthropoda > Insecta > Diptera > Calliphoridae > Protocalliphora > Protocalliphora azurea. Next base: position 29,150,291 of record OW026521.1, read on the forward strand.
CTTAAAAAAAAAAGAAAAAATATGCTACTAGATGGAATTTGAACTGCTAAACACGCTTTCAGTTTTTTCTATCAGATTGTGAATTTTTTTCGGGCATGCCAAATATCTCCACTTAATAAGGCGAATACATGAGTATATTTTGCCATAATTCGAGAACGGTATTAAGAATTAAGAACTTTAAAGAAAGAAAAAAAATCTTTAATTTTGCAAGAACAACTTTTTTCGGACACTAATTTCTAAATAATGATGTTAGGGTGGCTTGAACATATATTTATTCCTCATATTTTGGTGTATCATTTACATAAATCGTACACACCGTTCTTAAGTTATAGTGAGTGAAATATTAGACACGCCCATAAAAAAAATACAGACATGATGAAAAAAAAAAACTGATAACAGATTCGAAAGAGATTCAAAATCCATATAGTCTAACTATTCGTCTTTAAGGGAGGATTTTTTTGCCGATCACTGTTATTATTACGTATGAGTGATGTTGTTATAATTTTTACTTATACGTATGTATGTAAATATGTACACATCTGCTCAATATAATAGATACACCTAGGTTCGCTTTATATAGAAAAGAAAAAAAGCACATTTTTTTCATTAAAAAAGAAAAATTCAGTCCATATTTATTTCTATAAATTAAGAAAGTAAAAAAGGCTAAAACAAATATTATTAATATTGCATTATATTTTACTTTGACAATTGCACTACCATATAAGCAATTTTGATGCTCATAATACGAGTAATAGATACATTTAAAAGAAACATATATAAAATAACTATATAAGTTTTTACTAAAGATTACTAGATAATGTTAAACAAGGACTAATATCTTATACATTCACCCTTACTTTGGACAACTTTCTGCATTCGCCTGGACATACTAGACATCAACATCTGACAAGTTTCCAATAGAATCTTGTACCATATTTCTTAGATTTTCCCCTAAAATTCATCCCTATTCTTAAAAAATTCTCTCGATAGTCTTTTATTAAAATCGTTCCACAAGTTCTTTATAGGTTTTATATCCGGAGATTAACTTGAGAGCCTAATCTTTACTAACCTCGAATTCTGTTTGGGGTCATTATCTGACCCAAATATCCAAAATAATGGTATATTCACTGCTGCATGTGGAAACATAACATTTTTCAATATGTTCCTGTACCCATCTGTGTTCATTGTACTATCGATGCGATAAATAGGACACTATTCCATTAAAAGCATTCCCAAACTTTTATGTTTTCTCATACCTGTTAGACAGTTATCTTTGTGAATTTAACGAGGAATTCTTTCCCTTTGGGAGGCGGACGATTCAATGGTAGTCGTTACCAAACAAATTAGTTTTCGTTTCGTTACTAAATAATATGTTTCTTTGTTGTTTTTCTACTTTAAATTTAGACTAAAATAAATGTTCTTTAACAAATTCTAACCGTATCCTTAAATTTTTTATATGTATTAATGGAACTTTTCTGGCAATTCTTCCAGGCAATATTTCTTGAACATATTGAAAATTTAGGTAAAATGGATATAAACATTTTCATGGATAGCCAAATGCAAGAAAGCGATTAACTACTTCTACAGTAGTATTTGGGTATTTAGTTACCATGAAGTGTTTGGAAATGAGAAGGCGAATGATCTGGCAAACAAGGCTAAAGAATTACGGGAAATAAACTTGGAAAACCCAAAACCTTTTGAGGCAATAAAAATTCAGAACACTGTGGAATAATGATACAGTTGGCAGAATAACTAAATACTCTGGGGAGACTTAGATCAGGATAGAGCTATGAGTCTGTTAAGACTGAATAAAATATATCTAAGTAAGATAGTGAGCGTCCTAGCGGGGCACTCAAACTTACAAGTGCATTTAAACCGCAGTGGTGCGGGAAGCAATAACGAATTTAGATCATGTTATTGCCCAGTTTTTACATGATTAAGATCCCAACTTTTCGCGGATGTCAAATTACCACACCTTCTCGGAGATGAGTTAGGTTCATATACTATAAATATTATATGATTTGCATTCTATTACATTAATTGGAGAGCGCACAACAAGCCGATGGGCTAAAAGGGGTTAAAAATGACGCTTAATTCAGGGAAAGGTGATATCAATATTTTAATGTTTACATTTCGTTTTTTTTGAGAGAATTCTGATGTTCCTTAATTTTTGCAAATTTTTAAATTCAAAATCGTTTATTTGTGTTCTCAAGAAACATATTTAATATTGTTTTTTAACTAATAACAACAACAAAAATATATTTATATATATATATATATATATATATATAATAAAATATTGGACTATATATGGAATAGACTTGACTAAGATTTAGCAAAATTTATATGGTTGAAAATTCAAATGCATATAACTCGAAAAATACATAAGATAAATATTACCTGCAAGCATGTTGTCCAAAAATCTTATCAAGAGCTTTAACGTGATGTCTTTGAAATCGGATAAGGAACAAAAAATTAGCTAGTATTAGTTGAACATTTCCTATGTCACAGGTACCCTACTTCGAGCCACCATAGCTCCGCTTCTGAGATGTATGTGTGGTTCTCTTTCCAAACATAAAATTTTACTCTCCTCTATTATACATATGTGAAATTTTATGTAAATCCAACCAGCCGATTAGAAGTTACAGATTTATTTTCAAAAATCTTCGATTCTGCTTCACTTTGTTTGACAAAGCAATAAAGAAAAAATGTCTGCATTTAAGGTGCCTTTTGTATGGGAGCAACTAGATTTTTTTTTTTTAATTTTTAAGTTTTCAAATTGGGCTATATGATTTTTATAGAATATTAAAAAATGCAATATGTACTATTTTTCCGGAAAAATGAGAGAACATACAACCTGTAACATTTTATGTTTCATTCCATCAAATTTCAAAATTAGTGTATTTTACTTTTATTTTGTATTTTATTTTTTTATTTTATTTTTCAAAAAAAAAAAAAAAAAAAAAAAAAAAAAAAAAAAATATTTAAAAAAACACTAAATCTTCAAATACTTGTAAAAAAAAACACATTAAAATACCTGAAGTAAATAGTTCTTATTTAAAATTCTACTTTAAGAAACTTTTTATTTAAAAAAGTACATCTAAAGTTAATGATATTTGATTTTTGTTTTGTTCCAATATCTAAAAGAATTGTTAACTTTGACAGCTCAAGTCAAAAAAAAAAAAAAAAAAAAAAAAAAAAACAACGCATCCTAGTCACTTTTGGCACATTTTACTCCAATATGCGATGTGCTGTTAGCTAAAATTTCTCTGTAACTACCTAGCAACTTCAGATTTTTTTTGTAGCGAAACAAAATATTTAGTTTTTATTTATTTTGAATTTTAATAAAAAAAAGAAATAGTAAGGATTAGGTAAATTTCCATTATTAAGACACTAAAAATACATAATTCTTTACTATTTATTATACAAGGGGAATTTGTATACATTCTAATCTTTTAATTGTTATTAAACTATTGTATAGAAAAGCCAACAAAAATCTCCAACGATAAAAGAAATAAAAAAAAAAACTGTAGAAAAAATTACATAAAAATTCGAATTCCTAAAAATTTCCATTTATATAAACAAATTTTTAAATAAAAACTTACACGATGGATCCGTACATTTCTGTATAAATGTATCAAGAAATTCCGGTAACTCTCTCGGTTCAAAACAGCAAGTTATTAAGGCCATTATATATGTATTTTTTAAAATTATTTCATTTGTGTGTATATATAAAAATAAAATACAAATATTCACATTAATAATAATTAAATGCAAGCTTTTTGTTTACAAACAACACCATTAAACATGACACTTTTTTTTAATAGTTAAACAAAGAAAACAAAATAACAAACGGACATACAAACGTTAATAAAGGGTAAATCACAAGAATAATAATACAAGCACACACGCTTTAAGGTAAATAAACAATTTTACACACAAACATATAAACTTAAGTGCATAGGCCTTTTTTTGTTTGTTTTGCACTTACACTCGCTCTCTTTCGTTTTTTTTTACACTCTAAAAAATTGGCACAAATTTCCGTTTCCACTTCTTTTGTTTTATATTCTTAATATTTGTTTTATTATTGTTAGATTATGTGTGACTGTGTGTGTAAATTTTAAGGTTTGTTTTATTTTTGTTTTGATTGAGCATAACAAACAAGTGTGCAACAGCAACAAATTGCAAGTAGAAATAACCTTGACTTGTTTACTAGAAAATACTTTTTTCTTTTTCTAAACTTTGTTTATAATTGCATGTGTGTGATGGTCACATAGAAAGGGAGACAGAGTTAGAGAGAGAGAGAGAGAGGTTAATGGGATATTATTATTTTATTATAGAGAGAGTTAAAAATATAAACAGCTGATTTCCTTTTTTCAATTGTTGGTTGGAAATTGCTGGTTATTTTATTTAGTAATTATTATTTTTGTTATTGTTGTTGTTGGTGCTAAAAAGAACAATTGTTGATGATGAGTTTTTTTGTGTTGCTATTGTCTTTTTAATTTGCATAAATAAAAGCTTTCTTTTTAAGGCTTGTTATATATATTTTTTTTCAATTTCTTTTGTTTGGAAGAAAAGAACCCCCACACATTGTATTTGATTGTGTGTATAGTAAAGCTGTCATATTTGACATAATTAACGTTAAGAATTTTTTTCTTTTTTGCAAAAACTAGAACTTATACTTATTTGGAATTTTTATTTTATTTTATGTTTTATTATAATTTTTTTAGATTTTTTTTAACAACTTTTAAAGAAATTTCAACATATTTTATAAGTAATAATTTATGTTTTAATTTTTTAATTATAATACTGCTTTAAATGCTTTTTTTAAGTGAATTGTATTAACTTTTTTAACTTTATATAACATTTAATGTAACTTTATGTATTAATATATTATTTTTTATTCAACAATTAACAGATTTTCTTTTATTTAATTTAACAGCTTAAACTTTTATTGCTTTATTTTATTTAATTTTAATAATTTATTTAAATTATAAGATTTTCTTTACTTATATTTTTGTAAAATTTTATACACATTTTTCTAAGAAAATTATAATTCTTGTTGGAATTTTTTTTATTACTCGTTTACTTTAATAATATCTACAAACAACTGAATGCTGGTAAAAAATTGCATATAAGCTTCTTGGGTCTTTTAAGGTTTCAGAGCTTTTTGAAGGGTTGTTTTATAGCTAGCTTATAAAAGCTTTTTTTCTGACCACGAAAGCTTATAACAAAATTCATTGATAGAAAATTTCTTTCATAAATTTTATGCCTAACAGTGAGGTAGATTTGTTTAAAGTCATATGAAATTAGTGCATACATTTCAGCTTATAAAAATAAAACCAATGGGTTAATCTTCTTGAAATTTTCTTTTTTAAAGATCGTTATATTCAAGTTTTAAATTTAAAAAAAAAATAAATTTTTTACTCGTTTTAAATAAAATATTTAATATTTTCTGAAATACCCTAAATAAGAGCTTTATTGTATTTTCGCTTAATTTTTTGTTGTAATGGGTTCATTTATTTTTCAACTCTTTTGCATTTTTTACTCAGCTTTAAGTGTTATTTAAATATTATTTTACCATGATACAATATATATCAAATGGACTGAGTTGTGAACAGTTTAGTTTGATACTTTACTTTTTTGTTGTAATAATAAGAACATAGTTGAGGCCATACATATTAGAATTCGTTGTGTTTTCTAATGATAGTAAGGAATCTTTTCTGACGGTACTCATTTGCGTACATTTCTCTGTTAAAAGTATCATTTTTGTCAGACCAAAAGTTGATTCAACAATCTAAATTTTTTTTACACGATATTTATCTTATAAGTTTCCCATTACATTAGTGATGTTGAATTCATGACCAGTATATACCTTTTATTACCCTTTAGTCAGCATTCATATTTTTGAAAAAAATTAGTCCCAATAATTTGCGTCCTCTTTTTTGCCTTCACATTTTTCTAGCGTTCTAATTAGGAACTTTTTTTTTTTACTTCATGGATCTTCAGGCTTGCTTTTTTTAAACATTTTGATATAGAGCAATATAAAGAATAAGTCACCTTCCATCCAGTGATGTAAAGATTTTCTCTCAAAATTCATATTATTTTGACTGCGATCTTAAAGTTTGTAAATCAATTTTTTCTTTTTATAATCCAAAAAACTGAATTTTCCAACTCACATGCACTCCTAGCAATTTTTTTATGTGGTCGATATGTGTTTTGGTTTTAAATTTAAATTATTCGCTTGCATAAATTTTGTTAAACTTTAATTTTAAGAAAAACTAATCGTGCTATTATAGCAAAATTTTTCACATAGTTATTGAGAATAATAGCAAATGTAAACAAGTTAGCGGTTTTATTTTTTTTATAATAAAAGTTATAAGCCCGTGTGCACTGATTTTTTCGTGCGCAGTACTTATATTGTAAACTTTATAAACTAAGCCACTGGAATTATGTTAAAACATTTTATACAAATACAATATAAATAGAAAATGTGTAACCATTATTAGATATCAATTACTCAAGTTTAGAATTGCGCTTAAATTGTGCCAAATATTTTTAATGTTATATCCAGCAATTTTCTAAAGAATACCAAAAAATGTTCTAACACATTTAAATAAATTATACTCCAACACAACTTTCTTTTCTATAAAAAAAGTAACTTCTTTCATACAAAACAACGCAAACATTTCTATATAATTCTAGCAACTTTATTTTCAATGAATCACCAATTTTTTGTCAAAGCTTTTGTTATGGATATTAGATTTTTTTTATTGTTTAAAATAAAACTATTTCAAAATATTCTAAGAGGGTATGATTGTACTTTAAAGTTTGTCTTTTATTTCTTATTTAGTTTTTTGGAGTTAAGGAGAAATTTTGATGATGTAAGTTAAAGGCATTAAGCATAAAAAAATGTAATAAAATTTTAATGATTTGGCCAGCATCAAAAACAATTTTTTCATTAGATTCATACATTTATTCTAAGGTGTGTGTGATCATTGTTTTATATCTTCTCTAAAATAGACTATAAATTTTTAAACAAATTTTTGGCATTATTGCCTTATTTTTATGATCTAGATTTAATTAAATAAAAAAGAGACAGTTATTTATTTTTTATTGTTGTAGATGTGATTGATAAAAGTTTCTTGATTGTTTGGAGGCATCATAAAAATCATGTGGTATTTAGTTTTCTTAGATTTTAAGCATAAGACGTCTGTTATTTGCATAAGCAAAAAAAAAAAAAAAATGGAAGTGTTATATTCAGCTGGGCCGAATCTTTTATACCCTTTACAAAATCCATGTATATTACATAACAGAGAACCAAGCCGGCCGGGTCAAAATCGGTGTCGTCTCCACCGGTTGAAATGGCGCAAGGTAAGCCGCTGATGCAATAGGCTGCGCTGAAGACACAAATTCTATTTTATATTTTATTCTTTGTATTTTTTGGACCTCAGAGCCATTTTTGAGTTACATTTTATTTTTTCTGATAAATAGACTTCGATAGAAGAGTTTATAGTCTCTCCTATAGAAGAGTTTATAGTCTCTCCTATAGAAGAGTTTATAGTCTCTCCTATAGAAGAGTTTATAGTCTCTCCTATAGAAGAGTTTATAGTCTCTCCTATAGAAGAGTTTATAGTCTCTCCTATAGAAGAGTTTATAGTCTCTCCTATAGAAGAGTTTATAATCTCTCCTATAGAAGAGTTTATAGTCTCTCCTATAGAAGAGTTTATAATCTCTCCTATAGAAGAGTTTATAGTCTCTCCTATAGAAGAGTTTATAGTCTCTCCTATAGAAGAGTTTATAGTCTCTCCTATAGAAGAGTTTATAGTCTCTCCTATAGAAGAGTTTATAGTCTCTCCTATAGAAGAGTTTATAATCTCTCCTATAGAAGAGTTTATAGTCTCTCCTATAGAAGAGTTTATAATCTCTCCTATAGAAGAGTTTATAGTCTCTCCTATAGAAGAGTTTATAATCTCTCCTATAGAAGAGTTTATAGTCTCTCCTATAGAAGAGTTTATAATCTCTCCTATAGAAGAGTTTATAGTCTCTCCTATAGAAGAGTTTATAATCTCTCCTATAGAAGAGTTTATAGTCTCTCCTATAGAAGAGTTTATAGTCTCTCCTATAGAAGAGTTTATAATCTCTCCTATAGAAGAGTTTATAATCTCTCCTATAGAAGAGTTTATAGTCTCTCCTATAGAAGAGTTTATAGTCTCTCCTATAGAAGAGTTTATAATCTCTCCTATAGAAGAGTTTATAGTCTCTCCTATAGAAGAGTTTATAATCTCTCCTATAGAAGAGTTTATAGTCTCTCCTATAGAAGAGTTTATAATCTCTCCTATAGAAGAGTTTATAGTCTCTCCTATAGAAGAGTTTATAATCTCTCCTATAGAAGAGTTTATAGTCTCTCCTATAGAAGAGTTTATAATCTCTCCTATAGAAGAGTTTAAAGTCTCTCCTATAGAAGAGTTTATAATCTCTCCTATAGAAGAGTTTATAATCTCTCCTATAGAAGAGTTTATAGTCTTTCCTATAGAAGAGTTTATAATCTCTCCTATAGAAGAGTTTATAGTCTCTCCTATAGAAGAGTTTATAGTCTCTTCTATAGAAGAGTTTATAGTCTCTCCTATAGAAGAGTTTATAATCTCTCCTATAGAAGAGTTTATAGTCTCACCTATAGAAGAGTTTATAATCTCTCCTATAGAAGAGTTTATAGTCTCTCCTATAGAAGAGTTTATAATCTCTCCTATAGAAGAGTTTATAGTCTCTCCTATAGAAGAGTTTATAATCTCTCCTATAGAAGAGTTTATAGTCTCTCCTATAGAAGAGTTTATAATCTCTCCTATAGAAGAGTTTATAGTCTCTCCTATAGAAGAGTTTATAATCTCTCCTATAGAAGAGTTTATAATCTCTCCTATAGAAGAGTTTATAATCTCTCCTATAGAAGAGTTTATAATCTCTCCTATAGAAGAGTTTATAATCTCTCCTATAGAAGAGTTTATAGTCTCTTCTATAGAAGAGTTTATAGTCTCTTCTATAGAAGAGTTTATAGTCTCTCCTATAGAAGAGTTTATAGTCTCTTCTATAGAAGAGTTTATAGTCTCTTCTATAGAAGAGTTTATAGTCTCTTCTATTGAAGAGTTTTTAATCTCTTATATGCAGGAGTCTATAATCTCTTATATGCAACAGTTTATAATCTCTTACATGCAAGAGTTTATATTATCTCCTAAGAAAGATTTTATAATCTCTTGAGTAGAATAGTTTAATATGTCTTTTTAAAAAGTAGCATTATATATATTTTCTGTATTATCTTCTGCTCAGTTATCTATTTCCTCTTCCAATTTTTCACTCACGCATCTAGGGATTTATTTATTAGGTCGACACTCGCTATTTAAATTTGAAATTATTGACAACATCTAATAACTGCTGTTTATTTAACCCATTAGGCATTTAAAAAATTTTCAAAACCATTCACCCCCAACTCTTAAACATATTTTGGCGGCTTTTTGATTTTTGTTCTTTCAAATTAAATAATTTTGCTTATATTTTTTTTCTTTCTGCCAATTTATACGGTTTAATTACCAACGAGCTCCACCCGAAAGAAAAAAAATTCTTTAAAGTGGTAACTGGTAATTAATCAAGCCTAAGGAAGTTCATAATAAATCATTGTTTTTTTTTACTTTTTTTTTTTTTGGAAAAGAAATAAAATTGATTATTAACCTTGAGTAGCCTTATGATATATATAGAGAGCCTAATACTTATTTTGTAATAAAAATTAAACGAAATAAAATTACAACAATTTTTTTCACACTGCTGTATTCTTCATTAGTGGACTGACGCTGCTTTGACTGTCAAAAAACTTTATTTGATTTTAACAAAAGAAATAATAAAAATTTGAAGCCTGTGGTCAATATTTTTACATAGTTATTTAATAAAAATGTTTGTTATTGTTTCTGTTAATTTATTTTGCAGTCTTTGGCCTATAATTATTTAACGATTCATGTTTGTTGTTGCTTTTTTTATTTTTAAATTAATAAATTATTTAAATCTTAACGTAGTGTCTATACTAGACAATTTTTTATTAAGAAAAACATTAAAATCAACGTGAATTTATGCAAGTTTTAAACAGTTGTACAAAAACAACAACAAAACGAGTTCATTAATGATTTTTATATATGCAGTTTGACATGTGTATCAACCAAAAATAATAATTAGTTGTTTAAATGAGGTTACCTTGTATAGGTTCGTCCTGATTTTTACGTTTGCTTTGACAAAAAATTATCTAGTATATACTCCACGTTACGTAGTGTCTATATTAGAAAAAAATTTATTACAGTCAGTGCGAATTTATACAAGGTAACCTTAGTTAAATAGCTGATTGTTAAATCTGTCAAACAGAGATGCAAGCCGATTAAAAATTTTCGATGGCCGCTGAGTGGCAAAAATTTTCGGCGGCTTAAAAGCCCTGTGTGTACGGATTTTTTTATCAAATGTAAAAATTTTTCGTCTGAGCCATTTATAAATTACAAAATTTTATGTTTATTATATTTTATTAGAATATTAAATAAAGGTAAATATTATTCATATGATAAACTTAAAATCTAGAAAGGAATTTAATAAAATCCATCAGATTTGTATATAAAATTTGTACGTAAAATATATTAACTAAAAAAAATTCAGAATAGAACGCAAGAATATTACGAACTTTAAGATTAAAACTATAAAAATTTTAGTAATTTACATTAGACAATTTTATATCAAGACAAACGTCCAACTTAACACGAATTTGTGGAAGGTGGCAGCGGCTGCATAAAAACAACAATAGGGCGTATTCATTATTGTTTTTTATATATGCAGTTTGACAACTGTAACAAACAAAATAATAATCAGCTGTTTAACTTAGGTTACCATATATATATATTAGCACTGATTTTGATATTTGTTTTGATAAAAATTTGCCTAATGTAGACACTAGGTTAAACTGCGAAATAGTATACTTTCAAATTCATTTAAATAGAAAAATTCTATTGTTAACTATTTATCAGTTAAAATTATTGTTTTTTTATTTTACTTTTAATATTTATGATTTTAAAAATGATTTTATAAAACCTTATTGGTTTTGAAGATTGGTCTTATCTAAGTGGTTATTGTTGACGTGGACAAATAACTGCCTTTTAACAGTAAAAGGACTCAGACGACTGAAATACGTTCTCCTGTCATAGAAAATAATTATTAAAAAATACTTGAAAAAATTCACTTGGTTTTAACGTTAAAACAAAAACTGTAATTCAATGTAAAAAAAAAATAATCATTATTGGATTAGGTCTGGCATAAAATATTTAGCCATTAAAAAACAAAACAAAATAAATAGTAACTAGTAATCGAAAAAGCAAAAAAAAAAAAAAAAAATCGATTGAATCTAAAAGTTGACTTAAGATTGTTACATAAAATCGGCTGAGCAGCTATCCGCCAGCCGCGCCGTTACGGCTTGCATATGTGCTGTCAAACTGCATACATAAAAAATATTAATGAATTCGCCTTATTTTTGTCTTTGTGCAATTGCTTCCACCTTGTCCAAGAGCACTTAATCAATATATTAATGACTTAATATAGAAAAGGCGTATCTCGACTTTTCGTAATTTTACAGGAGAAGGAAAAAAACTGAATAAAACTTAAGAAAATTTAAATATAAAAAATTTTTATACAGTTTTAATTCAAAACAAGGAATGAAATAAACGCTGGCTTTTATTGTTTTTACTTCCTAAGAAGTTATCTTAGATTTATTTTTGAAAATAAATGTGAAGTTAGGGCTTTTTTCAATAATTTAAAAATGGAATAAACTAATGCTATAATTGAAGTTTTAATGTTATAATTGAAGTTTTAATTAGAAAAAATTAATATTTCATAGTCTATTGCAAAAAGCTGCAAAATATAATTTTTAAGATAAATTTTCATAAAAATGTTAGCAATCTTATGGCAGCCTTGTTTTTAGATCATGTAAATCATACCATTTTTTTAGAAAAGCTATTTTTTTTCCTTAAAAATACAGTCAGAGGAGATATAACAAATAGTAGATATCAATCTTTGGGGGAGTAACTAGTATTCATCAGTATATTAGTTTTGAAATAAATTATTTCTAATGATTCGTATTCCAAGGCTGGAACTATGTTTACTATAATCTCTCCAGTGCTTCTTCCTGAAGTTTGAGATAACGTTTTTGATGAATGATAAACATGGCTTGCCTAGTTGCCTAGGATGATTTTTTTCACACTTTTATAAATACTCACATACTGCTCACCTTCTATTCGCTTTTTTATTTTCATTTTGCTTCCATTATTTGAGTCTTTTGCACAAATCCCTTTATTAAAAACTTTAATATAAGAACTTTCCAACACAAGAACAAACAATGTTTGGAGATACGAATTTTTCAAAAAATTATTTTCATTATAAATTCTAGGAAATTTCTTAAAAAAACATTAAAATAATAAATTATACTTCAAATGAGTTAGGGCTTTTTCTTTAAAAATATATTTGAAATAAGTTAGGGCTTTTATCTAAATGCCTATAAATCCGTTATTTGCAGTCATTAGATAGTGGTCTACCGGAATACATAAAAAACATGATTTCAAGAAGAATCAAAATACGCCATTTCTATATTAAACCAACGATATATATATATATATATATATATATATATATATATATATATATATATATATATATATATATAATACTCGTATTTAAGCCAATTTATTAATTCTTTTTTTTTACTTTAGTTTTTTGAAGATTCTTTAACAGTCTTGGCTTTTTTATGTCCAAAAATATTCTTGTATTTGTAAAGTGGGCGTTTCAATATGTTGATATATTTTGCTTTCTTCCATAATTATTATTTTTTTTAAAGAATATTGAAACATTTAATGAAGTTGTCGCCTAAGTATGGTAACATTTAATGTGACCAAATTATTTAATGACTACTTTACCTTGTCATGTGTGTGTGTGTGTGTGAGTGCGCGTGCATATTGTGCTTGTGTAAGTGTTTCAAATTCTGTTTAATGTTTGTTCTTTTAGAAATTGGAGCGATATTTAATTGCAGATAATATTTTAAATTATAATAAAACTACACTGGTACAAGAGTGACAAAAGTGTTTCTCTTTTAAATTTCCAAATTGAAACTAGAATCAGCAATAGGTTCTTTTGGCTATTATTCCAGTAAGTTAGAATTAGTACTTTAAAGAATTTATTATAAAGAAATTAGTAAAAATAAAAGAACAAACAAACATTTGTTTTAATTAATTTAATTAATTTTAATTAAAAGTAAATTTAAATGGCTTTCATATATATTTTTTATTATTTACATATTTTTTACAACATCAACTTAGATGCAGATTTAAAACCTAATACGTTCTCTATATTAAATTTAAAAAAGGACTTTAATAAAAATCTTATCCTTTCTAAACCTTCGTGTTTTGCTCCCACAAATTAAATTCCTCAACAATTTTTCATATGAAATAAAATAAAAGAAATAAAAGAGAAAATACAAAATTATTAAAAAATTATCTTAAAAATGCTATAAAAATAAAAAGTTATGTTTGAAACAATTATATGCTAAAATATGCCATAAAAGGTAAAATATGCAAAAATATACACTTACAAATCGATGCGAAAATGTTTTATTTTTTACGAAACGGATAAATAAATATTTTATAGGTATCTTCTTTCATAACACGGCGGTTTCACTTGTTATGAGCAAAAACAGGAAAATCAACTTTTTGAAGTCCATATATACTAGGCTACTGAAGATCAATCAAAATCTAAACCAGCAAACAGCGGTAGTCTTCACCGACCAATTATTTCGGCAGAGGTTGATTGTTAAAATAGCGCAGACCATTTAAAAAATATGTAAAAAAAAGTGAGAGACAGAACAATTTTTCTTGCCGCAATTCTGAGTTCGTAGGAGAAAGAGAGAGAGAGAGAGGAGAAGGGAATACTAAGCTTTTACATTCTCTTTACCTCTCTCGCCTACGAGGTCAGAATTTCGGCACGAAAAGTTGCTGTGTGTCAACACCGACTATTTCAAGATGAAAGTTATTGATAGTGTTTAATAACCAGTGTTGCCAGTTTAGCCTTTTTTAGGATAAATCTACCCTCAAAAATTTCGTTTATCTTCTAGCTTTTTTCTAGCCTTTTTTGATTCTTAAAATTGCCTTAAAAAGGCTAAAATTTTTGTATTTCTACAAAGAAGAAAATAATTTCTTACTTGCTTTTATTAATTTTTTTTTGCTTTACAGAATCATCCATTGAAGTATTTTTGCGTATTAAATCACACAAAAAATCGATATTACTTATATTGAACAAAAATTTTCGCTTCATTATACAAATCAGACATAACCTAACTTATTTTATTGACTTACTTAATCAATTATTAGAATTATTTTTTAATAAACTTTATTAACCATAGAAACTATTTTTGAATATAATTAAAAATATTATAAAAGCGAAAAAGGAATTATAATTAAAAAATGACGAAAAATCACTTCAAAATATTAGGTCATTTCTCATATGAAATATAACCCAAATTTGTATAAGAATTTTGTGGGCGATTTTTTATTGGATCATTTTTTTGGCAGTTGTTCTGTGTTTTATTAAAACTTATTACAATATCTTAAAAAAATATTTAAAACTAATGAGAACAAAGAAAAAAAAAAAAAAAAAATAATAAAATAAAATAATTTATACAAATATATAAGCTTTTTTCTGGCCTTATTTTTTGGGGCATTTCGTCTTTTCTGACCTTTTTTAAAGTCCAATTTAATTTCTTTTTTCTCACCTCCTGGCAACACTGTTCATAACTATAAGCACACTTAACTAAAAACTTAAAATTTTTTGAAACGGAAAGAAAAATATATAAAGAATTTAAATTAATAAGTACGTAGAGTTATATTTTTAAATATTGGAAGAAATTATCACTGGCGTTCATTTCGCCAGTGTTGCCATTATTTTTTCGCTTAAGGACCTATATGCATCAATTATTGGTTATTTTGGATGAAAGCACTTTCATATATCTGATTTCCAAGGTAAATCCGACGGAGTAACATTATTCAAAAATTTTTAAATGAATTCTGATACGGAAATCATGCTGGCAATTAAAAAAAAAATTATATTCTTGTAATGTATCCATATTTTGGTTAGGTCCAATTGTGTGGATTAAGGCGTTTGTTTTGATGGAAATTTGGCTTATATCTGCGAAAATTTTCCCTTATATACTCAAATGTACTTTAAAGAATTTGTGAAATGGCTAGAAGAAGCCACTACAACCATACAGAGAAATGATTCACCACCAAAATGTATTTTTGTGGAAATGTGAAAAATCCTTTCGTAGGTCCCTCCCATAATTATTAAACGTGGCCCAGATGGGTTAAGTTAAATTTCTCCAAATAAAAAAAGATATAGTACTGGTATTCTAAAGCATTTTCAACATTTTATTTAAATACATTTCATAGACAGGTTTGCAATACGTTTGAAATCTTCTATCTATGCTGAAGTAATGGTTGAACTGAAGTTTTTTCGCATACACGACGGTTTTCAAGAGTGTTTAGATAACAAACTTGTTTCAATCGTGGGAAATTTTTGTAGATATGAACCAATTTTCCATCAACACAAATGCTTCAGTCCACACTATTTGTCTGACAAAAATATGGTTACATTACAGAAATATATATTTTTTAAATTGCCTGCATGATTTCCGGATCAGAAATTATTTGAAAGCACTTGAGGAATGTTAGTCCGACGGATTTATCCTGAAAATCAAATATATGAATTTATATATTGAAGTACAATTCTAAAATTTAAAATCTAAAAAAATGTACTAATAAAATTATAAACTTTCAAAACAGTAAAATTTTTTAAATTCAAAGTTTTGGTTTCAATTTAAAACAAATAACAATTTGAGATAAGGTGCTATTTTTCCAATATGTACCTATTTTCAAAAAAAGGCCAAAAACGTCAATATTCAAATAGTACCTTTCGTCACACAATTTTTCAAAATAAAAGTGTTGGTTTCAATTTAAAACAAGAAAAAATTAAAAAAAAAAAATAAAAATGAAATAAAATAATAAAAAATAAATAAATGAAATAAATAAATAATAAATATTTTGAAAACAGTAGAAAAAAGTGATACTCTTTTAAATGAAGTACTATTTTTTCAATATGTACCAATATATTTCAAAAATGCCAATTTTTTTAAATAACTAGTAGTTTCAATTACACAGTAAATAAAAAAAAAAAAATGGTAATAAATTTGCATTACCTAAACTTGGATTGATTCAATGTATAGAAAAATTATATTTTATTATTATTTATATTCTATTTAAATGAATTTGCAGTTTAAATTAATAAAATTTTTATAGTTTTAATCTTAAAGTTCGTAATATTCTTGCGTTCTATTCTGGATATGCAATGTATAGAAGCTTTCAGAAAAATAGTCTAATTCTAATTGTTATAATACGGGATAAGCTATAGGGTGTCAAATGTGAACACCTCGAGTATGAACAATTTTTAAGAGCAAATGAATAGAAATTAAGGACGAATTTGATGATTTTTAAAATTTAAGAAAGAAATTGACGAGCTAAAGAAAACTAGAAAACATTCTTCACACTTAAGTTATCTCTTACAGTTACAAAATATATTTTTGATTTTTTGCCTTGGCTATTTTTTTTTTCGTATAATATAGAAGTTTTTGTTTTTCCATAATATAGAAGTGAAATCCTGTGATTTTCAATATTTTCTAAACTAACATGTTGATTTTTTTTTGGATTATCGTCTAGACGCACATTGGGGTAAAAGGGGTCGAAAATGGCGCTTAATTCAGGGAAAGGTGATATTAATATTTTAATGTTTACATTTTGTTTTTATATTGATCATTAAGTAAAAAAATGCCTTTTTGGAATTTTAAGATTTTTTTTTGAGAGAATTCTGATATTCGTTCGTCTGTTTGTTAATTTTTGCAAATTTTAAATTCCTTTGATTTTTGGAGTCAATAAAGATATTGTCTTCAAATTTTCTTTAATAGATAGATAATTTTGTTTTTTAACTAATTACAAATATATATATATATATATATATATATATATATATATATATATATATATATAAAATCGGTCAAAAATGTTGGTCTATGTATGATATAGTTGAAATTTCAAATTGATATAACTCGAAAAATATTTGAGATGAATTGTATAATGCAAGCGTGTTTTTAAAATATC
The DNA here is from genome assembly GCA_932274085.1 of Protocalliphora azurea. Lineage (NCBI taxonomy): Eukaryota > Metazoa > Arthropoda > Insecta > Diptera > Calliphoridae > Protocalliphora > Protocalliphora azurea. The sequence goes on from OW026521.1 coordinate 29,167,552, forward strand.
TTATCAAGAGCTTTAGGGTGATATAAAAATCTTTGAAATTGGATAAGGAACAAATTTGGCTAGTGGTTAAAAATTAATAATAAAAATTATAATAAATTTTATATCAGAAGGCTCAAAATAAGGGCCCTCATAGTTCCGCTTCTGAGATGTATGTAGGGTTATCCTTTTTAAGAAGTTAGAAATTTATTTCCAAAAATCTTCGATTCTGTCCCACTTTGAAATGTTTGATAAAGCAATAAAAAAAGTATGAGTACAACTAAACTTTTTCCACAAAAATTTTAATTTCTTAAATCGGGTTTTATATATGCACTATCTTTTTCAGAATATTAAAACAGACAATACGTTCTATTAAAAGAGTTTATGGTTCCATTTTAAAATTTTGCTTTAAGAAACTTTTTCATCAATATCTAAAATATTTTTCTAACTTTGACAGATCAGTACAAAAAAAAAAAAAAAAAAAAAAAAAACTACGCATCCTAAATCAATTATTTCTATTGTTATTGATGCATAAGAAAAGTTAATTTTAATTCAATTAAACTCCACTTTTGACACATTCTATCCCCAAATGATCCATGAGAAACGACACTGTTAGACAAAAAAAAAATCCTCCTTTAAATAAAAATAGGTGGACTAGATTTAATTAATATAAAAATATTTAAAATGCTGCTTATTAACTAACTATAAGTTATAAAAGTTATTCGGAAGTTTATTAGTGTATTAATTGATGACTAATGTTTAATATAAAATAGGCTGAAAATTAAAACGTGTGCTATTATTATTCTATAGATATCTACTATTTATTCAATAGTTTTTATCTGAGTAACAGTTTAAAAATAATTTTAATTTATTTCTGTCATAAATTTCATAATTTTATTTATAAAAATATTTCAATTTAAATATCATTATTAGCTCTGTTCCCGTACACTGAACTGGGAGTATGCGGAATTCCAATCTTACCGAAAAGAGTTCCCGTACTAGAAAATTGGGTAAATGAGAGCGATTTTGTGAAAATAGTATTCTTCTTGCACGAAACAGCCCAGACTTTTTCTTCGGGAAGACAATAAAACAATAAAAAAATACATAACGAACGAAAAGAAAAACAATTTTGTTTGAGAACATTTTGTTTAAAACAAAAGAAAATAAATTAAAAACATTTAAAATACTCTGAAATTGAATGTTGAAATTAAATTCTTTATGAATTTGACGTTTTCATTCTCGGTAAATAATATGGTCTAAGGCACAAAGAGAGGATGTAAAATTTTAATGTGTTGGTGTATTTGGTTTGTTTAAGCTTTTTGTTGCGAATATGTTTGTTATATCTAACATTCAAAAAATAATAATTTTTTTACGCTCTTTGTTATGTATTTTGTTTTTGTTTTTATTTAATCATGCGACATGAACCCATCGTATTGAAAGCTAGAACAAAAATAAATGATTTTGTGTTTTTTATTTGCTCTCAATTGTTTAGCTTCGTTAAGCTTTGTGTTGTGTATGTGAAAATCCCGAAAACACTCGGCTCCGGAGTGCTATGGGCACCGGTGTCTGGTTTATGATGTTTCAGTACTTTTATATATTTTTGTATTTTTGTGAGAGCAAAAGTACGTAAACAAACCTATTATTTCTGTATTTTTTAAGAAAATATTTAACAACAGATATTTTGAAGAAGCACAGACCTTTTACATTATTTATTTGAATTATGCTTTTGGAATTTTAATAATCTATCTACAAAATTGAAATAAGTAACAACTCGACATATCAATTTTTTTGGCGTCACCTATGGTCATTATCGTCATCTACATGATCATTAACAACAGTAATGATCATCATGATCAAAAGTAAAAAAACAAAAAAAGAAAATAATAATAATAAATAAATAAGTATAACGTGAGCAACGAAAATCCACAACCATTAATGGCAGTTGAACGTCACATGCGTAAATGTTTTAATAACAAGTGTAAAACGAATAATTGGAGAAGTATGCTACAGTCGTTTTAGTTATAATAATGATTGATTTTTAATATGATAATAGAAAAAAAGCTGAAGCTAAAATATTTAAAGCTAAAAATATTAATATTAATGTTTAGATTAATTAACAGTTTTAAATATTAAAATTTGACAAGTAAAATATACTGTAGTAAAACTTTGGAGTCGACCTCTATCTCCCATCAAGCTTTTTTATGATCATTCAGTTTTAAGACTCTTTTCTTCCTTTGTTTTTATTCGCTTAAGAATACTGGTAACATATTACACAAACCATCATGCTGATAATGTTTTCAATATTATTTTGCCAAAAATGTTTTAATTTTTTTTTCTACCTTCAATACAAAACATTTTTAAATTAATTTTATTTGTTTTTTTTTAATTCTTTTCATTACGTGTATTTCGAGTAGCTAAATAAGGCCACATTGAATGAAATTTTCCTTAGAAATCTTAATTTAAGATAAACGCTTAAAAAAGAAACAAAATAAACAATTTTGATTGAATACAAGAGATATTATATTCAGTTTTAAATAATTAAACTGTTATGGTTTTATAAGGACATACATATTACTATTCTAACAGAATGGTAAGAATTTTGGTTATAATTAAAATATATTTTTGTATGCATGAAATAGGTCTTAGGTTCAAATTTCGCACGCTATTGTGAGTGCACTCGGAGACCGTTAGGTCAATTGTGTTACACTGAAATTATTCTAAGAATTCAGAAAATATTTCTAAAAAGACATAGGGAATTTCAAAAAGTTTAAAATTAAAATAAAATAGTTCATGGTTGACCCGAAGGGATAATTAGTAGTGAGTTTGTCTGTCAGCCTAGAGAAGTTGGTTCGATTCCCACCAGAGACTGTGGTCTTCATTATTCTAAATAAATAAAGGAGTAAATAAATAAATAAATAAATAAATGAATAAAAAGTAAGTAAAATGAATGAATAAAAAAAGTTAATATAAAATAATATATTATATTTAATATAAAATATATAAATAAATAAAAAATAAATAATAAAAAATGATTAAAAAAATGACTAAAAAATAAATAAAAAATTAAAGAAATAAATAAACAAATAAATAAATGAATTAAAAGTAAAAAAAATAAATAAAGAAATAAATAAATAATAAAAAATAAAAAAATAAATAATTAAATAAATAAAAAATAAATAATTAAATAAATAAATAACTAAATAAAAAACAAAAAGGTTAATAAATAAATAAATAAACAAATAAACAAATAAATAAAAAACCAAACAAATAAATAAATAATAAATAAATAAATAAAAAAGAAAATAAATAAAAAAATGAATAATTAAATAAATAAATAAAGAAATAAATAAAAAATAAATAAAAAAGTAAATAAATAAAGAAAAATAAAAAAATAAATATTATATACTTAAATAAATAAATAGATAAATAAATAAAAAATAAATAATAAAAAATGACTAAAAAAATGACTAAAAAAATGACTAAAAAAATGACAAAAAAATAAATAAAAAATTAAAAAATTAAAGAAATAAAGAAACAAATAAATAAATGAATTAAAAGTAAAAAAAATAAATAAAGAAATAAAGAAATAATAAAAAATAAAAAAATAAATAATTAAATAAATAAAAAATAAATAATTAAATAAATAAATAACTAAATAAAAAACAAAAAGGTTAATAAATAAATAAATAAATAAACAAATAAATAAAAAACCAAACAAATAAATAAATAAGAAATAAATAAATATAAAAAAAATAAATAAAAAAATTAATAATTAAAAAAATAAATAAAAATGAATAATTAAAAAAATAAATAAATAAAGAAAAATAAATAATAAATAAATAATTAAATAAATAAATAAATAAAAAAGTAAATATAAAAAAACTAAATAAAAAATAAATAATTAAATAAATAAATAATAAATAAATAAAACTAAAAAGTTAATAAATAAATAAACAAATAAATAAAAAATAAATAAATAAAAAATAAATAAAAAAGTAAATAAATAAAAAAATAACAAATAAATAATTAAATAAATAAAAAATAAATAGTAAATAATAATAATAAAAATGAATTAGTAAAAAATAAATAAATAGATAAATAAAGAAAAATAAATAATAAATAAATAAATAAATAAAAAAGTAAATACAAAAAAAAATAATAAATAAATAATTAAATAATTAAATAAATAAAAAATAATAAATAAATAAATAAAAAAAATATATAAATAAAAAAGAAAATAAATAAAAAAATGAATAATTAAACAAACAAAAAATAAATAAAAATAAATAATCAAAAAAAATAAATAAATAAATAAATAAAGAAAAATAAATAAATAATAATTAATAAAGAAATAATTAAATAAATAATTAAATTAATAAATAAATAATTAAATAAATAAATAAATAGAAAAGTAAATACAAAAAAAAAAAATTAAATAAAAAATAAATAATTAAATAAATAAAAAATAAATAATAAATAAATAAATAAAAACTAAAAAGTTAATAAATAAATAAACAAATAAATAAAAAATAAATTAAAAAAGTAAATAAATAAAGAAATAACAAATAAATAATTAAATAAATAATAAATAAATAAAAATGAATAAGTAAAAAATAAATAAATAAATAAAGAAAAATAAATAATAAATAAATAATTAAATTAATAAATAAAAAATAAAAAAGTAAATACAAAAAAATAAATAAAAAATAAATAATTAAATAAATAAAAAATAATAAATAAATAAATAAAAAATATAAAGTTAATAAATAAATAAACAAATAAATAAAAAATAACAAATAAAGAATTAAATAAATAAAAAATAAATAATAAATAAGTAAAAATTAATAAGTAAAAAATAAATAAATAAAAAAAGAAAAATAAATAATAAATAAATAATTAAATTAATAAATGAAAAATAAAAAAGTAAATACAAAAAAAAAAATAATAAATAAAAAATAAATAATTAAATAATTAAATAAATAAAAAATAAATAATAAATAAATAAATAAAAAATATAAAGTTAATAAATAAATAAACAAATGAATAAAAAATAAATAAACATATAAGTAAATAAAAAATAAATAAAAAAGTAAATAAATAAAAAAATAACAAATAAATAATTAAATAAATAATAAATAAATAAATAAGTAAAAAATAAATAAATAAAAATAAATTGTATAAAGTTTTCGAGAAAAAAAATCAAGACCTGATAGAGAAAAGTTGATAGGATATTCATGTTTAATACGTCAAATTCCATCCAGTCCACCTATTCTTGTTTAAGGAAGGATGTTTCTGCCGACCAATGAAATTTTAAGATATTTTAATAAAATTTAGCAAAAATAATTGTTTTGTTAAAAAAAACCATTGGTAAAAGATATTAAAGTGGTTATGGGCGATTTTTAATAAACAGAAAACTGTTTTAAAATTACCAATTCATTCTAAATTAATCTTTATAATATTTTACTGACTTCTTAGAAAATGTGGATCGTTAATTCTAAAAAAAAAATAAATTTTGATCGTTTTTGCTTCGTTTTTTAGTTATTTGGAGGTCTTGAAACCTTTTTTGTTTTAAGTGGGGTCTAGCTATTAAAACCTATTTCAATAATATGAAATTAATAATGGTATATTTGAAATTTAACCAATTAAAATATCATTTTTTAGGCTTTTAAATTTCTACCAAATTTTTAAATTATCTTATTAAGTCTTTTTAAAAATAAAAGACGTTAATCTTAAAATCATACAACATAAATAAATTCAAATTATTACTTTTTTTCTTTAATTTTATTATTATTACTTTTTTATTTGCACAAGGATAATCTCTTTATTAAATGTTGCCAGACATTCATTCAATATGAAAATAAAAACATTATTTTGCAAGATTTATTTATTTAACATATTTTTGAATAGTATGACTCATTCACGCAATAAAAGTCATTCGGTTTTGATTTCAACATTCATTTTAACTAAATCAAGTAACTAGTTTTTCTTAATATTATTTTTTTTATTTAATATTTTGTGCATTTTTTACTGGTGCTGTTGTTGCCTTATGTAATTGGAAATAAAATAAACAAAAAAATCTTAAAAAATCTTTCTTAGCTGGAAAATTTGTTAGTTTAGCACACAGTCCGCGCACGACTTTGGGTTTAAGATTGTTGGCATACTAAACTAGTTCCTAATATTTTTGCCATTTTTTTTATTTTCTTGATATCAAATGTTTAGTTTTTTTCTTTATTTTTGGGAATGGATTGTAAATATCACACAAAACTTTTGAAAGAAAAAAAGTTGTTACAAAAACACAAATTTTTTGGTAATTTAATACCGATTGGATTTGGCAAAAAAAAAACACAACACAAAAATAATAAAAATAAAAGGAAATTAACAAAATGAAAAATAAATTAATTTGTAAAATTGTAAAGAAAATATTTATTAAAATAGGAGATATAAAATTAAATAATATTTTCTTTAATAAAAATCGAAGGGATATTGAAATTAACTATTTAGTTTAGAAGAAAATTTTCTAATTGAAATGTTTAATAAATTATTTTTTTTTATGAATTTAACAAAGAAAAATAAAAATTAATTCATTAGCAAATTGAGCAAAATAATTTGTTTACTGGTTAATTTTGGAATATTTTGTAAATAAATCTATAATTTCTAATCGGTTAGTTCGATTTACATAAAAGTTCATACAATCGAAGTCAAGGTGTATTCGAGTTTAAGTTTTGTATACATATTCTGCAGACTTTTCAGGAGCACCGCTATGGGGTCTCAAAATATATTTTTTCTTATCCGATTTCAAAGATTTTATATATATACTTATTTAAAATGATTATGTACATATCGCTCATTTGCTGCAATAACGTCATAATTCACCGGAATTTTAAAAATGTTATTGAGGAGATACATCAAATCGGGATTTCGTTCCTTTATAATATGGTAGACACTTGAAAAGATGTGTTTTGATGAATCTTCTATTCCCTACCAATGATTGAAAATCGCGGATCAAGTACATTTGGCCCAAAAAGAGTTTTGTTTTTTTTTTCTCGAAATAGATTAAAATGTTTTTATCATGAGCTCGTTATAAAAAAAACATTTATATATTCATTTATATATTCATTTATGTATTATTTATATATTCTGCATAAATCTCACCCCTATGTGTACTTTTTATACATCACACATTGGGGTAAAAGAGGCCAAAAATGGCGCTTAAATTCAGGGAAAGGTGATATCAATATTTTAATGTTTACATTTTTTTATATTAATCACTAAGTAAAAAAATTAATTTTTTGAATTTTAAGATTGTTTTGAGAGATTTCTAATGTCCGTCCGTCCCTCCGTCTGCTTGGTAATTTTTACAATTTTCGAAAATTCGAAATTCGTAATAGTTTATTTGGGTAAACAACATATTAGAGGTACCTTAACCTGAGCCACCATAGCTCCGCTCTTGAGATATATGTAGGGCCCTACTTCCATACTTAAAACTTTATTCCCCTTTGCTATACTTTTGTGAAATTGTATATAAATCCAACCAACCGATTAAAAGTTATAGATTTATTTCTAAAAACGTTTCATTATGTCCCACTGTTTAATGTTTAATAAAGCATTAAAGAAACTAGTGAGAATTTTATATTCTATACCCACCATCTGCAACTTTTTAAAATGTGACCTTATATGAAAGGTGGGCGCTAAAGTGGGCGGACTATGTTCATTTTTTATTTCCGAGTTTACATTAGTCCTTGGACTACTTGTACAAAATTTCGTTGGTGTTTCATCTTATATGGGAGATGGGCGGTAAAGTTGGCAGACCATGCCCATTTCTGGTTTCCAAGTTTACATTCGTCCTTGAACTATTTGTGCAAAATTTCGTTGATGTACATGCTTTCTTGTAAAAGATATCTGATGAAAAGTATAAACTGGAGTTACAACGAACACCTTGTTTCCTAGAATTTGGTGCATAACATGTTTGTTTTTGGACCGATTTTTTCATTTTCAATACCAAACAAACCTTTAATAAAACTAATATTTGAGCCAAATTTCGTCCCTCTAGGATGTACGCCTGAGCCCTATTTAGCTTTTAACAGACAGACGGACGGACGGATAGTAAAGTCATTTTTGATTTTAACGAGGACCCAGAAGATATATACTTTATGGGGTCTTAGATGTTACATACAGAATGACAAACTCATTAGACCCCCCCCTCATTTTTTATGGTGGGTATAAAAAGTCTGCATTAATGTTGTTTTTTGTATGGGAGAAGTTGGAGTTTTTTTCACAAAAATTTTATTTCTCAAATCGGGCGTACGATCTTTTTAGAATATTAAAAAAGACAATATGTACTATATTTCGGAAAAATATGAGAACAAACAACTTGTAACATTTTAAGTTTCATTCCATGAAAGTTCAAAATTAGTGTATTTAAAGAAAATTTTCAAAAAACAAAAAAATAAGAAAAATATTTGAAAAAAACCAAGGTCCGGCATTATACTGCTCACTTCGCAGCCAAATCGTACTTAAGTTCTTAAAATTGTTTTGTAATTGAAAACCTAAATATTCTTTTTCCATTTCCATTTTCCTAAGCATGAAAATTGTTTGGCGTCTTAAAATTTACTTATTGAAAATAAATAAAAATACAAAATCTATTAAAAACTGTTTATTTTCTAAAAAGATTTCAAAATATTTTTAAATTTATATTTTCTTTGTAGTTATATATTTTTCACCAACACCTTTTTCATTTTACAGCCTATAAGTGGCTAAGATTTTTTTTACATCTTTTAAGTTATTTCAATTTTTTTATTATTATTTTTTTTATTTATTTGCGGTGCCACATTAGGGTGGCATCAAAAAATATTTTACCCAAAAAAGTAAGTTTGATACTTATAATAATTTTTGGCATTACCATAAATAAATAGTGGTATAAATTAAAAGATATTCAATAAAAAATTAACATATCAAGAATAAAACATTTTAGGATAAATAAAATATATTTATGATTTTTAGTTAAAGAAAAATGTTTGGAAAGTTGGCACCACCCTATTGTACATACTCGTACTTAAAAGCTTAAAGCTATTTGTTTATTTTCTTGTCAACTTGAGTTTTAAAGTGTAAAATGTTATATTACTTAAGTGTGAGCTTTAACTTAAATGTTGCTTAATTTAGTTTGCACTTAAGTATACACAAAGGGAATAATATAAAACCGGGCCTAAATTTTCAAATACTCGAGGAAAAATACACTAAAATACCTGAATTTTTCTTTAAGAAACTTTTAATTAAAAAAGTATACTTAAAGTTTATGAAATTTGATTTTTTTTGTTTTTTTTCCATATTTAAAAAATAGTTAAATTTGACACTTCAGTATAAAAAAAGAACATCCTAAACCTATGATTTTTTATTGCTAATTATACATAAGTTGGTTTATTTTCTTTTGCGAAAAGTTTATTTCAAAATTCAATTAATCGACACATTCAATATTTATAACGAAAAGTATTAAATTCATACTTTTGAACATATTATGATTAAACGATTTTGCTGTAATTTTATTAAGGTTTTTATATTTCAATAAGATTCATCATTCTTCTTTTTTGAAACCAAAATTTGTGCGAAAAAAATTATATATATTTTTTTCTTATTATCATAACGACTCAAAATATTAAAATATGCAGATAAATCCCGAAATATTTTTTTCCAAATGTACTAGAATCGTGGTATTTTCAAAATTTTTAAATATTTTATCTGTGTTCAGCTCATAAAGAAATATTATTATATCGAAATCCCAAAAAGGAAATAGTTTCTCGGGATCCTTTTATCTGCTTTTATATTTTTTAGCAAACCTCTAATCTAATCATATGTTCTAATTAAATTAAATTTAATATTTTTTCAGTTAAAATGAAATTGATCTCTTCGGTAATCGTAAAGTTACCATACCAACATTTTTTTAATGAAATAAGTGGTGCATAAGTATGTATGTTAAAATAAAATTTATACTTTTTCATTATTTTATTTTTATATTCTTTGAAACGGGTATTTTTCCAAAATAATACATTGCGACCCTCGTTAGATCTATGAATTTATAAATTTGGCCCTTATGTCCACCCCTGCTATATAGAATGGATTATTGTCTAATAGGATTTTTAGCTTGTCAAGGGAGGTGTGGGTAGACCCCCAAAGTCTACCCATCTCGGGTATGTCATGTTTTTTTTAACCGCCAAAAATAAATTTTTATATGACAGAAAAGCAATTTTATATATAGGACTATCTATATATATATATGTAAATATATGTAAATCTCTAAAAAAGTACTTACATGCGTATTATATATATTTTAGTTTAAGAGAGGTCGAAATTTTTACCTCATTTTTAGCCTCGTTTGTTTAGTTTGACAGGCTTAATATTGCCCCTAATTTTTTTTTAAATATTCACCAGATTCCTCACAATATTGTAAATAATATTGCTGCAAGAATCATATAAATATATGAATCTGATAAAAAGTGAAGTTGGAACTTTAAAAAAATTTCATATTTTTTGGGTTTTTTTTCCAAAAACTTTGGCATTTTTATTGACTTATATTTTTTTTATTTTGGGCTATAAAATTTTTTTTTATATTTTCAAAAGAAATCTTAATGCAAATTCGTGTAAAGTAAATCCGAAGGCGCTTGGGGCAAAGATCTTCCCACAAGCTCTATGCAAACTTTGTAAATTTTCCACATTTTAAATTTGTTTGTAAAATTCTCAAATCGCAAAGCTGGAAATAAATAAAAATTATGTTAATTAAATACCTCCATATATTGGGTGAACACACAATGTTACTATTTTGAAAAAGCCAATTTTTAAAACACGTTTTTCCCGGGTTGAAAATTTGGGTAATTTGGTACAAAGCAGTTGGTGTGTTTTTAATTCCCTGATTTTAAAGCAAGACATTCAAATGGAATTTTGAATATCTCTACTCATTTAAATTTTATTTAAGTCCAAATATTAATATTATTACGAGTATACTTAAAATTTAAATTTTAAGAACAAATATTAACATTATTTCTTAAAAATTTTAATTTTTTCAGGTCATGGTCCGAAGAAATTTGACCGCTAGGAATCTGTACTCATCCAAATCAACTTAAAAGCAACTCAACTCTGACCATGATAAATGGTATAAAGTTATCTCCAACTTAAATTTTAAGCTTTTAAGGTCATGGTCCGAAGAAATTTGACTGCTAGGAATCTGTACTCATCCAAATCAACTTAAAAGCAACTCATCTCTGGCCATGAGAAATTATATTGTGATATCTCTAAAGGTTCATAAGGTACATAATTATTTCCAAAAAAAACGTTTTGGAACCACTGTTGATCGGCAGGACCGTCAATGTGGTAAATTTCAAAAAATAACATACCAACTTTGAAGGCTTATCCACTACTTCCCTGACCCGCAAGGGACTTGAAAATATCTCAGCTAAACTCGGTTTATTCAAATATTTTTCATGGTTCATAAGTTATAGAATTGGTCAACACAAGAGTGGATATAATGAACACTTACTTGTTTTTAATCGACAATAAGTTTATCACTTAAAGTTTCTAGTGGGTCCCTTTTCACCTCTTTACACATACATATACTACATATGCATATATAGGTAGACCTACAAAGACCATATTTTTAAGTATTTGTATAGGTGTATGTATGTGATCACAAAAAAAGTTTGTTGTTTATTTATAAGTCACCATAAACAACAAAACACTTGTTGTAGGTGGTGTACAATAAACTGAGGTGAAAAGCTTTTGAACACCTGTTAATTGTGTTTGAATAAACACAATAAAAATGTGTAGAAAAAACTTGTAAATAAACTTTTATAATATTAATAAAAGCTTTTTTAACAAACGTGCAAAATAAAACTAATAAAATTATTAAAAAATTAGAAAAAAGGGTGGGAGGTATAAAAAAATCAACACCACACAAAAAAATTTAAATAAAATTTTAGCAAAATTAGTTTAAAATTAGTTAAAAAAGAAAAAAATTAAAAGTACGTGTGAGTGTTTTGTGTATTTTTTTGGTGAACAAAATTTTATTATCAAGATAATGAGGAGGTGAATAAGTAGTTTATAAAGTGGAAATAATTTAAATAAATAAATTGTTGTTGTATTTAACTGGTAATTTATTTTTTGCCAATACCAACAAATGAGAAAAAAAAAAAAAATACAGACAGACACAAAAAATCTTAAGAATGTTTGGGCGATCAGGTTTCGCCTGTTTACTGGTTGCTTTTTGCTTATTGTTGTTATATGTAGCTTTTAAAGATCATTTCTGTGGTGCTGTCTGTTTAATGTTGGTGGTAAAAAAATATTGCTGCTGCTGTTGTTGTTTGAAAGTTTTTGTTGTTTTTAAGTTGCAGATTTTTTTAAGCCCTCTTTAAGCAAAATTATCAAAAAAGCAGAAAATTCATTCTCAAATTTTTTACTTTTGCTGCTGCTGTCAATGCACATGCTTTTTTTGCGGCTGTTTCATTGCTTTCATTGTTGTTGCTGTTTTTGTTGCTTTAAACTACAACTTGATTTGATTTAATGACCGGCTTAAACAGAGGTGAATTTGTGAATTTTCTCTGCTGTTTTTTTGTTGCTGTTTCTTCCTACTGACTTGTTTAATGCAAAATTATCTTGTTATTTTTGAGTTTCTGTTTTAAGTTTTGGTTTTTTGCTTGTAGTTGTTGTAGCTCCCACTTGAATATTCGCTGGCAGTTTGTTTGTTTTGGATCAATGGTGAATTTCTCTAAGCATGATCTTGCTGTGTCAAGCTTTAAAACCAACAACAAACAGTCTCCATTTAGACGTGTTCGGATTAACTTGTGTGCACGCTCGTGTTGTTAACTTAAATTCAGTTTAAACGAATCATTTTTTAAGCAAGCATTTTCTTTTATTTAGAAAATAAACAATTTTTAGAAAATTTTGTTTCTTTGCAACGAGAAAAATTTTCAACGACTATTAAAAAATGAAAACAAAACTGTAAATAACGATTTAAAGGCTGGATAAAAAAAGATTTAAAAGCAAAAATAAATTAAATTTAACGAACAAGTTTCAGTGAATTGAATTCAAAATTAAAAAATTACCAAATCAATTTTCGTTTTAATAAATTAAAACTTAAAGAAGTCAGAAAATATCTCAAAGTTAAATTAAATAAAAAAGAAACTAAATCAACAATTTTGTAACCATTTTTAAAACAGTTTTGGGGTTAAAATAAATTTGGTGACAAAATATTTTAAATCAAATTGTAAAATTTAAAAAATAAGAATTTTGAAAAAATAACAATTAAAAAAATATAAATATTTTGAAAATAAAAAAAATTTTAAAAATTTTTTATAGAATTTGTGAAGAAAATAAATGTGAAAAAATATTTGAAATACAAATTTAAGATTTTTTTTTAATTAACAATTTATAATTAAAATTTCGAAAAATTAAAATTAAAAAAGAACAATAATTACTACAAAAATTAAAAATTTTTAAAAGAGAAATAAAATGATATAATTTTTAAAGGAAGATTTTAAATATTAAAAAATAAAAAATAAATTTGGAAAGAAAAGAAAATTAAAAAAAAGAAAACTGAAAAAACTTAAAAATATTGAAAATTTAATTTTCTGAAAAAGTGTTGAAAATCCAATTTACACTCTAATTACCAACAATTTCAAGAAAATATTCAAAAAAAATTTTAAATATTAAATTCACAAAAATGTATGAAAATTAAAATTTCAAACTGAGATTTAAGAAAAAAAAATATTTATATTTTAAATTAAAACAAAAATTTAAAATTTTAATTTCGATTTCAGTTTTTTTAATAAATAAACTGAAAAAATTAATATAAATTTTTATTTAAACTGAAATTTAAGAAAAAAAAAAAATCAATTACAAATCGATATAATTTATAAAAATATTCAAGCAGTTTTTTAAAAAAAAACAACAACAAAATTAAAATTCAGACAAACTAAACTCAAATTAAAATTAAAAAATCTACAAATTTTAGAACAAATTATCTACAAATTTTAAGTATTTTTAAGGAAAATTACAAAAATATTGAAATATTTTAAATTCAAATTTAAATAAAAGAAATATTGAAGAAATTCCAAGATTAGGTAAAAAAAAAATATTTCAAAATTAAAAAAAAAAACATTTGCAAAAATCCCAGAACACTTGAAAAATTCATCCATGTATTTGAAATATTTTTAAAGAAAATTACAACAATATTGAAATATTTTAAATTAATATTTAAATAAAAGAAAACATTGAAATAAATCCGAAATTAAATTAAAAATAAATCCTCAAATTTGAAATATTTTTGAAGAAAATTGCAAGAATATTGAAATATTAAAAAAACTTTTAGTTAATAAACTAAAAGAAGATTTTTAATAAAAATAATTAAAAAAACTAATTTTAAGTTTAAAATAAAATTTGATGTTTTCAGTTAAAATATTGAAAAACTTAAAATCAAATAAGGAAAAAAGTCGAAAATAAATTTTTCAAATTTTAACAAACAAATTGAAAAATACAAAATTATGAAATAAATAATTTAAATAAAAGAAGAAAAAACTACTTCAACATTCATAAAATAATTAAAAGTTTCGAACAAACAAAACTTAAAGTCTTTGACACCTTCAAAAAATATTTTGTTAAAAAATATAATTAAATTTTATTAAATATATAAAAAATTTATAGAAAAAATCATAAATAAAATAATAACTTTAATTTAAAAAATAAAAACAAAACCATTAAATTTCATAAAATAAAAAGTATAAAACATATTGTGTAAATATTCGTGTTAATTCACTTAAAATATTTAAATGATAACAAAATTTTATCAAAACGAAATTATCTGACAAATTTAATATTCAATGCAGATCAATAAAAAAAAAATAAATAAATAAATAAATAAATTCAAATATTGTCACGTTTAAATTAACGTTATAAAAACAACTTGACATTAAATAACTTTTTTCTTATTAAGAAAAAAAAAAAAAATAAACACATTAAAAATATTGAAGTAAAAAAATTTAAAACAAATACAAATCGTAGTGCATTTTAATTTTTTTGACAAACAAAAATCTATAAAAATCAATACAATTAAAAAAAAAAAATCAAAACAAATTTTTATCTTAAAATAAATAAACTTACAACTTTTTTAGCTTATAGAGTCCCCAGCAAAAGGTGAGTTTTTTTTGTATATTTTTTTTTTCATCTCTTTCTGTATCTTTTTTAAATTAATTTGACATTTAAATAACTGTCATATTTGCGTATTTACATGCTTGTTTAAATTCCCAAGCACACTTAAAATATGACAGCTTAATTTTGCAAAAGCTTTTGAAAATTTTATTTTTTTTTAATTTTAGCTGCCAAATTGTCTGTCAAAACTTATTAATAAAACCTTCGTAACCTATTTATTATTTTATTTTTTTTGTTAGCAACAGTTTGTTTATTAATATTGTTAAAAACTATATATTTTATTTTATTTTATTTTATTTTATTTTATATATTTTTTTTAAATTAATTAGTAGATGACAGTACTAAAAGAAAAATAAAAAAAAAAAAAAATAATTAAATAATAAATAAAAGAGAGAGAGAGAGATTCTTTCTGGAGATAATTACCGTTATATTTACATTAGCGTTAGCCAAAATTTCAAAAATAAACTTTAAATTATTATTATCGTTATAAAGGGGTGGTCAAAAAACATTTGTAACTGTAAGCCCATTTTTAGTAGGTAATTAATTATTTTTAAGAAAATTTTAAAAATTTATTTTATTTTCTTTTAACAATTTATAATGGTCATTTTACTATCTAATTAAAAAAATATTTATTAACTAAAAATTATTAAAAAAACAAGTTTTAATGAAACATGTAAAAATTCAAGTATTAAAAACATTTGCAACTCTTAAAAGCTTTAAGAGAAAATATAAATGGTACAATAAATGTTCGTATATTGCTAGCTAACCATGAATATCTTTTAGGTACTGAGGCTATAGGCTTTTCAATATAGACGTTGGTAATAGCATTTTATTGCTTCTCCAAGTTAACGAAAGGTTCATCGCCATTTTAGAATAATTTATGGTCGTTATTACGTTTTGCATTCATTCATATATTTTCAAAGTCGCTTTATTCATATATTTTCAAAGCTTTAGTAAGCTAAGAAGATCTCTGTAAATAAGAGCGTTAATTTGATCAGTAAAACGACTAATTTCATTTCCTGAAAAACACCGCCACCCAGTGTTACCGATTTCTGTGTAATATCGAAAAATGGGACAATTTAATATTTATACTGGATAATTTTCTACGTACTTTCTGTGCCGCTACACGCTTAATCAGCATTCGCGCTCGCCTCCCTCGGATGCAATTTTGAGGGACTCAGTTAATAGCGCCAAGTGTTTGAGGGATATTAAACCTAAAGTTGTAAACGCTGTTATAGATACGGTTACAGTAGTGTCGTAATCCAGTTCGAAGTACCAAAAGCACACTAGCTCGAATTAACGCGTTTTAGAATAGGGGTAACAATATTTATATTTTAGAGTTTATAGAGTTAAGAGGAAATAAATCTTTTTTTTTTTATTTTTTTGATTCAAATTAAATAATTTTTTAAAAATTTAAATTTTTGTGTAATTTTTATATTTTTTTTATATAATTTGAAGACAACGGCAACACTGTTGCCACCCCACTATTACATATACATTTGCATTTGTAACCATAAACGATGTTTGTAAACTTTCTTTTGTCCTAAAGACATAAGCTAAGTTCACACTATACTAATATTTGACGATTTCTGCAAATATTTGCTTTGCGTGTTCACATTACGCAAATATTTTTGCGATTCAAACAAAATAACAGCTGATTTTGAACAAACAAAACTATTTACACTTAAATAAATATGAAGCTAGTGTGAACATTATATGAACACAAATTGTAAAATATTTGCCACTACTATTTTGAGCGAATTTTTGTTTGATCTTATAAAATAAATGTAAGATCAAACAGCAGCAAATAATAGCTGATGCGATGGACAGTTTGACTTGAACAATTTTTCTTTTTATGTACACAAACTTTAAATTGACGAAAAAAAAGTGATCAATTTATATTTTATCTATTAAAATATAGTTTTTTAAATAAAACTTTCAATAAGTTAATATTTTTTATTATGTAAACATAACAATATTTGTTATTTTTTATACAGCTGAAAGTTGAATGTAAAGAAAACCGTGTTATTTTGTAAAGACAGGGCTGTTTTGTAAATGATAAGAAAAGGAACAGGGTTGTTCTTGTATATAAACGTAAATTACTTATAAAAATTTGTAAATATATAATTTCTAAAGTAATTTTTATTAATGTGCGTATTAAATCTTACAATTAATCGTTTAATTATAGTTCGCATTTATTTTACTATCTAAATAAATTACTTTGTAAATTTTATAAATATTTGTACGTATAATAAATAGAATTTTCGCCTTACATTAAACAAAAATGCTACAAACATTACCTTGATATACACATATAACGAAATTCTTTCAGAAAATTTTTCTAAATTGATTAAAACAAAATAAAAAATAAAATTTTCCTATATATTAATTTAATAATTGATGTCAAATAAATTTATGATAGTTGTGTGTTTAATCATATAATTTTGAGTAAATAATTTGGATCTGATCAGAACAGGCTTCAAATATTTTCTCCTTCTCATATTATACGATATTTGATAGCTGTTTCATTAAACAAAAAGTGCTGAATAAATGCCCGTAATGTGAAAAAGAAAAATCAACTTTGTATTTAGTCTCAAAAATTGCAGGAAAACACGATAAAATATTTAGTGCCAAATATTTGCCTAATCTGAACTTAGCTTTAGATGTGGAATATTATGTTTAGGGGGAATCGTCAAAAATTAAATTAATACATACATTTGTCTATACATGGCCAATCAGGAGTCTGATGAATGATCCCCAGGGGTAGTATTATGTACCAATATTAATTACAAAAGTATTTTGAGTATTATTTTTAGAAAATCATTTTTTTAAATTTTATATAAATTGTTTTACTTTACTTTTTCTAATTTTTGGTGAATATATATATATATATATATATATATATATATATATATATATATATATATATATATATATATATATATATATATATACACTGCCTGCCACTTGAATAAGGAATCACATTTTTTTAAATTTAATTAAAATAAAAAAAAAAAATAAACTAAAGTTCAGAAAAAAATTATTTTTAGCGCAACCAAATTTAAAAGTGTTGGCTTTAGTTTCCTGAAGAAATAAAGAATATACATATTTTGTTATACTAAAATTATTTCTGTGGTACTTTTTCGTGTGTCACTTGAATAAGGAATATTTTAAAACTAGGCAAACTGTAATTTATTTTTAAATTTTAGGTTATAAAAATGAAAGTTATTATCTTCTAGCATTCAATTAGTAATGAGTACTGCCACCATTTTTAGAAATAATCTCAAAAATGCTATTTGGCACCGACTTGTATAATGACTCTAAGTAATTTAGCAAAATTGAACTCCATGCTTCCGTTATTGTATCCTTTAAGGATTCTATCGTTTCAAATTATTTTCCTCCTTTATAAACTTTTCTTGTAAGCCAACCCCAGACATTTTCCATTGGATTCAGTTCTGGTGAATATGGGGGCCAATCCAAAAGTTGAACACCTTGTTGATTAATCCATTGTTTTACTGCTCTGGCGGTATGTTCAAGGTATGGGTCCAAAGAAATCATTAAATTTTGGAAATGCTTCCTCCAGAATGTTTTTGTAAGTCGTTGCCGTCATTTTGTTGGATACAAAAACCAATTCTATGGTACCATAATATGAAATGACACCTCATACCATTATTCCGACCTCTCGGCTATGTCTGCGGCTCAAAAATAATTCTTCCTTATTTAGGTCATGGAAGTAATAGTTATACCCGTCGGGACCATCAATATTAAACTTTTTTCATCGGAAAATACAACTTTAAACCATTTGTTGGACCATGCCATTGTATTTTTGGCAAACTGTAGACGTTGTGATTTGCATTTTTCTTTAAGTGGTGTTTTTTTGCAGTTTTCGTCGGATTATGTATGAGCACGACTTTAAAATACGATGCACTGTTCTTAGACTGGCACTGACTTCACTTTTTTCACCTATTTTTGATACCGCCATGGCAGAATTTGATGCAATTCTAAGCATTTTTCGTCTTTCTTTTGGAGTTGTTGCTATTTTCTTCCGCTCTTTCATGTTTTTTCCATATCTTTCCACGTTATTTAAATAATTGTGCACAACTGTCTTTCCTCTATTAATGTTTTTGGCTATTTGGACCAGATTCTGACCCTGAGATTTCAAAAACAGAATTTTTACTCTTTCAGAATTATTAAGAGCCTTACCACGTCCCATTTTGAATAAAAACTATTTAAAAACTATCAAATTAAAAATTCTCTAGCCGTTTATATTGAGAGAAATTCAAAACATAGCCTTCCTGATTAATTAATTAATTTAATTCCTTATTCAAGTCCTTAAATAAATGGATAATTTTAGTATAACAAAATATGTATATTTTTTATTTCTTCAGGAAACTAAAGCCAACACTTTGAAATTTGGTTGCGCAAAAAATTATTTTTTTTCTGAACTTTAGTTTAGGAGAAATACTTAATTAAAGTTAAAAAAATGTGATTCCTTATTCAAGTGGCAGGCAGTGTATATATATATATATATATATATATATATATATATATATATATATATATATATATACTGGTGCATATTCCTATAAACGCAGATCAATTTTTTTTAATCAACTTAAAACTTAAAATGTTTATTACATTTTTTTGCATACGCACTTTAACTAATGAACCAATTTGGCATTATTAATAATGTATTGATAAACCTTTGTTTTAGATAACTTCAAAAATTCGATCTGGCTGATTCGACTAATTTTTGAAGAAAATCAATTTGCTTGCTTAATTTTTATTTTTTATTATTATGATTTCATTTTGTGCATTGCTTGTGTAAACTTTACGGGACATGTACTCCCACAGATTCTCCATTCGATTTAAATCCGGACTGCAAGCCGGCTAGACCAATGGTGCAATACTATGTTTATTAACACACGATTGAGATTGGTTCATCCATTTTTTCATCCATAAATGGGAGAAGAGCACTTTCCAATAGTTCATTATGAATTGCACTGTTCATTTTAGTTGGAACAAAACACATTTTTGATGTTCCTGCAGCAATAAAAGCTACTCAAAACATAATACTGCCTCCAACGAAATTGCGTTTCGCCTTACGAATTTCGTTCGACCTCAAATCATGCCAATGACAAGAATATGAATCGGGACCGTCCAAATTGAATTTCTTTTTATCAGAAAGTTATACTTTATACCATTCATCTTTCCATTTCATGTAGTTGCGAGCAAATTTTAAACGATTTTCTTTATGATGCCGTTTTAGTATTGGCTTACATTTTTTTTCTTTCATTTTATGTTATCATCTGTTCGTAAAATGTGTGCAACATATTTGGAAGTGATAGGAAGGTCAAGTTTATTTTTTATTTGTGTAACATTTAATTTATTACGGGTGGCTTCTTTTATTTTTTTTAATTTGCCTTTTTGTTAATTTTTCAGCACAATTATGAGAGAGTTTTTTTCTTCTCTAATTTTTCCTCCGTATTTCTGTCCTTTCTTATGAAAGCCTCAAATAACTCCTTCCGAATGGTTAATTCTTCGTCCAATTTCTCTGTTAGAATAGCTTTGATCATGAAAAAATTGAATTCGAATTTCTTCATTGTCTGTAAGAAAAGTTCCTTTGGGCATCCTTTAAGCTGATGAAATTTTCCAATTAAAACAAACATAGTTCTAGTTAAATTAAACAGAGATGCTGTTATCAAAAACTTACCTTAAGCCAAACAAACAATTAAATTTTATGCAATAATTTTTTAGACAAATTTTTCTTGACTGCGTTTATAGGAATATTCCATTGAAATTAAATTAAAGAAAACAACAAAAGCAAGTAATAAATATTTCTTAAATAAAAAAGTACCGTTATATCGCGAGTTATGGTAACAACAAAACATAAAAATTTCAAGTGCGTTTATAGGAATATGCAACAGTGTATAGTAAAAATTTTATATAAACTGTACGCATATGTAATATTTATAATATTTACTATACGTAATATTAAGTATATGTAAATTTTTTTTATAAGAGTGTCTTCAGTTAATAGCGAATAAAAAAAAAAAAAAAAAAAAACTGAAAGCTGATTCTTGTAAAGCACGTTAAATACCATTTCGTCCACTTATTTTTGTTTAAAAGAGGAAAAGAATTTATTTTTGCCGCGCAGTATTCTGCAATGTATTTTTAATTGTTATGACGTATTAATGTTTATATTAACCAATTTATTATTTTACATAGACCTGAAGATGTGTGACGAAATACTGACACCATAATTAAAATATTTTTAGCCTCGGGGTCGAAAAAAAAACAGTAGCATTTTTATGAAATTAAACTTTTTTTAAAAAAGATATCATTAAAAAAACTTTAATAAGGATCTTATTTAAAGAGCCATTTTTATTAAATAAATAATTATGTGTTTTTTATTTTATCTTAAACTTATTAACATTTTTTTCTAAAGAAACTTTGAATAGCAGCTATAGTACTTCCTTCATAACTATAAAACCAAATTATAATTATTAGCAAAAAATCCCCACTTTACATAAATTTGACATAAATGTATTAATTGTTACTTAGCATTTAAAAAATGTTAAATAAATTAACATTTTTTAAATAATATTTAAAAAAATATATTAAATATATACGGAGAGAGTCTCTTGTAAAAAGGCGGTGAAGGTTAAAGACGTTTTTAATAAAAAAATAAAAAATAAATAACAATTGCTTTTAAGTTTTTGCTAATTTTGATATTTATAAAAAACACAGGTCAACAAAATCGCAAAAAAAAAAAAAATTATAACGCGAATAATTTTGCGAAATTCTTATTCCCTAGACTTGATGTATTGTGAAAAGTTAAATGAAATTTTTCCATCACTTCATATCTTTAACGCATTAACCAGCGAAGAAAATATGCTTCCTTGAGGAGTTTTTAGGTTATATATTATAACCCATGTAAGAGGTAGAGTAAATTAGAACTTCATGTTTTGTAGACAAGAAATTATGCTACAAAAATGTAGTAACATGTACTAAGAAAATTATAATCACTTAAAATTGTGACGTGATGGAATTGTTTTATTTCACTTTCTACTCCATATGTAGCCCAAGGAGAAATAATTGGCGGAATTATTCACGATATAATTTTTTCTATTCTATTGCTGACTTTGTTTGTATGCCCTACACCACCATAGGTGGTTGAGGTATTATACGTTTGTGCTAATGTTTGTAGCACATAGAAAAAGTTATCTTACACGCATCTTAAAGTAAATCGACTCAGAATTACTTTTTAAATCGATCTAACGATGTCCGTCCGTCCGTCTGGTTGGCTGGACGGATGGCCAGCCCATGTAAACCTTGTGCACAAAATACAGGTCACAATTTTAAAGATAATTCACTGAAATTTGGCATGTGGGACTTTTGTGATACAAAAACGAAGGCTATTGAAATTGGCTGTGATTGGTCTATTACTTCACCCAGCCCCCATACAAATGTCCCACCGGAATAGAATTTAAACACTCAGAAATGTCTTAAAAATAAGTATATAAATAAAATTTGGTGCAAAGAAGTTGTCTACAAGTATCAATCTTCGTACCAAATTTTATGAAGATCGGTCTACAATTGACCATAGCTCCCATATAAACTCCTCTTCCGAAAATCACTTTAATGTGCATAAATCCCACACGAATGTTAGTATCAAGTTAATATTCGACACAAATAAGTTTTTTGTAAGTAGAAATAATATTTCTATATTTTATTACAATCGTTCCATAATTTACCATAGCTCCCATACAAACCCACTTCCAGGAATCGCCCTAAGGTGCATAAAATCATCTAGATGTTAGTATCAACGTATGATTGTGTATTTGTATATTTTTTATTTTACATTTAGTAAAATTGGCCACAGGTGTAATATAAGTTCCCTTATCAAATTTTTATGCTCGTACGCAATGGTGTAGGGTATCATATAGTCGATCTTGACCGACTATGTCTTTGTTTCTCGTTTAAATATGGATTTTTTTAATTTTCTTAATTTTGACGTCTATGCATTTTCTGCCAATGCAATTCTAAAAATTTTACCATTTTTGAGATCTATGTTTTGGTGTTAGTTATATCAAATACCAATTTCCCCTCTACACCCACTTCTTAGCTCTCATTTTTCCTTGGTTTTAAAAGGGTTAATTGAGAAATTATTGATTTTTACAGCTTTAAAGACTTCTAGGGGCTATAGGTGATAAGTTAAAGACTGGACTTGTACTACATTTTTGTAGCATCCTTTCTTATCTATAAAACATGAATGACTAATTTGCTCTAGCTATTACCTAGAAAATTATATAACCTAAAAACTCTTTAGGGAAGGATATTTTTTTTGGTCGTCAATGGTTTAAAAATGTGACGTGATGGAGCAAAAACCGAAATGTTCCTGGGGATTGGAATAACTATACCTATAATATTTGCAACAGATATTTCATGATAATTTTTTACTGTTGACCTGTGTAATTTGCTTTTTTCCATAGATTTATTGGCAAAGATGAGGTTTTTGGAAAAAAAAAGAAATAATTATTTATTAAATAAGTAAAACAATAATTTATAGTACATAAGCACGTGTATACGTTTTTTTTCAAATATCTTTAAGAGTTTGCTTTAATAACTCGCAGGTGTTAAAAAATTTAATCCAGTTTTTTTATTTTCGTTTTTAAATTTTAATTTGGTTTTGTTTATTTATTTTATTAACTGACCCGTACAGTAGTGCTAAGTAGTAGATGTATTTATGTATGTGGTTGTTTAATTTATGTTTAAATTATTTTTAAATGTTGATTATGTTTAGGTTTTTTCTTGATATAAAATAAAAGTTTATTACCGCCTGCCACGCGTTGATATTGAATGTAAAAAAAACATTGTAGATTTTAGAAAAAAATGTATTTTTCTGTTAGGGAAGTATGTATGTTGCTTAAGTCTTTTGAATTGTTATGCTTTATATTTTAAATAAACATACATCGATTTTATGTGTTTATGTTTATTTTGTTATGTTCATGGAGAGCTCAATAGCGGGTGTATTTAGTAGAGTATACAATTATTCTCAAATAATTATTCGAGGTTAAAAATTGATTGGTTAATAACCGACTAATAGCAAATTATTCGATTAATAGAATAGTCTTGGTAATACATGTAAAACATATAAATAACTCTAATTATAGTATTTAACCTATTGAAATAGTTTTTTTTTAAAAACAAAATATAGAACAAATTCTTTCAAAAAGGATTCATCTTATCAGTTCTTTCGCCCATTTTGTATGAAAAAATTAATTTAATTTTCTAACCTAATGCTACCAAATATTCTCCTAATTCAAGTTTATTTAATAAATCAGTCTTTTAAATGTAACACTCTTTATTTTCTGTCTGCGAATGACATTTGTCATAAAAGTCAAAATTAATATTTTTCAAAATTTCTATTGTCACAAGTTTAAGTATTTATGAAGTTATAATCATGTGGCATTTTTAAAAAAAATTCTATCTCAACAAAAAACGAGAAAGAAAGATATAGTCGCTCAAGACCGATACCCTACACAATTGTGTACAAGCATAAAAATTCGGGAAGGGAACTTATATTACACCTGCAGCCAATTTTACTAAATGTAAAATAAAATATAAAAATACGGAATAATGCGTTGATACTAACATCTAGATGTACTTTAGGGCGATATCTGGAAGTTGGTTTAAATGGGAGCTATGGTAAATTATGGACCTATTCTTGTAAAATTTGGCAATGTTGTTCCACTTACATAATATTAATATTAACTTGATACTAAAATTTAAAATTTACTTTAAGGTGGGTATTGGATAACTTTTTATATGCGTTACAAACATCAGCGCATAATACCCCTACCACCTATTGTGGTGTAGGGTGCGAAGGAACTAGTGTTTACGATTTCATGCGAAATTATTATGAACATTAAAATTTCCTTTATTTTTATTATCAAATATCAATATTTTATATCAAGACAATTCATTTGAATCTCTTTTTAGTAATATTTTTGGATGCTGTTTGTATTAGTTAACGCGTAGTGTCTATATTAGACAATTTTTTATCAAGACAAATGTCAAAACGAATGCGAATTAATGGAAGATGGCAACAATTGCACAAAAACAACAATAAAGGGAATTCATTAATGTTTTTATATGTGCAGGTTGACAACTGTAATAATCAAAAATAATAATCAGCTACTTAAGTGATGTTATCCTGTATTGTCAGAAAATATAATTGGTAAAGTGTTAAATCGGCAAGAAAATTATGTTAAACTGTTCTACAGCAGCAAAAAAGAAAATTTTATATTTTTGTTGCCCTTGTTTCTTATAAAATATAGTTCAAATGAAAACTTAAAATAATTTTTTTTCAGAATTATTTGTAATATTGAGAGATAAAGTAAAAATATGGCTTATACTTTAAAACCGACAACTGACAATTTACTGAGAAATTCTTTCAAAAGACAAAAAAGTACACACAGAAGAGAGATCTGTTGGAAAACGATTGTTAATAAAAAATATTAGTATAAACTTTCAATATTTTATTAAATATATCAATATTTTTCAATTACAAAAGATTTTAAATTTTTATAACTTTTAAAACATTATTAGAATAGAATCTGTGCACATACAATAAGAAATTTGCTTGTTTAAACCAATTTGTATATTTAAAAGTTGCTAAAGGAATCATCGAAAAAAAAAATGTTGCAATAATAAATAAATTTCAAATCATAGAATAATAACTAGATATTTATGTGAGAGAAAAAACCGGATTCAATTGTCAAAAATAACAAAAAAAAAAAAAAAAAATACAACAACAAAATACATGTAGTCATATATATTTTTGTGTTTAAAAAAAAATTAGTATTTTTTTTTTGAAAATTTAGTTCTAATTGATTCTCACATAAACTTCTAGTTGTATTCTATGTTTCAAATATAAAACAAATTCGTTTGTAACAAAACCAAGCTTATGTGAAAGGCACTTCAAACAAAATTTTCAAAAAAATTACTGATTTTTTTTTTCAAAACACAAAACAAAATGTATGTGATTACACATATTTTATTGTTGCATGAATTAGGTATTTGACAATTGAATTAAGTTTTAGTCTCTCACATAAACTTCTAGTTATATTCTATGTTCGATGATATTAAAAAAACTTTTTTATATCATTTTATTTTTGATATTTTAAATAAATTAAAATATTTTATAAAATAGGTATATTTAAATTGGTTAAAAATTTAAGAATTAAATAAAATTAAGTATATTAAGAATGTATTTTAAAAACAATTTTGAAATTGAACAAAACACCATTAAAAATTCAGGCAACATAATAAAAAGTGAACGAGTTATAAACTAATTCATTCTAGTAGATCCAGTGTTTGTTTATTCGGAAGAAATAAGCAGAATTTATGAATTTAATTATTCTTATTGGAAGAACATATATAAAAAGTGCATTAAAGAAAGATCTGGTTTTATTTAAAAATTCCCTAAAGCAGAAATAGCGGTAAGAAAATAATGACCTAGTATTTCATCGAAAATTCTTTGAAAATATAAAATTTGACAAAATTTTATTGCAGATGCTGTTTCATTCTTAGTTATAGAATCTAAGCTTCTTAAGATCCCTGCCATATCGAACATATTAACCAGTCGAAGATTTACTTTCTTGCCGTAGTAAAAAATAATATAATATCCTTTGCTAAATGATTGTCGTTCGATTTTTTAGTGCATATTTAATTAGAACTGGAGCCAATTTCTAAGTCTAATGGGTACAATATTTTTATATGAATTCATGTATAAAATAACTCTACGAAAGTGATTTCAATTCTTATTGCGGAAGTTTCCTTCATCAGGAGAGTTTGTATGTCACAGGCGATATATCTAAGCAAGAAGAAATCAATATACCTGAAAGAAAAATAGGCAATATTGCTAGATAATTATCTAGGTGTAAAAAAAGAAGATAGCGCGGATATTGTAAATCTTGAAATAATATAATAAAGAAATCTTTTACATCTTGTAAAGCATACATTCAGATAAATCTTAACATCATAAAACTGAAACGCTCATTGAACAAGTTTGCAATTGTAAATTGCCTTGTTGTCTCTCTTTGGCAGTACCAAAGTGAACTATAATTGGACACCAACAGAATAGAATACGTATTTTCTGTGCCGCTACACACTTCATCAGCATTCGTGGTGTCTTATCTATTTTGGTTTCGTTGAAATCTAAACATGGCATACGCCTTGCACCAGCAGGATGGAATACGTATTTTCTGTGCCGCTACACACTTCATCAGCATTCGTGGTATCTTATGCATTTTGGTTTCGTTGAAACCTAAACACTCATATAAAATATCCATTTCTTGCTAAAAGACAAGCAAAATTTTTCAATATTTTTTAATTTTTCAACAATTTTTCGATAAGAGAAAAAAATTGTGATTGAAAAACAAAAGTATTGCATTAATTTCTTCCAGATGATCTCAATGGGATAACATCAATTTATTGCGTAGATGATAATCACCTTAATGAAAAAAGAGAGATATTTTGAGGATAAAAATAATAAAAACATTTTAAATTTTATATATTTTTTTTCTTATTTATTGCCAAATTTTCTTCAAATTGATAAAAATGTAATATTAGAAAAATATTGCTTTGATGATTTTCGTCCAAATAATAAAAAGAAGATATTGCATAAATTTTTTCCAAGATGATATCTTCCAAATGTTTATTGGGAATGTAGTTTATTTTCTGTAATTTATGTTTTATCACTTTTATACTTTTTGTTCTAAACAAACATGAAAAATGAAAAATACAAACAAAATTATATTTTTGAAAGTTATTCACAATAGCTATTGTCACTTTTTGCCGAATTGAGAATAAAAACAGTTACGAGTACTATAAATATTCGGTAATAACAAAAAAATTCGATTCTCATAATGAATTTGTTTTTTGTGTGTATAGATTTAAAAAAAATATTGTAAAAATGTTCTAAAAAGCATTTAGCATATCGTTATAAATTGCCAATGGATTTCAACCTGTTCATATGCTAAATCTAGCACCGAAAGTGCTAAAATGGCAACACTGATGTTGCCTTGTATAGATTCGCATTGATTTTAAAGTTTGTCTTGATAAAAATTTGTCTAGTATAGACACGAGGTAAGCGCAAGAAAACGTACACATATTGAAACTTTGGAAGTAATGAAAAAGTACTTCCCCAAAGACAACTTTTATTTATTTTTGCTGGGATATAACAGATATTTAAAAAAATGTAGTTGATATAAATTTATTTTCAAAATAAAAAAAATGTTCTAAATTTATAACTGCAGAAAACTAAATTTCGGTTAATCGGTTATTCGTTAAAAATTATTCGGTTTATTTTGTTATTCAAAAATAAACAAATTTAAATTAATCAAACAGTTAATCGATCAAAATTAATCGGATAACCGAATGACGTTTAATCGATTGGATACCATAGCATATAGCTTCTTGTTTAATAAATAGGTACTACATTCATGTACTCATTTATTAAAATAACGTTTTCAAGACAACTTATCTATTATCCCAAGGTAATTTACCATATTTCTATTCATTGTTTAAAACATTAGTAGAGCAATGTTATATTCGTTATTGCTTTTAAATAATTTAAAATTTATTATTAAATATTTAAATAAATAAACAGATTGTTTATTTGCATTTTCGTTTTATATTAAAACACAATTGACTTTGAAATTAATTGTGGCATATAAGTCCATTACCAAATAAATAGTTTAAGGATTTGTTTAATGGATTTCTATTATTTGTTTGATTATGAGAAGGTTTTTAAATGAATAAGTTCAATATTATTCTTATAATAAAATAAAAAATAAACTAACAATAATTTTTAACTAAAGTGTGCTTTCGAATAAAATATAATACAAAATTTTTGTTATAACTCTTACTGCCATAGACTAATAAATAGATATTTATGTGAGAGCAAAAAAAAAAAAATAATAATTCATTGTTAAAAACCTAATTCATGCAACAACAAAATACATGTAGTCACATATATTTTGTTTCTGTGTTTTGAAAAAAATGAGTAATTTTTTTGAAGATTTAGTTTGCACTGCCTCTCACATAAACTTCTAGGTGTATTCTATGCTTACTGCCGTTAATTTTAAATATTTTTCTTAATTACAATATCTTCTAAAGACAGATATCAGATTTAACAGTAGATTGAATTCTTGAAATCAGTTTTTATTTGCCCGCATGTAGATTGCAGTCAATCACAAATTTACAAAATAAAATTTGATTTTTTTAACTTACTAGAAAATTTTGATAGAGTAAATTTTGATAATTTTTTAGAAAGTTTTTTTAGAAAAATAAATGTTTAAATATTTAATAAAATTATTTGGAAAAAGTATTTCTTTCTGTTTATCATCAGGTGTTTTTTTTATTATTTCTCTTATGAAAACGCGATTTTGCTCAAATGATTTTTTTTTTGTCATTTTAAATTCCATTTTTAATTAATTTGTTTTATAATTTAATTTCCTTAAATTCCTTTCTATTTAATTTATTAATGTCATTTATTTCAAAATAAATAATTGCTGAGAATTTAGCAAATATAAGTCAATTTAAAAGTCACTAGAATTTTTTTAATTTATAAAGTTCCCAGCATATTAAATTACAAATTGAGTGAGTAAATACGAACGAGTATTAATGAAATAAAAATCTAAAAAACGTTAAGTAACTTTCAGTTAAACTTGAGGGTTTTTTTCTTTTTATATTAATATAAAACCCAAATTTAACCTTAAACCATTTATGCTTTTAAATTTGTGTTGTGAGTGTTTATGGTTTAGCAAACAAATTAGAAGCTGTTCAAGTGTTAAATTAAAGAAGATTAAGGTAAATAAGAAAAAAATAATATTAAAGAAAATATATTAAAAAAAAAAAAAAAAATCACAGTAGCGGAATTTTGCAAAAAAAAAAAAAAAAAAAAAAAAAAAATTATAAATTGATTTTTTTTTATTAAAAAAAGTTTAAAATAATGTCCTTAAAAAAGTAACAGAGTAGGAAGAGCACTCTTTTAATTTATACATATATAGAATTTTATACAAGGGAATTTTTACATATTGAGAGGAATTATACTTTTAACACGAATTAAAAAAATAGCAAAGGACATATTTAAAGAATGGTAAAGAATGTAGTTCTTTAAGAGCAGGAAAAGTATAAATATTTTTTTTTTAACAAGAAAAGATTATTAAAATATAAAGCTGAAAAAGTGTATGAAACAGAGTAGGAAGAGCTGTCGTTTAAATATCTTCTGTGAATGAATGTTATTTTGAGCTAATTTTAATTTTTTAAATAAATAAAATAAATAAAAAATATATGTAAATTGATATCTTTATTAAAAAATTAAAAATATTTTACTTGAAAAGTGCATCTAACAGAGTACGAAAAGCACTTTCTTAATTTCTTACGCGAAAGAATTTTATACAAACGAATTTTATTTTATCTGTAGAAAAGAATTATTCTTTTATCATGTTAAAAAAATAGCGAAATAAACATTTAAAGAATGATAAAGAATGTATTTCTTTAAAGCGAAGGAAAAGTAAAAATTTTTTATTAAAAAATATATATTAAAACATAATCCTTAAAGTGAAACAGAGTAGGAAGAGCGCTTGTTTAATTTAATTTTATTTTACTTGTTGAAAGAAAGAAATTTAAAGAAAGAAAAAAATTTATATATAAATTGATATCTTTGTTAAAAAATACTTTAAAATTATATCCTTAAAAAAGTGTGTGTAACAGAGTAGGAAGAGTGCTTTTTTAAATTTCTTACGCGAAAGAATTTTATTCAAATGAATTTTATTTTACTAATTGAGAGGAATAATTGTTTTATCAGGAATTTAAAAAAAAATCGTGAAAAGAAGATGAAAAAAGTATGTACATCTTTAGCCGAAGGAAAAGTATAAATATTTTTTTATTTTATTAAATAAATATTAAAATATAGTCCTTAAAATGCATATGAAACAGAGTAGGAAGAACGCTGGTTTAAATGTCTTCGGTGAATGATTGTTATAAGCGCTAATTTGATTTTACTTATTGAAAGAAATTTAAAGAAAGTGTTTGTTTAAGCGAAGAAAAAAATATAAATTTATTTTTTCATATAAAAAAATAATTTAAAATAACATCCTTAAAAAACTGTAAGTAACAGAGTAGGAAAAACGCTCTTTTAAATTTCTTATGCGAAAGAATTTTATTAAAACGAATTTTAATTTACATATTGAAAGTAATTATTTTAAGTAATTATTTTATTTGAAAAATTCGCGAAAAGAATATTTAAAGAATATAAAAGTATGTACTTCTTTGAGCGGAGGAAAAAAGTATACATAAACAAAAAAATATAGTCATAAAAAATGTATGAAACAAAGTAGGAAGAGCTTTCGCTTTAAAGCGAAAAAAAATCTATTGAAAATACTAAAATGAATTATTATTTTTATATTGCGAATTTTATTTGTATACGAAAGTTTTAATTACTAGATTTGATTTTGCACAAGGTATGCATTAAAAGAATCGCTTGTCTTGCAGTTGGTAATAAGTCAACACGACAATTCCAGCACATTGTCTAGAACAATAAAATTTCGTATTTAATAAGATAATTTTTATATTGGTTTGGTAATATTTCATTTTATATGTTAGACAAGTTATTTTCGAGTGAAGTTTCGGTAAATATTAGAACGAATTAATTTTTCACATCGAGAATTTTATTAGTAAAAATCGCAAAAGAAAGAATTTAAAAAAAAAAAAAATAATTTTTTAAAGCACTTAAAGTCAAGTGAATTTGCACTGATAAAATATAAGATATAAATAATTTAAATATATACATTTTAAATGAACCCTAAAATACTCTAAAGTTTTAATTAATTTAATCTATCACAAGACCAGCATAAAAGTATAATTCAGCGAGACAAGTCCACATTTAATAAGATAATATTGATAGCACATGCTTTGGTTAATATTTCATTTATTTGTTTTATTACAATACATAAAACGCCCTCGTAACTAATAAAAACAAAAGACTTTTGAATAACCCGTCTAATCCCAAGAAGACTATTGTATTTTTTTTTTCATAAATTTTTGTGTTTTTTTATTATTGTTAATTTGAACAAATATTTTTAAAAGAAAAGAAAATATATTTGTTTAATTAATAGTATAATTATAGTTATTCATTCATTAATTCAATCATTCATTCAATTCAAAAAATTCAACAAAAAGTTTTTTTTATATAAATAAATTCATGGGTAGAAAAAAAATATTTAATGAAATTAATCAATAAATTAAAGACAAAGAAAAAAGAAAAAGAACTTAAGTATTTTTTAGAAAGAAAATATTTATTATATTTTTTGGGAGTTATAATGTTTGGCAATTTATTATTTAAATTGCAAATTCATATTGTTAAAATAGTTCAAAAAATTGTAAAAATAACCTTTAATTTAATTTTACCCAAAAATGTAGAGTAGAGATACTTTTTTCAATAGCCTTTTTTTTGACAAATTACGTGTGAGTCGTGTCATGTTGTCATGTTATTTTTGTTTAGTATTGTTTGGCATTTCATAATGGAAAGACTTACGCCTGAACAACGTTTACAAATCGTTCAAATTTATTACGAAAATTCACGTTCTGTGAGAAATGTGTTTCGTGTACTTCGCTCAACTTATGGTCAACATAATAGGCCTACTGAGCGTACTATTCGCAACACCATCACCCATTTTGAGACCCAGCATTCATTATTGGATAATATTCGACCGAATAGACCACGTCCAAAATATAGCGGCCGTAGCTGAGAGTGTACACGAAGACTGACGGACGGACTGACGTATGGAACGACTTCGCGCATTTTAAGTGCAGATCTTAAATTCAAAGCGTACAAAATACAGCTTCTGCAACAACTGAAGCCGCTCGACTTTCCTAAGCGACATCGCTTCGCTCTATGGGCTCTTGAAAAGTTCCAAGAAGATCCGACGTTTTCGAGGCAAATTTTGTTCAGCGATGAGGCCCATTTCTGGCTCAATGGGTATGTAAACAAACAAAATTGCCGCATTTGGGACGAAGAGCAACCTGAAGAGATTCAAGAACTGCCACTTTATCGAGAAAAAACAACTGTTTGGTGTGGTTTGTGGGCCGGTGGAATCATCGGTCCATATTTCTTTAAAAATGATGCCGGTGTGAACGTAACCGTTAATAGCGACCGTTATCGTGCCATGATAACCGACTATTTGATGCCTGAAATGGAAGCTCGTGATCTCACTTCCCACACATCGTATCAATCAATGGATTTATTGAGAGAACACTTCGGTGAGCACATAATTTCACGTTTTGGGCCGGTCGATTGGCCATCAAGATCGTATGATATCACAACGTTAGACTTTTTCCTGAGGGGATATGTAAAGTCTAAAGTTTATGCGGACAAAACCGCTTCGATTCAGGCCTTGGAGGAAAACATCACGCGTGTCATTCGCCAGTTACTAGCAACGGCCAACATTTGATAGACATAATCTCCAAAAAATAAATGCCAATGAATGTTCTTTCAAATGATAATAAACATTCCTCATTAAATTTGAATTTTCTGTGTTTTTTTTTCTTTAAAAAAGTAGGGAACCTCGAAATGGATCACCCGATATATATATATACAAATATATATACATATATATATATATATTTTTTTTTTTTTTTTGCTTTAATATTAATCATAATAATTTAAGAAAATTTTATATGAAATTTTAAGATTTAATAGTTTTTTAAAAATCCTTTCAAACGTAGATTTACTAGCACATTCATAAGCATTAGGATTTTTGGGCATCTTTCCCTTCTTATTAATCTCTTTGTTTGTATTTCAATTTTACAATTTTAGTTTTTATCGCATTTTTTTTCTTATAATTTTTAAAATTTTGCATAAATCCCATAAAATCATAATAATTAATTATAATCAACTACGTCAAATTAACAATTGTTTTTTACATGCATATTTGACCATGACTATAAGCTGTCCAAGTTGGTTATGATCTCTTAATCAAAATCTTATGATCTTTTAATGCAATAAAACAGATAAATAAAAATATTTAATTAAAATTGTAATTAAATATAAATATTTAATTTAAATTATTCATGTTACTTTATTTATGTAATTGAATTTGGGTGTAATTTTGATTAATATAAAAATAGTAAAGAAAATATTTTTAATGATAATAATAATAAAAACAAATTGCAAAATTAACAACAACTAAAATTGTGTGGAATAATTTAAAATGAAATATGGATATTTTAATTTACAAATTTTTATTAAAAAAGAAAGTTTTAATGAAAGAAAATGTTTTTTTTTATTAAAGCCTATAACAAATTTTGCTAATTTCTGTATATTTTCAGTACAGTTTTTAGGAAAATTACCCGAATTTGTATGATATATATATTATAATAACCAGGGACAGGAAGTTTATACATTTAAAAAGTGTGTTTTAGAAGCTTAAAAAAATATAGAAAAAATTTTAAAATATGCCCTAAAAACAAATAAAATATGTACTTTTTTCTTAACTTTTACTAAAAAAAAGTTATACGATAAAAAATATTTTTTCTATGGTGAGAATAATTTTCATTTCTTCTGTGTGAAATAAAAACTGAAAAATACTGACAAATTTAAATTTTATTATTAAAAAGTCAAAAAGAAATGTGTGAATATTGAATATGAAGAATTTTAAATAATATTATGTGTTTCAAATGTTAAATGATTTTAAAATATATGTTATTTTTCCAAATATTTTATGAAATTTAAATTTTTCTATAAATTTTAAAACTTAAAAAATTTATATTCATTTGTCAAAATTTTTTCTAGCCCTATGAGCTAGTAAAATTTTATTCACCACATAACTATAATAACTATACTAACGAGCATACTTTCTTACTATTTCACATAGGACCTAAATTAAAAAAAAAAAAAAATGATGCATCCACCGAAAGGAAATCGTATATTTATATAATATTATTAAAAAAAATGCCATGCCCACTTTTCGCAAACAATTCTTTTTTTAATTTAAAAAGAAATTTAGCACATATATTAAATATTTTATATAATATAAATAAAATAAATAAATATAAGTTGAATGCCATACCTTTTTTTTTAGCCCACTTTCAGTAAAAAATTAACTTTTCCACTTTCTTGATGCCAGTTAGGTAATTCGCATAAAATTTCATATACAAAAGGAATATAAAATACTGTATATTATAAAATTTAGTCTGTATGGGTACTACGCCACTTTTTCGGCCCGTTTTAATACACTGTGTGTTTATTCGTACCACTTTTTTAAAAAAAGTGGGCGAGGCATCCAGTCAGTACTTCCTCGATATTTCAGTAAATATGCGTTTTATTGAGAAAAGGAGCTTCATCTATGATCACTTCTATATCTGACCAAAAATCGATTTTTTGAATGAAAATTTTATAAAAATCTTTAAATCTCGATATTTCGGTAAATAAGCGTTTTATTGAGAAAACAAGCTTCATCTGTGATCACATCTATATCTAACCAAAAATCGATTTTTTGAATGAAAATTTTATAAAAATCTTTAAACCCATATATTACGTTAAATAAGCGTTTAATTGAGAAAATAAGCTTCATCTGTGATCACATCTATATCTGACCAAAAATCGATTTTTTGGATGAAAATTTTATAAAAATCTTTAAACCTCGATATTTCGATAAATAAGCGTTTTATTGAGAAAATAAGCTGCATCTGCGATCACTTCTATATCTGATCAAAAATCGATTTTTTGGATGAACATTTTATAAAAATCTTTAAACCTCGATATTTCGGTATATAAGCGTT
Organism: Protocalliphora azurea; assembly: GCA_932274085.1. Classification (NCBI taxonomy): domain Eukaryota; kingdom Metazoa; phylum Arthropoda; class Insecta; order Diptera; family Calliphoridae; genus Protocalliphora; species Protocalliphora azurea. Next base: position 29,203,567 of record OW026521.1, read on the forward strand.
TAATTGAGAAAATAAGCTGCATCTGTGATCACATCTATATCTGACCAAATATTTATATATATATATGTATATATATATATATATATATATATATATATATATATATATATATATATATATATATGAGAAGTTTTATTTAATCTGATCAGTAGTTTAAACGGTTTAAAAATTACAAGAGTTTAACTCATATAAACCCTTAATTTTTATAAATACGATTATTATACTCTAGACTACACGCGCAAATGCAATAGCAATGTTATTAAAAAACTCTTTGGAGGTTTAATTAGACTATATATATATGTTTTTTTTACAGGAAATTTTTTACATATAGATTTTCCTAAATAAAGGAAATTTTCTATATTTTTTTGATGAAATTTTTAATAAATTTTATTTTGTGTCATTTTTTTCTATAGGAAATTTTCATTAAATATCGTTTTTGTAGGAAATTTTTATAAATCTGTTTATTGGAAAATTTCCTTTTATTGAAAATTTTTGATAAAGTTTTTTTTTTTTTTTTTTTTTGTAAATATTTCTTATAGGAAATTTTGAGTAAATTTTTTTTTATGATTTACTTTTTTGAAAATTTTTTTTAAAATATCTTTATTAATTTTCTATAAAAATATTTTGGGTACAAATGTGGGGATTTATATTCAATAGTGGAGATTTTTTAAGATATCGAGTTAAAGTTTGGGCACATGAAGCAAAATTTTTCTGGTAACACTGTTAACAGCAGCTGTTTTAATAAATTCATTTAAATATGAAAAGATTTATCATTGATATATGTATAAGTCATAGCTTAACCAGTACAAGGTGTCATTATAAGCTCAACTGTTCTTTTTTGCTTAATTTTTTAGAGTGACTGAAATGTCAAATTTTTTTTATGTTTGCATGTATTGGTTTGTTTACAAACAAAAAAGAAAAAAGTGCTGTATAGAAATATTTAATTTATTTCAATTTATAAAAACATTAAGAACAAATTTTTTACAATTTATTCGTATTATTTTTCAATTTCAACCATCACTGTTTACAATTTGCTCGTGCTTTTGTTTTTTTTTCTTTTGTTTGACGTTTCAGTCTCATTTAAAACGAAAAAATGGCTGCTATTATTGCATTGTTGTAGTTGTTGCCTTTATGCATATTACGTGTTAAATGGTTTCACCATTCTTTATCTGGGGATCAATCGCCAGACTCCTAGTGTGTAGGACCCTATTTATCCTGCTGAAAAATCCCAATCATTAACGAGGTACTTTATTCATAACAAATTTAACAAAAAGGAGAGATGTCAAAGGGTTAGGTTACGGAATATTATACAAATAAACAAAGAATTAAAGCCAAATTAAATTATAGCCAAAACAAATCGAAGTCTTTAAAACAAAAGAAAGTTTTCAAATATCCTTTACGGTTATGACAATAGCTTACTTTTAAAAAGTGGCAATGGTCTCCCTTCTATATTCTATTAGATTTTTTTTTATATTTCAGGATTTTTATATCTATTTTTGTAACAGTCTATAAAAATTTATTTTTTTCCATTTTAGTTTTTATCTTCCACAGCTTATTTACCCTGAATTTTGGTATTTTAAAGAAAGAAATTACTTAGCTAAAATATATTCAACATTTAACTTAGAATTTGCATCATAGAATACAACTAGAAGTTTATGTGAGAGGTACATAAAACTAAATTTTCAAAAAAAAAAAAAAACTAATTTTTTCAAAACACAAAAACAAAATATATGTGACTACATGTATTTTGTTGTTGCATGAATTATGCTTCTGACAATTGAATTAGGTTTTTGTCTCTCACATAAACTTCTAGTTGAATTCTATGATTTTCATGTTTAGAAGATATCTTGAAATTAGTATTTTATTATTGATTCCCTAGAATTTATTTATTTTTTTTTTGGTAAAGTGTGACGCTAAAATAAATATTTTAAATTTAAATTTTTGAAATTTTTTAATGAGTTTTAGACTTTGCTGAATTTTTGCTTTTATATTATTAAAAAAAAAGAAACAAGCAATAAAGTTGTTTAACAGCTTTCACAATTTTGATATATATTTTTTTAATAATATAGGAGGGGTTCATTAAAGAAGTCTAGAAGTGGGAGAATTTACGCATATTAATGAATTTCTAATAATATTTAGTAATAACTTTCTATAAGTTAATAAATAGTGTTTGATATTTAGAATAAAATTAGCGAGTGACATTTTGTTTTAGGCAGAAATTAATGAATATAATTTATTAGATAAGTTTAAATGAAATTTAAAATATTAAGAAAAAATTAATAAAAAAAATTATTAAAAAAAATACTATAAAACTTTATATTTTTTTAAATGTATTTTATTAGTTAAATGTTAAAGAACTTTAATTTTTTTTCTAATATTTTAGCTTTCTTTGTCTGAATGAAACATTCTCATAACCAGTGTTGCCAGTTTAGCTTTTTTAAGTCTAAATCTAGCCTTTTTATTTTCATTTTAGTCGAAAATTTTTTTTGATTCTTAAAATTGGCTTAAAAAGGCTAAAATTTTAGTATTTCAATAAAAAAGAAAATAATTTCTTGTTTGATTTTGCTAATTTTAGTTTTATAGAATCATCTATTTAAGCATTTTCTTATATTAATTCGTACAAAAATTCGAGATTATTTAACAGAAGCGTTTCATTCTTATAATCAACTATCTTCATAATAAATTATTATAATCACACGTTGATAAAGTGATAAATCATTCGAGAAATGATACAGTGCACTAAAAAAATGATAAAAAATAAATAAATGTGAAAAATAACTTCAAAACATTAGGTAATTTTTCATATGAAGTGTAACCAAAATAGGAATTTTGTGGGCGATTTTTCATTGGATCATTTTGTTGGCATATGTTCTGTGTTTTACTAATAAAATTATTATAATATTTTTAAAACAAATATCAAAAATAAAAGAGAATAAAAAAATAAATAAAAGTTAGTTTTTAAATAAAAAAAAATATTAGCATTTTTCTGGCTTTATTTTTTGGAGCATTTAGCCTTTTTGCTGACCTTTTTTAAAGTTCAATTTAGCCTCTTTTTTCCTACCTCCTAGCAACACTGCCCATAACTAAAACATAAAACTTAAATCGCAAGTATCATCATTTACTTTACATACAACCTCGTGTATTTTTCTAAAAATGGAAAAAAGTGAAGTGTTCATTAAACATTTCTTTTTGCAAAAATTAAAAAACCGTCAATCAAACCAAGGAAAAGCTCGATAAATACTATGGGGACTCTGCAATATCGATTTTAATGGTAAAAAAGTGGTTTAATGACTTTCGTTGTGGTCGCTCAAGTAGAAATGACGCTGAACGTTCTGGACGGGGAATTGAGGTCAGAAAAAATCCACTATATGGTGTTTGGCCGACCGAAGAGTAAAAGTGAGTGAGATTATTGATGCCATAGGCATTTCATACGGCAGTGTGGTTTCGATTTTAAATGATCAGCTGGGTTTAAGAAACTTGTCTGCAAGATGGGTGCCGCGTTTGCTGTCAATTGACCATAAACGTGTGAACACTTCAAAAGATTGCTTGGAATTGTTTAATCGCAATCCGAATGAGCTTTTGAGGCATTTTGTAACTGTGGATGAAACATGGATCCATTACTGTACTCCGGAGACTAACAGCAGTCTAAACAATGGGTTTCTGCGGGTGAACCTGCTCCAAAGAAGACCAAGGTAAGTTTGTCGGCCAACAAGTTGATGGCAACAGTTTTTTGGAATGCACGCGGGATAATCCACATCGATTACCTTCAAAAGGAAAAAACTAAACAGCAAATATTATGCCAACTTATTAGACTGATTTAATGTGGATTTAAAAAGAAAACGACCCCATATGGCCAAGAAAAAAGTTCTTTTTCATCAAGATAATGCATGGGTGCACACGTGTGCAGTCTCAATGGCAAAACTCTATGAATTGGACTACGAATTGGTACCTCATCTGCCATATTCTCCGGATTTAGCCCCTAGTGACTACTTCCTATTTCCAAACCTAAAGAAATGGCTCAGTGGAAAGAGATTCTGCTCCAACGATGAAACTATTGACCAAACAAATGCCTATTTTAAGGATCTCGAAAAAATCCTATTTTTTACGCAAAGTAAATGACGACACTTGCTCAAAATTTGACAGTAGTCTATTAACAGATGGTACTTGATGGGAATAGTGTTGCATTTCATATAACTACGAGCGAAGTTTGAAAAGTCACAGACTTATTGATCCGTCCTTTTAACTGAAATATTTTAGGCAAAAATATTTATCATAGACCTAAAAAATTTGATATTGAAAATCCATAAAATTATTTCAGTAGAAAAAAAATTAATAAATCCAAGTGTAAGACATACTTTAAAAGAGCTTCATCTTGGTATTTGTTGCACAATAATTTCGTGTATTCAACTTAAGTAATTAAAAGACAATTAAATATATTAATTGTTAATTTTTACAACTTCCTATTTACTTTTAAATGAGTAAAGAATAAAGAAAAAATAATAATATTGCAGCTACTTAAATAATAGTTTTCATATTACTTCCTTTTCAATATGTCATTCATTCTTTATCAAACAAAAACAAGTAATTTAAAATATATATTTAATATAATTCTAAATTACTTTTAAAAATTATTATTTAAATAAAATTACAAAACAAAATTTTTAAGTTAAATATAAAAAAAACAAGTTTTGTCCACCTTCATATATATTTTTGTTATTTGTTAGTTATTTATTTAAGTGTTTTTTTTGCTATTTTTGTTTTCACATTCAAATACCCCCGCAGTCATTAATAAGATCTTGGAAAAAAAAATAAATAACAAAATAATCAAATATATAAAATTACCTCGTCAAACGTGACTTTTGAAAAAAAAAAAATATTTAGTTAACAGAGAAAAACTCATATTCATTCCACTCATGCTGAAATTCATATTTAATCATAATGTAACATATTGCAAAAAAAAAAAGAAAATATTTTGCGCTTCTAAACAGAAACATCAAAGGCATTTATCGAAATGTCAATAGTTTGTTTGAAAATATTTTCGAAGAGTTCCCAGCTATATACAAACATATTTTGCCTTTAGTTATATTATTTTTAAACTTTAACTTAAATTAATTTTTAGCTATTTTTAATTATTTAATTGTGTAGGATTTATTAAAAAAATGCATAATTTATAGATTTCAGAAATTATTAACAAGTTGTTAATAGTAAAAAAATTCAAATTTTAAAGCCATCACTTTTATTTTATTTTACTTTTTAAAAGATGACATAAAAATTATGTTATCATTAGGGCAACCAAAAATATGCTCTAAAAATAATGTTTTGTGCTCATAAAAAATGCTCTTAAAACAATATGCCATTAAAATTAAAAAAATATGCTTTTAAAATTTTATTTTTTTCTGGCTAAATTTTAAATTATCTACTATTTATGCAAAATATGATTTTTATTAGCAGTTACTGAAAAATATTTTATTTTTGCACTTGAAAATATTCAAAGCTAATATATTGTATCAGATAATTATAAAATTTCTCTTAATTTATAAGATAAGAATTGTTAGGGAATAGGAATTTAAAAATGTATGTGACAGTAAAAAGAAAATTTCCCTAATGGCAGATTAATAAAAAAAAAAAAAAATCTAATGGCTGTAAAATAAGCAAAAATCTGCTCTTTAGTGTAATATGTGAAATATTATGTTCTTTAGTGTAATATATGTAAAATTATGCTCTTAAATATAAAATATGCAAAAATTTCATTCATTAATAAATATGCTCTAAAATAAGGAGTGTTTATGAAAATATGAGAAAATATGCTGCTAAGCCAAAAATATACATAAAAGTGCTGTTAGGAACAAAATACGCCGTAACAAATCGTCACCAAAATTCTTAAATTTTCTCTGAAATGGATAAGTAACTATGAGTTTGGTTCAATTGAAGCTCAGGAAAAAATGTTATTTTGCATATTTTTGGTTGCCCTGATTATCAATGCCTTTTCGAGGTAACACTGTTGAGTGACTGATTGACTGATTCAACATCGCTCAGCTCAAACGGTAAGATGTAGAGGTAAGAGATTTGGGCTTTAGTTTCGTCTTCCACTGTAGACATCCACTAAGAACGGATTTATAAAAATTCAAATGTTTAGGGGGTAAAAAGGGTAAAAAATGGTAATTTTGTTGACTATATATCTCCTAAACTAATATTAATATAAAAAAGTTTTGTACCTATCGTTATTTATTAAAAAAGTACGCGGACAGGTGTCTGATTATTTTTTAAAATTCAGCACTTTTAGGGAGAAACCGGGTAAAAACTGTAATTTGGTACTTTTTTTTTTAGTACCCTATGAATCTTTTGAGCTAATAAATATAAAAATATAATTCTAATCATATTCGTAACTTATAGAAAAAATAGAAATACAAGTTTAATACTTTTTGTTAAATCGAATATTTAAGGAATAAAAATGTTTAGGGGGTAAAAAGGGTAAAAACAGGTAAATTTGTTGACCTTATATCTCCTAAACTAGTTTGGTACCTATCATTATTTATTAAAAAAAAACAAGCGGACAAATGTCTAATACTTTTTTAAAATTTAGCCTTTTTAGGGAGAAAACGGATAAAAACTCTATTTTGGTACTTTTTTTTGGCACCTTATGTATTTTTTAAACTAGTAAATATAAAAATAAAATTCTAATCATATTTGAAATTTATCTCTACTTTTTGGAAACTCAAATACTTAAGGAATAAAAATCGTACCTATTTTTGCTACTTTTTCCATAAAACATTTTTTATTTTTTAATTTATTATTATGGAATCCCACTAAAATTTTTAAATGCAATTTTTGTTACATCCATGGGGAAAAAAGTGCGAAAAAGGGTTAAAAATGGGAAATTACATTTCATTTAAAATCATTTAGTCACGCAAAATATGCTAATAGATCGTTATTTTGAACTCAGATAATAAGACGTAAATAGGACCAAACTGTTTACCCGAGCAGTTTGGTACTTTTTTTAAAACATATTTTTTCTTTAAGTAATTGAAGGCAGACTTGTATCGTTTGAGTCATATATGTAGCATGCATATTTAAACTTAGTGCGCATTTTGAAAATTTAATGGAATTTATTTTTATTTTGATTGTTTTTTAGTTTTGCCAATTTTTTGTTTGACGTTAAAATAGCGACTTTTGTATATTTTGACAGTTTGTTTGCTTTTTTAAAAACTTTACGTTTTTAAATTAGTGATTTTATTTTAAGTTTTGGTGTTCATAAGATTAAATTTAGTGTTCCCATTTTTTAAATGCGCTTTTTTCATTTTCGCTATTTTTAAAATTATAATTTTTTAATACTAATTTTAATTTTTTTGTCGAATGCTTGGCGTTCTTGCACTTTATTTTTGTATTAGCGATTTTTTGGTAATGTGGCGACTTTTTTGTAATTTGTCAATTTGTTAGATTTTACAGTATTTATTAACATTTAAATTTAGCGCTTTTTTCAATTTAATTTTCTTGATTTTTGTCGTTTTTGCTTTGGTATTTTTTGCGATTTATTTTTGTTTTTAGTGACTTTTTGTAATATCGAAACTTTTTGATATTTTGCGTTTTTCTTTTAATTTGGTAATTTTAATTTTGTCAATTTTTTTGATGGTTTTGCGATTTTATATTTGTTTTAGCGATTTTTTGTGTAATTTAACAATTTGATTGCATTTACACGATTTTCTAAATTTAGTTTTTCATTTGGGTGATTTTATTTTTATTGATGTTTTCTTAGACGCTTTTGGCGATTTATTTTTGTTTTTGCGATTTTTTTTAATATCTTTTTAGTATTTTTTTAAGGAAATTTGTTTACATTTACCCGATTTTTTTTAACATTTTTTTAATTTGTTTATATTTTTGTCATTTTTGCAATTATCTTTGTTTTAACGATTTTTTGTAATACTGAAACTTTTTTGTTATTTGACAAATTCCGCGATTTTTTTCAGTTTTAGCCTTTTCTCTTTTAATTCGGTGTTTTTTTCTTGTTTATTTTTTAGGTTTTTGGCATTTGTTTTTATATTAGCGGTTTTTTGTAATATGGTGACTTTTTTGCTATCTGCTGATTTACTTGTGTTTTAGCTTTCGTTGGGAAATATTTTTTTTTTTATTTAGAGATTATATGTTTTTTAGATATTTTATGGTGTTTGTTCATTTATTTAATTTATCAATTTTTTTAATTATAGTGATTTTTTATATTTTAGCATTTTTTGTGTTAAATTGGTTTTTTTTATAATAAATCTACTACTTTATTGGATTAATATTCAGATGATTTTAATAACAAAATTAAAGTTTCTCTAGAAATGAAATCTTATAAATGAATTAATTCAATGTGTATTTTTTTGCACGTTGAAAATGCAGTCTTTTTTGCATTTTACTTCAAAGTGCAACAATTTTCTATTTTTTTTTGCTTATAAAAAAATTTATATATATGATTAAAAGTAGAGTCTATAAGTAGTACAACTACGTACCCAGTTTTGTTCTATCACGTTTTGTCTTAAATGGACTTAAAATTATAAAAAATTTATAAAAAGTATACAGAGATTATATCATCCCCATGTGTATGTTAAATGAAAGCTAAGAATCCCTCAAATATAAAGCTAATTTTTATTTAAATATTCTAGCAAAAAAGTTCAGAAAATATCTTCTTAAAATTTCACTCTTTTAGATTTTTTTAAAGAGTTATCGCAAAAAAAGAATTATTAGGTCAAATCTTATAGTTTAAAGGATATGTTTTTCACTCACGAGGTCATCAACTTTAATCCTCTTTAGCGATGAATGTGATTCAACTACACACTTTAGCAAACAATATTCTGAAAGCCTAAATACTTCTCTATCGATGATCCAAAATTCATCCATATCGGTTAAGAAGTTTAAAAGATCCAGTATTATTACCATTTATTTAGCAATTGAAAAGAAGACAATACTCAAGCTTTTGTGTAGGATGAAATTATGGAACATTACTCATCTACAACAAGATATACAATATACCACACGGCGTTTACTATAATCGACTTATTTAAGGGAACTTTTGCGTATAATTTTGCCTTTCTTGATCTGTGTGAAATGGTTCTAGTTATTAATTCCATTTTATGGCTCCAAATATTGCTAAAATTATTGAAAATTAGAAATGAGCTCGATTAGAATACATTCGTGGCAGCTAGTTTTAAAAGAATTAGATGGATGGAAGAATAGATGGACTTACATCTTTTTTTTTGTAAATATTGTTTGTTCTATTTTTTTGATAAGGAGAATTGATAGAATAATATAGGAAAAATAACGTTATATATTTGGATTTTAAATGTTAGGTATATGGGAGTTTAAGGTCACAAAAAAGATTTCGCAAAAAAACAAACACTTTGAATGAAGATAATGCACTGAAATCGACATAAAATCCTTTAAAATTGTGCTTACAAGAACTTAATATAAAGACTATAAAAAGACTTTATTACAGAATCTTGCCTACTATACAACATGTGTCTTAAGTCTTTTGTTTTTTGAAGCATCCAAAGTGAGGTGGTATTTGAGCGTGTATAAATATAAACCTGTCATTGGAATAAAATCATTTAAAAACCTTTTTTGGCTTAAATTTTAATTGTCAGGAAATAAAACCAAAAAAAAAAAAACATGTAAGTGAAAATGTAAGTCATGTAGAAACATGATGCATATCCAGTGATTTTTATAAGAGCATTAAAAAAAACTTGAATGTTTATGAATGTATTTGATGAATGTATGACTATAAATTATAAGTCGTCATTACCAAATAAAGGTATTGACAAGGTAAATCAACTTTAAAATGGCAAAACAATAAACCATAAACAAAATTGAGCATCTATAATGTTGCTGTAGCTTAATGTCTTTTTAGTTTAAATATTAAATGCAATTTTTTATTTTGTAAATCCTTTTTTGTCAATTTTTTGGGCATAAGATAAATCTTCAAAATAAAATAAAATATGAAAAATGCCTTGATTTGCCAAAATGTAAAAAAAAAATACAAAAACTTACAAAGAACAGAACACCTTCACAAATTTAACCTTGAACTTTTTCTTCTTCCCAAATTGTTAAGTATCAAATGACGTCAGTAAGTGAAACGAAATGTTTAAATTGGGATGCCAAATAATTTATAAACTGTGTGTGTGTGTGTGTGTATTTGAGTTTCATTACGAAGTCATGGTGTTTTATATGTATTGGTTTGCATTTTGTTTTAAACAAAAAGTGCGTGTATTTGAAATTTTTAAGTTTAACAACTTCTTAAATGCATTTGATTATTTTTTGTTATATAAAAAGTATATAAGGTTTTTATATTTAGTATATAAACACCAGTTTTAAGAAAAGGGTTTCAGGACTTTGAAATTGAAAAAAAAGAAATGAAAGAAACTGCAAACGCCATACCGAAAAAAAGCTCATTAAAACATTTTTTGGGAGATTTTTCTTATAAATATAATTCTTTGCTCGTTGTTTTGTTAAAAGGAACCCGAAAATAATGGCACCAAGATGTTTATCCAAAATGCCATATTTTTTGGTGACTTAAAACAAATCTTGAAAAAAAAATCAAAGCCATGAAATATTATTTGAGTTTTAACAACAATAACCCAGCAAATGTTTCTAAAATTGATTTTCTAAAACAGAAAATTAATTGGAAAAATGCAAAAAAATTTTAAACTTGAACTTGATATTTAATTGTAGTCTAAATATTGAACTTAAAGACTTCGAGTTTATAAATAAGCAAACAGTTTTTTTAACTATTTTTTTCTTATAAAATTTGCGAGTTATTTATTATGGCTAGATTATATCTAAAGTGCTCAGCTACCCCTATCAAGTTGAAATAAAAAATTTTTTAGTAAATAAAACTTATTTTTAAAATATGTATTAAAAAATGTTAGTAGAAATATTTAGCGATTGAAACTAATCAAATATGATTTAATGGTAAAGTATATATATTAAATTTTTTTTAAATATTTTCTACAAATTTAAAATAGTTATAGATCCTTAGATCTGATATGATATATATTTTATTTATATATTTTATATTATATAAATATATAATATATAAAAATAATAGTTAATTACAAAAACAAAACACTTGCAAGTTTAAACAATTCAACAGTTATTTTTCGTTTTAGCGATATTTTAATTTTGTCTGTTTTTTTTAGGTTTGGTTATTTATTATTTTTTTATTTTATTTTATCAATATTTTTTTATTTTGCCGATAGTTTTTTGTTTTGGCGTTTTTTTGAATTTAAGAATTTTTTTTTATTTTGGCGATTTTTTTATTTGATTTCATTTTTTCTATCCTAAAATCCTTTAAAGCCGATATTTTCGTTTTGGCAAATTTATTTGTTTTGGTGTTTTTTTTGCTTTAAGATTTCTTCACTTTGGCTGTTTTTTAGCTTTGGTTATTTTGTTTTTTTATTTTGTAGATATTTTTTGTTTTGGGTTTTTTCCGTTTTGTCGTTTTTTTTCCATTTAAGAATTTTTTTATTATTTTGACGATTTTTTATTTGATTTCATTTCTTTAAAGCCGATATTTTCGTTTTGGCGAATTTGTTTGTTTTCTTTTTTCCTTTTAGAGTTTTTCACTTTGGCCGTTTTATAGCTTTGGTTATTTTTATTTTTTTATTTTGGTGATATTTTTTTGTTTTGCCGATATTTTTTGTCTTGGATTTTTTCCGTTTTGGCGTTTTTTCCATTTAAGAATTTTTTTATTTTGGCGATTTTTTATTTGGTTTAATTTTTTTCTCTCCTAAAATTTTTTAAAGCCAATATTTTCGTTTTGGCTAATTTTTTTGTTCGGCATTTTTTTCGTTTGTTTTTTTTTTAATTTTGGCGATTTTTTTGTTTTGTTTTTTTTCTTTCCTGAAATTATTTTTATAACTGCAGTATTTCTTCATGTTGGCTATTTTATTCATTTTGACGGTTTTTTGATGTAGATTTTTGTATTTTTTTCGTTTTGGCAATATAATTTGATGCTTTTGCGGTTTTTTAAATTTGGTAATTTTTTTTAACTTGGACGTTTTTTCGGTAAGTCGAGTTTTTTCCATTTATGCAATTTTTTCCTTTTTGGCGTTTTTCGTTTTTTTTGCATTTAGGTGATTTTGTTCCGTTTAATAATTTTTCAATTTTAGCTACTTTTTATTTTTTTCGTTTTTCTTTTCAATTTGGTGTTTTTTTTTAATTTTTTTCGTTTTAGTGTTTTTTGCACTTTGTTGTTTTTTCCATTTTGACGACTTTTTGTTTTAGAATTGTTATAGTTTTAGTAACTTTATTTATTTTGACATTTTTTATTTTAGCATTTTTTTCATTTTGGTAACATTTTTCGTTATACTTTTTTGCGGTTTTTTCCCTCTAGGCGATTATTTCCGTTTTGCTGATTTTTAAAATATAGTGACCTTTTTCACTTTAGTGCTTTTTTATTTTTTTTCGTTAACCCGTTGTTTATTTTTGGAGATTTTTACATTTTCGCGAATTTGTTCCGTTTTAGAATTTTTTAATTTTAACTATTTTTTTATTTCTTTTTTTTAATTAGGTTTTCTTTTATTTTTTTCGTTTTAAATTTTTTTCACTTTGGTGTTTTTTCCGTTTTGACGATTTTTTGTTTTAGAATTATTTTCGTTTTAGTAACTTTTTTGTTTTGGCATTTTTATTTTTTATTTTAGTACTTTTTTCATTTTGGCTACTTTTTTTGTTATACTTTTTTGTAGTTTTTTCTATTTAGGCGATTTTTTCTTTCTGCTGATTTTTTTAACTACGGTGATCTCTTTCATTTTGGTGTTTTTTTTTTGGTAAGTCGTTTTTTTGCGATTTATTTTTCGTTTTTGGCGCCTTTTTCATTTTAGTGATTCTTTTATGTTCTTGCATTTTTCGAGTTTTTGTCGATTTTTTCCGCTTAAGTATTTTATCATCTTGGTGTTTATTTACAATTTTGTTTTTCGGTTTTGGAATTGCTTTAGTTTTAGATGCTTTTTTATTTTGGCGTTTTTTCATTTTCGTGATTTTTTTAACTTGATTTTTTTCATTTTGTCTTTTTTCCAAATTTTAACGGTTTCTTTCGTTTTTTTATTGAAGCGAATTTTTTTTATTTTAACGATTTTCTTAATATTTGCATTTTATCGTTTAGAAATTTAGGATTTTTTTCATTTGAATTTTTTTCCATTTTAATAATTTTTTCGTTTTAGAGTTGTTTTTTAGCAACATTTTTTATTTTGACGTTTTTTATTTTAGTGCCTTTTCATTTTGGCGATCTTTTTCACTTTTAAACGTTTTTTTTTTCGTTTTGGCGACCTTTTTTGCGATTTTGGAATTTTATTTTTATTTTTGCAATTTTGGGATTTTTTTTATTAAAATCGGAAGTATATTACAAGCGTAAAAGGGATATTTGCAAATATATTTATCTATTAATTATATAGATTAAATTGCACTTTATAGTTTTTAATAATACCGTCAATGCTTGTAGTTTAATATTCTTATACAATACTCAAAACAAAAGACTTAAGACACATTAATAAATATTGGAACAATCTCATTAGTTTTTCTTATCTCTTTAGACTTTTAACTTTTTTTCTATATTTTTTTAATAATTTTTTTTATTCTTATTGCTTTTATTTTCACAAAAGTAACATTTCATTGCTTATTTTATAAACAAACCCTAGTTTTTTTTTCTTTTCCAACTTTGTTGTTGATTTCAATGTTAAGCGACATTCCAAGTTCAAGTTAAACTTATTGTTTGTTTAAAAACTATAGAAAAAGGTATCAATTTTTTTATTTTTATTTGTTTGTAATTTAATGTTATTTTCATTTTCTAAATAATGGCAAACAAATGACAAAAAAAAAATATAATAAAATGTAAAAATTTGAAACAAAAAACCACAATGACATCATTTTTTCTTTAACACAATTTTATTTTTTTTTTTAGCCATAAACAAATAATGTAAAAAATAAAATAAGAAAAATCTTTTATAATCAAAAGCCTACGCTCGTTAAAAAAAAGCGCAAAATTTCAAATGTACATATATGAAAACCAAAAAAGACATTAAATGAAAACGACATTTGTAACTTAAGTGAACTTTAGAATAAATAATAAAAATTCATTTTTGCACCTTTTAAAAGGTTGTGTTATGTGTCTCGGTTTATAAATAAATTAAAAATACTGAAAAATGAATAGATATATAAGTTTGCTAAAACTTTATAAGTCTGATAAATGATATAAATATATAAATAATAAATGTAGTTAATAAATAAAATTTTAACATTTTATTCAGGATAATGGATTTTTATTGAAGTTAGAAAATTGTATATAAATTAAGTAAAATAAGGATAAGCTTATCTTTTTAATCATAATCTCAACTTTACTGTGCATTTCGGATTTTCATATTGATTTTCGAAACATTTTCTAAATGAACTGAATTACGCAATAGCTCTCCTAGAACTTACCAGAAGTTTTTGAAATTACTTTCAAACATTAAAAAATTAATTTTGAATTTATTTGTTAAAAAAAAATAATAAAAATTATATCGACAATTCCATGAAAGAGCGCCCGCAAAAGGATATTCTTTACCTGGTGCCTTTAAATTTCCATTAAAATATTTATCAATTTCAGTTTTCAAATTCGCAAAATTGCGAAAATTCGTGATTTTATTTGCCTTTTTTACTATATCAAAAATCAAAGAAATTTCAAAAGTATGTAACTTAAAATAGCAATATCTCTGGGAATGTTTTGTGAATTTTAATAAATTGAATGGCGTTTGAATTTTGCTTATATCAGCTTTAACACGAATATTTAAAAACAAAGTGCATTCTTTAAATGCATTTAAATGCATTTTTCCTAATATAAGCTATTTAAATTTTTTAGATTTTTTTAGAATATTTGGAAAGTATGGTAACTTTATATTAATCGAAAAATCTTAAATTTTTGGAACGCACACATCTGCTATACATAATAAAGTTTTTAAAAAAAACATGTTCCAAATTTTTCCATATAAAAATTATATTTTTTCTAATTTTTTGCAGAAATGATTTAGATAAGTTAACAAAATATAGAAAGTATGCAATTTTAAATATTCACATCTCTTGAAGTTATTAAGGGATTTCTGTATTTTAAGAAGCATATAAAAGGCTGTTTTCTTATTTTTTAATAATTCAGTTAGTATCTTCAAAATATCCGTTTCATTCAAAATTGTTTGCAAAGAAAAATTAAATCTATATATGCATTTTTGAGAACTGCAAATTTGCTAAGTTTGAATTTTTCTTTAGGTGTATTTTAAATTGTTTTGTTTGCTATAAATTGCAATATAACTTGGTATAGTACATAATAGTTCACTATTTTTAATAAATTTGCAAAAAATGTCCCAGAAAATTTTTTAAATGAAAAATATGAGAACCTACTCATATTTTAAAAATAATAAGAAACAAAAAAACAAAAAAGATGTAGTCGGTCAAGCCAGACCATATGATACCCCACACCATTGTGTATGTCCATCAAAATTCATGGAAAAGTCTTCTATTAGACATGTGGATAATTGTGGACCGATACTTTTACTAAATGTAAAATGAAATATACGATTACAGAATATTATGTTAATACTAACATTTATATGAATTTATGCACTTTAGGGTGTCTCCCGAAAGTGGGCTTATATGGGAGCTATGGTAAATTATGGAGCGATCCTCATAAAATTTGGCAATGTTGTTTCCACTTGCATAAATCGACTTTTAATTGCATAAAACTTATTTATATCGAATTTAAACTTGATGCTAACATGTATATGTGATTTATGCACGTTAAAGTGATTTTTGGAAGAGGGTTTTATATGGCAGCTATGGTCAACTATGGACCGATCTTCATGAAATTTGGCACAAAGATTAATACTTCCTTACACTGAATTTCATTGAAATATTGCTATATTTAAGGTATTTATGATCGTTAAACCCCTAGTCCGGGAGGGCATTTGTATGGGGGCTAGGTGAACTGATGGATCGATCATAACGAATTTCAATAGATTTCGTACTTGTGTCATGCGATTTCTACGTGGCAAATTTCATTGAATTATCTTCAAAATTTCGACCCGTGCTTTGTGCACAAGCTTTATATGGTCAGCCAGCCAGCCGTCCAGCCGTCCAGCCAGACTGACGGACGGATGGACACACATCGTTAAATTGACTCCAAAAGTGATTCTGAGTGGATTGGTATATTTTAAGGTTTATGTTTATGTTTATGGTTGATCTTTTTTATGCGTTACAAACAACAGCATAAACGCATAATGCCCCAACCACATATGGTGATGTGGGGTACAAAAAAAATTTTTTTAATGTGAAAAAATGTGTATATATTTTAGAAAAAGCGATACTGTGCATAGCAGATGTGTTCGTCTCAAAAATTTGAGATTTTTATTTTAATGAAAAGATTCTATACTTTCCAAAAATCAACAGTTTTTAATAGCATATTTAACGAAAAATTCATTTTAAAAATGCAATTGCATTAAAATGCATTTTTTTAATATTTTTTATTTGTAAATTATTCTTTTCGAAGTTCAAGCGCCCAGAAATATTGTTATTTAAATTTTTTAAGTTTTTTAGAAACTGAAAAAGCGAAATAAAATCGTGAGCTTTAGGAATTTAGCGAATCTAAAATCTGTAATTTGTATAATATAAATATAATAATAAAGATCGCTATAAATATCCTTATACTATTTGTATACAACACTTTATGAAAATCTAATCATGAATTTGTCCTACTTTTGGTATTAAACGATTTTTTTGCTAATTTTGCGAATTTCTTATATTAGCGTTTTTTTTTATTCGAGAGATTTTTCGTAATTTGGTGATCTTTTTTTTATATGACTTTTGTTTTTTTTCGCTATTTTTTGCAATTTGGCGTTTTTTTTATTTTAAAGATTTTTTATTTTTAATTTTTTCAATTTTAAGTTGGCGATTTTTTTAATTTGGCCTTAATTTTGTATTTCACAGATTTTTTCTTAATTTGTAGATTTATTTTTCCAATTTGGATTTTTTTTAATTTGGCGTTTTTAAGTATTTTTGCTATTTGTTTTTGATTATTTTGTCATTTTTTTTGTTAAATTTGTATTTTTTTTAATTTGACGGTTTTATGTATTTTAGCGTTTCTGACTCTGCAACACCATAGGTGATTGGGGTATTATGTGCTGATGTTTAGAACTCTCAGAAAGAATTTTTGAACCTCCACCTTAAAGTATACCGTTCGACTTAGAATCGGTTTTTTGAGTTAATTTAACGGTATCCATCCATCCGTCTGGCTGGCTGTCTCTTCATTAAAGAGCCTCACGAAAAAAAGTTGCAAATGTACCCCTCTAGAAATGAAGATTGGTCAGTTCTTATATCATTCCCAAAATATTACATCTGAATGTTTAAATTTAAGTGAGCTGGAAAATTTTCAAAACACCTCTTTCAATATCATTATTGAAATTTTCGTTATAAGAAAATAAATAAGGTCTGGAATATTCATTTAAATAATTGTTATGTCTCTTTTCAGTCGCGGAATATTAAAAATTTTCAAAACAAAATATTAAGATTTTACTAAAGTTTTTTGTCATATTTTCTATATTCACACATATAATTTTATATACTTCAGACATTTTTCAATATATATAGGGTTTTAATATGCCGTTGGAATGGTCTATCCTGATACTACTGAGGATCACACGTAATTAACCCTTTAAAAGCAAGAGGGTAAATTTTATGCATTTTGATCTCAAAAGGTTAAATTAGAAATTTTTGCAAATAAGTCACAAGGAAGTATTTTTTTATACTTAAATATAGATAAATTTATGAAAAATATAATAAATTCCTTTAAATTCGCAATGATAATCGAATCGAATTAGTCACTATATTACACGAATTTATAGTTTTTTTTTTGATAAATATATGCTTTTGGTGTCATCTATCTTCTTAACTAACCATTTATTTGACATAAAAATTAACTTTAGCTATTATGGACCGGAAATCCCAAAATATTACTTGTGCAACTAAAGGGTTAAATGAATACACATATCAGTAATATTGAATTTTGATTTTTGATTTTAGATTTTTAAATATTATCCTTGTCCAATTATCCTAAAAACTTCAGAATATATTTTTTGAGATATGTATTATCTTATTTTGTAATAATCCTGTTTATATTATTATGTCTTTATATCAGTTCTAAGAAAATCGACTTTATAACTAAAAAAAAACGCAAAACATGCCTTTTTGCCGAAATCCGCAAAATTCAAATCAAAGTTAAAGCTTATTCATAAAATATATTGACCTAATTTTTTCTTTATTTTATTTTCTGTGATGTTGTCTATAAACCTACATAGTTTTATTTGAACCTCTTTGAAATATGTTTAATAAAATTTTTAAAAGTTTGAAATTGGAATTTTCAAACAGTCTTAAAAAAATCAATATTTTTTAAACAAGCATGGAAATTGGTTTGAATTATCCTGGAAAAACAAAAATATATTTTTCAATAATTATGGTTCAAATTTAATTTAAAATAGTATTTCATTTAAATATTTCTTTAAAAATTAAAAATTTGTTTGCACACTCCTTACACCAGTGATCTGAAAGACATTAAGGGTCTGGGGAATTCGTAATAACTTAAATATTTTTAAAGCGATTTTTTCTGTTTATATCTTGTTTAATAGAAAATTATGTGCAGATTACAATTTTTTAACATCTTATTACAAAGCAAAGTACTTAATAGCTAAATTTTTCTAAAAACTATAAAAAACCATATTTTCCCCATACAAACACACCATATAAACTTCAGGCAGGATGAGGCATGGGTTAACGATATCTGATTTCACTAATATTTTACACAATATATTTTCACAAATCAATGAACGATTCTAGGAGAAATTACAGTTAAAATTCAAAAATTGGTAAATTTTGGTGCAGTCTAATGTATATATAAAAAAAATCTTTTTTCCCTTAATAACTTAGGAAATTTCAATAAATTTCATTTCTATATTTTCGTTTTCGATTTCAGAACTTAATTTCACGTCTTTTTTTTTCCAATAATTTCCAATTTTTTTGCAACTCCTTTTATTTTTTTTGTACCAAGTAATATCAAGGTTTTTTTTCTATACAATTTTAATGAGTCTATTGTTTCTTTTTTCTTTAATTAAATATTATCAGTAATAAGATGAAAAGTAACAAAAAAAATTATTTTTATAGATTTTTATAATAAATAAAATTGTTTTTTTTTCTACTACAAAAAACAAGCCTTTGGGCATTTCTAAACAATGCCAAGCTAAACACAAAAGCTTAATAAAAAAAAAATATAAAAACACACAAACAGAACTCCTTCAACTTTAAGCTTAACTAAGAAATAACATAAATTCTGCGAAATTTTTAATTAGTTTAACCAACAAACAACCACTAACAATAATAAAAAAACCATAAAAAAGAAGCCAATTTTTGATATGAAATAAACTGTCTTGAAAACATGATTAGCTGCCAATAAATGGATGTTTGTTAGAATTTATGATTGAAACAATTTATCAATTTAATAACTTTATTGAAAAAAACAAAAAACATTGTTTTTTTTTTTTTTGCTTTTAGTTGTCATAATAAAACTAAACATTTTAAAAGATAAAAGGGTTAGTTAAGCTTTTAAATAACACATAATTTGTTAATGTTTTTACTTGATTTTCAATATCAAATTTTTAGTTTTTTAACTGAGACCAAAAATTAAGGCGTTTCCTTGTTTCCTTTTCTTGGCTTATTGCCAGACTTTTTATGGTTTTTAAAGTCTTTAATTTATAAATTATTCCGCCTTTTTTAATAAATAAATTTTGCTAAAATATTAAACAGATTTTTAATAACTTCCATAAGAAGCAAATTGTAGAAGAAAATTAATATTAAACTTTTATAATAAAATACAATTTAATAATTTTGTTTATTTTAGAAATTTAGAAATTTTTATGGGAATTAAATTAATTTTTATACCCTACACCACCATAGGTGGTTAGGGTATTATGCGTTTGTACTTATGTTTGTATCAATCGACTTAGAATCACTTTTTAAATCGATCTAATGATGTCCGTCCGTCCGTCTGGCTGGTTGTCCATTTAAACCTTGTGCACAAAGTACGGGTCGCAATTTTAAAGATAATTCAATAAAATTTAGCACGTGGAACTTTTATGATACAAGGACGAAGCCTATTGAAATTGGTTGTGATCGGTCCATTATTTTATCTAGCCTCCATACAAATGTACCCCCGGAATAAAGTTTAAACACTCAAAAATGTCTTAAAAATAAAAATATTTTAATGAAATTCGGTGCAAGGAAGTTCTGTATAAATACCAAATTTTATGAAGATCGGTCTACAATTGACCATAGCTCCCATATAAATTACTCTTCCGAAAATCACTTTAACGCGCAGAAATCCCATACGATTGTTAGTATCAAGTTAATATTCAACACAAATAAGTTTTATTTAAGAAGAAATAACACTGCTACATTTTATGAGAATGGGTCCATAATTAACCATAGCTCCCATATGAAGCTCACTTCCAGGAATCGCCTTAAAGTGCATAAGTGCATGTAGATGATACATGTTAGTATTTGTATATTTTATTTTGCATTTAGTAAAACTAGCCACAGGTGTAATATAAGTTAGTCCCCTTCCCAAATTTTTATGCTCGTACACAATGGTATTATATGGTCGGTATTGACCGACTATATCTTTCTTTCTCATTTATTTATTTAAAAAGTTTAAATTATTTTTCTTATTTAATGATATATTTTTTTTAATAATTTCAATATTTCTTCTTACTGTTTTGTTGTCAAATTTCAACATTTCTTTGTAATTAATTATAATTATATATATATTTTTGTTCTTTTTAATCTAATCAACATTTCTCTTTTGTTTTCTATTTTTCATTTAAAGTTAATTATTTTAATAATTTCTCCTCTTCTTGCTGGCGTTTTATTTTTTAGCTTTAAGATTTTTTTCTCCAAATTTACGTTTCATTATAATAAATCTTCAATAATGATTGATGATCGATTTGCCACAAAAAAAAAAAAAAAAAACAAAATATAAAAAACTCCAAATTTCTATGAAACATGCTACCAATTGAAATTCCTTATTACCAGCTTAGAAATTTAATCAACTAATTGATTTGTTTTTAGGTTAAATGTCACTGATATCATTGACATAAAAAGAAAAGCTAAATGCTTAAAACAATAAATGAAATACGGATTTAAATGAGTTTAAGTTTAAAGCGGTGATGTGATTTTATTAGAAAAAGAAATATAGACCTAAAAAAAGTATTATAAAGCAAAAATAAAAAAGAAGCTTAAATTGTTATTTTTTGTCTTTATGATTTTAAGTAAATGCTTTTGATTGATGTAGTTTTTTTTTTAATTGTAGAAAAAGTGAAACTTTTATAAAGCGCTTTAAGAAGAATAAGGTTTTAGAGCTTAGTTAGCATGTGGAACGAAAGATTTTTTCAAGAATCGTCAAAATAAAATAAATATTAGAAATTTAATAAAGGAATTGTATAATAGTATAAAAGTTGAGTTCAGTACATTTTCCAGGTTTAGATTTATTTATAGCTTTTTTTATAGGCACTAATTGTGGAACTTTAAATGCTTGAAATTAATCTTACGCATAGCTATTTTCTTAGCTTAAAATTCTTTATAATGAATTTTAAGCTAAAAATATATTTACTAAGATAAAGTTTTGCTTTTCATAAAATTCAAGATTTATGTTAATAATTGTTTTTTTTATTCTCTAAATTAAGCTTCAATTTAGCATTAATGTTAAATTGAAGTTTAATTAAAAAAAAGTTCAAAGTTAAGAGTTTCAATAAATTTAAACTTTTATATAGTCAAAGTTAAGTTCTTTTTTTGCTTATTTTTTGCTTTCGTTTAAGCTTTTTATATAATCAAAATTAAGCTTTAATTATCGTATTTTGTAGAACCTAAAATTAGCATTAATGATTTTATTTATATTCTCCAAAATAAGCTTTAATTTAGTACTAGTGTTCAATTTTTATTTTCTACAAGTTGAGCTTTTATGTAGTAACCATTAAGCTTTAAATATTCTTATTTTTTATTGCTTAATCTCTGTTTTTATTTTAGCTTTTTATAATGCAATCTACAATTAGTATTAATAGTTGGTTTTATGTTCACCAAATTAAGTTTTAATTTAGCATTAATGACCGATTTTTATATTCTACAATTTGAGCTGCAAATTTGATTCTTTATATCAACAAAGTTAAGCTATAACTCTTTTTCTTTTTTCTTACTTAAGTTCTGTTTTAATTCTAACTTTTAATATAATCAAAGATAAGCTTTAATTAGCATTATTCATAGGTTTTTATATTATCCAAGTTTATTTTTAATTAAAGCTTTTTAGTTTAGCTTAATTTTTAGTTCATTATATAGTTAAATATTAGAGTCCATTTTAGTTTTTATATAATCAAAGTTTAACTTTAGCTTTTTATAAAATACAAAATATAAAATAAATATTAATGGTTGGTTTTTATATTTTTCAAATTAAGTTATTTATGTAGTAAAAATTAAGCTTTATTTATTGTTTTTTATATTAACCATATTTAGCTTCAATCAATGATCTTTACATTATCTCAGTTTATTCTCAATTGAAGCTTTTTACAAAGCCTAAAATTAACATTGATTGCCCAAGTTTAGATTCAGCTATAGTTCATTATATAGTTAAGGATTTAAATTAATCTCTGGTCCCTATAATATCAAGGTTAAACTTAAATTAAAGCCGTTTTTATAAGCCAAGTTAAACATTAATTATAGGTTTTTATATTTTTCTAGTTTAGCTTTAATTAAAGCTTAGAGTTTAGCTTCATATATAACCTTTTATAAAGTTTTAAACATTTTAATTATCAGAGATCTTATATTCTCCAAATTCAGCATCAATTGTTGTTACTTATAGAATCTAAAATTAGTATTGATTGTAGTTCTTATTATTTTTCAAGTTTAGATACAATTAAAGCTACTATTTATATTTTTCAAATTTAGCTTTAATTAAAGCTTTTTGTTAAATAAAAGTTAAGCTTTAACTATAGCTCTTTATATAGTTTAAGATTATGGTTATTGATTGTTTATTTTTTTCCTAAAATTTATCCTAAATTAAAGCTCTTTGTGTAATAAAAATTTGGCATTAAATGTAGTTCCGTATATTTTTTCGATTAAGCTTTTTATGTAATAAAATTTTTGCATTAATTGTAAGTTTAGCTACAATTATTGTTTCATATTTGACCTTAATTTTTTTTTTCTTCAAATCAAACTTTAATTGTAGATTTTTATGTTCTCGAATTTTAACTTTAATCATAATACTTTTGAGTATAAAAAATATCTTTTTATTATAAAAATATTTTAGCTTTTTATTATAAAAATATTTTAGCTTTTTATTATAAAAATATTTTAGCTTTAACATAAACAAGATACATTTTATTTGCTTCAAATTAAGTTTAAATACATTTTAATTTTACTTAATGTTTAGCTTTAATAGTCACTTCATTTGTGCTACAAATTTAGCTTTAATAAGGGAACTTATATCCTTTTGGCTTTATTCAAAATAAGAATTTAAAATTTATATATTTTTCATAAGAATTTGAATAAATAAATATTTTTAAAAATTTAAATAAATAAAATAAATAAAAATTATATAAATCTGAACATTTCACTATGCTAATAATTAAATTTTATTTTATTATAATAAATACTTTAATAAATTTAAATAAATAAAATAAATAAAACTTTTATAAATTTAAACATTTTACTATGCTAATTATTAAATTTTATTTTTATTACAATAATTAAATATTTATAATAAAATTCATAATAAATTGCAAGTTTAAATTGAATTGTAGTTATTTGTAAAATCCCCTTGAAGCTTTAATTTTAATTATTTTAAAATTCAAAGTTGACCGTAACTTATGTCAACTTTTAAACAAAAGTTTTGCTTAATTTTATGTTATGTTTAAGTCAATATTAAGTATAATTTTAAGTTAATTTTTAAATTATTTATTTTTTATAAGTTTAGCTTAAATTATAGCTTTTTACATGGTCTAAGATAAACAATAAGCGTAGAATATTATAACCTCCAAATTCAGCTTGAATAATTGTTATTTTTATAATTTACTTTAATAATGATCATAGGCTTTTTACCATCCAAGTTTGGCTTTTATTAAAGCTCCTTATGCTTTCAAAATTAAGCCTTATTTTAAGCTTTTGTGTAGCTTTAATTAAAGTTCTTTATAGAATGTATAATCCTAGTTTGTTTTATTCCCCTATTTAAGCTTAAGTTAAAGCCTTAATTAACGAAAGGCATCAGCTATAATTAAAGCTTTTTATGTGAACCAAGTTTAGCTTTAATTAAAGATCTTTATATTCTTTAAGTTAAGCTTCACTTAAAGCTCTTTGGTAATCTAATGTATAATCTAATAAAGCTTTATATGCTCAAGGTTAAACTTTAGTTATAGCCCTTTAATGCGGTTAAAGTAATCTTCTCTAGCTAAAAAAATACCTTCCTTTTTTGGAATACTTAAGGTGGATTTTTTTCAGTAAATATTTTTTTAATCATAAACATTATATTTAACTTTTTTTGCTTAAAAGTTCATGATTTTTACATCATGCACAAAAAATTTATAAATTAAAGCTACAACCCAAAAAAAAAAAAAAAACTTGTAATTTATTTAAAGCACATTTACAGAAATAAATAAAAAACAAACTAAAATCATGACTTTGTTTACATATTATTTACGAAAAAAAACAATCAAAATCAGAAAAACACTGCACAACACCTACACTTCATGCATAAATTTAAACGCTTAAGGTGTTGACAATGTCATTTCTCGTTTGCCATCACACAATTCATATGAAATTAAAATGAGACAACACCACCAACATTAAGAACTTTTTGCAATATGTAGCTTGTTAATTTTTTACTTTTTTCATTGTTGTTGTTGCTGTTGCTGTAATGTGAAATTAAAAACCCAACATTATTGTTGAAGTTTTTGGTCTTATAGCCATAATAAATGACCACCATGATTATTAAACAATGTTTATAATATAAATTACTTTATGGCCATGGATGTTAGTGGTGGCGGTATATATACGAGTGATTTTCTGTTTCTGTTTTGCGTGGCTATTTAAAAACTTTTTTCTTTAACGATATAGGAAATTTTAGAGATTTTTTAAATGATTTTTATAATTTAATTTAGTGAGCTTTTTCTACAAATAAAAGTTCTTAATTAAATTTTTTAAATGTCGTTAGGAAGAAAAATAATTTCAAGATCATTGTATAATATTTTTAAGGAACTGTTTGATAAATTTAATAAGCAAATAATTTTAATCGATGCTTTTTTTAAAATTTTCCAAATTTAGTTTCAATTGTAGCTTAATAAATCCCAAGTTTAGTTTCTTTTATAATCCAAATTTAGTATTAATAGCTGGTCTTTATACCTAACGAATTTAGCTCTATATATGTTCAATTTTCGCATTGATTAAAGAGGTATTTGTTTCGCAAATTTACTTTAATATATAGCTATATTTGTAATTTAAGTTTATATTTTTATATTCTTAAAGTTTAGTATCAATAGTTGGTGTTTATATTATTCAAGTTTAGTTTAAATAATAGCTTATTTCATAATCCAATTTTAGCATTAATATTTGGCCTTTATATTCTTCAATTTTAACTATAATTATAACATCTTTATAAACTCCATTATAGCATTAATTGAAGCTCTTTTTATTGCTTAAATTTAGCTTAAACTTTAACTATCAAGTTTAGTTTTATATATTTCCCAAGTTTAGCCTTAGTTATACATACTGTTATAATCCAATTTTAGCATTAATTTTAAAGTCCTTATATCCTTAAAGTTTAGCTTTAGTTAGTCTTTATAGAGTTCAAGTTTAGCATAAAGCGAAGCTTTTTTATTCTCCAAATTTGCTCTAAAATGTAACTCTATTTATAACACAAATTTATGTCCTTATAATTTCTAAGATTATCTCCTTTAGTTTAACATTAATTGCTGGCCTTTATATTTTTAAGTTAATTAAAGCTTAACTATAGCTCTTTATAGCGTTAAAGTAAAGAATTTATTCTCCAAGTTTATCTTAAATGTTAAGTTCTTCAAGTTAAGATTAAATTATACTTCATTTTATAATCCAACATTTGGCATTGATAGTTGGTCTTTCAAGTTTAGTTATTCCAAGTTTAAAAAAGTTAGTTCAAGTTTAAAATTAATACAAAAAGCTTTTTTCATCAAGTTTGCCTTAAATTATTTCTCTAAAAACATAATTAAAATTTGGCTCTGTATTCTTTAAATTTATCTTTAGCTATAGCTTTTTTCAAATCCAAGTTTAGTGTTAATTGCAGCTTTTCATAACCTCCAAGTTCAGTTTCAGATATTGTTCCTTATTTATTATGTGTTTAAGCTTTAATTGCATTTGTAAATTCAACATGTTAAGCTTGAATTAACACTTTTTATTAGATTTAATTATAGATTTTTTTATTCTTAAAGTTTAGCTTTAATTATTGTTCTTTATTTATTACATATTTAAGTTTTAATTAGCTTCAAATTAAGCTTTAATTGTAGATTTTTATATTGTAAAAGCCTAGCTTTCATCATGATGCTTTTAGTATAAATGACAATTATTCATAAGCTTCAGATTTAACTTGAATTCTTGTTCCATATTTATTATATAGTTTAGCTTCAATTGCATTTAAAACTTTAATATTAAAGCTTTATGGAAAGTTTTTCCATACAAATTTCATTATACTTTTATAAACTGAAATATTTTATTATAAATTTAAATTTAATATAAATAGCAATTTTAAATTCAGTCGCAGTTATTTTTTAAATCCCCTAGCACCTTTAACTGTGATTATTTCTAAAGTCAAAGTTGAGCTTAATTTTAAGTTAATTTTTAAATCAAAATTGTGCTTAATTTTATGTTAACTTTTAAGTTAAAATTATACTTAATTTTAAGTTAATTTTTAAATCGAAGTTTTGCTTCAATTAAAGCTCCATAAGCAAGACTTTTTATGGCGCAAGTTTAATTCAATTGTAGTTATTTATAAACTTTGGTTCTTAATATATTACATAATTTAAGTTTAAGTCCAAGAAACACAAATTTAGCTTCAAAGCTTCAACTTTTATTGTAGAACTTTTAAATTTTAGTAATCGAAATAGAAGTTTAATTCTGAATAAAAAATAGGGCAATTAATTTAAATTTAAGCTTCAATAGCCTAACATTATATAGCTTAAGTTTGACTTATTTGATATTATTTAGAAGCTTTTAAATCAAATATATGTTATGCTATAAATTTAAGCCCAAAAAGTTTATATTTTGCTTTAAAGCTTGAGCATTTAATAATCAAACTTTTGAGTTTTGGTAATCGAAAAATAAGTTTAATTCGAAATAAAAAAGTAACGGGATATTGAAATTCATCTTGTTACAATAGCATGACTTCACATAGCTTGAGTTAAGCTTAATCGGTATTATTTAAAAGCTTTCGATTCAAATGTGTTTTGTGCTTTAATTTAAGTTAAAAAATTAATTTTTAGCTTCAAAGCTTTAAGATCTGTTAATTGAACTTTTGAATTTAAGTTTAATTGCAAATTAAAAAAAAAAACAACTTTAATTTTATCTAAATCTAAAGTTTTTTTTGGATTGCATGGCTTTTTAAACACAAAGTATATCTTAATATTCTTTTACAAGATGCAAGTTTAGCTTCAATTAAATTTAAATGGAACCCCAATTTATCTTTAATTAAAGGCCCATAGTTTACAAAAATAGCGGGTTTATATAAAGTTCTTGTAAAACTTAAATTAAATGATTTTTTATAGCAAAATTTTAGCTTAATTTTTGTTATACAAAAACTCAAGGCTTCATTTAAAGATCTTCAGTTTTAATAGAATTTGCTTCGATTAATGGGGTCCTATTTGGAAAATATTTGATCAAAATTGCGTGACCACTAGCTTACAAAAAAAAAAAAAAAAAAAAATATAATATTTGTCGTTGTTGGATCTTCCAAATGTATTGTAAGAGAAAACAGAGTCAAATAAAATTCGATAAAATGTCAGCTATGATTAGTGATAACTACAAAATCTTTTCCCATTAAAAAGGAAAAATTAGGAAATATTTTATATAGTGGTTACATCATTTTGGTCAAATATTTGACTAGTGTGAACGTACCTTAAGTTTAACTTTCTTTTTTTATGATCAAAATTATTAATTACATATTTTATGTTTTTAGTTCTAAAAGATATCTTGTTTTAGAATTTAATTTTCTAATTTTTTAACGTGCTCCTTTATATTAGAATACAAATCTTTTATTACAATTATTCCTAATATTATCAAATATGTATTTCTTTTCAAACCTAATTTTTACATACAATTATATTTTATTAATATTTAAACAAATTTTTATTATATTTAAACATCATATTAAACATAAAAATTTTATTAACAACTTAAACATGTAGAAAAGTTTAAAAGGTCAATTTCAATTTAATTCAAAACTACACAAAAACAGAAACTTAAATTTTTTTTAGGATTCCGAAAAAAACAATACAACATTAAAAATTGTTAACTGCAATTTTGCTATTGTTGTTTTTAATTGCCAAATCATGTAATATTGCAAAATGAAAATGTTGAAAAGAGAATATTAAAAAAAAACTCCAAATAAAACAAGAAAAACTAATGTTAAACATTTATACAACTCGTACTTAATAGAAATAAAAAATAAAAAAAAATAATAAAAAATTTGGCCAACAAAATTGTGTAAAACCCTTTTTGGTTTTTTCTAAGACAAACTGATGAGCTAGACAGTTAGTTAGTCAGTTGGTCAATTGGTTTATCTAAGATGATGTTAAAGTTGTCGATGTTGGTCTCCGTCTGGTGATGATGAGGATGTTGCTGTGGTCGAACATTTTAAAATACAAATATATTTACACAATCAAATAGACGCCAGTTTATATTTAGAGAAAATAAAAAAAAAAAAATTAAACAAAAATTTTGACGCAAAGAAAAGAAAATTTAAATTGGTAGATATTTTATTTTTAACTAAATAAATGTTCATTATAGGTGGTTAGGATATATACAAAATTTGTCATTTCATATATAGTTTTTGCTATAATTTATAATAATAAGTATTTTGGGTCCTTTCCATAGGTAAGGGAGTCGTAATAATATTGTCCATCTGTCTGTTTAAATTAACTACACGAACACCCTTGATAACTGAGGACATATATATATATATATATATATTGGTATTGCTAATTAGAATTTAGATATTGAAATTTATTAAAATCAGTTCATAAAAGGCTGAATTAAAAATCCTGAGATAAGGTGAGAACAGTTTTTTTTTCATTGAAGAAATCAGTTAAATTGCTTCATAAACCACGAAGGTCTTTATGAACCGACATTTTGTTGTTTTGTTAATTACTGGTACAGTTAAATTATATATTTAAAGAAAAATATAATTATAATTTACAATAAAGAAAAAAATTTTTTTGTTTCAAAATATTCAGTTTGAAAGAATATATATTTTCTAAAGATTTTTTTTGAGAAAGTACTATTTAATGAAAATCTAAATATTTAAAAATATCTTAAGATACACAACAAAAACTTTTTAGTTTTCGTAAATGGCAACTACTTATTAAAGTAGTTTCAAGGTAATGAGGTGTCATTATTATTTGCCTACTGTGTATTATATAAATAAGTACTCAATTTTATAATAGAGCAGTAATTTTGCAATCACGTGATGAGTTGGCTAGATCGCTGGATTAGCAACCAGAGGTTTGTTGGTTCAACTCCATTCTGATGCTGTTAGTTTTTTATAACAAAATGTCTAAAAAGATATTTTATGCTAAAAATAGTCTTTGTAAGTTAGAAAATTAAGTGAGAGATGGTGTACTGAGTAAGACGTTAGTCATTAAAAACGAATGCTTAATTTATGTCCAAGTTCAAATCTCACTGACGGTAAAATTTTTTTGTTTTTTTTTTGTTTTATTTTTATTTTCGTTTAGATACCTGCTAGCAAAGTTTTTACTGGGTAGTTTCAGACTAGTTGAATATTTGTCCAAAATGACGTAACCACTATATAAAATATTTCCTAATTTTTAATTTTTAATGGGAAAAAATTTTTTACTTATCACTAATCATAACTTACATTTTATCGAATTTTATTTGACTCTGTTTTCTCTTACAAATCATTTGCAAGATCAAACAATGGCAAACAATATTTTTATAAAACTAGTGGTTACTAGTGCTAAATGTGAACTTAGCTTTACTCTTTTTTAAATAAAGCACAACGAATATGAATTTTTTTTTAACAAAAATTTTTCCATTTTTTAAAAAAAAGACATTTTTTTTTCAAAATTACTCTTTTGTTTTTTGAAAAGGGACCTAATTAGCCATTCCAATTATTTTATTTTTTACAATTTTATTAAATATTTTTATTTGAATTTTTTATTATTGCATTTAATAATATGCTATAAGTTTAAGTAAACACTGAACCTTAAATTTAACTTATTAATTTAAGTGTAGCGTAACGAGTTTTTTAATCAACCACGACGCATTTATAATAATAAACTGTATTTTCTAAGAATTAAAAAAAAGACTGAAAGAGAAATAAAGAAGTCTTTTGTATCACCCAATACGCTTACCGGTCTCATAATTATTTTCTCCGAGGAATATGATTATATTATTATTTCTTCTTAAAGAAATCGCATTTTTTTAAGGAGACCAATTTCTAAAATACCATTTGAAATGAAGTTGATATTTCAAAAAAAAAAAAAAAAAAAAAAAAATAAAATAAAATAAAAATAAATAAACTAAAAAATAAGAGCATCATAAGGACTAAATAATTTAAAATAAAAAGTGTAAAAATTATTAATATTTCATAACAGTACTAATATTAAAAATATTATTAATTTTCGAGGAAAGTACAAATTTTCATAAGAAATTATTAATTTCCAAAAAGTACCATTTTTGAAAAAGTACCAAATTTTATGTCGTTACTAATTTTTGCAAGAAGGGCTAGTTATTAAGGTGTATATAGAAAACAACCAGAGCCAATTTTGAAAAAAAGTACTAGTATTAGAAAAAGGATCAATCTTTCAAAAACAAATTTCAAAAGTTAATAATTAGTACGAAAATTCCGAAAAAGTACCAGTTTAGAAAAAAAAAAAACCAAATGTTAAAATTTTAAAAATTGGCAACTTTTATAATTATTAAACACAAAAAAAAAAAAAAAAAAAAAATGAGAGCGAGAACGAAAGATATAGTCGGTCAAAACCAACTATATGATGGGAAGGGAACTTATATTACACCTGTGGCCAAATTTACTAAATGTAAAATAAAATATATAAATACAGAATTATGAGTAGATACTAACATCTAGATGATTTTATGAACTTTAGGGCGATTCCTGGAAGTGGGTTTAAAATTAAATTATGGATCGATATTTATAAAATTTGGTACAAAGATTGATACTTGTACAGAATTTCTTTGCACTGAATTTCATTAAAATACTCTTATTTTTAAGGAATTTGTGAGTATATGGGAGCTAGGTGAAATAATGGACCGATTACAAACAATTTCAATAGGCTTCGTCCCTGTAATATAAAAATCCCACTTGCCATATTTCATCGAATTATCTTTAAAATTGCGATCCATACTTTATTTACAAGGTTTACATGGACAGCCAGCCAGCCGTCCACCCAGACGAACGGACGGTCGGACATCATTAGATCGATTTAAAAAGTGATTGTAAGTGGATTGGTATACGTTAAGATGTATGTTGGATAACTTTTTCGATGCGTTACAAACATCAGAAGAAACGCATAATACCCCAAACATCTGTGGTGGTTTAGGGTATAAAAATCAACAAGATACTTGAGGTAGATTTGTCACTGGCATAAACACCAATTAATATATTTATATATTTTTTAAATGATTTAAAATAATTTTTATTAACAAAATCTAGTTAAAGTCAATTTTAGTTTTGAAGTTCGTCATAAGCAGGACAAACTAAAATAATAATGCTCTTAAAATCGGAAAATATATCCTTAAAATTAAAAAAATATATATTCTCTTAAAATATTATTTTTTCTGTTTAAATTTGAAACTATTCATGCTAGTGTTAACGTGCTTGTTATTAGTAGTTACTAAAAATATTTTACTAAACCCTAAATATGCTCTTAAGAATAAAATATGCAAAAATATGTTATAATAAATCGATGCCAAACTTCTTAGAAAATATGCAAAATTATGCTCTTTAATGTATAAAATATGCAAAAATATGACATTTAAATTGCTCTAGAATAAGAAATTTCTTTGAAGCTATGACAAAGTATGCTGCTAAACCCAAAATATGCTGTTGCGACTAAAATATGACATAACAAATTGATGCCAAACTTCTTAAAATTGATAAAGAATGGATAAATAATGGATAAACCGCTTGGTTCATTTGAAGCCCAGAAAAAAAAGTAAGAAAATTTTCTCTCACCCAGTTCAAAAAATACAAATTTTGAGCATAATCTTCTAACTGCAATAGAGCAATATGACTTTTTGTTTTTATATTATTTATCATTACAACTTAATTCAAAATAAGCTGTCTAGACTAAAATATGCGATAACAAAACGATGCCAAACTTCTTACAAAATGTGTAAAATTATGCTCTTTAATGTATAAAATATGCAAAAATATGCCATTTAAATTGCTGAAATATGCTCTAGAATAACAATTTTCTTTGAAACTATGACAAAGTATGCTGCTAAACCCAAAATATGCTGTTGCGACTAAAATATGCAAAAATATGTCATAACAAATTGATTGGATAAATAATGGATAAACCGTTTGGTTCATTTGAAGCACAGAAAAAAAGTAAGAAAAATTTCTCTCATCCAAAATAGGCTAAACTTCAGTAAATAGTTCAAAAATACAAATTTTGGGCATAATGTTCTAGCTGCAGAAAAGCAATATGAATTTTTGTTTTTATATTATTTATCATTGCAACTGACATGTGCTATAAGTGTACTTTCTTTGGTAAAATTAATTAATATTTAATAAATATTAACATTTTTAGAAAGAAACCTGTTAATCGAATTTTTAAGAAAAACCGTATTTGAAACCGATTTTTTTTAAAAAGCAATTTTTCGAATAATTCGAAAAGCGGTTTTTTGAAAATATCTGTTTTTTTTAAACACTGATTTTTACTATTAAATACTTTTAGGGTGTTATGCTAACGCTTTTAACTCTCTCTTTAATAACAATTTTATAAATATAAGTTTATTTTTTCTTATTTATGATGATTTATTTCCCTTCCACCCCCCCAAAAAAAGTAGTTAAAAAATAAAAGGGTCATAGTTGAAGAGTTTTAAGGAAGCATCTTATTTTGCTTTTTTTATTTTTAAAAGATTTGTTTTTCTTTGTTGTTTTTCTACTACAAACACAAAACGAAGATGAATTTTAAATTGCATGCTATAATTCATGTTTCTCTTGCTTTTTTATATTTTAACACAATAAAACCAGTCAAAAATACTTTAAAAGAAGATGAAAAGGTTGTCATGTTTGATGGTTACCTTACAGGAATATTATTTTTCTTTAACATTAATGTAGGTTTTGTGTTTTTTTTGTTAACACACGATCATTTGTTTAAAATCATAACGATTTCCTTTATTTTTTTTTTGGAGGTTTCTTTACTAATAAATATGTTTTTGTTTGTTCAACAAAAATGTGGGAAATTAGAGTATTTATAGACAAATTTAAAATTTTTAAACTTAATACTAAAATATTTATTTATTTTTTTAATATAAAAAGTAAAAGAGTTGTTTACATTGCATGTTGATTTAAGATAAATTTTCTTTAAATTTTTTTTTAACTTTTTTTAAATAAAATGTTTTATAAAAAAGTTTTTCATCACTTTACAAAACTAAAATATTTTGTTAAGAAAATAAAAAAAAGTGAAAAATTTCCTGGGAAATATAACATTTGATATGATGAGCATGAAAATCTATTTTATTAAAAACAAAAAAAAAAAAAAAAAAATTAACTGAAAGTTAATAGGGATTAGAGTTTATAAAGCTGTCTTATTAAAGCTGGCTATGAAGATTTATTAAAGTCTATTAATTAAGTTAATGATTACAAATTGACCTATTTTAATAAAATAAATCGATATTCATTAAACTTAATTTATTTTCTTGAAATATAATTCTAATATTCTTCTATTTTCTTATCTTTTCAGGTAAATCTTTTCATAAATATAAAATTCCTTAATTTATTTTACGGTTTGTATATAACTTTTCTACCTAAAATTCCACACAATTAATTTAAATTACCTTCTTAAATTTTCATTAGTCTTGACAATATGGCAAATATAAACTTTAGTAAAAAAAATATAAATAAATTTATAACTTCATTTGATGTGTGTTCATAATTACAAGAATGATTTAATTACCTGTTATAGCACACTCTCAAAAAAATGACTCAAAACTGCACCAAACGAAAGACTTAAGACACAAACATTTGATACCGGTTAATGGCTATTACAAAATTATATGCAGTTTATAAAGGTATTTTAAGAACATGTTAAACTATAAAATTTAATTATTATTACTACTTGGATTCAGTTTAATCCATTTGACATTTTATATACAACGAATACTTAACATTCATACACTCAAACGTAATATAACAAATTTTTAAAAACTTATTTGTTTTTCTCAGACATAATCTTGTTTATTGCCGCTTAATACTTGAGAAAAAATTGAAAAAAAAAATATTATTAAAATATGTTAAAAACAAAATTAATAATAAAAAAGTGCAACAAATTATTAAGACCAGTCAACAACCTTAAGCAAAATATTCGGTAAACTGCTACTTGAATATTTTACTTATCATCATTTGGTTACTTATTCACATTTGTTTAAAACATTTCAAATGTTTCAAGTCTTGAGGCTACATTTTAACACTTCAACACATTCATATTTTTTTCTTTCACCAGGTGAATGAGAGTTTGTGTCTGGAGTGTTGTTTAAACAAGTGAGTTACAAAATTGAAAACATCAAATATAAACAAGAGAAAATTACATATATATACATACATACATACATATTTATATACGAACAAATTTTTAAAAGTGTTAATCTTTCATTAAAAGATCAATAATATTTAGTGTTTTGAAATAAATGGATTTATAATCAGTTGGTGCGGTGGTAGTTAGATTATCCAAAACCGGTTAATCGGTTTCCCGTTTTTTACAAACGCTGTTGGTTTCGGTTTTACTTGCTAATTTACGGTTTTATTTGAAACCAGCATTTTATTAAATTTTTTGTGTAATTTTACTTAGAAAAAGAGTTCAAAAACGGGAAAAATATAAAATAAAATTACATGACTAAAATTAGAAGTTTCATGTAAATTACTAAATGCAATAAAAATTACTGATAGCTTATTTTACTTGAGCAATTTCTTTTAAGTAGTTGAAATAAATCGAACTATCGAAAAAATTAGTACCCTAAAAAATAGCTTTATAACCAGGGACAGGAAGTTCGTGCACTTAAAAAGTGCATAAAATATGCACTAATAATGTTAAAGTGTGCCAAAAAAAAAAAAAAAAAAAAAAAAAAAAAAATATGCACTTATTTTTTTTTTAAATTCTTATTAAATAAAAACATATAAATTTTCAATTCAGTGTCATATTAAATGAAAAATAAATACACATATACACTGGTGCATATTCCTATAAACGCATTTAAAATGTTTGTTTTTCTTTAAAGTATATTCGTTTCACTTAACCAAAACCAATGTTGTGTTGTTACAATAACTCGCGATATAATGGAACTTTTTTATATAAGGAATATATATATATATATATATATATATATATATATATATATATATATATATGTAAATATACCCAGCAAAAAACAATAAAGTGCTTCCAAAAAAGAACATTTTCATAAAAGAAAAACATCCTATTAATGACAACCATTGGTTGAAAAAAAATTCTATAGTTCTTTTTAAAAACACAATGTTAAAATCATGATTTTTTCAGCTCTTTTTCAGTTCTTTTTTTACTGGGTATTAAAAAAATTTGCTCTTTATTTTGAAATATAACATTTAACCTATTTGACATTAACAGATGTAATGAGTGCATTTTTAAATGATTTTGAATATATTGTGGAAAGCGTTTATTTTGTTTTCATCTGAATCTAAAATTGCAACAAACTTATCTCGATGGCTGTTGTCTCCATGATAGACGGATTTTTTTTTAAATAATATTAAGTTCTAGACAAAATATTGTAGCTTCTTTAAAAAATAAATGAAAGCATGGTTGTTTTATGAAAATAGATGTCCTTGGAAACAAATGTTTCATATGCATATATATATATATATATATATATATATATAAATATATATTATTTATTAAAACCAAAAATTTTAATAAATAAGAGAAAACTTAATTATTTATTTTCTGGAATTTAATATCTTAACTCGATAACTTTGTTCACGCATCGTTTACAATAATTAAAATCCTTCTGTGGTTATTAGTTTTCGATATGTAGCTTACCAGTTTACCATACATTTCAATGAATCGTCCACTATTTCACCTAGCCCCCATGTCTTAGTTTATACGTGCATATACGTTTTGCTCTGGAAATGATAAATTTCGAAATTAAGGTTTTTTATTTTATATTATGACTTCTGAGAAATTGTTTTATTTTTAATTTGAAATATTTTATATTTTTATATCTTTTTCAATATTTTATTCCTAATCTTGGCATTTGAAAATATGCATTTCGGAAATAAAATGAAATTTATTTTGTGATTGCAAGACTAAGAAGTGAGCACGAAAAAATGTATGTATTTACCAAATTAATTATTTTCAAAATTGCGACCTGTAGTTTGGTTACAAGGTTTACATAGGTTTACATAGAATGGAAAAGAGCTTATTTAATATTGCACCATCCATAAAAATCAAATGTAATTTTGATACCAATTTTGTCAATATATTTTAATTGCAAAAATTAACATAGCAATTTAATAGATTTTAAAAAAATATTTTTGTTGAATAATTTTAGTAAAACTGTTACTGTTTTAAAATTGCAGCACAAATTTTTTGAGTTCAAGTCGACGCAGTAGAAAAATTCAGCTGTATGCAAAAAAACTTAACACAGCCTTACAAAGCACTGTTAAGCAAAATTCCTTAAAGTTTTATGCAAAAACGATTATTAATTTAAATTTAACAAAGGTAATTTAAATATTTTAAAGTAGGTATGAAACTACATTAAATCTACTTTAATTTACATTGTGATTAATTTCCATTTTTTGTTCATGTTTTGCAAAGAACACTTGCTTGATTCCCCAGATTTCAGTCTTCTATATCTTCCTTCTTCTATATCACAATATTTTTAATCATTATGTGCATGATTTGTTTTACCCTGGACAAATTTTTAGAGAAAAAATTAAAAAAAAATAAACATAAAAGTACTTACAAAATAATAAAAATGTGTCAAATGTTATAGTGATGTACATTCAACTAAAGCAAATACAAAAATGATTACACGAATAATTATTTTATACGCTACCGAAAATTAATCGTTTTTATTATTTTTAATGTCTATTATTTCTTTTATTTGTGTATTTTTTTCTAAGTAATAATAATAGAAATAATATTTTAAAAATAATTCATTTTATGCTTGAACAATAAAAAAATTTTATAAATTTGAATAATCGAATAATTTAATTTCGGTAGTATACAGATTTAACTATAAAGAGAGAAATAAAATACAAGTGTTGCCGTTATGAAAATTAAAAAAATGTGTATGTTAAAGAAGTGTTTTTGCATACGTTTTCTTAACAAAGGTTTGTTAGCCTTAAAGTATTGGGTAACTAATGTGAAATTGAAAGCTTGAAAAATTTGAAAAACAAACATTATAGAAAATATAAAAAATCCGGTTTATCTATTAATTATATGAGGTACTCCATATCAAGATCTGTTTACAATTCGAAAAATATCAAATGTTACAATAATTATCTTTTTAGGGTGAAAAGAAACTTTAAAAATAAACCAAAATATTTTTACCAGTTCGTAAATTCTAAGCGTCGAGTCCCTGGATATCCGTCCATGATGAAATTTGGAGATAAAGAATCCTCAAATGATGCAGATATTTGCGATATGTTTGCCGCTTTCTTCTCATTCGCCTATTCTGATAAAGATTTGCAGCAACTTTCCAATTATCCATATCTAATTCCTGCTGCAATCATAATAAATTGTCCAACATTAGATAAATCGATGGTACTGAAAGCTGTACAGAATCTAAAATTTTCTGATAAATGTGGACCTGACGGTGTTCCAAGCTGTGTTCTTATAAAACGTTTTCATTCTCTTATATATCCAATAACCTACTTATACAACATATCAATATTTAGTGGTTATTTTCCTGAAGTTTGGAGGAAATCTTATATTATACCTTTATTTAAATCCGTAAGCAGATCCAACATTTCCAATTATAGAGGTATTAAGTGTTACTCCAAAACTTTTCGAAAAGATAGTTATTGAAATCCTTTCGCATCAAGTTGTATGTTATCTTTCGCCATTTCAGCATGGTTTTAAAAAAGGATGTTCGACTACTACTAACCTTTTGGAGTTCGCAACTTCAGTTATAACCGCATTTGATTCCGGTTTACAGACAGACGCAATATACACAGATTTCAGTAAAGCTTTCAAAAAAGTAAATCACGATCTCCTATTGTTCAAATTGGATAAACTCGGATTTTCTCCTGTTTTCCTTAAATGGATTTCCACATATCTTAAAAATAGATGCCAATGTGTATTATTCAGTTAATGTACATCAAAAACCATTCCTGTTTTTTCTGGTGTTCCACAAGGTAGTTATCTTGGCCCCTTATTATTCCTTATAATTATAAATGATTTACTAGCTTGCATTAAAAATTCTAGAATATTAATGTATGCTGATGATGTAAAGCTGTTCCATAGCTTTAACTATTCCTATCAATATTCCTTACTCCAATCAGATCTTGACAATCTTTATGATTGGTGTATGATGAATCTAAAGGATCTGAATTTAAGAAAGTGTAAACACATGATGTTCTACAGAAGAAGTCTAGTACTCTATAGATACACAAAAAAGGAATATCAACTTGATTTAGTCGATGAATATCTTGATCTGAGTGTGTTGCTTGATTGTAAACTATCCTTTAATTCCCACGTTTCACAAATCGTTAATAAAGCAAAAGGAGTTCTAGGTTTCCTCAAGCGCTGGGGAAGAGAGTTTAATGATCCTTACGTTTCCAAGCAATTATTCATATCTCTTGTAAGACCAATCCTGGAATATGCTTTCGTGGTCTGGGATCCTCAATACGAAGTTCATATAAAGAAAATTGAATCGGTCCAGAAAAATTTCCCTTATTTTGTCTTCGTATTCTTCCATGGAATCCTAATATTAATTTACCATCATATGAAAGTCGATTACAGCTTATTGATCTTCCTACTCTTGAAAGTAGGAGAAAATATATGAATATTTCATTTGTAATTAATTTAGTAAACGGTTCAATTAATTCTGAGTTCCTGCTTTGTAAAATCGAATTCGTAATCCCAAGTCGTCCAACTAGACATTATATTCCTTTAAAAATAAAATATTTTCGAACCAATTATGCCAACTTTGATCCCATGCGACGTATATGCAATCAATTCAACAGTTTTTATCTATATATTGACTTCTCATTAAATCCAATCTGCATCAAGAGGAGTATTTTTAACTTAGTTAAATAATAAGTTTTGTTATTGAATGATTATTAAAATAAATAAAATAAAATAAAAAAAAGTGGTGCTATCCGGGCAAGCTTAAAAGCTAGGACTTATTAGCTAAATTACAATTCAAAAATAGCTTTAATGAAGATCAGTTAAAAATGGCTTATCAGTTAAAGTTAATTTTAAGTATTAAATATTTTTGAATTTCTTATATATATCTTTTTATAAAAAGAAATTTGAAGAACACTTCCGGTAAAAAATATTCTTAAAATGTCAAAATATGCTTTAAAAGGGTTAAATATGCTCTAAAAATAATAATATATGCTATAAATATGAAATAAAATTCGCTAAATGCAAAAATATGCCATTAAGGGTAAAATATGCAAAAATATGCACTTGCAAATCGATGCCAAAATATTTTATTTGTTGTGTAACGTATAAATATTTTATCGATGGCTTCATGCAACGTCCAGGAAAAAGTATGCAATTGCATATTTGTGGTTTCCCTGGTTTTGTTACATGTGGCTTAACAAATTTAGTACTCGATTAAGAGTGTGTATCTTACACACAATTAATTTGACAAGTGAAAGATATAATGATAATTTTAATTTGAATGCTGTTTTTAAATTTCTTGCCATTTGTTCATGTTTATTTGCTTTCTTACTCATTTAAGCCAGAGTGAATGACCGTCATTGTAACTACAAAATCCATGAAACTTAAACAATTGATATTTCCTAAAGGGGCGATAGGGGATCTCCTATATATATATATGTAAAATAATTGTGAATTAATAGTTGTCAGTAGCTTGTTATATGTAATTTGTTTCATGGTTTTTTCTTTCTTTTTTTGGTCAAAAATTTTTGATCATTGTAAGGAAAGAAATGAAAGAAATATGTGTTAAGTAGTTATCGTAGTAAAGATTTTTGTTTAATAATTTATTTGTGTATAAATGAAATGTTTTTATTTTACTACACACACTAAAAAAGGGGAAAAATACCATAAGAAGAAATTGCCTTTAGTGCCGAATGTTAAATATTGCATAATGCAATGTTTAATAGTAATCAAATGGTTATTTATTTGATATATTATTGTAGTTTTATTTTATAGATTTAGTCATATATCCTTTTAGCTACTTATGTGTATTTGTATATAAAATTTTACTAAAATTGGTAGGAAATTTTTTGTTTATAATTTTTTTTCACTTTTTTTTTGGTTCATTTTCTATGCGGAAGTTTGCTTTAAAATTTAATTGCACTACGATCACAACTTTTGTTTAAAGCTTTTTATTAAAAAATTGCCTTAAGGTTATTGGGATTTGAAGGTTTTATTTTTAAACTTGTTAATTGTAAAAAATTGTTTAAGTAAAATATAATTTTAGTTTTATTTTTTTACATTTAAACTTTAATAAGTTTTTTTTTAGTATAAAATATCGTTTTCTTAGCCTATTTTTGAGCTTAGTATAGGTTAATCTTAGTCCTTGATTTTGATATCTTTTCAAGTGAGAGAGAGAGAGAGAGAGAGTTTACCCTACAACACATTAAGAGAATATAGGATTATTTTGAGGCTTATGATCAGTGTTGCCGTTTGGTTAATTTTAATCAAAATTCGTTACTTGATTTTCCAATAAGAAGGTTATTTTTTTGTTAAATGAAAATCTTATTTTTATAGGATTATTTTGAGGGTTATGATCAGCGTTGCCGTTTTGGTTCTTTGATTTTCCAATATGGAGGTGATGACATTTTTTCCATTTTGGTTATTTTTTTTGTTAAATCAAAATTTTATTTTTATAGGATTATTTTGAGGTTTATGATCAGTGTTGCCGTTTGGTTATTTATTTTCCAATATGGAGATGATGACATTCTTTCCATTTTGGTTATTTTTTGTTAAATCAAAATCTTATTTTTATAGGATTATTTTGAGGGTTATGATCAGTGTTGCCGTTTGGTTATTTATTTTCTAATATGGAGATGATGACATTTTTTCCATTATGGTTATTTTTTTGTTAAATCAAAATTTTATTTTTATAGGATTATTTTGAGGGTTATGATCAGTTTTGCCGTTTGGTTATTTTTAATCAAAATTGGTTACTTGATTTTCCAATATGGAGATGATGACATTCTTTCCATTTTGGTTATTTTTTTGTTAAATCAAAATCTTATTTTTATAGGATTATTTTGAGGGTTATGATCAGCTTTGCCGTTTTGGTTATTTTTAATCAAAATTGGTTACTTGATTTTCCAATATGGAGATGATGACTTTTTCCATTTTGGTTATTTTAAAAATGCTATTTACTCTATTAATCTTGCCAACAATTAAAAAAAAAATAAATAAGAAATATATATTCGGTGTATGTCCAACAAAATTCGTGTCTTATATTAGACATGTGGACAAATGTGGACCGATATTTTTACTAAGTGTAAAATAAAATATACGAATACAGAATATTACGTTAATACTAACATTTATATGAATTTATGCGATTTAGGGTGACTCATTAAAGTGGGCTTATATGGGAGTTATGGTAAATTATGGAGCGATCCCCATAAAATTTGTCACTGTCATTATCTACTTATATAAAACTTATTTGTGTCGAATATAAACTTGATACTAGCACGTTTATATGATTTATTGATATTAAAGTGACTTTCGGAAGTGGATTTTATATGGGAACTATGTTCAATTGTGCTGCGATTTTCACGAAATTTGGCGCAAAGATTTTATTAAAATATTGCTATATTTAAGGCATTTATGATCTATTCCGGGAGGATAATTGTATGGGGCTAGGTGAAATAATGGACCGATCATAACCAATTTCAGTAGGCTTCGTCCTTGTCTAATGAAAGTGCTACGTGCTAAATTGAATTAAATTCAAAATTGCGACCTGTACTTTATGCAAAAGGTTTACATGGACAGCCAGCCAGCCGTCCGACCAGCCAGACAGACGGACGGACATCGCTGGATTGATTCAAAAAGTGATTCTGAGTCGATTGGTATACTTTAAGGTGGGTGGTGTTGGATGATTTTTTCTGTGCGTTATAAATATCAGCACAAAAGTATAATACGCCAACCACCTATAGTGGTGTAATGTATATAAACAATAAAAAGCGTAAGTGCTAAAAATTCATCATACATTTAAAAACTAAAAGATTTCTACAACTTATTATTCCCATTTTAAAATAATTTTAGATAATAATTTTAAAATAATTTAAATCAATAGAAATTATAAAGATTTTCTAATATTTAACTGAAAAGTGAAATGGATTGGGAGATTTTTGTGAGAAAGTTCTGACGGCGTAACAAACAACCTAAATACTAGTAATTACAAAATAAATTATTATTAAAAAAAAAAAAATGTACATTCGGTGAAGACCGTCTGTATGATATCTTACACAATGGGTGCTATGGTTCATTTTATTTAAGGCAAATTTTATTAACATATTAACATTTATGTGGGATTTAAGTACTTTTAACTGATTTTTGGGAGGGGACCCTATATAGGAGCTACAATTCATTTTCAAACGATCCTTTTGAAACTGAATGCCGTATTTTATGTAGGTACATAAAAATTTGTGCAGAATTCTGTAGAAATACGCTCATATGTGTTTAAGATATTTGAGTTTCAAAATATTACTTCAAGAGAATTAATTAAGTTTAAATCACTAAAATAAACAATTCCACCTACGAAACTGAAAGTGGTTTCATTCCAAAAAAAAAATTATGTTAGGTTTTCTAAGGAAGCTAAATATGGAATTAATTCCACTTTCGATTGGCATGGTTTTCTGTGACAAGCCCGTATATCAGAGTTTTCAAGCGACATTCGCCATATTAGCGGTCATATGAATACAATTGGTGATGCATTTTCACGTATTTCTACCATTGATGTTCGAACTTCTGTCGATTACGAAGAGCTAAGCAAGTCTCAAGTAGATGATCCAGAACTTCAAGCAATTTTAAAAGATAATTCAACATTACTTGTTTTTTGAAGTCTTTGGTACTTTTTCAAGATAAACCAACAGTCGTTTTCAATATTTAACAACCAAAGCAATGTCTTTCGTACTATCAAATTTGCGTAAAATTATTTTCAATTTTGTCATACAGTGGCATAAAAGCAACGACAAAACTAATTCAAATTATACAAAGTTTAACTCAAAAATGCT
This sequence comes from Protocalliphora azurea, assembly GCA_932274085.1. Classification (NCBI taxonomy): domain Eukaryota; kingdom Metazoa; phylum Arthropoda; class Insecta; order Diptera; family Calliphoridae; genus Protocalliphora; species Protocalliphora azurea. The sequence goes on from OW026521.1 coordinate 29,247,524, forward strand.
TACAATGTCAGCGATCAAAAGTTACTCGTCACATACATAGCAACGTATCCTATGGCTTCAGAATGTTTTTTTCGTATCAATATAGATATCTATACATAGAATCAAACCCACATTTTAAATATATAAAATTTCCAATTAACAATTATTAGAGTATCCAGTTATCCAGTTTCAGTTTTCTTATAAATGCTTCCGATTTCGATTCTTTTTTTTATAATTTTCGCGTAATTGGTATTTGGGGATTAGGTGAAATAATGAACCAATTTCGACCAGGTAAAGAGATTCTGAGTTGATTGACATACTTTAGGGGGTTCCTCAATGTGGTGTTGTAGGAAATAAAAAGTATACCTTTTTTAGTTATTAAAACTGTAAAAGACAACATAATTAAATGATAATACAAATTTTAAAAGGGCACCATATTATTTTACAAATAAATGCAATAAAAGTGTATTTTCAATTGGGCCACAATTTTTAAATTAACCTATTCAAATTTAATACGTGTGAGTGCTTTAGTATGTGAACGATTGATATTGAAACTTTTCGCCAAACCTCCCAATTAAATATCTTTTACTTTAAATCTTTAGATTTTAACGCTTCTTCATATTACCAAATAACATTAGCTAAGTCCCTATAAAAATAAATCTTGTTTCAACTATATTTTCTATTACTGCTTGACCCGCCTGTTTTGAAATTCTAAATTTATTGCAATCCGGTTTGCTTTCGACATTAAATCTTAAGGACGTGAGAATAATTAAATTTTTATTAATTATTATTGTATTAGGGATCACATTGATAAACATTGTTCTAAATCGTTAGATTTTAAACAATTTTGTTTCCTAAAAACTAACTAAAGTTTATGATTAGTAGGCAAAGTATTTAAAACCTGAATGCATATATTAAAATTATATTAATTTTTATTTAATAACTTTGAATTTTTAAAATTTGCTTATTTTTTCCTATTTTTTTTTTTAAATTTGATTAGAAAAAAAATTCTGCAGTGGTAACACTAGTTACGATTTGTGGCTTTGCATATAATCTGGGTGGAAAAACTCTTTAGGTTGATTTATAGCTTTTTTTTCTTTAAATTTTGAACATTTTGTTTTAAAAGAGCGATGGACCTTCAGCTGTCCTTCCCTACAACTTTATAATCACACTACCGCTCTTTTTTAATTTAATTTTTCGCCTCAAAAAAGAATTTTAATGAATCTATCACCGCAATTTATTAATACTCTAAATAGTCTGAAATATTGAAAATTCTTTATAAGTAACAGTTTAGTCCTGTCGGTCCTTCTGTCCGTCTGTCAGCTTTTCTTCTATTTAATTGCGGGTAATTTTTTTTTTTAAGATAATTTAATAATATTTTGAGCTTCTTTTGGCACCAGAATAATTTCTAATAATTTTTTTTTGACATGATTCTATCACAACAATTTATATATATTCAAAAAATTATAGAATATTAAAATTTCTTTTAAGACAAATTTTTGCAATGTCTGTCCATTTGTCTGTCTTTTTTTTAATTTTCAATTGAACTATATAACCCGCATTGTTAAATTAAATAAAATCTTAGACGGTATTGGAAATTAAAGAACAATTCTATTTATTTTATTTTCATTTATCTTTTTTACTTTAAACTTTTTTCAACTTTGTTTACATAATTCATATAAATTTTTAAAAAATATGGTAATATTTTTTTGTGAAAAAAATAAAAGCAATAAAAAATCCGGAGAGTATATAAAATAAAATTTATAAAATTTATTTTGTGCAGTTTTGCTACAAATTTGTATGGACCAGTGTTGTTGAGGTCAATTTTTTTAATGATATTTATATAATGATAATGATATAATTTAATGATATTTATCTCCTTTTTTAGATTACAAAATTAATTCCAATTAAACTTCTTAATATATGTTTATTACCATAATTTATATGGTAAAAAAAAGTAATACTCAAATACTTTAATTTTTTTTTTTAAAGTGACTATATAACAATGTCTGTCCATCTGTCCGCATTTCTATTTAACTTTGTAGTTAAACTACGTGATGCTTTTTTTAAAAGCAAATTAATGATATTTTGGTTCCATAATGAATTCTGATGAAATTTCTTAACATAAGTCTATTACCACAATTTATTTCTATACAAAAAAAGTATGGAATATATAGAACAACGTTAGTCCATTTGCCCGCATTTCTATTTAACTTTGTAATTAAGCTACTTGTCACTTTTTTTTAAAGATAAATTAATAATATTGTGATCTTTTTATGGGCTGCAGAATGAATTCTTATGAATTTTTTTGACCTAAATCTATTATCACAAATTATTTCTTTTCAATATTATATGAAACTAAATAGAATTTAGCAATATTTGTCCATGTGTCCGTCCCACCATCTAACATAGTAATCAAACAACAATGCGCTTTTTATCTTAAATAATGCACTGATATTTTTATTTTTTATGGACTACAGAATGATCTCTGTTAAATCGATGTATATTATATGATTACAATATTTTATTGTCTGTCCTTCCATCTAGCTTAATAAGCAAACTACAGGTTTTTTTTGAGATATTAATCAAATTATATTTTGATGTTATTTTGGCTTCTTAATGAATTTTTATGAATTTGTTTAATACAAATCTATTACTATGATCTGCTCCTTTTCAAAAAAGTACGGCGTATTGAAATTTCTTTAAAAATAGTGAATTGTCAGTGTCTGTCCATCCGTCCAGGTAAACATTTAACTGAAATAATGAAAACAGTAAATAGAATTTGGATCTTATATGAGTTCCAGGCGCGGATTCAAGGGGGGGGGGAGAAGGAAATTTCCCTCCAAAATGAATTTTTCAACTAAGAAAAATTAAAAAGGTAGGCGAATTTAGAAATGAAATGAGAAATAATATAAATAATAATAATAATAATAATAATAATAATAATAATAACAATAATAATAATAATAATAAAAATAATAATAATAATAATAATAATAATAATAATAATAATGACAATAATAATAATAATAATAATAATAATAATAATAACAATAATAATAATCATAATTATAACATTATAATAATAATCATAATTATAACAATAATAATAACAATAATAATAATAATAATAATAATAATAATAATAATAATAATAACAATAATAATAATAATAATAATAATAATAATAATAATAATAATAATAATAATAATAACAATAATAATAATAATAATAATAATAATATTAATAATGAAAATAATAATAATGTTAATAATAATAATAACAATAATAACATGATAATAATAATAATAATAATAATAATAATAATAATAATAATAACAATAATAATAATAATAATAATAATAATAATAATAATAATGACAATAATAATAATAATAATAATAATAATGACAATAATAATAATAATAATAATAATAATAATAATAATAATAATAATAATAACAATAATAATAATCAAAATTATAACAATAATAGTAATCATAATTATAACAATAATAATAACAATAATAATAATAATAATAATAATAATAATAACAATAATAATAATAATAATAATAATAATAATAATAATAAAAATAATAATAATAATAATAATAATAATAATAATAATAATAACAATAATAATAATAATAATAATAATGACAATAATAATAATAATAATAATAATAATAATAATAACAATAATAATAATCAAAATTATAACAATAATAATAATCATAATTATAACAATAATAATAACAATAATAATAATAATAATAATAATAATAATAATAACAATAATAATAATAATAATAATAATAAAAATAATAATAATAATAATAATAATAACAATAATAATAATAATAATAATAATAATAATAATAATAATAATCAAAATTATAACAATAATAGTAATCATAATTATAACAATAATAATAACAATAATAATAATAATAATAATAATAATAATAACAATAATAATAATAATAATAATAATAATAATAATAATAATAATAATAAAAATAATAATAATAATAATAATAATAATAATAATAATAACAATAATAATAATAATAATAATAATAATAATAATGACAATAATAATAATAATAATAATAATAATAATAATAATAATAATAATAACAATAATAATAATCAAAATTATAACAATAATAATAATCATAATTATAACAATAATAATAACAATAATAATAATAATAATAATAATAATAATAATAATAACAATAATAATAATAATAATAATAATAATAATAATAATAATAATAAAAATAATAATAATAATAATAATAATAATAATAATAATAATAACAATAATAATAATAATAATAATAACAATAATAATAATAATAATAATAAAAATAATAATAATAATAATAATAATAATAATAACAATAATAATAATAATAATAATAATAATAATAATAATAATAATAATAATAGTTTATCGATAATAGAAAAAGGAAGAATTATTTTTTTTACAATATAATGGAGCTACCCAGCAAAAAATATTTGGTTCTCAGTAATGGCAACTACTTATTAAAGTAGTTTCTTGGTAATAAGGCGTCATTATTATTTGTCTACTCTATATTACATAAATAAGCACTCAGTAGTATAATAGCACTGTAATATTGCAAACAAGTAGATCAGTTGGCAAGAGCGCTGGATTAACAACCAGAAGTTTGTTGGTTCAACCCCATTCTGATGTTGTTTTTTTTAACAAAATATCTAAAAAGATATTTTATACAATAAAAGTTTTTATCTCTTAGGAAAATTATGTGTAAGATGGTGTACTCAGTAAGGCGTTATTCATTAAAAACAAATTGGTAATTTGTGCCCAAGTTCAAGTCTCACAGGCGGCAATAAAAATAAGTTTCTTACAATAAAGTCTTATTGATTTTAATTGCAAATATGTTTAATAAATTGTGTAAAATATTTAGCTATTAATAATATAAAAGTTTTACATATATGTATTTTTAAAATAATTTTCTTTTTTTTTTTGAAGAATTGTCAGTTATAATTAAAAAAAATAAATTCAATTTTATTACAAAGCAAATAAACAAGTTAATTACAAGATGTTATCTAATAATTTCTTCTGTGTACTTAAGTTTATTCCTTTTGCTAATAAAAATATTTAGCTGAATTTATAAAAATACCTGCTGTATATTAAATTTATTATATTTATATACATACCTTTTTTTCTTGAAGAGAGCAGTTTAGTGATAGCCAACCTTCTGTTCGTTCATGCAAACTAGTAATTAAACTAGGGGTTAGAATTTTAAACGTAACATCACACACTTTAATGATCTAATTAAAATCTTTGTATCACTACAATTAATCTGCATGGAAAAAATAAGACGCAAGTGAATTATGAGCCATATAGAAATGTCCGTCCGTTCGTCTAACCATCCGCCCAGTTAAAATTATAATCAAACTAAAAACAAAAGAAGAAAAAAATTTTTTTTTTCAAAGAGTTGCCTTTTTGACTCTAAAAAGAATTTCAATGAAATTGTAGTGAAAAGGTCAATTATTTCAATAAGCCATTTTATGAATTATTCAGGAAATAGATGAAAACTGCTATAGGGTGTTAAATTAAAATATTTTTTTTCTCATTACTAGGTTTGTCAATTATTCGACATTGTAGTTATTCGAATAAAATTTCATATTTTTTTTTTTTTAATTATTCAAGTGATTAAATACAATTTGAATTTTCTTCGTTTAATTGAACAAATCAAGAATAAAATATGTTGTTAAAATAATAAATAGCAAAGTTTAAAAAATGCAAAAACTAGTATTTTTTAAATCAATTTTTGGTTTTCCTAACATAAAACAAATTTAAAAATAACATTTACACAAATTGAGACCATATTCAAATTACAGATATGTTATATAAGGAAATTAAATATCTTTTAAAATAATCATATATAAAGAATATAATTAAGCTTTTGAGCTTTAAAACGATTATAGTTTTTTTTTTTTTTAAATAAAACAGATGTATTAATGGTGAAAATACAGTAAGTATAGCATTAAAAGCAAATCTAGTTTTTTTTGTTCCTTTTAGAGTTTTCTAAATAAATTCAATGATGATTAGTATTGCTAAAATCTATTTTTTAAATTTGTAATATTTATTACTTGATTGAGGTCACTTGTACATCGTCAGACATTTCAGAATCTTCGATTATTTCGACTTGAATCATTAAAATAATTTTTGAAATAAATAATAAATGAAAAAATCTCAAAAATAAAGAATTTGCATATACTTTTGTTTCACTTTTTGTTTTATTTATTTAAGAATAACTTATACGTTTCCCGTTTAATCTAACCTTAATACGTTTGATTAAATTTTTAGAAAATTTATTATATTTTTTTTCCAAATACTACTGTGACTTCAGTGTCCTCAAAAGGTTTTAACCCGAAATCTATTAACACGTGATTTATGAATTATGTAACCTAATGAAATGTTCAATCATTTTTAAATTTATAATTTCAAAACGCCATTTGTGTACAATATAGCAATTTAACAAAAACTGATTTTGAAAAATTATTCGATTAATCGTTAAAAATTTATCAAATAATTTTTTATTCTAAATTGAATTAGTTTATTCATTCGAAAAGAATAAAAAATTTGTTATTCGAATAATCTAATAATTTCTTTTCGAATGACAACTCTACTCGTTACAACAACTTGTTTTAATTTTTAAACAATTTTAAATACTTTTTAATGCTAAATTAATCTTAATTAAATTTTATTTTGTTGTAAAAATTTCCAGAAAATGCTTTTACAATGTTTTTTTTAAGTTTATTTACAACATTTTTTTCCGTTTTTAATTTACACTAATAAAATAAATTGTAATATAAAAATTTTAATTGTTAGCTGTTTAACGAAATTGCTCATAATAATGTTTTAATTTTTAAACTTTTAAAATTATATACTCATGAATCATTGACAAGTAAAGTGCAACTAAAATCAGACATAAATTTTAAAAGTAAAAAATATGACACATTTTTAAAACAAATTCATTAAACTTCAAAGAGAATAAAAAATTCAGTTCACAAAAAAAAAAAAAATATATAAAAAAATAAATATATATATTAAAAAATAAATTAAAATAATTGTTATTTATGGAAATAAACAATTTTAGTTGAATATTTTTTATAAATTGTTTAATTGTTAAAATTTTGCATTTATTTTTTTTTAAATTTTTAAAAATATTTTTGCATTATTTTATAATTTTATAATTTTTGTGCTATTCTGAATTATTTTAAGATGACTTGTCTTACATATAATGAAATTATGACTCATTGTCATTTATTTACAATGTAAATTTTCTGTAAAAAAAAAATAAATAAATGCAATTCAAACTATTATATATAATGTGAAAATAACTATGTTTTTTTTATTTTTTCTTTGCTTGTAATATAATAATAATTATTATAAAACAACAAATAAGTTAAGTTTTCAAAACATATAAATATCTATTCTATTATTCATCTTATTATTTTTCAAGAATAATAAACACCCAAGAAATGTTTATTTCTTAAGTCTTTTGTTTTTTGGTTTGATGTGCGTGTTTGAAATAATACATTTCCTGTAATAATTAAAAATGGATTACAATTATAAAATAAACTAAAAAATAATAACATTAAAACAATTACAACAAAAGTAACAAAAAACTAAAGGTTAAAAAAAAGCAAAACAAATAAAAAATGAGCAACAAATTACGTACTTTAAAAGAAGAATTAGAACAGAAGAAGTTAAGGTAGCACATAAGATGATTTTTTCAAAGACAATACAGTCATAGTCATATATAATTACACTTTTAAATATTTTTTTTTTTAATTTTTAAAAGAATTATAATATTTTTGTTATAAAATATTTTGAAAAAATTTTTTTGTTGTAGTGCCCGAAATGTGTAGAGTAGATTATTATAATTTCTGTAAAAGTAGCAGGATTTATTTCTAATATTAAGGGAAAATTTATTAAGCATTTTTTATTTCAAAAATATTCAAACACATTTTTTTTTTATATCAAAATTATTTACACAGCTTTAAAAATCAATTATTTACACTTAATAATTGCCAATGATGTTCCAAAATTTTATCCTTCAGATAATACAAACTTAACTTTGCAAAAATCTAAAAATATTGTCAAAAAATGAGGAAAAAAACCTTTTAGAGCCAAAATGAGATTTAAATGAAGTTATAAAATGGTACATCATTATTAAAACTTGTGTTAGAGTATAAAAATGTTTAAATAATCGTGTAATCTTTAATAAAAAGTATCCCTTATATGAAAATAAAACAAAATCTAAAAGAGAAATTAACGAAAAACTGTCATAAAAATTTAATATCCTTTAAAATATTTGTAAAATTCTCAGTAGTTATCTATTTCTTCAGCGAAAAAATTATAATTTCTAGAAAGTTTATGATATTCGCTTTATAGAAAGTATAACTCAATATTTCCACAATCGCTTTTCTATAATATAATATGCGATTTCTAAATATTACCAGACTATATTATTATTAATTTATTCTTGTTTTGAATTTTCTATGTAATTAAAATAAATGAAATTTTTGTGGTAAAATTTTTTTCTAAAATTGCGAGTTTTGCTACAGAAAAACAATTGTGGAATAAATGCTAATATCATAACCTTTCTTGCTGAAGAAATAGATAATTACTGAGAATTTTGGAAATATTTTAAAGCATATTATATTTTTATGACATATTTTCGCCAATTTCTCTTTTAAATGATTTTATTTTCATATAAGGGATTCTTTTTACTAAAAATTATGCGATTTTTCAACCATTTTTATACTCTAATACAAGTTTTAATGATGATGTATCATTTTAAGTTTTCATTTAAATATCATTTTGGCTTTAAAATTTTTTTTCAACATTTTTGCCAATATCTTTAAACTTTTGTGACTTATTAAAGTTGAGTTTGTATCACAAGATTTCATATTATCTTAAAGACAAGATTTTGGACTTTCATTGGCAATTATTTTTGAATAATTTTAAATAATTTTTAATAATTTTAAAATATAAAAAATATGTGTAAATACTTTTGAAATAAAAAATGTTTAATACGAGGGCGGATCAATATTTCCGTGACTTTTCGAACTTCACTCGTAGTTATATGTAATGCAATACTATTTCCATCAAGTACCACCTGTTAATAGACTACTGTCAAATTTTGAGCAGATGTTGTCATTTACTTTGCGTTTAACAGCTGTTCAAAACATACAACTTCGTATATTTTTCTAAAAGTGGAAAAAAGTGAATTTCGAGTGCTCATTAAACACTATTTTTTGCGAAAAAAAAACCGTCAACCAAACCAAGGAAAAGCTCGATAAATACTATGGAAACTCTGCACCATCGATTTCAATGGTGAAAAAATGGTTTACTGACTTTCATTGTGGTCGCACAAGTACAAATGACGCTGAACGTTCTGGACGGGGAATTGAGGTCAGTACACCCGAAAATGTTGGCCGTCCGAAGAGTAAAAGTGCGTAAGATTGTTGATACCATAGGCATTTCATATGGCAGTGTGGTTTCGATTTTAAATGATCAACTGGGTTTAAGAAAGTTGTCTGCAAGATGGGTACCGCGTTTGCTCTCAGTTTACCATAAACTTAAACGTGTGATAACTTCAAAGGATTCTTTAGAGTTGTTTAGCCACAATCCGAATGAGTTTGTGCGGCGTTTTGTAACTGTGGATGAAACAAGGATCCATTACTGTACTCCGGAGATCAAGCAGCAGTCTAAACAATGGGTTTCTCCTGGTGAACCTGCTCCGAAGAAGGCCAAGCTAAGTTTTTCGGCCAATAAGGTGATGGCAACAGTTTTTTGGGATGCAAGCGGGATAATCCGTATCGATTACCTTCAAAAGGGAAAAAACAATAAACGGCGAATATTATGCCAACTTATTAGAACAATTTAATGAGGATTTAAAAAGAAAACAATCCCATATAGCCAAGAAAAAGTTCCTTTTCATCAAAATAATGCAAGGTTGCATACGTATGCAGTCTCAGTGGCAAAACTTTATGAATTGGGCTACGAATTGGTACCTCATCCGCCATATTCGCCGGATTTAGCCCCTAGTGACTACTTCCTATTTTCAAAGCTAAAGAAATGGCTCGGTAGAAAGAGATTCAGCTCCAACGATGAAATTATTGACCAAACAAATGCTTATTTTAAGGACTTCGAAAAATCCTACTTTTTGGAAGGGATACAAAAACTGGAGAAATGTTTTTGTATCCCTTAAAAGGAGATTATGTTGAAAAATAAATTTTTCTTTTGCAAAAAAAAATCGTGTTTCATTCAAAAAGTCAAGGACTTATAGATCTGCCCTCTACTTTTTCAGAAGTTAGCACAATCTACTCTAGACATTTCTGGCATTACAACCAATCGATTTTTTTTTAATATTTTATAACAACAACAATATTTGAATTCTTTTTGAAATTAAAAAAAAAAAAACTAAAAAGTGTAAATATATATAACTATGACTGTACGTTTGTTTTTATTAAAAAAATATATAGTTAATTAAAGATCTTACAAAATAATAAAGGACTTGAAATCACCCTACAAAATAAAGTAAATTATTTAAATTTTATTTTGTTAAAAAAATTTTTTTTAATTATTTAAAGTAACTTTTTTATGTATTTGATTTCTATAATAGTTCTCTTCTAGTTCAATTTTAGTAATTATGTTCTTTATATAGTGATGTAGGGTATTTCATAAAAGTTTATGTATAATTTATTATGTCTGAATTTTTAAACAATTTAAATTAAAAAAAAAAATAATAAACCTAATGGTCTTTTTTTGTAAACATATTTTGTTTTTTGATTTATTATTAGTATAGTTAATGTCGTACAAAAACGCAAAACAAAAATCAGTCAGAATATTGTTTTTTTTTTACAAATTACTTTTTAATTTGCTAATATGTAACATCCTCATACGTATTAGAAAAAAAAATATTATTAAAAAATTAGAAAAAAACAAGAAGTAAAAAATGATTCCCAACAACAATTTTTAATGAGGCTTAAAATGAGCAATTCGCAGGAGAGCTTTAAAGCATTATTCAAGGACTTCAGTAAAGCGTTCGATAGAATTAATTACGAGCTACTGTTAAGAATATTGTTCTTAATGGGATTTACAAACAGAACCTTAAATTGAATAAAATCATATTTGATAAGTCGACAACAACGCATTCGTTTTAATAATACCCTATCTAAAATCATATATGTTAAATCCGGTATACCGTAAGGCAGTCATCTTGGTCCAATTTTCTTTTTAATTTTTATAAACGACCTTCCCTCAATTGTGAAATTTTTCAACTTACTAATGTATGCAGACGACGTCAAAATTTTTATAAGCTCAAGTAGTCCACATAATCAATCATTTTTTGCAAATGAATTTAGATAGCTTTTTTATGAGGTGTAAAGAGAACTTAATGCAAACATATGCACTACTCGAGAAAACCAGGTTCTTTTAGATGTTTCCATCTTGGGGAATATGAATTCGAATAAGTAAATGAATTCCAGGATCTTGGCATAATATTCGATTCAAAGCTTATATTTAATAAACACATTAATATGTGTACAAATAAGGCGTCCTTGGGTTTATTAAAAATACAGCTATATACTTCTTTAGTTATCTAGACCAATTCTGGATTACTGTTCTGTTGTCTGGTACCCCTTTTATAACACTCATATTGACCGTATTGAATCTATACAAAAGCAGTTTTTAATTTTTATATTAAGAAATTCTTATCCGGATTCTATATACAATTTTCCATCATACAATACCAGATTACTGCAAATGAAATTACCAAGCCTCAAAAGTCGAAGAACTAGAAGAAATATAATTTTCGTTATCAAGCTTATATCTGGTATACTGCTTCGATGAATTTCTTAAGAGCATAATAAATTTTAATATACCTCAACGTCCCTCACGTAGCTTTCAGCTATTATTTATAAAATGTTTTCGACAAAACCATGCTAACGCTGATCCCTTTCGTAGATTATGTTTACATTTTAATGAACTTTATAATGTTATTGATATGACTCTCAATGTAAATTTAATTAAACGTAATTTAATTTTACTCTCAAATAATTAATGTAACATATAATTTCTAACAAATTTGTATTTTCTGTCTGTAAGGATTTTATTCATAGACTTAATAAATAAATAAAATTGTTTTTATAGGAGTTAAGTAAAATAATGGGCCAATTACAAGCAATTTCAAAGAGGTTCATCCATAGATTATGAACAGTATATGAACGAGGGCGGATCAATAAGTCCGTGACTTTTCGAATGAAACACAGTTTTTTTGCAAAACAAAAATTTCTTTTTCAACATAATCTCCTTTTAACTCAATACACTTATTTCAACGTTTCTCCGGTTTTTGTATCCCTCCCAAAAAATAGGATTTTTCAAGGTCCTTAAAATAGGCATTTGTTTGGTCAATAATTTCATTGTTGGAGCTGAATCTCCTTCTACCGAGCCATTTCTTTAGGTTTGGAAATAGGAAGTAGTCACTAGGGGCCAAATCCCGAGAATATTTCGGATGACGTACCAAATCGTAGCCCAATTCATAGAGTTTTGCCACTGAGACTGCATACGTATGCATTCGTGCATTATTTTGATGAAAAAGAAATTTTTCTTGGCCATATGGGGTCATTTTCTTTTTAAATCCTCATTAAATCAGTCTAATAAGTTGGCATAATATTCGCCATTTATTGGTTTTCCCTTTTGAAGGTAATCGATACGGATTATCCCGCTTGTATCCCAAAAACTGTTGCCATCACCTTATTGGCCGCCAAACTTACTTTTGACTTCTTCGGAGCAGATTCACCCGGAGAAACCCATTGTTTAGACTGCTGCTTGGTCTCCAGAGTACAGTAATGGATCCTTGTTTCATCCACAGTTACAAAACGCCGCACAAACTCATTCGGATTGTGGCTAAACAACTCCAAACAATCCTTTGAAATTGCCGCACGTTTATGGTTAATTGAGATCAAACGCGGCACCCATTTGCAGACAACTTTCTTAAACCCAGTTGATCATTTAAAATCGAAACCACACTGCCATATGAAATGTCTGTGGTATCAACAATCTCACGCACTTTTACTCTTGGGTTGGCCAACACCATATCGTGGATTTTTTCGACATTTTCGGGTGTACTGACCTCAATTCCCCGTCCAGAACGTTCAGCGTTATTTGTACTTGTGCGACCACAATGAAAGTCAGTAAACCACTTTTTTACCGTTGAAATCAATGGTGCAGAGTCCCCATAGTATTTATTGAGCTTTTCCTTGGTTTGATTGACGGTTTTTTTTTGCAAAAAATAATGTTTAATGAGCACTCGAAATTCACTTTTTTCCATTTTTAGAAAAATACATGAAGTTGTATGATTTGAACAACTGTTAAACGCAAAGTAAATGACGGCACTTTCTCAAAATTTGACAGTAGTCTATTAATACGTGTTACTTGACAAGAATAGTGTAACATTTCATATAACTACGAGGGAAGTTCGAAAAGTCACGGAAATATTGATCCGCCCTCGTATTAGCTTTTGTCGTAGTATTTTTAAAATTATAACCTATAATTGGTGGAGATTAATAAAGGTACAGAGGGATGGAAATAATTGTATGGGAGCTAAGTTAAATAAGTGCCCAATTTCAATCGATTACAGTAAGGCTCGTACATGGATTATAATTTAGTAATTACACTGTGCTAGTTGTAAATTTTAATAAGCTGATTACCTTACTGGTAAAGCTAATTCGTACGTACGTAGAATTCAATGGTTGCAGCCGTTTTTCGAAGTTAGCACTCATATTCGCGATATTTGGGCTTAAATTTTATTATGGAAGTAACACAAATAATACAAAATTAGAAATAAATGGGACATTATTCTGGATGGTAGCGTTAACTGTTATAATTCTATTATGTTCCGTTTATTTGACAACAACGTTCCAGTGCGCCGGTTTATTGAAAGGCGGGATAATGATTGGATGGATATATATTTATATTCGAAGGGCAAAACGTTTAAGGAATCTTGCTTACAGTGCGTATAGGGAGTATAGATCGGAAAAGAATTTTAGAACTTACTGCATTTTCAGTAATAGATTAAAGTCTGCAATACGAAAAACTCGTAGATAATTTTTGTATAAATTTTTTTTTTTTCGGATTGTAATCAGTAACAATTATGGCGTAAAATTAAATCTGTTGGAGTATTTAAACCTGCTCTAACTAGTGTTTTTCCAATTGATGTTAATGAGTGCAATGATTTCTATATTATTACCTAGTATTAGTACTGCTAATTTTAATAGTAGCTATATTGAGGCTGGGTTCTCTTTCAGTAATGTTCGTGCAAATGATGTTTTTGAAGCATTGTCTCAAATTAAATCTAAAAATGTTGGCATTGATAATATTCATTTGCGATTTTTATTGATGATTTTTACCTTAATTTCGGAACATTTCACATTTATCATAAATAAAGTTTTAATTACACGTATTGTTCCTAAGATCTGGAAGATTGGGAGAGTGGTTCCCATACCTAAGATTAAGAACCCTTCTGTTCCCTCTGATTTTCGTCCTATCAGTGTACTTTCAGTCTGCTTGAAGGTTCCGGAAATTATTATTGCAAATGATGATTCATCTTACGACTAGGGGTATGATTAATGATCACCAGTCTGGGTTTAGGTCTGGTTATAGTATAACTGGTCTGTTGCTGGACGTTACTGAGTCTATTAGGCAGAACCATGATAGAGGTGGAATTAGTATAATGATATTTTTGGACTTTAGTAAGGCTTTTGAGTCAATTGAGCACGGAGTTTTGGTTGAAAAATTAAATAGATTATTTGGCATTAGTAACAGCGGATGTAAACTCATATCTTACTTCCTGATGGATCGTTTTCAGTATGTTCAGACTGATTGTTTGGTCTCTGATGTGATCCAGATTCGTAGTGGTGTCGCTCAGGGGTCAATTTTGGGACCTTTATTATTTATGTTGTATTTGAATGATATTATTCGGAATTATCTTTTTTGACTGCATATACATGATGATGTACAATTTGTCTCTTATCTTATTTATTTTTTTAAGTTTAAAAACTTTTTAACAGTTGTCTATAATACGTAGAGTTTACACCACAACATTTGAGATTTTCATATATATTTTATATACGAGTATAATTAATACAAAATGTTGTCACATTGAAATTATCTGTTGTGACAATTGGACATTATTATCATTACAACGTTGTTGAATTTTGGAAGTTTTTGTAAATAGTGGCTAATTATTTTTCGTCTTCTCAACTGGATTTATTAAGTCAAGTTTCTGTGTGCACAAAATTCAGGATTTATTTAGTTAAAAAAAAGAAATCATAATTTGAAAATTGTATAACTGTAGTAATAATTAATTTTTGTATGGTAGTCTAGCCAATTTAGGCACTATGAGCTTGCGGCCACACTTATTTGAAATAAATAAATAAAAAATAGATTATTTGTGTAAATTTAGCAATAAATCTATTGATATATATATTTTAAAAAAAATTTCCAAAGAAAATTTTAAGTTTTTAATGAATTTTAGCTACATTTTGGAAACAGAAAAGAAGCGCTTTTTATCAAAATGATGTGCTGCAGAATGTGAGCAAAATTAATGCAAATTTATAACATTATTTTTTTTACCAGATTTTTCTTGAAATTTTGCCATTTTAAAGTATTTTCTTGTTAATATTTTCATGAATAACTATTTTCGTTTACCATCAAATCTAATAAAACTAAATCAAAGATTTAACAAAATTTTTGCAAAATTCCTAAAATTTTCAATATGAATAATTTATTAATCTTATTTTTATTGAAAAAAAGTTTGGGAAAAAAGTCATGTTCGATTCATAATATCTATGAAAAAAATATTCAAATATATGCATTTTTTTCTCTGTGTACTGAATTTTTGTAATATTTTTTGTTAGTCTAAAGTTTAGTAATTTAGTGTTATATACTTTAAGAGAATATTAATTGTATTTTTTTTTGTTTAAATTAAATTAAAATAATAACAACTAAGTTATTAAAATTAAACAAAAAACTTAATTTTCCTACCCCTCTCATCTCAAAAACTAACGCTAACTTTTAAAAATGGTTAACACCATTAAATTCAGCATCGTCGATTTAAATTTACCCAAAAGGCGCCCATCTTGATAAAAAAAGAAGCTGCATTTTTGAGCACAGTATCATTAAAGCCATATGTTTAAACCTTCATTAAACTATCTTCAAAATTGAACAATATTAAGTCGGCTACTATACTCTAAAGTGGGTCATATTAGAAAATTTTTAGTTTATTTTGAATTAGGTACTTTTTTGAAATTGAAACCATTTATTAATTTTCATTAATTATTTAATTTTTGCAAATAGTACTTTTGTTTTTAAAATTCGTCCTGGTTTTGAACAACTGTTCTTTTTTGTGCTTGAATGGTACATTTGTTTTAAATAGGTACTTTTATTTAAAATTATGTACTTTTATGAATTAGATTTTTCTTTTTCCTTAAACTAGTACATTATTCGAAAATTAGTATTTTTTTAATTATAAAAAGTAGGTACTTTCTTGAAAACTATGCAAATATTTTTAGAATTGGTACTTTTTCTTACAAAACGAATATTGGAATTGAAAATTACTTTTTGTTTAAATAGGTGCTTTCAGTGTTAAAATGAATAGTTACTTTCTGTTTAAATTGGTGCTAATTTCTAATTGTTGTTTTTTTTATTCTTTTCTAAACTACTACCAGTGTTGCCAGGAGATGAGAAAAAGAGGCCAAATTGAATTTTAAAAAAGGTCAGAAAGGCTAAATTTCCAAAACAATAAAGCCAGCATTAGTTTTTGATATTTTTTTTTTTTTTAAGAAATTGTAATACATTTGTAAATAACATCCAGCAAAATTACTCAGTGATAAATCGCCCAAAAAATTCCCATAAAAAATTTAGGTTATATTTCATGTGGAAAATAACCCAATGTTTTAAAGTGATTTTTCGTAATTTTTGAACCATAATTCCTTTTTGATTAAGCATTTTCAAATTTTTAATGTTTTTTTCGCATTAGTAAAATTTTTTCTAAATTATATCCATAAATAGTTACAATAATCGACTTAGTAACTCCATAAATTTAGTTAAGGCACTTTCAATTTGGAGAATAAAGCGGCGCAGTCGAATTTATTTATTAAATATAAATAATAGATTTTTTGTGCGAATAAATATACAAAAATGCTTAAATGGATGATTCTCTAAAAATAAAATTAGTAATAGCAAATAAGAAATTAGCTTCTTCGTTGTTGAAATACTAATATTTTAGCGTTTTTAGGGTAATTATAGGAAGCAAAAAATCTAGAAAAAAAAGTTAAAGGCTAAAATGGAAATTTTGAGGCTAAAAGTAAAATAAAAAGGCTAGATTTATCTTTAAAAAGGCTAATCTGGCAACACTGACTAGTACTTTTTAAAAAGTGGTCCTTTTCTTGCTTCGGAAGAAAAAGTGAAAAGTGTTACTTTTTACTATTATAATTTTTTTTTTTCATAAGTAAGTACTTTTTTCTTAAATTATTACTTAAAAAATGTATTTTTTTTAAATTGGTACTATTTTGGAAATTAGTAGGTAATTAAATAATCCCACTTTTATTACAGATTACTCTCTTTGGGAAATTGAAACTTCTTTAAATTTTTTTTTTTAATAATTTTTTCAAAAGCTAGTACTGCTTTTCTCTTTTTGGTAAAATTGGTACTTTTATTTAAAATTGGTACTATTTTTTATTCGTAAATTGGTACTTTTTTAAAAACTGATACATTATTTTGAAAATTGGTCCCTTTTTTAAAACTTTAGTATACCTGGGGAGCTCCGCTATCCCTACCTTATTGAAATAAAAAAGTTTACACTAATAATTTTTGCTATATAATATATTTTAGCAAATACAAGCGCTTAACTCTCTTTTTCAGATTTTTTGCGTTCCACATTTTTCTCTTTCTATTTACATTTTTTTTATTGCTTTTGCATTTACTCGTTTTAGCATTTTTTTTGTTTTGTCGATTTTTTCATTTTAACGTTTTCCTTCGTTTAGGTATTTTTTGCGTTTTGTCGACTTTTTCCATTTTGGCGTTTTCCTTTTTACCCATTTTTCCATTTTAGCGATTTTTTCCCTTTTAGATTTTTTATTTTAGTGTTTTTTTAATTTCGTTTTAGCGTTTTTTTTCGTTTCGGCGACTTTTCCTATATTTTCTTAATTTATTGTGTTTTCGTTTTTGCGATTTTTTTTAGTTAGAGCTTTTTTTCATTTTGGCGATTTCTTTTATTTTGTAGATTTTTTTTATTCTGACAATTTATTTGTGCTTAACAATACTATCAATAACAATCGGCAAATAACTTTTATATTCCTTCGAAAAAATAAAAATCATCAAAAAACTGTTATTTTGGGTAAAAAAAGTATAAAAGTGAAAATATGATTCTCGGTCTTTTATGATAAAAATCATAATAGTTACGGTTCCTGATTTTAAATATCGAAAGCAAAAGAACAATAAAATGAGCTAATCTTGAAAATAATTAATTTTAGATAAAAATGTGCGTTTGCTAAAAAAAAACAGTACAAAAACACCTTTCAAAAAGAAACACAAATTAAATACTTTTCCTACTTGGTTTCTCATAATGCATAAGACTCAGAATTAAAAATAAACAAAGTAATTCAAAGTATTAAACTCTTTTCTATTTTGTTTATCACTTTTCCCTGACAAATCTCTTAATTAAATGTGCAAAAAAAAAATTTAATTCACCGTTATTATGTCATTGCAACTTGTCTAAATAGTTTTTGTAAAAAAATAGCAATAATGACTCTGCTTGGAATTGAGAGAATTGACTGAGAGACATGAAAAATAAAATAGAGAAGAGTTTAATAATTTGAAACGCTCTTTTGTTTGAGGCTTATACACATATATGTGAATTTTTTGTATGCATTAGTAGCAACTTTTACCCCTTATACTGATTCGATTTTAATAAAATTTTTATTCTACACATCTATGCAAAATTAGGTTTTTTAAGGTATATTTTTTTTTTTATTAAAATCGGATGTATAGTGTGAGCGTAAAAGGAATTACAAAAAAATGTTTGTCTATTAATTAAACATATTGCTAATTTCATGAAAATTGGTAATTTTTAAAAATTATTTTTTCAATTGGTTTTATTTTTTTATAACTGTTTCTTTTTTTTTTGAAAATTGGTGCCTTTTTTAAAAGTGGTACTTAAAAAAATGGTACTTTTTCCAAAGAATTCCATCCTTTATTAAAATTGGTACTAATGCTTTTTTGAAAATTATTATTTTGTTTATAAATAAACACATTTTTATGAGTTGGTAACTTTTTATTGAAAATTGGTATATTTTATGAAGAATGGCTTTTTTTAGTCGCATGGCACTTTTTTTTGGAAAATTTGTCCTTTATGTTGAACTAAAACGATATTTATTTTTTCAAGTTGGTCCCTTTTTTACCATTTCGCTTTTAATTTTTAATTATACTCCTTTTTTAGAATTTAGAACTTTTTGTACTTTTTATGAAAGAATGTACGTTTTTTTTTCAAAGTTGTACCTATTTTTAAAATAACGGATTTTAATAATAAATTATGGAAAAAATAACGCAAAAGAGTTTCATTGCCCAGACATTTATAAAACGAGTTTAACTTTATTGTGAACTTTAACCTAATTTATACTGTTTATTCATTTAAGAGCATTTTTCTAAAGTTAACATTATTAGATGCTCTTCGAATTCTCTAATTTTTCAATTCCACATTGTTGAAAACATTAGTATGGAGTGTAGGATATATATTAGCACCCTCAGTGTGAAAATATTATTACTTATATAGCTTTACCAAATATTATCATATCACTATTTTTATTATAAAAAAAACGAATCTCATAATAAATATTTATACATACATATCTATGTGTATGTTCATATATAAAAGTAATTTTTTTTAAATCTATTTCGATTATTCTAACATGTTACATCTGCATCTGGTACCTATATTAACACATCAAAATTCAGTTAAAAACCCATCTGATTAAAGACTTTAATCTAAAGAATTGTTATGTGCAAAACTATATTAATTATTTCTTTTTATCGCTGTTTAACACTAAGCAAGGGAATGACGGAAAACCTCATGCTATATAAACAATTTCAATAAACAAATTTATCTATTGTTAGTATGTTAAAAAAAAAAACATAATTGCGGCGTTAATGTGCCTTTTATATATACTTCTTTTAAGTCTGCTTAACCTTCTTTTAACACAATAAAATTTATGAATTCATTTTCAGTTTGTTTTATTTATTATTTCATTACTATACTTTTTTTTTTGCCTTAAAACTGATGTTTACCAAGGCGTGTAAAAATGACAACATTTAATAACAAAGAAGAAAAATCTCCTATAAGTTATAGAAAATGCTGAATACCGTCAAAATTTTATAGCATATAATACACATCACTTAATGTAGTTTTCAGCATTTAATGAATGAAGTGCTGCATCATGTTTCCGCATCAAAATTTAACGCCATTATAAAGTATAAGTTTTTTGCTTCAGATTTTTTAAATAGAGAGAAAAAAAGAAAAAAAAAAACACGAAGATATAGTATTAAAATATTAAATGTTTTATTTAGTTTATATGGGACTCAACAACAAAAGCAAAAGCATTAACTATATTAGTCTACATTTAAAAGTATTTTTCTAAAATAATAAAAAATAATGGGCAGCACCGACTATAACATAGTCTAACTGACTAGACTGAAAATACTATAGTGTCACCAAGTTGTAGACTAGACTAAAGCTTGACTAGACTGATTAGACTATAATCTGACTAATATAACTAGACTATAGTCACGCTAGCGTATAGTTTGACCAGACTATAGTCTGACTAGTCTATAGCAAGACTAGACTCTAGTGTAACTTGACTATAATCTGATTATCCTATAGCCTGAAGCGTCTATAATCTGAAGTGTCTATTGTCTGACTAGATTATAGTCTGACTAGACTGTAGTCTGACTAGACTGTAGTCTGACTAGACTGTAGTCTGACTAGACTGTAGTCTGACTAGACTGTAGTCTGACTAGACTGTAGTCTGACTAGACTGTATAGTGCGATTATACTATAGTCTGACTAGACTATAATGCGACTAGACTATAGTCTGACTAGATTATAGTCAGACTAGACTATAGTCTGACTAGACTGTTGTCTAACTAGTCTATATTCTGACTAGCCTAAAGTCTGATTAGTTTATAGTATGAGTAGACTATTGAGAGACTGGTCTATATTCTGACTAGAATATAGACTGAGTACTATTCTAAAGCCTAGCTAGACTGTAGTCTGATTAGAATATAACTAGAATATAAACTATAGTCTAGCTAGATTATAATTTGACCAGACTATGATCTGACTAGTCTATAGTAAGACTAGAATATAGTGTGACTTGACTTTAGTCTGATTATACTATAGTCTGACTAGACTATAGTCTGACTAGACTATAGTCTGAAGTGTCTACAGTCTGACTAGATTATAAAGTAGGCAATAGTCTATAGTCACACTAGACTATAGCTTGACTAGACTATAGTCTGACTAGTCTATAGTACGACTAGAATATAATGTGACTTGACTATAGTCTGATCATACTATAGTCTGACTAGACTTTAGTATGACTAGACTACAGTCTGACTAGACCACAGTTTGAAGTGTCACTACACTATAGAGTAGGCAATAGTCTATAGTCTGACTAGACTATGGTCTGAATAGACTATTGTCTGACTAGACTATAGTCTGACTAGACTATAGTAATACTAGACTATAGTCTTACTAAACTATAGTCTGACTGGACTATAGTCTGACTAGAATATAGTCTGTTTAGACTATAGTCTGACTAGATTATAATCAGACTAGACTATAGTCTGACTAGTCTATAGTTTGACTAGACTATAGTCTGACTAGTCTATAGTTTGACAAGTCTATAGTCTGACTAGACTATTGACAGACTGGTCTATATACCTGACTAGAATATAGACTGAGTAGACTATATAATAGACTATTGCCTGACTAGACATTAGTCGGTTTATGACTTAAATATATTATGTTTTTTTTTATTTCCAATTAGGCAGGTGAAAATCTATTATAAGATATTATAAGATATAGTTTGACTGAACTATAGTCGGACAAGTTAATAAATTAGACTATTTAGTGTACTGTAGACGAGAATATATATCAGACTGCAGATTATACTATGAATTACTATTACTACTATGAATTATGCTATTTATTAGAATATAGTCTTTGTAGTCTATACTCTGATAAAATATTGTATGACTAGACTATAGTGTGATTAGAATATAGTCTGACTAAACTGTAGTCAGACAAGATAATAGATTAGGCTATTTAGTATACTATAGATTACACTATAGACTAAACTATAGACTAGACTATAGAGATTATACACTATGCTATATATTAGAATATAGACTAGACTGCAGGCTAACTATAGTTTAGTGTGTAGAGTATAACAAATATACTCTTTTACTAATAGGTCTAAATAGCGCAAATAAACTTTTTTTTCTGAATTGTTTTTCCAGTATAAACATTTGTGTTGTTTATTTTATATGTATGTGTGTGTATGAGTTATTTGTATGCATTTTATTGCTTAAATACATTTATTTATAAACATACATTTAACACACATAATGTGCATGTTAGACAAATTGTTTTTATAGTGGCAACAGAGAAATAATGTCGCTAGACATTTAAACAGCTTAACGAAGGGAAGGATAACTAATACTTTAGATATAGAAATAAATTTTATTAATTTTATATTTACCCTAGAAGCAAAATAATATAAAAACTATACGAAATCGTAATGTTTAAATAAAATAAATTGTTGCAGCTTTAATGATATTTCTAGTACGAAAGTATTTCCTTGGGAGAGGGATTGTGCATCGTTGAAAAGTGGTAGCATTATCTTAATTTTTAGCAAATCTTTTAATAGGTCTTGTAAGTTATCCTTCCCCTTTGTTTTTGTTTTCTTTTTTTTATTTTTATTATATAATGTTTGCTTAAATGAAACGACCTTGCCTGTTGTGTTTTGCGATTTTAAATTCTACATTATTTTGCTATCTTTTTACATTGGGATTTTGTAAATTGTGGCTGTTGTCATTGTTGTTATTGTTATTGTTACTATTTTCTAAGCAAGTGTAAATTTATATCAGATCCTTGTTTGGGCGTTTGTTTCAATTATAAATGTCTCAAGATTTTTGTCTATAAATTGCATAAATGGAATTTTAATTAATACAATTTATTTATTTTTTTTTTTTTCAATATATACATGAAAAAACGTGATATTGGTTTTATATGTTTAAATAACGCCTGATTTATATATAATTTTTGGCTTGTAACCTAAATAAGATTAATGACAATCAGCAATATGTATGATGAAATAACTATGGAGTTTATGAACATGTGCTTAATTTATGGAAATTTTTCTATGAAGGTTTAGTATGATTAGATGAGATAAACGAAATAATATTTTATTAATATAAAAAACTTTTGATTATAAATAAAGATTTGTCTAAGTGTATTTTTGAATATGTCAAATGGACTTGTTCTTTCAGGAAATATAAATATCAAACCATATTTTAAAGCGCTTATATGAAGCGTTTTAAAATTTTATACGAATACACGTATATACATATATTCCTTATATAAATTAGTCTTCCATGTTTTGTGGCAATATCATTTTAGCCAAATAAAAAAATTTCTAATACACTTAAAATGTGTTAATTGCAAACAAGCATAAAAACATGCAATATTTATGCAACAGCTTCTTGTATTTTATTAACACTTCACTGATTTTGAAAAAGAAAAGAGTAAAAAAAAATAATACTTATGTACTTGTAATAACAAGTACATTTAATAACATATGTTAAAATGTTTCATTTTGTTGGTTCGAATTGTTAAACAACATGTATTAAAAATTTTATGTAGAAAATTTTGTATTTCTTTAGAAATACTTTTAAACACAGAGTCTTTCGTCCGTCTGTCCGTCCAGGCACTCATATAAATATTTATAGTTTTTTTTGCATTTTATGTTTTGTTTTCATTTTTGGGGGGAGTTTGCAACTTTTTAAGTTAATGATGCAACATATGTTTTCACATGTTATTGCTGCTGTTGTTGCATAGTATTTTTGGTTTCTTAAAATTCTTGTATTTTATAGCCGACAAATTACAATTACAATTGCGTTATGTTGGGGCTTGTTATAGATCTTCGATTTTATTTATTGTTGTTTTTATTTTTGCAGCACCTATAGAGATTGCGGCTTAAACAAATTAAGTCAATAATTGGCCTTAAGCCCTATTAACCATTCGTATTCATATGTGCAAAATTGTGCATTGAAAGTATCATTGGCATTTTTAAGATCGCGTTTTCAGTTTTGTAATGCAGTTGTAATGAATACAATGAAACAGGTTTATTTTTTGTTGTTGTTATTATTGTTAAAGTTGCTGTTGTATTCTTTGCTGCAATGCTGCAGCTCAGATTTATAACAAATGGCAATGGCAACACCTACAGCTAAATAAATGTACGAGGGTTGTGTCGTATGTTATGAAATAAGTTGTATATTTGTCATATATTTTAATTCTGACATATATACGTATCATTTTAAAATTTTAAACATATCCGGGTCTAAATGTAAATAATAAAAATGATTTTTTATAAAAAAAATTATTCTTAAAATTAAATAGAGGCATTAAAAAAATAAGTTTAATATATATATATATATTTTTTTTTCTTTTTAAAAATAGTACTTTAAAAATTACTGTTTTGAAAAGTAACTTTTCACCTAATTCTGAAAAGTTGCGTTTTTTTAAATTGATACTTTTTTGAAAGTCTGTTCTTTGTTGAAAATAAAACTTTTTTATTTTTGCATATTTTTGAGAAAATTCACTGAGCATTATACTCTTTTCAAGATATTCTACTTGTTATTTACAAATAGTTTTTCTTTCTAGAAGAAAAATCTTACTTTTTCCCTTAACAGTTGTTACTCTTTTTGTTTTTGTGAAATTGAATTCTATTCAGAAATGGTACACTTTTTTACCTTACTTTTTAATTTCATTTACTTATTCTTGACAAGTTGCAATATTTCTTTAAAAAAAGTACTTACTTCTTTGAAAGCTGGTATACTTATGAACTTTATAAGTATATTCTGGACCTTTGAAATTAAAGGAGTTGAAATAACGATGTTCGTCAGTCTTTCTGTCGTTCTTTTGAGATCAACTTTCTGAGGTGAAGGACATTTTTTTATACATCTCTATATCGGTTAAGGTTCTCAAAAATTTGATTTTCCGAAAATCATCAACTAATATTTATTCATATTATTCGAATTTTTAAAATTCTTGTATATGCTAAATTTTCTCTATCATAGGTCTGTCAGAAATGTTCTTAATATTTTTTATGTTTTTGATGAAAAATGGTTGAAATTTACAGCCGAGATATGGACGAAGAATCTTTTTACCATAATATCTTGTTTTTCGTTTGTATAGTTAATAACAACAAAGAGCAGCTAATTTTGCAATTGCATTATTTTTTGACTATTTATTTGTTATGATTTATGAACGATATAATTATATTATAATATGATGCGATAAGGTCAAGTTTTATAAAAGTTATATAAAAAAAATCGCCAATTAAAAAAAAAAAACGTTATAGTTCTAGAGATCGCTAAAATACATGAAATAAAAACGTTATAGTTCTAGAAATCGCTAAAATACATAAACAAAAATTGCTTCAATACAAAAGAAAAAGAAAGAAAAAATACCTAAAATATATAAAATAAAAAAATGCCAAATTATAAAAATATCTAAAATACATTCAACGCCAAAAAAGCTTTAAATAACACAAAATCGCAAAATTACAAAAAATGCTTCAAAATCGCTAACAAAAAAATCGTTAAATTAAAAAAGATCTAATTTGACAATATTACAAACAACCGAATTACAAATAATAAAAAAAATCGGAAAATTACAAAGAAAGTCTAAAATAAGAAAATTAATCAAACTAAAAAAAGTTTTAAACAATCGCAAAAAAATAAAAAAAATCCCATAATATAAAAATCAAAATCGCTAAAATAAAAAACAACTAAATTAGAAAAAAATCGCCAAATAACAAAATAGTGATTAAAAAATTAAAAAAATCGTAAAAAATAGTAATTCAAAAAACAAAAAAAAAAAATAAATAAATAAACAAATAAAATAAAATAGATCCAAATTACAAAAAGGTACCATCGGAAAACAAACATAAATGAGCAAAGATATAAAAAAAATAAAATAATAATAAAACAAAAATAAAATAAAATTGTCGCTGAGTAAAAAAAAATTGAATAGAAAAAAATCGCTAAATTACAAAATATTTGCTAAAATGCAAAAAGGGACCAAATTACAAAAAAGTAAAAGATTAAAACAAATTGCCTTTTTGTAGTTTGGCCGCTTTTTGTATTTTAGCAGATCCTTTGTTTTTAATCAATATTTTGTAATTTAGCGTTTTTTTTTTGTAATGTCGATTTTTTTACTCAGCGCCATTTTTTTATTTTAATTTGGTAGCTTTTTTTATTTCTGCTCATTTATGTTTGTTTTCCGTTGGTACCTTTTTGTAGTTGGGATCTTTTTTTATTTCAGCAATCCTTAGTTTTTAATCACTATATATATATATATATATATATATATATACATATATATTGCTTACAATCTATAACATACAAAAAATGTGAAACACAAAAAAGCTCCAAATGAAGCAAAAAAGTTCAACATACTACAAATATTTAAGAAAATTACCAAAAATTTCAAACTACGAAAAAACGTCTAATGACAAAAAAATCCCAAATCACTTAATATCGCTGAAATATAAAAAAATCTTTGGGCATGATTTACATCATATGAAGATACAAAAAAAAAAAAATTCGCTATCGTGAATCGATTTCATGAAGATGATTTTAGTTCTAAACTCTTGACTACCCACAAAAAACTTTAAAAACTCTGCAGGAAGTAGTTGAAAGCATCAAGGGATGACAGAGATATCATATAACCAAATTCTTTGTGTAAAATTATGAGTAGAAATTTTAATCTATATTCTTTAATAACTGAAGCAATTGTACTTATATTCAATTCTAAAATGTTTTAGTAAAATTTCCTTTATATCAGGACATAGATAGATTTGGAAGATCATAAAGAAAATTAATGTAGGACAGAGAATGTTAAATTAATATATTTGTGAATTGGTATGATCGCTAAAGAAGATTTTTAAAACGCAGCACTTCTAAAGTTCAAATTATTTAAGTTAGAAAACAACTTTTATACAAATTCTTATTACTGAAATCCTTTTTTTCTTGAATCGTTACTATTTTTATGCTCTCAATTGTTTATGTTTAAAAAGTCGTATATATTATGCGGGCTATAGTAAATTTACTTTTATTTTTATAGTTTCAAAACTTCTTTTTTTATCACTATTTCTTTTATGTTCTTGATGTCGCTGTTGGGTGTTTTGTGAATATAACAACAAAATTATTATCAGTTTTATAATCAATAAGGGGAGATAAACTTTATTTTACAAGGACGGCATATATCATAAGATTTAGTTGTAACGAGCTGTATAAATACATATGTCATAAATAAATTTTTAATGTCGGCACATTAAATGAAATTAATTGAAAATGTTTCTTTAGAATTACAAAAAAAAAAAATTAAGAAAGAATATAATAAAAATTAAGTTATAAAATAATAATTTTATATTATAAACAAAATTATAAACAAAGTTATTCAAGATCAGAATCTTTTGAGGAATAAAATGTTTAGATATAACGAATACTAAAATAAGACGATGCTTAAAATTTTATTCTAAATTTTTAAGTAAAAAATTAAATACAATTGTAGTTCTAGTTAAACCTACAAAATTATAAACTCCTTTAATAATATATACGGATTGCTATAAAAAAAATAAATTTTGAGAAAAAAAATTGCATAAATATTTTTCCATTATATTTTATGTTTTATTAAAAAAAAACAGAAAAATCATTTCATTTTTTAATATAAAAAAAAACTTCCTTTAAAAATAAAATCATTAAAATTTCAAAATATTTCTCATTGTTTTAATGCTTATATTTTGTTGTTTTTACTTGCAACAAAACAAAAGACTTAAGACAAAAACTTGACTTTTTTATTATTTTTAGTAAATTTCTTTACAATTACAAAAAAAAAAAAAAAAAAAAAAAAATTAAGATAGAATATAATAAAAATTAAACATTAAGTTATAAAATAAAAATTATATGTTAAAATAATTATAAACAAAATTATTCAAGATGAATACTAAAATAAGAAGATGCTTAAAATGTTATTCTAAATTTTAAAATAAAAAATTAAATACAATTGTAGTTCTAGTTAAACTTCCAAAATTATAAACTCCTTTAATAATATATCCCGAGTTCTATAAAAAAATAAATTAAAGAAAAAAATTGCATAAATATTTTTCCATTATATTTTATGTTTTATTAAAAAAAAAAAAAACAGAAAAATCACTAAATTTTTTTAATATAAAGAAACTTCCTTTAAAAATAGAATCATTAAAATTTCAAAATATTTCTCATCGTTTTAATGCTTATGTTTTGTTGTTTTTACGTGCAACAAAACAAAAGACTTAAGACAAAAACTTGACTTTTTTATTATTTCTAAACTGATTGTACTTTTATGAATACTAGGCGATGACGCAGACCATAATGATAATAATGATTATGATTATTATGATTATAGCTTTTCAACACAATCATTTTTTTTTTTTTTTGATTTTCTATAAAATAAAAACTTGCACTCAAAATTCACTTTCAATATGAAATTAAAGAAAATTACCCATAATTTGGCTGGTAAAATAAACAATTTACTCATTTTTTAAGTGTTAAATTGTTTACAATAAAACCTTTTAACTTCTTGTAAAATACATAAAAATAAATCAATACAACACAAAGAACAAAAGAGAGAAAAAAAAAATATAAAAATGGTAACAATACAGTGGTCTAAAAATAACCAGCAGTCAAATTGTTTTTTAAAATCATAAATACATGAACTTGAACTTTTATATGGGATTTTGGTTTTTGCTTTTTATTCGTTAAGAGTCCTACTTCAATACAGAGATGGAAAACTAAAAAACCAAATAAAACTTCAAAAGGATCATATACCAAATAATGAAGTGCTTCTAAAGAAGGGAATATAGAAATAGAATTTGCACTTATTTAGCCTTTCCCACGGAAATTTATTAAAATTTCTGTACAAAATCTAAACTTAACTGGGAGTGTTTTTAAAACGCATTTAGATTCAATATCTGTATAGCTGACATAAATTTATCTAGCTTTTTATATACACATAAATTGTTTTTTTTTAACGACCGGAAAGTGTAACCAATAAAATTGATGACGATGACCAACTAAACAAAAACAATCATAAATGATTATTAACTTTAAATAAAAAAAAAAACAAAATTGCTGATAATAATGATGTTGATGATGAATCTTTTAAACACTTGCTGCAAATTTACTCGGTTTAACATTAAAAAAAAAAATAAATATTAAAGAAAACCAAAATCAAAAGCATTGAAACGGAAAGCGTTACTAAAATGTTTAACTTTTTTATAAGACCGTAAAAAGCTTTTTAAACTGATAATAAATAATACCCATTGCAACTTATAATTTGAAGGTAGCACGTGAGAGCTTTAAGAACTGCAATCAATTGACTAAAAAGTGCTCAATCTTTTTTTTTTTAAAAAGATTTCAACAATATTTTCAAAATATTTTCTATAGACAAGACTATAGTATAGTATTTAGTCTAGTATATAGACTAGTCCTGGGGTTACCACAATAATTCACCTCGCGGACACTAATTTTTACTTTGCCGCAAATCATTAGACATAATTTAACTCTTTAATAAGAGATATGCAAAATAATTAAAAAAATGTTTATAGAATCGTCAAGAAAATATATTGGTATATGCATTAATTCCCAAGGTTTTCACTGAAAAATAAATGTTTATTTTAAGATAAATGTATTACAGTAGGATCGCTTATGTTAGCTAGGTTATCGGGTTATGTGGTTATCAGGTTATTTTAACAACTATTGCGGAAAAATAATAAATTTTGAGTAAAATTGTTTATTTATAAATTTTGATTTTTTTATCTTTTGCTTGATCATTTTAATTGTCGAATATATTAAATTTTAGAAAAGACTTTAGACGGTTGTGTAAAAATAATAAGATAACAAACGAAATACAGTGATTTTAAAACACTTTTTTTGTAATAATTCTGTAACTTGTGAACCGTTGGGGGAATCTCAATAAAATTTCACAAAGGAGGAGTAGAGATTCCTAGCGGGTCAGGTTGGCAGTGGGTAGCCCGCCAAAGTTGGCCATCTCGGTGTGTATTTTTTTTAAATATGACAGAAAAGAAGTTAAATATTGTTACGTTCTTGCCTTTTAAAAATTGTGGTTTATTTCCTTTTAAATAAACCGGATACTTTGATTGCAAATAAAAGCAGTTTAGTAGTTTAAAAATCGTAACAACTCTTTATTTTATTTAACATGTACAACAATAACAGTTTAATTAGTCACTATGTATTCTAATACAAACACACACACACACACACTTAAATTACACACTTTACACAGCACACTTTAATAATGTACAAGAATATACAGGCAACTTCAAGGCAGTTAATTTATCCTTACTTAACGATGCTTCCATTTAGACTGGTTCAATGGTTTATGTACACTGCATTACCTTCTAGATGCTTCTCGAAAGTTCTATTTCTACAATGATCTCAACGCACAAACTAGTATATTCGAATTCTAGAGCTTTCGATGTTAATGTTAGCAGCTTCAACATTTAGTGTTGCCATACTTACAAATAATGTTGCATGTTTACAGCTATGTTAATAATTTATACAAATATTTTAACTGCTGTTAACATAAATAGAAAGGTTGAGAAGCATTGAGAAAGGTTGAGAAGCATTGAGAAAAGTTGAGAAGCATTGAGAAAGGTTGAGAAGCGTTATTTAACTTTAAACCAGCCGTTAAAACCGTTATATTTGAATTCAAGTACAATTTCGTAACAATATATAGGTAGTCCTTGTAAATCTCTACAAGAAATATGCTTACATGTGTAAAATACATTCAGATCGAAATAAATTTTTCTGTCATTTTTAGCCCCGTTTTTTTATGTTTTTAGTTTAGTTTTTTAACTGTTTTAACTGTTTTTACAAGGAATTATAAAATTCATTGTGGAGCCAAGAATATAAATATAAGGTATCCCTCTATGGAGTGGCATTTCTAAAGGATGAGTAGAGTTAAAAAGTATATTGTTCTTCAATAAATCCGAAATAATCGGGGCTCACTTCCGGGAAATAGCCTAAAATGATTAAATCCTATATAAATATATCAATGTAATGACAATATATTTTTATCCCAAGGTGTAGGGTATCATGTGATTCCTAGAATATATTTTTATTGAAGATCAATTAAAAATTACTTAAATAAGATCAATTAATCTGTTTCTAAATCTTTAATCTTGTTGCTACAAGTCAAGCTTCTCAGCATTAAAGTTAATTCTTAATACTAACATTTTTGGATTTCTTATTTCTTTTTATAAATTCAAATTTGAAAAAATATGTCCCAAAAGTTTTAAATATGCTTCAAATGGGTTAAATATGCTCCAATAATAACAAAATATGCTATAAATATGCAATGAAAATCGCTAAATGCAAAGTGCTTTACTTGTCCTGAAACGATTAAATATTTTTATTGATTGCTTTACTAAACGTTCAGGAAAATACATACAATTGCATATTTATAGTTTCCTTGCTAATCATTGATCTCTTCTTATGCATGACGAGGAAATAACTATTCCTAATTTTCCTGCATACTTCCATGGACAACAGCGAATCCCCGGCGATATGGCGTTCCTTTGATGCATGGGTGTTAGCTACTTCGTATTTTTACCAAACCGACCACCGTCTTGAATTTATCGGAGAACTATTTGATGAGCCACTGCATTTGCCACAAAATTGGAGCGCAACTTTTGAACTAACGAATATACTTTTTACAAGAATATTTTGATATTTGGATGTAGTGTAACTATCTTTGTATATATTTTTAAAATATACACGTGAATGAAGAACGTTAAAATAATTAGATTGGTTTTACTGATCTTTTAATAGCAAATGCTTTAAATTTACTTCTTTAGTCGCGATTCATCTAAAATGTTAGTACGGCCGGAATGCTTGTCGCGAACTC
Organism: Protocalliphora azurea; assembly: GCA_932274085.1. Taxonomy (NCBI): domain Eukaryota; kingdom Metazoa; phylum Arthropoda; class Insecta; order Diptera; family Calliphoridae; genus Protocalliphora; species Protocalliphora azurea. The sequence continues at coordinate 29,279,891 of OW026521.1, forward strand.
CCATTTAAGATAGTTAGGTCTAGTTTATATTCTGACGTGAAGTCTAGAAATTTGTATAATACACTGGTGCATATTCCTATAAACGCACATCAATTTTTTTTAATCAATTTACCAAAAATGGGGCTAAAAAATAATTAAGGTCCTACAAATTCATTCTTTTAATTGTTTATTGACTTCACTTAAAAAGTTAATAACAAAAAACATAAAATATGCATTAAATTTTTTTCATTGTAATTTTAGTAGTTTAATGCAATTTATTATGGCATTTTCCTATATACGTATTTAAATTAATGATCATATTTAGCATTATTAATAATGTGTTGATGAACCTTTGTTTTGGATAACTTCAAAAATTCGGTACAGCATTTTTTTTAAGAAAATCACTGTCAATTTTTTTCAGGCTTGCTTTATTTTTAGTTTTAACTCCATTATTATCACTACGGTTTCATTTTGTGCATTTCTTGCGTAAACTTTACGGATAATGTATCCCCCAGGTTCTCCATTGGATTTGAATCCAGATGTATGCAATATGTTTGGAAGTGGGAGGAAGGTCAAGTTTATGTTTTATTTGTATACTATTTAATTTATTGCGGGTGGCTTGTTCTTTTATTTTATTAATTTGCCTTTTTGTTAATTTTTGATTAACTTTTGCTCTTTCTTAAGAAAGCCTCGAATAACTCCTTCCGAAGGGTTAATTTCTCTGTTAGAACAGCCTTTATCAGGAAAAATTTAATTTGCATTTTTTCCTGGTCTGTAAGAAAAGTTCCTTCAGTCATCCTTTAAGCTGATGCAATTTCTCAATTAAAGCAAAAATATTTCCAGTAAACAGAGATATTGTCATCAGAAACTAGCCTTAAGTGGAACAAACAATTAAACTGTTAACATTTTTTAATATATTTTTTTTGCAATAATTTTTAGAAAAATTTTATAAGAATGTTCCACTAAAATGATCACCAATATGTTCTCATTGCTAAATTAAAGAAAACAACAAAATCAAGAAACAAATATTTCTTACATAAGAAAGCACCGCTATGTAGCGAGTTATTGTAATAACACAATATTGTTTTTGGTTAAGAGAAAAGAATATGCCTCAAAGAAAAAAAATTAAATGCGTTTATAGGAATATGCACTAGTGTATATATTCTAGTCTAGTTTTTTATTAAATATATAATCTCGTATGCAGTTTAATTTAAGCAAATTAAAAAAGAAAGACTTAAGAGACATGCACGGTTTTTAAAAACCACCGGTAATTTTGTGGCTTAAAATTTTTAGTAAAAATTTTATAAAATTTTTTATAAACCCTTTATTGATGATTTAATATAGATTATTAATATATTATAAATATAATATACCTACATTGATTTTTTCTTTTTTTTTTCAGATTTTTTTACTGACTAAAATTGGTTTATTAAGAGAAAGGTAAGTTTTCTTTTCATCAACATTTAATTATTTAAAAATATTTTGTATAATATAATCATTCATTCCAACTAAAAGATATTTTAAGATCATTGTTAGTTTTATTCTAAAAGAAATTAAACAATTTTTAAAACACATTCTAAATAAATATCATATCATTTGCTAAAAAATTATTAATTATTAAATTAATATTTTAAAATAGAAATAATCATGATTATAAAGTAATATATCATCAAATTAAACAGAATTGTAATTATTATGAGGAATATTGAATATTTTTACCAGCTATATTTTAATATTTTCAAAAAATAATTGATTCTGGTTAAAAGTAGATAAAATAAGGCATCAGAATCTTTTAAATTTTTTTTAGATTTTTTTTACTAACGCAAAACTGAAAATAGAGCTTTTTCAAGTATATAGTTTTGCATTCTATTTTATAAAATATAGTTTTTTTTTTACAATGAAATTATTAAGCATATGCATTTAGAAACATATTTACGTATACAGAGAAAAAAAACTTTTGTCATAAATATTATGAATCGAACATAACTTTTTTTTCTCTCAAACTTTTTTCATAAAAAATAAAATTTTGTTCATAAATATTATTAAATTGTACTTAATAATAATTTTTCGAATTTTACAAAAATGCTACTAAAATTTTAATTTAGTTTTATTAGATTTGCTTCAAATTCTAAATAAAAATACTTATGCATGAAAATATTAACAATAAATCCTTTTAAATGGCAATTTTCCAATAAAAAGCTGTTAAAAAATAAGTATTAGGAATTTGCTTAAATTTGCTGCCATTGTATAACACATGCATCATTGTAATAAAAAACGTATCTGTTGTGTTCGTCTGCACCCAACAAGTGCCTAAAAATCATTAAAAACCAAAACTTCTGTAAAGAAAATTTCAAATATACATTTAAAAATTTAAAATATAAATAAAAATTTAAACAATTTATTTAAGTCTTCTTCTTGATTCATTTCAAAAAATGTAAAAAAGTGTTAATATTTAAGACATTATTCTTAAATCTTATGAACTAAAATCAATGAAAGTAAATTCTTATATTTATGCACAAACTTTTTTCTGTGTATTTTTTGATAAAAATTTTTTTGTAAAAATATTTTTAATATTTTTTTTTTAAATATCGGCATTTTTATTTTTATATAGAAATTCAAAAAGTTTTTAGACGAACTTGGGTGAAAATAAAAATTTTGTATTTTACGTTATATGTGTAGTTAGGGTTTTTATTCTGAATATTCCCACAAAGAATTTCCCGGGAATTTTTCCAATTTCTCACTTCTTGATTCATGGGATTTTTCCCGGGAATTAAAAACTAACATTTTTAAAAATCAAAATTCTATAAAAAAAGATGATTGATCAAGCAAATATATGGTTAGATAATTACATTGCTTTGTTTATTAAAATACCAGAAAAAATAATTTCCCAACTGAGAAATACATAAATGACAAAACTACTTAATAAACAAAAAAAAAAAAAAAAAATTCTCTATGATTGAAACCACTGCTATTAGAACACAAAACTTAGAAAACCTCGCCAATGTTTGATGAATGCACGACACAGTTTTGTAATATATTTTTTTACCTTTCACCTTCAACATCTTTTACATATTAATTTTCTATATTTAAGACTAAAAAAATTATTATTTTTACATTTGGGGAACAAGTGAGATATCAAAAAAATTATTCTCGAAGACATGCGTATTTATGGTTTCTTAAAAAAATACTCTGTGACTGTGACGAACGATATTCAGGATTTTTTCTTTAAGTTTTTATTGTGGATGATGAATAACCAGATACTAAAATAATTACCCAATTCACAACTTCGTTATTGTGTCATTCGTTAAAATATTATGTGAAGAAAATAATATTTTAAAAAAAGTAATACACTTTATAAATAAGTGTCTTATTTTCAAATGAATTAATATATTGTTACATTTTTACCTTTAAAAAACTGTGGTTTATTTCCTTTTAAATAAACCGGTACCTTGATTGCAAATAAAAGCATTTTAGTAGTTTAAATATTGTAACGACTCTTTATTTTATTTAAAATTTACAACAATAACAGTTTAAATAGTCACTATAGGTTCTAATACACACACACACACACACACACTTAAATTACACACTTTTTCCAGCACATTTTAATAATGTACAAAAATATACAGCCAAGGCAGTTAATTTGTTTTTATTTAACGTTGCTTCCAATTAGACTCACTCAGTGGTGTTCTCACGGTCAATTTATATACACTGCATTACCTTCTAGATGATTCTCGAAAGCTGTATTTAATGTTAGCAGCTTCAACATTTAGTGTTGCCATACTTACAAACAATGGTGAAAGCTTTTCATTCAATGTTGTATGTTTACAGCTATGTTAATAATTTCTACAGATATGTTAACTGCTGTTAACATAAATAGAAAGGTTGAGAAGCATTGAGAAAGAAACAGTAAGGTTGAGAAGCATTATTGAATGTTAAACCGGCCGTTAAAATCGTTATATTAGAATTCAAATACAATTTCGTAACAATATTATAAATGTAAAATTTTTTATTTTATTTTACTTTTTTTTTCTTTTTCTAAATACTAAAATTTTTAATGAAAAATGTTGATGAAAATCGTATTTTTTGAAAATTCTAATTTTTATATATTGTAACAACTACCTTTAAGTATATCAATAAACTAAGAGTCAATTTCTGAGTCGATTAAATGATGTCCGACCATATGGCAAGTCGCCTGCATATCCGACTGGCTTTTAGTCAGTCCATATATAATTTATGCATAAAGTGAAAGCCGTAATTTTAAAAATAATTTGATGAAATTTGGAACATATGAATATTTTGATATAACCACACAGATTATTGAAATTGATTATTAAAGATCCATTCTTTCATCTAGCCCCCATGCCAATGTTCCTCCACAATATGATTTTAATACTCATAAAGGCCTTCTTATGTCACTGTATTTAAATAAAATTTTTTTAAGAGTGAATCAGAAAACCAAAGTTCATGGATTCACAGTTAAGTATAGGTCTTATATAAGCAAATCACTTTAACTCACATAAAAACCACATAAATGACAGTATCAAGGTAATATTTGACATAAATTTTATATAAGCAGAAATCATAGTACCAAGGATTCATAAGTATAAATTTATAATTGGACATAGGTCTCATATAAGGCCATTTCTGAAAATCTCGAAAATTATTCTAAGGCTTAAACGCAATAGTGAAGGATATCATATTGTCGGTTATGATCGACTATAAATTGATAAACTGATTTTTTATTTAATTCTGGTGAAAGATTTAATTTTTAGTGAAAAATCAGATTTCAAGTGAAAAATCAAATTTTTAGTAAATAATCGGATTTTTAGTGAAAAACCGATTTTTTTTCAAATTTTTGTATTTCGGCTTAAGTTCAGTGAATAATTGTAGAAGAATACGTTGTAAAAGTTTTATTGGACACTCGGCAGAATAGAATGCATTTTCTAGTCCGCCACGATGTTTACAGAAAACACCACGGTGAGATGCTGAAGAATGCTGACGAAGGTCGTGGCAGACTAGAAAATGCATTCCATTCTACCGAGTGTCCAATAAAACCTTTACAATGTATTCTTCTATAATTATTCTATGAACTTAAGCCGAAATACAAAAATTCTAAAAAAGGAACTATAAAAAAGTTCAACAAAACCTATAAAGAAAAATCGAATTTTCAGTGAATAATCGGTTTTAGTGAAAATTTAGATTTTTAGTGAATAATCGAAGTTTTAGTAAAAATTTGGATTTTTGGTGAAAATTTGTATTTTTGATGAAAATTTTGATTTTTTTTTTAATAATCAGTTTTTAATAAATTTTAATTTTTAGTGAATAATCGGATTTTTTTTGAAAAATTGAATTTCGGAATTTTTGTGCAAAATCGAATTTCTAGTAAATAATTTTTTTTTTGTGAAAATTTTAATTTTTAATGAAAATTTGAATTTTTGGTGAAAACTTAAATTTTTGGTAAAAATTTAAAATTTGAATTTTTGATAAAAATATAGATTTTTTTGTGAATAATTGAATTTTTATTGAAAGAACGATCAGTTTTTAATGAATTTGAATTTTTGGTGAATAATAGGATTTTTATTAAATAATTGAATTTCGGTCTTTTTGTGCAAAATCGAATTTTTAGTAAATAATTGTATTTTTTTTTATTGAATTTTTTGTGAAAATTTTTATTTTTGGTAAAAATCTGAATTTTTGGTAAAAATTTTAATTTTTGGTGGAAATTGTAATTCTTGGCGAAAATTTGAATTTTTGGTAAAAATTTTATCCCCTGTTTTTATAAAACGAACAAAAAATTCGTTTTGACAATTTACATGGAAGACAACAAATAAATTTCAAATTTATTTGTTGTTTTCCATACAACAGGGGATTAGTAAATAATTGTATTTTTTTTATTGAATTTTTAGTGAAAATTTGAATTTTTAGTGAAAATTTGAATTTTTGGCGAAAATTTGAATTTTTAGTGAAAATTTGAATTTTTGTTGAAAATTTGAATTTTTAATGAAAATTTGGATTTTTAGTGAAAATTTGAATTTTTGGTGAAAATTTGAATTTTTTGGTAAAAATTTGAATTTTTGGTGAAAATTTGAATTTTTGGTAAAAATTTGAATTTTTGGTGAAAATTTGAATTTTTGATAAAAATATAGATTTTTTTTTGTGAATAATTGGATTTTTATTGAAAAAACGAATTTTTAGTGAATGATTAGTTTTTAATGAATTTGAATTTTTGCTGAATAATAAGATTTTTTTTTTATAGAAAAATTGAATTTCGGTCCTTTTGTGCAAAATGGAATTTTTAGTAAATAATTGTATTTTTTATTGATTTTTTGGTGAAGATTTGAATTTTTGGTGAAAATTTGAATTTTTGGTGAAAATTTGAATTCTTGTCGAAAATTAGAATTTTTGGTAAAAATTTTATCCCCTGTTTTTATATAACGAACAAAAGATTAGTCTCGATAATTTATATGGAAAACAACAAATGAATTTGAAATTTGCCGAAACGAATTTTTCATTCGTTTTATAAAAACATGGGATAAAATGTTTACCAAAAATTCGAAAATTTCGGCAAGATAAAAAATTTAATTTTTTTTGATAAAAAATTTAATTTTTGGTGAAAATTTTAATTTTTGGTGAAAATTTGAATTCTTGGCGAAAATTTGAATTCTTGGCGAAAATTTGAATTTTTGGTAAACATTTTATCCCCTGTTCTTATAAAACGAACAATAAATTCCAAATGTATTTGTTGTTTTCCATACAAATTCAATAAAGCTATTTAGAATGAGCAGAAGTTTTTTTATATTTAACATTGTCCTTTATTTGATAACACTTTTTCTTTCATTTTACCTATATGGAAACTAATCTCAAACAGTTAAAAAATTTTGCTATTTTAATTTTTTCCATGCTATTCAATCTCCACTTTTAACTATAAATGTAAGTTATAGTAATTACCTCACATCTGGCCAGCGTTAGAAATTTTTTAAAGTTTTCACATCCTTGGGTATTTAAATACCCATTAGGCAGAAATGGGTTAAGACATTTATAAGCGTTTGATCTATTTCAGTGAAAATTTTTATATGGGGGCTAAGTGAAATAATGATTCGATTATAACCAATTTTAACATGTTATAGTATTGATCCAAGAAAAGCTCACGTGCCAAATTTCATTAGGTTACCTTCAAAACGTCGAATTACAGATTATCTCAAATGTTGGTTATTGATGCACAGACAGCCGGACGAGCATTGTTTTAGGCTAAAAAATATTTTTAAATTCAGAAAGTATTTATTTGATGTAATAATGACCTAATTGTTACAACATTAGGTAATTTTTTGCGTTTCTATCCCAATTAGTGAATTTTCGATTTTTCGATCAAACATTTTAATTTCGATTTTTATAGTCGATTTTTTAATCATCGATTAATCGATTTTTTAATCAATTATTATTTGTAAAATTAGTAAAAAACGAATTAAAATTAAATTAGTTTATGTTTTAAAGGACCCTTAGACCTTTAAATATGTATGTCGATATGTTTAGCAATTAAACCAGAGATTCTTTTAACCTGATGATAATGATCACTCTAATGTCTTAAATTTAGCACCATAGAATCCAAATGCATGTAGTTTGTAAAAGCATAGGAAGTAAGTTCTTCAGTCGTAGTGTCTACTCAACTGCACTCAATCACTATCTATACTTCTCAGCCTAGTCTTGGTAACAGGGTATTCCTGGGATCGATATGGCGAATGAATGCTAAAGAAATTGGTCGCTTACGAATAATCATATTCCTCTGGATAAGGGCTTGAGAAAAAAATGACTTGTTTTATTGAGGATTAGAACATGTGAATGTGAATGTCCAGCACTGTGGGAAGGAATGTAGATTTTATAACTAACTAATACTCAAATTGTAATTAACAATTATTTCTTGAATTGTATTTTTATTGATTTTTTATATTTTAAAAAATTGTTCCAACAATTATGTTTTAGAAAGTTTAAAATTCTGCTTTGGAATTCTTACAATTTATTTTTACAAAAAAGTATATATAGTTTAGCATTCTATTTTATAAAAAGTATTTTTTTTTTACAATGAAGTTATTAAGCATATGTATTTAGAAAAATATTTACGTACACGGAGAAAAAAATTCATATATTTGAAAACTTTTTTCATAAATATTTTGAATCAAACATTACTTTTTTTCCCAAACTTTTTTCCATAAAAAATAAAATTTTGTTCATAGATATTATCTTATTTTTTAGAAAGTTTAAAATTCTACTTTGTAATTCTTGCAATTTATTTTTACAAAAAAGTATTTCACTGTGCAGGGTTGATTTTCCGATTAATCGAATGCTAAAAGTAGATTTCAGTATAAAGTTAGCTGGTAAGAATAGACTACAAAATAATCGTTTGTTGACAAAGAGAATCGTTTCTAGACCATAATCGAAATCGATTTACCAGTCACTAATCTCAATGGTGGCCCATATGTATGGAATCTAGGAAATCATATTCCGTTGCAACAAATCTTTTGCTCTCAATGATTAAGATAGTTTTCAGTTTTTATCGAATTTCAAAAGTAGAGTAGTTTAGTTAAAACTCTTAAATTGTCAGAACTTCTCCTATTTATAAAAATATTCTAAAAAAATATGCTTGCTTCTTTGCATGCAAACGTTAAGGTCTTTAAAATACCACACGAATTGAGTTGGAGAATTATACGAATATGATGGGAAGCATGCCGCCATCAACGCCACCAAGACTTTATTTAATACAGTTTGTCAGTTAGTCAGCCAATCGTTCAAACACGTGCATATACTTTTAGTTTAAACTCCTATACGCTTGTTGAGTTTATTTTATAATTTTTCTCAACATTGTAGAGATTTTCAGAACGCCATTTATTCACGCGCGCGCGATGCCATGCGTATGATTGTTGCAAAGTTTGATTGCAGACATGTGTCTAGGATTTCAAGAAAAAAAAGGGCTAGTATTTTTTTTTCGAGTTTCTGAAAACTAGGTAAAGTTAAGAAGACCATGTATGCGCCAAGAAGCCTTCTATTCCAATTTCATATCTTTATGAACGTGGTTTGTTTATAAATACACGTTATTAAAGTTGTAATAAACATAAAATTTGTAGCTCGTATCTTAGTTTTGGTCTATTCCATGTTTGTTTTCTCATCATCATCTTCATTTTTATTATCATTATTTTATTTGTAGCTTTTTGTGAGAGTGTGTTGGTATTTTAAAACAGATTGAACTTTAAGATTTCACTCTAGTTTCTTTAATTCTTTGATACCTTTTTTGAATGCAACACATTTTTATTCTCACATAGGGAGCGATAATTTTCACATCTGATTGGTGGCGGTCTTTATCAGTGAAATAAAATCATAAAAACTTATAAACAATGACTAGATTTAAAAGTCTGTATGTTTTTTTTTATAAACTAAAGAACGAAAAATATCAATGAAATTTTTTACGAAAAAACCTTATGTGTAAGCAATAAAATTTAATCCTAGTACAGCAATAAAAATTTAAAATTTTGAAATTTATTTAAAATGACAACTTATTGATTTTATAGGTTTTCTTTTATATCATGATAATTAAATAAATTTAAAACTGAATTTTTTCTTTTCTTGTTCTTCATTTGGCAAATTTATATTTCCACTTTCCTTAAATTAAAGAGAAAAGGTTTAAAACTAAGCTAAAGATTTGGTTAGCACAGTGTGTGGAAAAATATTTAAAACATTTCAAATTATACTAAATGAAAATTAGCTGACATTTACTTGCTACACTTAGAGAAAATTTTAATGCAATATCCACAGCGGTTATGGTCATATTAAGAACTTAGGTTGTCGGTTTTATGACAACGTTCGTTTACAACTTTTGAATATACGTAATAGTAAATATAATACTACACTGGTGCATATTCCTGTAAACGCATTAAAATTTTTATTATTCGTTTCTCTTAACCAAAAACAAAGTATTGTTACAATAACTCGTGATTTAATGGTACTTTTCTTATGTAAGAAATAATTGTTTCTTGCCTTTGTTGGTTTTCCTTAATTGGTTTTAGTTGTTTGTTTTACTTAAGGTAAGTTTCTGATGATAACATCTCTGTTTACTGGAAATATTTTTGTTTTAATTGGGAAATTTCATCAGCTTAAAGGATGACCAAAGGAACTTTTCTTACAGACCAGGAAAACATTTAAATTAATTTTTTTTTGATCAAGGCTGTTCTAACAGAGAAATTTGAAGAAAAATTAACCGCTTGGAAGGAGTTTTTTGAGTCTTTCTTAAGAAAGGGCAGAAATGCGGAGAGCGGAAAGGAACAAAAGATAATTAAAAATTAATAAAAAGGCAAATTAATAAAATAAAAGAAGCAGCCACCCGCAATAAATTAAATGCTACACAAATAAAAAATAAACTTGACTTTCTTATTACTTCCAAATATGTTGCACACATTTTGCTAACAGATGGTTACATAAAATGGAAGAAACCAAAATGCAAGCCAATGTTAAAACAGCATCTTAAGGAAAATCATTTAAAATGGACTAAAGTAATATTTTCTGATTAAAAGAAATTCAATTTGGACGTCACCGAGTCATATTCTTGCTATTGGCATGATATGAGGTCGAACTAAATTCGTATGTCGAAACACAATTTCGATGGAGGCAGTGTTATGGTTTGGGCAACTTTTTCTGCTGCTGGAAAATCAAAAATATATTTTGTCCAACTAAAATGAACAATGCAATTTATAATGAACTGTTGGAATATGCTCTTCTCTTATATATGGATGAAAAAATGGATGAAGATTGCATATACCAACAGGATAACACTGCAATCCATGTCTTTAAATAGTGGTTTCACAACGGAACCAAATTGGACCCAAGTAAGCTGTCTCTTATTGACTAGATAGCTGGTCTCAGAACATAACTTTAACGAACATAATATTACACTATTGAACTGGCTGGCTTGCAGTCCTGCTTTAAACCCAATGGAGAATCTGTGGAGGTACATGGCCCGTAAAGTTTACGCAAGAAATGCACAGAATGAAATCATAATAAAAGTAATGGAGTTAAAACTAAAAATTAAGCTAGCCTGGGAAGAAATTAACAGTGATTTTCTTCAAAAATTAGTCGAATCAATGCCAGATCGAATTTTTCAAGTTTTCATTAACACATTATTCATAATGCTAAATTGGTTCATTAGTTTAAGTGCATACATAGGAAAATGACATTAAACTACTAAAATTACAATGGAAAAAAAATTAATGTACCTTTTAGGTTTTTTGTTATTAATTTTTTAAGTGAAGTCAATAAATAGTCTAAACAAATTAATTTGCAGCACCTCAAATATTTTTTGGCAACATTTTTGTTAATTGGATTAAAATTTATGTGCGTTTATAAGAATATGCACCAGTGTATTTAATAATTCAACACTGATTTGGTGTCAAGTTTATAAAAATGCAGTATCAATTTCTCGTTGTTGACTTTAGCTCACAGTGTAGAATTTAAACATATATGGAGTTGATAAACTATTAACACTGTGTGTTGTCAATTTATAAGAATATGGTCGATATTTCTCTGAGTGTAAAAATATTGAAATTTCAGAAATTTTTAAAATAAGAGACTAAAATTTCTTTCTCTTCCCATGATCATTTTATTTTCCTTTTTATTTAAATTCATAATTAATATTTTTGTATTTTATTATTTACAATAATATTTTATTTTGCCTGTAGCCTTGCAAATATATGTTTATTTGTGTCTTTCTGTAAATAGGTTAAATTATATGTTTCTAAAATATTTTTAGTATTTCTAATCATTTTCAATATATCTTTAACATACTTATTTTTTGTGTTTTTAGTTTATTTTCTTTATTTAAAAATTATATTGTATTATGAGTATTTTTTGGTTAAGATATTCTCTTTTTTTCTCTAAGCAAATATCATGCATTGCAAATCAAAGGCGTTTCCTCGTTTTTTGTTTTAAGGCCGTTTAACTGTTGGCGGCATTTATCTATCAACAAAATCATATTTTATGTATCAGCGCATAATGTGTGTATAAAATTTTTGTTGAATAAATGTTGTAATTTTGTTAGGAGAAAATATTTTATTGTAATATTTAATTTCACAAATATTTTTATTTAGAAATCATCATTAAAAGAAATTATTAAAAATTTTTATTTCTTTATAAGAATTTTAAGTTAATATAAGGAATAGAAGAACAATTTTATTTTAATTAAGTTAAGGTTGTGTTTTTATTTTTTCACAAGAAAACTATTCTCTTTTGGATTAAAAAAATGAATATTTTGATTCATTTGCTTATTGATTTCAACCACTTTCATTCTTGACGGCAGTAGAAGTTTTTAAAAGCCAAAAAGATTAAATAATGGAAAACCTGTTGCTTTACACGGTTGGCCAATTTAAAAAAAAAAAACAAAAACAAAGAAATCTAAATTAAACCGAATTAATTTTAGATAATATATCTGAGGATCTATTTAGCATATTTCTTATGGGTTGCCTTTATATTCTCGAAAACAACTCCAGGTTTTTAATGAAAAAAATATTTTAGGAGACCTATATTTGGAAGAGCAAATACATAATTAAATTATCGTTAAATTATTTCGCATTGAAATACCCCAAAGTAAGGCAATCACTAAAGTACTAATCGGGACATTTTCATCACAAAATTCTTCAATGAAAATCTCTGGTAAATAATCTTTTTAGCATTCTAAAATCTACAGTAACTTCTGATATTTTCTCCAAAGAGAGCATCATGAAATCGCCTCTCTAATCTAGTTCTCCTTATGCGAACAATACAAGATGTAATATTTTTCTTAGCACAATCATCTGGGACAGTGTTGCCAGAAGAAAATATTCGCAATAGTAACTGGTAAATCAATTTCGATTATGGCCGAAAATCAATTCTCTTTGTCAAAAAACGATTATTTTGCGGTCAATTCATGCGAACCAATTTTATACTGAAATCGACTTTTAGCCTTCGATTAATCGAAAAATCAACCTCGCACAGTGAAATAGTTTTTGGTACAAATAAATTGTAAAAAGTTCAAAGGAAAATTTTAAACTTTTCAAAAAACAAAAAAATGGACAAGTTTTTAAAAGATTTTGATAAAAAAAAAAAATCAGTAAAAATACAATTCAAGAAATATTTTTAAAATATTTATATTTATGTTATATTTTTATATAACAAAAACAATTTTGTTATATAAAATCTATATTCGTAAGAGAACGGTAAGTGAGCATGCGTTCCCGCAGTGCCAGACGATTACATAAAAAATGTTGCAAATCCTCAATAAAACAACTTTGGCAATAATCGTTTTCTTAAGCCCCTATTTGATAGTTCGACCAGAGTAATATGATCATTCATTTGTATTTCCGTTATATCCATAGGCTACTTATTTCTTGCGCATCCATTCTCTATTTCGATCCCACGAATACCCTATTACCCAGACAAGTCTAAGAAATATTGAGTAGGCATTACGACTTCGCTACGAACGAATTCTAGATCTTAATTATGGTATGACCGTTCAAATCGGTGGTCTATCTTACGAAACAATTGCCCATGTAGTAGAAAATATTCCAGACTCAGATAAAAATAACTAGTTATTCAGGCAAAAAATAAGTAGTTTATTTTTGTTTTCAATTATACTTGTTAACTTAACAGGAAAGCAATGTTTTTGCTGGATACTTAAAATCGTTCAACGTTTCTACTAACGTTCTTATTAGAATGTTCTATAAAATATTTTATATCAAAGTTTGTTTACACTAAACTTTTTTATTTCAATAAGATAGGGTTAGCGGAGCACCCCAGGTATAATCTAATAATTAATCTCATATTTTTTAGTATTGAAAAATATAAAATTTATTGAAAATTATCAAATAATGTAATAAAAGAATTTGCCGTTTTTTTTTTTTTTTTTTGTATTGTAAAAACACAAGATTGGGCCACACACATTGGGCCACAAGTGCCAACATAGTTTTTCATTTTATAGCCCCAAATAATTGTTTATTACTGCCACCCTTCACAATGAAACAAAAACAAACAAACATCAAATAAAAATGCAACAAACTTTGTGTGTGGTTTAGTCCGAATTAAGAACTTTTTTCTCTTCCTTCGAACTGACTGATCAAAATGTACTTACACATATACATACACCTGTATAATATAAGTGTACTTATACATCAACATCTACATAGAAATATACATAAATGAATAAAAAAAAGGCGTGTGGCTACTTAATGATGACCTTTAAGGTCATAGACAAATAAATAAATAAACAAACAAACCAAATTCTAAATTTGAAATCAGAAAACAAAACAAAAGAATTATAAAGGTGGGCGCTTAATGGTCATAAAAAAGCCGCCATAAGGCCTTCTTTTTTATGCTGTTGGTTTTTTTTTTGTTGCTGGTTTAATGTTCAAATGAAAATGAAAACAACATTAAATAACAGCAAAAATAACAACAACGAGGATCAACACTCAAACATAGAACTAGAAGGTGTATTAAACGTGTAATACAATGAAGCTCAATTTGTTAAAATCGACACAAAATGAAAACAAAAACTTATAAATAAAAATGAAAAAATAAAATAAACTAAACGGATTGACCACCATGACAACCATTAAATTGTGTATGAAAAAAAGGAAAGAAAAAAAAAAAAAACGTTGAGAAAAATTACAATTTGTTTTAAATGGCATTTGATGTTAAAAATTTTTCTTCATATAAATAAAGCAGCAATTCAAAAGAATGCAAACATTTTCAAATACTTTAACACAAATCCAAACATATATTGACAAAATCACCAGTGTGACCAGATGCGAAAAATGCAGCTAAAACGTGTTTGAAATAAAGCTAAAAAAAAATGCTAAAACAATTATTTAAAAATGATAAAAATAATGCTAAATTAATAAAATATTTTGATCTCATATTTTGATCTCATTATTATTATAAAAAAGAACCGATAATAAAACAGAAGAGGGAAAAGAACACATATGCAGAAGCATTAGTTGCTAGACCAAAAAGAGTCATATGCAGCTATAAGAGGGATCTCCTAACATTTGCTCTCCTATCTGTGACCATCAACTTATTCAATTCACATGATGAATCGCACAATATTTTCAAGTTTGCAGTTATATTTATCACCCCAGTACGTTGTGGCATTGCGTCTCTAACCATCTAAATCCATGATGTCGCAACCGTGGGCAGTGATAAATTAAGTGTTCTACTACTTACGTTTTCTCAAAATCCTCACATTATCCGCAAGAATTCGGTGTGCCCTTCACTTACATACTTAATTTCGATTTGATCGGACAGTTTGCTTTCATAATAATCATTATAATACTTAAATTTCTGGCGTTTTATCCTAATATTATAATTATTTCTACAGGACACAAAGCCCTTGACACCATGCATTTGGAATAGTAGAACAGATATATTATTTTAATACGTCCATGTCTGTTTCAAAGCTTCGGAAACATTTATTTAATATCTTTGAAGTTCATTTAATATAGAAATTAAGTTGTAATATTTGCATTTTCTCCTTATAAAAAAATGCTAGAAAATGCTTCATGAATTATTAAGAATATGCTAAATAATATGCTGAATGCTAAATGAAAAATTTGTGGCTAAATCTGAATAAAAGATGCTAGATTTAGCTGCAAAAATACTGAAATGGTCACACTGAAAATCACACAATGTTTTGAAATCAAATGAGAAAATTAGAGAGTGTGAGAAAGAGAAAGAGGGAGGGTGAATATTATAATAAACTAATTGAGATCAGGGTTGTCAGATCTTTTTGAGCCTCTGTCGCCAAATTATTAATCAGAAATCGCCAAAAATCCCCATTTTAAAAAATTTTTTTTTGTTTTTTCAAGAAATACTAAAAAATTAACTTAAATATTAGGTGTCGTACAATTTTTAAAACTTAAAATTTCGTATAATTTGTAAATGTAAATTAAGCTTGAACAAAACCAATGATAATATTAATAACTAATAATAACACTGTGCTAATTACAAATTTTAACAAATTCGACACCCTATTGATAAAGCTAATTCGAGTACGCTTAATTCAATGGTGACAGCCGTTTTTCGAATAAAGCTCTTGTACTCGCGCTATTTAAGTTTAAACTTAATTATGGAAGTAGCGAATTAAAAATAAAAGGGACATTTTCTATGTATATTAAACCATAAATCGATTGAATACATATTCCAATCATAAATTAAATCAGTTTTATCCCGATTTCAAATGTTTTTATATTTTTATTTGAAAAGTTGCTCATTGGTAACAATAGTTAGCCGGCTTACAAAATTATTATTTTATTTATTATCATTTCAAATATATTTGATAATAATTAAAAATTAATTGTTCATATTGTTTAAATTCAAAAATTAACCCTCGTAGTCACAAATCAATTTTAAATTTAAAATACATTTTAGAGACAAAATTTGTATGAAAAATTTAATTAAAAATATATTTTTAATTTAAAAACTTAATTTTTTAGCCTTTCAAAATGAAATATCTCCAGAACGAATGCAATGGGTGACCATATTGTTAAAAGAAATTAGTCTCATTTTCGAGCACAGTGTAATTGAATAAAAAAAAAACAAAAACTTAAAATGCACTTTTATGCAATATAGCCCCTTTTAAAGTTATCAGCTTTTAAAATTTCCAGCAAAAACTTTGCTTTCCTGGTAAGCTAGTAGGTATAATTGGAAACATACATAAACTACTTATTTTTTGCCTGAATAACTAGTTATTTTTGTTCGACTTGTCCACAAAAATATGTACCTAAACGAAAACAAAAATAAAAAAAAAAACAAAAAAATTTTGCCTCCGGTGAGACTCGAACTTGGACACACACTAACCACTCGTTTTTACTGACTAACGTCTTACTCTGTACACCATATCGCACATAGCATGCTAAGCGACAAAAACTCTATTTAGTTTAAAATATCTTTTTAAACATTTTGTTATAAAAAACTAATAGCTTCAGAATGGGGTTGAACCAACAACCTTCTGGTTGTTAATCCGGCGCTCTAGCCAACTCATCCACGTGATTGCTGTGTTATTATACTATTGAGTACTTATTAATGTAATACAGAGTAGGCAAATAATAATGACGCCTCATTACCAAGAAACTACTTTAATAAGTAGTTGTTATTACCGAAAACCAAAAAGTTTTTGCTGGGTTATTACACTTTATTATATTTTTTAAAATAATAATTCTAACATTATATAACAACATTGGTCCTATTAAACTTATAAATTGTTTCAAAGTATTAATTTATTTATGAACGTTTATTTCATTATATCGCCACCATGTTATATATCACCGAAAAGTTCGCCATATTACAAACGGAAAATTCAATCGCCAAAAGCAATTAAAAATCGCCACATCTGACAACCCTGATTGAGATAGATTCTCTTGATCATGTTTTACATTGGTTATCTGAAAGTAAAGCTCGATATTCGATATCGAACAAAATTTTAACACATTTTAAATGATAATTTCTTTCAATATCGAATACCCCATTTTGGCCCCTAAATTCTCATCTGAAGGTTAAAAAAAAATAATAATAATGCCAATACATCATATTTCTACTCTCTCCACTTTTTACCTTGGAGAAAATTTCACTTTGGAGAAAATATCTGTAACAACCAGGCGTGAATCTAGCCAAAGCAAGTGGGGGAGGGGGGGTGTGGTTATGATTTTTTTAAATACGAAATTATATACAAGATTTTAATAGCTAAAAATTTAAGTTAATAAGTTTCGATCAAATTTTATACAATATTTCTATACTTAACTTTTAAACCATAATTTTTTTTCTTGTGTCACCACTTGATATTTTACTTCATTATTCTTTTTTAGTTTTTGAAATACAAACAAAAATTTTTATAAATCTATGGTTTGTAAATTTCAGGGAATTTAAATAGATTTTAAAAATTTAAGGTGTATTTTTATTTTATTGTTTTCCTCTAAAGCATTACAAACAGATAAATGCAGTTTAATGAAATTAATTTAAATTTCTTTCCCCACTCCCTAGGATACGCGCCTGGTAACAACTAAAGATTAAATATGTCGAATCATTTTCTGTTACTTAAATAAAAGCTCAGATTATCTAAAAACAGCTTAAAACAAAATCTTTAAAAAGTCATAACAAAGTTTTTTTTCTGAATTTAAAATATCCTTTTACATCTCTGTTTTTTCAAACTTACCAACGATTAAAGTACAAAAACGACAAGCCCTTCTTTATTCTACCAAAAGTCACTCTGCAATTGAAAAGAAAAACTTAAACAAGAAAAATTCAAAACACTAAAAAAAAGCAAATAGGGTTATATTTGACTTAGCCGAATCTGATATACCCACCACTAACAACAAATTTTACATGGAATAAAAATTTACTATATAGATCACTCTATTTTTCTATCAGTTATAGTTTATTAAATTTGCTACAAATAATATTTACTTTGTATAGGGGCTACGGTTCGCCTTAGACTTACCCTTCCTATTTACGTCTCCATTTTGGAACTTGATAATAAAATAATTCCCACTAAGTTTTAAGACTTTCACGTTAGTGATTTATTAGATATGCGATTATAAATATTTAATTTATATGGAGGTTAGGACTGCTCCTAGGCCTATCCGTGCTCCTAGGTGATTCCGCCCGTTCCTATCAAGCTTTCCATAAATGGACGAACATAGCTAGATCGTCTTAGATTTGCACGAGGATCAAGAATATATATATATATAGCTTATGGGGTCTTAGATGAATATTTCGATATGTAACAAATGGAATAACAAACTCGATATATCCCTCTTTTGGATGTTGGGTATAAAAAGTAACGAAGAAAAAGAAGCAGTTGTACTTACTTAATCTTACTTTTTTGTGGTAAATAGTTGTTGTTTTTGTTGCTGTTATGAGAGAGTATCTTTAGCGCCGTCTACATACCTTCAAAGCTTTCGTTTTCAAATAGTATTTTTGTTTTTCGTAACTGAATGTTAGTTGTATTTGGTTGTTTGGCTGTGTGTATTTTTCTGAATGTTTGAGTGTATTAGTGTTTTATTTTATTTTTGTACATTTTGCGCAATAAGAAAAAATGTACGTGAACCAAAAATGTTCTAGCAAAGTTATTGAAAAAAATTGTTAAAATATTTGGGTTTAAACATAAGCTACATACAACCCAGTAAACATTTTGGGTGAAGGAAGTTTTATAAAATTGCAAAATGAATTTCAGTTTTCCTTAGTCGATTAAGTGATGTCCGTCTAACTGTGAAAAACATAAAAAGCTACTTTAAGATTATTCCCGTTACATACATATTTCAATAAAAAAAGATTTTTTGTATTCATGTGTAAAACAAAAAAAAATGCGCCAATATAGCTATTTAAAAACGTATAAACTGAGTTCCGGGTCAATATAATATTTTCCTCACATATGTTTAATTTGAGCTGGAAAAGTCTATTTTTCCTGTTTTGGATTAAAATTCCAATATTCCAGCTGCTCGCATGTCAACCAAAAAAATAATGTAAACAAAACCAAAAATGAAATAGTGATGTTGATTTTATCACAGAATATTTATTATTCGGATGCTTATAATTACAACTAACAAAAATTAAATAAAAGTATTTATTTTATACATAATTATATTTACATAAACGAAATAATGATTTATTTTTAAATTTGTAATGCAGTTTTTGTCTCCAGCTGGGGTATACACAGTCTGTCCACTTTTTTCAAAGTTCTGCTACCTTTGACTGTTATCACAAAGCTTCCCTGTTTCTTCGTGACATGGACAACGACGAAACGGTACCTAGCTACAAGAGAAAAAAGCAGTGTTGGCAAGGTTAATTCTCAGTTAGAATGTATTCGATAAACAAAAAAAAAAAAAAATAGACGAGATAAATGCATCCAAAATATAATCCGACTCTATCGGCTAGCTAGGATCGTATGAGCTATTCTATATACTAAACACAATCTGACTAGATAAATTCTTCGGCTCTTGGTCGGCTAACTACAGGTTACGTCCTCAAAATGTAATCAAAATAAAATTATGTGAGCTACTCTAAATTCTGAATACAATCCGATGGGACAAATTCTTCGGCTCTCGGTCGGCTAATTACAGTTTTATTCCTCAAAATACAATCCGATGAAATAAATTCTTAAGGTTCTCAATCGGCTAGCTTGAATCTTCAGCTCTTAATCGGTTAATTACGATGATACTACTACAATCCGAAGAAATAAATTCATCGGCTCTTGATCAGTCAACTAAGACGATACTACTACGATTCGACGAGATAAATTTTTCGGCTCTTGGTCGGCTAACTTCAGTTTCGAAAGAAAGAACTTCGGTCATGTCTAATGATACTTTGATCCCTAAGAGCAAAGTGTAACAAGATCGGTTGATTGGTTGGTTTACGTGGTAGCCTGTAACCTTACAGGCAATCAATTAGACTCGTTAGAATCCGTTTTGATGGAACCACACTACTCGCCAGGTGAATGAGTTGAATTGAGTCTGTAATGAGATAGAAGTGTAAGGAAAAAAAATGAGGACATAAATTAATTAGATCCAGCCTGTAGCATTGAGATATTTAATGATGTCACAGTCAGAATTCTCACAGAGGTTGTCTAATTGGTACCCTCCCAGAAATTTAAGGCTGGGCATTCACATAGAAGATGAAATGCTGTCTCCTCCTTCCCACGATTGCCACAACTACGACAATATTCATTGTAAGGGAGACCAAGTCTGCTTGCATGTTTTCCGATCGTCCAGTGACCTGTAAACAATGCTATTAGTCTCGAGATGTCTTTGCGTTTTTAGCCAATGAGTTGCATTGAGCGCTTTTCGTTGTAGGTGGTCCACGTTTCTTTCGCGACTCTACATTTGTCCAGATTTCGCCATCTATTTTTGGCCTTTTCTAGAAAGTGTTTTAGGATTCTGCTTTTGACTGTTCCTAACGGGATTGCGACAGAAACCGATAAGGAGGCATTCATAGTAGTCCCTATGCGCAGGAACACAGACTATAGTAATGTCATACAGTCGACTTAGTCCTAGCAGTTCCTCTTTACACTGTCTGACTAGAATAGAGGTAGTTTTCGGTGATTTGAGCGACAGTATTGCCGCTTGACTGTCAACAAATAAACCAATATTCCCTTGAATATTTCTATCGCGAATTAATTTACACGCTTCCCTGACTGCTATTATTTCCGCTTGGAATACGCTTGCCTCATCAGGGAGTCTATATGAGTGTCTAATTCCAAGATCATTAGAGAAGACACCAGAGCCGACACCGCAGTTCATTTTTGAGCCTATCCTAATTCCAAATTATTCAAGAAGATTTCCCCTTCTCCATTCACTCATGGTGGGGAATAGGACTTTAATAATATTTCCGAAGTCCATCTGGGGAATCATATAGTCGGTAAATTGATT
This sequence comes from Protocalliphora azurea, assembly GCA_932274085.1. Taxonomy (NCBI): domain Eukaryota; kingdom Metazoa; phylum Arthropoda; class Insecta; order Diptera; family Calliphoridae; genus Protocalliphora; species Protocalliphora azurea. Next base: position 29,301,298 of record OW026521.1, read on the forward strand.
GAATTGCGGGGGTATTAAACTTAATATCCTCGCGTGCACATACGTTCTTGATCTCCAGCTTTCCGTTGCAGATAATCTTATCGCACTATTAACTGATGATTCAATTATGTATAGGCCTATAGGTGTTAGGTGCAATATAGTGTTCAGAGCTTCTGATGGACTAGTACGTAATGCACCTGCAATGCTTATGGAACAAGATCGGTACTTCGGTTCTTGTTCAAATGTGTCGTCCCAATCTCGATTATTTATGTTTAAATTTATATAAACTAAATGAGAATTAGTTTATATAAATTTGTAACAATTAAAGTAATGTTGGTGGTGTAATATTTGTAACTACACGTTAGAAATTTAAATCTTCTTTATCATCTAAATTAACGAATAATTTATATTAACTATTCACTACACTGACAATATAAATGAGATATAAACTGAGAAGGGTTACCTATATTAACAAGAAAAAAAAAAAAAATGATTATAAGTTAATATAGACTGCAAACAGTTTTTTTGAATATGATTTTCTTAATAAAGACTTGAAGGGATAAATTGTGTATTAGCTAGTTTGTGCTTTATATATAAATTAGAATTTTTTTCGCATATGACTGCTATTTGTATATGAATATCTTCAAAATTCACCTGGCGTTTAAATCAATTTTATAACGAACAATACTTAAGCCTCTGGATAAAAGTCGTTACCAACATAATGCAACAAAGTATTTTAGAAAACTTCAATTAATTTGGCATGAGCGACACTGTAAAAAAGCTTTATAAAATATTTAAATTTCATAACTACAAACTTGTATTAGAACAAGTAAAAATAAACACTTCTTAATTTGTTTTGAGCATAAATTTGGCCGCTGGGTAATTGTTGTATGAAAACCTTTTAAGATCACATACATATCAACAGTATATATGTATGTACATGTTACTGTATATGTGGCTGATGAACAGTGTTGCCAGTTTAGCCTTTTTATTTTGCTTTTGGCCTCAAAATTTTTATTTTTAAAATTGCCTTAAAAAGTCTAAAGTGTTAGTATTTCAAAGGCGAAACAAAAAATTTCTTATAAGCTAAGTAGGGAGATCGAAAAATTTTTAGCATATATAAAATTCAATAATTCGGAAACGGTTGATCTTAGAAAAATATAACTTTTTATAGTTCTAACTACTACTTATCAACTCATAGAACTTTTTTGGTAACCCTTCCGTTAGAGATTTAGTAGTTGTTTCAGTCACTTTTTGGAAACATTTTGCCCATCTCCTTTTAAAATCTTTGATATTTTGGAACACATTTTTTGTACTCTTAAATTCTCTTTCTACAAGAGCCCAATATCTCTGCATTGGTCTTAGCTCGGGACAATTGACCTCTCTGGGAACAAAAATATTATATATTATTATTATGGTACCAGTCCAAAGCTTTCTTACCGTAGTAACATAATGCCAAATTGGGCCAAAAATATGTGAACACATTGTGCTCTCTTTTGAAAGGAAGAAGCCCTTTTGGCAAACATTCTTTGTTATATATTCGGTATTTATAGAGCCCACTGTAACAAATAACTTGTTTGTTTTTCCGCAACTGCATAAAACTTCTCAAAGCAGGAATTTTTTAGGAAATTTTGTCTGCTTTTGGGTCCTAAACTTATCTTCAACATTTCCTCGAGCTTTATGAACATAAAAATTTTGACCTGGAAAATGTGACATGTTTCATCGTCCATTATACAGCACAAGTATTTTTGTATGAAATTTGATTTTAATTTCAATGCCCCAATTCTTGGCTTTTAAATTTTTTGCAGCATTCCTATTTAAAACTTTTTGGACTTTATCTAATATCCACCTTAAAGTATACCAATCGACTCAGAATCACTTTTTAAATCGATCTAATGATGTCTGTCCGTCCGTCTGGCTGGTTAGACGGCTGGCTGTCCATGTAAAGGTTATGCACAAAGTACGGGTCACAATTTTAAAGATAATTCAATGAAATTTGGCACGTGAGACTTTTGTAGGTCCTAAACTTATCTTCAGCATTTTCTTAACACACGCATTAGCATCACAAAAATTTTGACCCGGAAGGTGCGAAAAATGTGTCAGTAATTACGTTTCGTCGGGCTTTACAGAGAATGAGTATTTTTTTATGAAATTTGATTTTAATTTCCATGCCCAATTCTTGGCTAATAAATTTTTTGTAGCATTCCTATTTGGAACTTTTTGGACTTTGTATGTTTTTAAGCCTGCATTGGCTTTGACTTTTAGTACCATATATTCGGAGCACTGAGCTATCTGGGCTGCTTTTCTACCAGAAGTGTTTGGAACTCTTTTCAATATGCTTTCAATTTTCTTGGCCTTGCCAATATCATATAAACATTTTTTTCTTCCCAAACCAGGTTTACTATCAATGGTAAAATTCTCAGGATACTATTTAATAACATTGGATACAGTTTGACGGCGAATCTTTAATTCTTTGGCCAATTTTTTGTATGACCAATTAAGATTTTTTTTTTTAATTTTTAATAATTTTGGCACGTACTTCTTTTTTGTCACTCATTTTGATCAAATTCATAATAAATTAACATGGTTGTCATCAAAAATAATAAGTGACATATATCACCATAGGTGATTGGGGTAATATGCGTTTGTGCTGTTGTTTGTAACGCATAGAAAAAGTTATCCAACACCCACCTTAAAGTATACCAATTGATTCACAATTACTCTAATCGATCAAACTCAGAATCGATCTAACGATGTCCGTCCGTCCGTCCCGCTGGCTGGCTATCCATGTAAAACTTGTGCACAAAGTAAAGATAATTCAATGAAATTTGGCACTTGGGACTTTTATGACACAAGGACGAATCCTATTGAAATTGATCTATTATTTCATCTAGCCGCCATACAAATATCCCCCCAGAACAGAATTTAAACACTTAAAAATGCCTTAAAAATAAGAATATTTTAATGAAATTCGGTACAAAAAAGTTCTGTATAAGTATCAATAGTTTTTCCAAATTTTATGAAGATCGGCCCACAATTGGCCACAGCTCTCATATCATCAAAATCACTTTAACGTGCATAAATCCCATACAAATGTTAGTATCAAGTTAACATTCGACGCAAATAAGTTTATGTAAGTAAAAATAACATTGCCAAATTTTATGAGAATAGGTCCATAATTTACCATAGATATAGACATATAAACCCACTTCCAGTAATCGCCCTAAAGTGCATAAAATCATCTAGATCGTTTAAAGTTCAATTTGGCCTCTTTCCTTCTCGCCTCATGGCAACACTGGTGATGAAGATGATGATGTTGTTATTTTTACTATGTATAGTTGTTGTTATTGTTATTCTTTTGGTGGTTTAAAATGTGCTTAATTGCATTTCGATATCTATGCTTAGGCATCACACATCACATAAGTCCGCCACATTTCTCTTAAAACCAATTCGTACTTGGCCATTAATCTGTCTGTCTGTCTGTCCGTCTGCCCAATTGGTTTATGTTTGGTTTAGTTTAGTTCATTTATTTGTTTTTGTAATACCAATTGCTACAATATTACAATGTAACACTGTAACATGTAACTATTTGAAAAATGGAAAAAAATCACATGTATACATACTTGCCCCACTTGCCATGCCTCAACGACAGCAGCAGCAACAACATCTTATAGCCCTAGAATGGATACCACAGAAAACTACTAAAACTATAACTTGAATTGAACAAATATTTGCAGTAGGCGGCATTGTTAGAAAGAGAGACCTTAACTAAAAATCGATTTCTTTTCCCTTGCAAATAACAAAAAATTTTGTTGTTGTTGTTGTTGTTTTCATAGAAAAAGACTAATTGTTGCCACAAAACAAAAGCTCTAGGTGGGAATTTGTATAAAAATATATATTTTTTTTTTGTTTTTGGTTTTTAAAATGTTCTACAAGTATTTTATGGTACGATTTTTGCTACAAGTTGTTGCTATTAAACAACACAATGTTGTTAATATTACATATGTTGTTCCTTTTGACAATGATGATGTCGAACAATTTTTGTCTTTTTATTTTAATACACAATTTACAAATATTGTAGGTTTTCCATAGCTGACAAATAAATACATTTTAAGAGAATTTTTTCCTAGGAAAAAATTTAAACGTTTTAGTTTTATATTTGGAATTGTAAGAAGCGAAGAAACTAAAAAATCATTTTAAATGTTTTAAAATTTATATAAAATTCACTTTGATTATATTTGTCATTTGTTTCACAATCTAACTGATATAGGTCCAGGTAATATGTGTGTAAAATATTATACTGATAGGTGTTGTATTTACTCAGTTATTAAAAAACAAGTAAGAAAGATATAGTCGGTCAAGCACTACCATATGATATCCCACACCATTATCTATAATTTTGAACCAAATAAAAATTAATATTAAGTTTTTATTCACTTTGGAATAATTTGTGATTTTGTCTCATAACTTCACTTTTTAATTTGGACACATACTAATGTACGTGCTACACAAAGGTTTTCAGTTAAATTCAAAATGTTTGAGCAATATGTACTAAACCCTGATTTATTTGGAGCATAACATTTTTTTATATGGTTTAGCTATAGCAAAAACATATTTCAACATCTTTAATACAAAAACTATACTAATTGAAATTTGGGTAGTTTTAACCCATATACTACAATGACTGATCGCCAGACATGGCCAAATAAATGAAATACTTGACAATATTTAACATCATACAATTTTAGTTCTTGCTATATTAATTGGTCAAAATTGAGGGTAATATCTTTTAATAGCATCATTTAGAAACTATCCGTAACATAACAGCAAAAATCCAAGCTAAAAAAAAAATTGTCCAAATATATCTTGAGACTGGAATTGCTCTAAATAATACAAAAACTTATGCTATTAAGATAATTTACTATTATTTGTATTATAGTGTTCTCGTGATTTTGTTCTAGTTCTAGTTTCGCAACTCTTAATTTCCTAGCAATATCGTTGAAGAAATATAAGAAATTCTACATAAATTTTATAAACTTGTATAATCAATTAGTCAAATATACAATTAGTTAGAACTAACTATTGTTTTCCTTTTAATAGTCAAATTTATTTAAAATTTAAAATGTATAAGTTTTTCTCCCAAATGTACACATAAGAATTATAATTGGCTCTATTTTAAATTAAACCATATTTTCTATCCAAAATTTCCTAAATTTTTTTCTCCTTTCTTCCTAATTATAACCTACACCACCATAGGTGGTTTGGGTATTATGCGTTTGTACTGATGTTTGTAACGTACAGAAAAAATCATCCAACACCCAACATAAAGTATACCAATCGACTCAGAATCTTTTTTTGAGTCGTTCTAATGATGTCCGTCCGTCCGTCTGCCTGGCTGGATAGCTGGCTGACTGTCCATGTAAACTTTGTGCACAAAATACAGGTATTTTTGAAGATAATTCAATGAAATTTTGCACGTAGGACTTTCATAACACAAGAACGAAGCCTATTGAAATCGGTTATAATCGGTTCATTATTTCACCTAGCCCCCATACAAATGTCCTTTCGTTGACTGGACAGCTGCCCTAATAACCTAACCTAACCTAACCTAGTATTAATATAATATTATGCACTCGTACACTTTATTTTACACTTAGTAAAAGTATCGGTTCACAAATGTCCACATATTTAATATAAGGCCCCTCCAGGAATTTTGATTGGTTATTTGATTGGTTAATGTTCCATACTACAAAAATTTGTCATTTTATAGCATTTAAAAAGTGAAAAAAAAACCACTTCGTATCACCCTTTAATTGAATTATGATCAAAAATATAATAATTGCGATTGATTAACCTGTATTAATTAATTATATCGATATAATTACATACTCGTATATACTTTTCAATACTATTTTTCAGTTTAAATTTAATATTTTAGTTCCTATTTCCTTTAAAGCACATTTTTGATTTTTTAATAATTAGTTTTGGTTCCGCAGTAAGAATACTTCTAGAAGACATAAATTAGAATATTTATTTAAACTAGAGTATACCTGGGGCACTTTGCTTATCGTATTAAAAAAAAACTGCTCTTTGGTGTAAAATAAAATAATCTTTGCTATAGAAGATATTTAAGAAAATACAACCGCTTAACTGTGTTCCGCTTTAAGGATTTGGGTTTTTTTCGTTCTATAATTTGGCATTTTTTTAGTATATTTGGCGATTTTTTGGTTTTAGCTTTTTTTTTTTTTTTTTTTTATTTTGGCGATTTTTTTCATTTTGTCGGTTTTTTGGCTTTGGCAATTTTTTTGCATTTTGTTGATTTTTTTCATTTTGACGTTTTCTCATTTATCGATTTTTTTCTTTTTTTTCGATTTTTTCCGTTTAGAAGATTTTTTCATTTTGGCAATTTTTTTTGCATCTTGTTGATTTTTTCATTTTGACATTTTCCCATTTATCGATTTTTTCCGTTAAGAAGATTTTTTTTATTTTGTTTTAGCGTTTTTTTAATTTCGACAACTTTTCTTATATCTTCTTAATTTGTTGTATTTTTCGTGTTTTCATGCTTTTTTTGATTTTAGCGCTTTTTTTGTTTTGGCGAATTCTTTTATTTTGTAGATTTTTTCATTTTGGCCATTTTTTTGTTTTTAACAATACTATCAATAAAAATCAGAAAATAACTTCCATATTCTTTCGAAAAAAATAAAACTCATTAGATATTTATTATTTTGGCTCAAAAAACATAAAAGTGTAAATGTAATCCTTAGACATTTATAATTAAAGTCATAATTACGGCCCCTGATTTTAAATATCGGGACCGTAATTTTACATAAAAAAGTATATTTGTTAAAAATAAAAGGGAACAGCACGAAAAACCTTTCAATAAGAAACACAATTGTTTACTTTTTCTACTTTGTTTCTCATAATGAAAAAACTCAGAACAAAAAAATTTTTTTAAAAATATATAAAAAAATAAATAAAATAAAAAAAAATTAAATAAAAAAAAATTAAAAGTTCAACTTTAGCCTTAAATTTCTTAACAACTGTTGAACCGTTTTTAATGAAATTAAAACTGGAGAAAAATTCAAGAAAATATCTCTCCAACAACAAAAAAAAAAAGAAATCTAAAATATCTCTATCGATTCAAAAGTTACAGAGTTTTGGCCGACGAAAAACGATTCTGAGACACTGTGCGGTGTCCAATTCGCCAGTGTAGCCATCATTTTTTCGCTTAAAGACCTCCATGCATTAATTATTGGTTATTTTAGATAAAAAGCGCTTTCATATATTTGATTTTTAGGGTAAATCTGACGGACTAACATTTCTCAAATATTTTTAAATAAGTTCTGATCCGGAAATTCTGTAGGCAATTAAAAAAATAATACATATTTCTTTAATGTATCCATAATTTTTTCAGGCGAATAATGTGGACTGAAGCATTTGTTTTTATGAAAAATTGGCTCATATCTGCAAAAAATTTTAAATGATCACATGTGTTCATTTGAGTAATATCAAATACGAGTATCTACTGTTCCATGACCTTTATCAATTTCTTCATGCATGATCATTTCAATATTTTGAATCTAAGATAATTTTTAAGAATCTTCATATTAGGTCTACACATCGATATTATTTTAGTACCATCATCATAATGTTATTCTAAAATATTCCTAAATTCTTAAAAAGAATGGGGAAAGAGTGTTTTTTAATATCATGAATATTCTTTGTAGTTAAAATGATCTTAAATTTATGTATATTGGTAGTAATTGATGATAATGCAATCATATTATAGTTTTCAGCATTTTTCAATCAATATTTTTTATCAAAATTTTAAAAATTCTGTTGATTTTTTTTGCTGGCATTATTTTATTTGGAACAAAATAATATACAATAGTTGGTTAAGACCACAAACAATGAAATCACAATAAAATTGCCGAATTTAATAACGTTATGGCCCTAATCAATGCTGTCAAAAATCATACAGCCTAGTGTTGTATATTTTGTGCTCGATATTGTATATAAGTATTTTGTATGTGTTTCAGAAAAAAAGAAGCTATATCTATTATAAAAATTCCTTTTTTTTTTTTTAGAGGTGAATCTAAGATGAAGTGTATAAACTATTCATCACCAACAAATTTAGCACTCTAACTTGTTTTGCGTTGTTTACTTACTATTAATTTAAGTTTCAATTTCATTAACATTTCAAAAGCTTAAGCCGATTAATTTGGTTGACTTTTTTTTTCTTTTTGTCGAAGTTATAAACATGACTTTAAAAAAAAAGCAAAAAATTGATTTTTTATCAAAAAACCTAATAAATAAAATAAAAACTAAACATGACTACTGTCGTGATTTGAATAATTCTGTTTGTTATTTTTTCTACGTTTTTTGGTTTTATTAATTATTTTGCCAAAACACCTACAATTGTTTTTGCCTGCCTCCTAACTATAGACTTATGTGGTGTGTTGTAATAATGGCGGCAGTTTTTATTTTAATTTTTATTTAAAGATAAAATTAAATAAAGAAGAATATAATCTTATGAGACGGCAAGAATTACAAAAAGGAGTTCTGAAATTATTGTCAAATTCTAAAGCTTAAATATTAGCAAATCATTTTGGTATTAAATGATTGAGAAAAAAAACGATATTTGGCATTTCTAAGAAACAAGTGGTTAAGATTACGAAATAAATTTCAATTTATAATAAAAAGAAAAAATGATAAAGATTAAATAAATAAGTTTAAGAAGAATTTTTAATTTTGGATAAATATTTATTGAATCCTAATAACATAAATTTTCCAGATGAACGAAATGTTAATAGAAAATAAATCTAAATAAATTTTTTTTTTAAATATGGTAGCAGAAAAACGTTAAGCTAATAGAATATGGTTTGTATAAATGTTATCTGAAAAAACAGCTTAAAATAAAATCTATAAAATATTTTTAATTTATTTCTCACCTTTTAATTTGGAGACCAAACATTTTTCTTTTAAATTTCAATCAGATAAAATAAAACCATTTATTTTGCCAAATGTAACAAGCAATGAAAATCTTTATTACTATTTATTTTTATTATTATTATTGTTATTTTATTCTTAATATCATAAAGAATTATAACACATTTATCAAGGTCATTTGCAAGTTTTTTTTTTTCTAACAGAAAACTGCTATACTATCAGTTCATAACGATCACATGAATGTCATGCATGCATAAAGCATAAATTAATTTAATTTATTATATGCTAATGTAAGTAAATTAAATAGATTTTGATTTAAATAAATAACCCAGCAAAAAAAAAAACATCCAAAGAAGTCAATAAGATCCTTAAATTGTGATTCCAATCTAGTGCAAATTGCTCTACATTGAATTTTATTTTTAGACTATTTATTAAAATTAAAAATAACTGAAACTCTAGTATCGTGTAAATGATTCTTTAAATTTTTATAATTAGCACTTTTAAAAGTTGCAACAAAAGCTTTTTATAGGAATTTTCTATAAAGCAACCAACTGATATAATTTATAGCCAAATTTGATTTCGCTACTATACATCTATATAAAATGCCTGCACGTATGAATTTCCAAAAAACAATTTTTAATGGTGAGCCTTATGAGTACGCTAATTTAGACCGATAGTCACAAAATTAAGTATCATAATTTTCAGTTTAATTGAAACAGTAAAAATGTATATTGGAAAAATATTTTTATTACGATTTCCACAAAATTGACTAGAGTCCTACTTGGAAAGGAAGATATATGACAAATTTCATTAAGACATCTTGCAAATTGTGAGCTATAGTTTGATCAGAACGTTTACTGAAGCACACGGCTAAATCTTTTTAGAAAATTATTTATCCTAAAATTAAATACTTGAAGGTGGCTAAATAACATCGTTTTTGCGCATTATAAGCATAATTGAAAATGCCATAAAACCGCACATCTCAAAATGATGCAATAAAATGTTTTTCATAATCATTCAATAATAAAGTGTTATTATTTAACTAAGTTAAAAATACTACTCTTAATGCAAATTGGATTTACTGAGAAGTTAATATATGGATAAAAACTGTTCAATTGATTGCCTATATGACTCATGGGATCAAAGTTTTCATAATTAGTTCGAAAATATTTTATTTTTAAATAAGTATAATTTCTAGTTGGACGATTTGGGATTACGAATTCGATCTTGCGAAGTAGGAACTCGGAGTTAATGGAACCGTTCACTAAATTAATTACAAATGAAATATTCATATATTTTTTCCTACTTTCAAAAGTAGGGAGATCTATAAGCTATAGTCGACTTTCATATGATGGTAAATTAATACTAGAATACAGTGGGGCAAAATCGCAATTTTTTTTTAAATAAATCTGTAACTTCTGATCGGCCGGTTGGATTTTCATGAAATTTGGTATAGGCATAGCAGAGGAGCGTACAATGTTACGTTTGAAAGGGGGGAATAACAATCCCCCCAGGGGCGTAGCTAAGGGGGCTTAAAGTTAGGTACCTCTGCCATAAAAAAATTTTAATCGCTTGCAAAATTTTTGTCTCTCGTCCGATTTCAAATATATATTTTATATATTATTGTAGGCCCTGAAAAGACCGATATAATTTCCGATCTTCTGAAAAAATATTCAAGACGATATCATGCGTCATTTCAGAAATATGGGCCTTTAAACTTTTATATTTTCAATTTATTGTATATATGACTATATTTTTACAAACTTGCAACTTTTGCCTTTAGTTTTGCGTGAATAATTATTTAGAAAATTATGAATATTTCTGTATACTTTTACTAATATCTATACACAAAATACTTTTTATAAAAGCGCGTTAACCAAATTTCAATCAGGTGTAGGGTTTTTCTGAATTTCCAAATAAACTAATCAATTTTTGGCTATAGAATCCACATTTTTCCGAAGTCCCGTAGATTTTGATTTAAAACTTTTAACAACATAATGAAGATTCTTAAAATATATTCCGCTTGTCGATTCGTGCTTTGGGATTTGAGAAAATATGGTCTAAAATCAAAACTTTCATATAAAATGGGTCGAATTCGGGAGGGTGTGTACCATGAGCAATTGAGTTATTGGGCTTGTTTTTTATCTTAAAGTCATCTCTGTGAAGTTATCTTTCAGAAAAGTGCAAAATTATTATATATTGCTAAAGAAAATTTTGTTTTAGGTAAAAAAGAGTGTAGATACTTTTTCGGCTAAAAAACACAAAAAGTCGTCTCTTTTGCAATTTTCAAATTCAAAATTGTTTATCTTTGGACTCGGTAAAGATATCGACTTAAAAATTTTTTATTAAGTAGATAATTCTGTTCTTTAACTAGTAAAAAAAAACTAATAAAATCGGTCGGAAATACTAGGATATATATGAAAAAAACTGGACCAAGAACATGCAAAATTATGGTGCTTAAAAATTCAAACGCAAATAACTCGGAAACTATAAGAGATAAATAGGATATGTAAGCATGTTTTTATAGGTCTTATCAGGGACGAGAAACAAAAATTTTGCAAGCGATTAAAAATTTTTTATGCCAGAGGTATCTAACTTTGAGCCCCCTGAGCTCCGCCCTTGGGGGGATTGTTGTGCCCCCTTCCAAACATAACATTGTACACTCCTCTACTTCGCCTATACCAAATTTGATGAAAATCCAACCGGCCGATCAAAAGTTACAGATTTATTTCCAAAAAATTTCGATTCTGCCCCACTGTGGAATTCCATGGAAGATTACGAAGGCAAAATAAGAGAAATTGTTTCTGAACCGATTCAATTTTCTCTATATGAACTTCATTTCGAGGATTCTAGACCACGGAAGCATATTTAAGGATTGGCCTTAAGAGAGATGTGAATAATTGCTTGGAAACGTAAGTATCATTAAACTCTCTTCCCTAGGGCTTGAGGGAACCTAGAACTCCTTTTGCTTTATTAACGATTTGCGAAACGTGGGAATTAAAGGATAGTTTACAATCAAGCAACACACTCAGATCAAGATATTCATCGACTAGATCAAGTTTATTCATTTATTTTGTATCTACAGAGTATTGGACTTCTTCTGTAGAACATCATGTGTTTACACTTTCTTAAATTGATAGGAATAGTTAAAGCTATGGAACAGCTTTACATCATCAGCATACATTAATATTCTAGAATTCTTAATGCACGTTGTTAAATCATTTATAAATATTAGGAATAATAAGGGGCCGAGATGACTACCTTGCGGAACACCAGATAAAACAGGAATTGTTTTCGATGTACATTCTCTAAATAATACACATTGGTATCTATTTGAGGAAAACAGGAGAAAATCCGAGTTTATACAATTTGAACAATAGGAGATCGTGATTTGCTTTATCGAAAGCTTTACTGAAATCTGTATACGAGAATATTGTGTCTGTCTGCAAAGCGGAATCAAATGCAGTTATAACTGAGGTTGGAAACTCCAAAAGGTTAGTTGTAGTGGAACATCCTTTTTTAAATCCATGCAGTAATGGGGAAAGTTTACAAACAATTTGATGCGAAAGGATTTCAGTAACTATCTTTTTGAAGAGTTTTGGAATAACACTTAATTTAGCAATACCTTTATAATTGGAAATGTTGGATCTGCTTACGGATTTAAATAAAGGTATAATATAAGATTTCCTCCAAACTTCAGGAAAATAACCACTAAATATTGATATGTTGTATAAGTAGGTTATTGGAGATATAAGAGAATGCAAACATTTTATAAGAACACAGCTTTGAACACCGTCAGGTCCACATTTATCAGAATATTTTAGATTCTGTACAGCTTTCAGTACCATCGATTTATCTAATGTTGGACAATTTATTAGGGTTGCATCAGGAATTTGATATGGATAATTGGAAAGAAGCAAACATATCGCAAATATCTACATCATTTGAGGATTCTTTATCTCCAAATTTCATCATGGACGAATATAATTAAAAATAAATGTTTGGTATATTTTTACTTTTTATTTCGTTTTTTCAAATGGGACATATAAGTTTTTTCATATTCTTAAGAATCTAGAATCGTTCTCTTTTCAACGATATCAATATTTTAATATAAAAACTTATGATTAAGTTAATCACGCAAAACCCCCTTTTTGCACCAATTTGCAATGTTAATAGAACACTCTTGGAGATTAACAATAAATTTTGCAGAAAGCCATTCGGATGAATGAATAGACAGGCAGACTTGTAATACTGTGTGAGCTCGATTTTCGCTACCCAAAATTTTATTGAAAAATTTTATGTAATTTTTAAAATTAGAATTGTGTTTATTGATATGTTTTAAACATTTTTAAAGAAATTGGAGATTTTGAGTTGCTTTCTTGGCAAATAATTTTTTAAAATAACAGCTGAATCACGTAGTTCATATAGTGCTGCTATCGGCTTATCATTTTCCAGAGGCCATTGTAAACATATGTTTATCGATGTTATACAATCGTTCACTTTAATTTTGTTTTCTTCATGACCACTATCGTATAAATCATCCGATTCCATATTTGATAATTGAAAAAGCTCCTCATTACTTTCCACATGAAATTTTTGAGAAATTGTTTTCTTTAAAATATGTTGAACTTTCCCCATATTAAGAGATATATTTGCACAAAAATTATACGAATAAACTGACAAAATTGAAGATCAAAATCATCCAAAAAGAGGGGGATTTCCGTTTTTTGGTTACAGATATTGTAATCAAATTAAAAAAAAAAAAACAGATACAAGTCGCGAAAATATAACCCGTTTTTCGTAAACTGCCGCGATTATAGAACCTGCAACTTTAAAAATCAACCCATCGCGATAACCGGGCCATTGCGATAATGGGTAGTCGAGAATATCGAACTTGCACTGTATGTTGTTTGATAGTTTGTCATTTAGCCCTTTACAAATTTTCTTCATGTTGACTCAAGTGATTTCTGATATATTGATAAAAATATCCTTTAAGTAATAAAGTCCTGCAAACTATGTCTTATAAGACGTTGCAAGCCACTTGTTAGTTTTCAAGTGGGAGCGGAGAAATAAATACTGTTCTACAGGCACTTAAAACCATATAATTACTGCTTATACTGTTCAACTTTATCAAAAAAAGCTATGCGTATTGTGATAGTGACCCATTAAAACATGAAAGTGCGATCGCTCATATAATATAAGACATTTGTCCACTTGTTTGCTACAATAGGCAAGAAAATAATTTGTCTGATTTCTTTGCATGTTTTTATATGAACAACATATATATGTGTGTTTACGTTAAAACTTTGTTATTCTGATTTAAAATCAAAATAATTAAATATTAATAAAGTTACTAATTACATACATATTGAAGAAAATATTGAAAAATAAATGTAACATTGAAAAACCCAGCAAACCAAAGATTTGATTTGAAATTTGAGAGTGATTTGAAATTTAACTTTTTCTCAAATGTAAACGTTTGAGAATGATTTGATAATAATTTAAAAATAATAGCATTCTCAACAAATCGGGGAATCTCCAATTTTCATGAAGATTTGAAGTAAAATTTCAATTAACCTTTGATATCAAAGAAAAAAGAAATAATTTTTCAAACGTTTGAAATGTGATGGCTCTGTGATTGCTGGGAACATTTATATACAAATCTTTTGCCACACATAGAAGCTAAGTATCACAAAAAAAAAAAATAAATATTGAAACTTTTGAGACTTTTAAGATCAAAATCTCCCCAAAAAATATTATCTTAATCGGCCTTTATTTGTTAAGATTTACGAGTTCTTCAGTCTTTTGCAAGCTCAAGGTAGTCAACTTTAAGACCTAGTAAATCATGCGCTATTATAACACAGTGATAATAATATAATTTTTGTAAAAGCTTAAATTCTCCTCTGTAACTTTTCCTTACATTACATTTCAATCGGACCAGCAGAAGATACTTATTTATTAAAAATATTTTTTTGATCGGTGTATTTTGAATATAAAATTAAAGATTTTTCTTACCCCTCAGAAACATTCTGCCTTTATATCCAACTACTGAAGTAGTTTAAAAGCTATATCGTTATTAGATAATATACCTCGATATGTCTTTTTATGAAATCCATCAAGTTTGCTTTATACAACATAATATACTAATCAAAAAATGCAGTCAAATCCGAATTTTGAAAAGTTAAAAATTCGTCACAAATTGACTTTGATTCATAAAATTTTTTTCTTCGAAAAACTTTTGGCTTTCATTTTTGTAATAAAATAAAATAAAAAAATAAAAAATAAAAAAGTAATAATAAATTTCTTTAACACTAATTGCCATCTGAGTTAAAATATAAATCATTTTATGTGAGTTAAATATAAAAATCATCTAAAAAAATTACAAATTTTTGGTTTAATTTTTGTTAACATTTCAAAGAAACTAGAACTTCGATTTTCATTTAAATTTGCACATTATAATGAGAAACATGTGAAAAAAAAAGAAAAAAAAAACTTTTGGCCGTAATTTTTCTATTTTTCTCATCATTGGGTACATATCTACCAAAAAACATCTTTCTTTTGACACTTATTGTCATCTGAGATAAAATATAAATCATTTTGTGGTGGTGTATATAGAGAATATTTAAAAAAATTACAAATATTGTTTCAAGGTAGTTTGGCTTTTGTAAACATTTTGAAGTAATTAGTAGTTCGATTTTCATAAAATTATCACAATAATAAGACAAAATATGTAGCCATCCAAAATTTATAATAAAAAGTAATTGGTACACTGTTTTTAATCAGCGCCGAAACTTTTTTTGTAATTTTATTCCGCATACGCTAATACAACAATATTTATAAAAAGTAAGTAATTATTTGGAACACGCTTTCTCTAAGGTATAATAAATTGCTATAATTTTCACACACTTTAAATGTATAGACCATTTGAATCAGCTTCATCATATCAAGTATGTATTTTTGCAGCATCCACTTTTAGCCTTATCGCTATGGAGTTTACTGCGTTATTTCCAATTTTCATATGTTGTCTTGCTTTCACTAAGGCATCACTCATTTGATCTATTTTATTAGATTTATATACATATGAATAGAATTCTGTAGAATCATAGAATCACGAAGCTAAACGCTTTTATCAACTCAGAAACGCTCCAAATTTAAATTTGAAAGAGAAGCTTCTATAAGACAATGGCAGAGCAGATGGGCTTCCTTCCCTTTAAACTTCCCTTATTGCCCTAACTGTCCAAACCAAGAGAAAGACCAAGAACACGTCGTGTTCAACTGCGCAAGATTTCGCCACGATCGACAGAAAACAGAAGAGGTCTTTGGGTGCCAACTGAATCCGCAAAATATTGTTGACATTATCCTTAATAAGAAAGAAAATTGGGATGTAATATTCTCAATGATAAAAAGTATCCATGATAAACTTAGAACGGAAGAGAATATGAGGAAATCCCAGACACCAGACATAGCCTAGATAAGGCTCTCCTGCTCTGCGATGCAATATCTTTGTAGATAGTTGCGCAGGGTTGCTGAATGATGAAAGAGGTGGTTTTAGTCCGTATGAATCTGACTTAATTCACGATTAATCTATAATCGTGAGAATCTTATAAAATATTTCCAACTGCCTAATGGGAGTAAAGTCTATAGTCTAGGCTACAGTCTATAGTCTAGGCTACAGTCTATAGTCTAGGCTACAGTCTATAGTCTAGGCTACAGTCTATAGTCTAGGCTACAGTCTATAGTCTAGGCTATAGTCTATAGTCTAGGCTATAGTCTATAGTCTAGGCTATAGTCTATAGTCTAGGCTATAGTCTATAGTCTAGGCTATAGTCTATAGTCTAGGCTATAGTCTATAGTCTAGGCTATAGTCTATAGTCTAGGCTATAGTCTATAGTCTAGGCTATAGTCTATAGTCTAGGCTATAGTCTATAGTCTAGGCTATAGTCTATAGTCTAGGCTATAGTCTATAGTCTAGGCTATAGTCTATAGTCTAGGCTATAGTCTATAGTCTAGGCTATAGTCTATAGTCTAGGCTATAGTCTATAGTCTAGGCTATAGTCTATAGTCTAGGCTATAGTCTATAGTCTAGGCTATAGTCTATAGTCTAGGCTATAGTCTATAGTCTAGGCTATAGTCTATAGTCTAGGCTATAGTCTATAGTCTAGGCTATAGTCTATAGTCTAGGCTATAGTCTATAGTCTAGGCTATAGTCTATAGTCTAGGCTATAGTCTATAGTCTAGGCTATAGTCTATAGTCTAGGCTATAGTCTATAGTCTAGGCTATAGTCTATAGTCTAGGCTATAGTCTATAGTCTAGGCTATAGTCTATAGTCTAGGCTATAGTCTATAGTCTATAGTCTATAGTCTAGGCTATAGTCTATAGTCTAGGCTATAGTCTATAGTCTATAGTCTATAGTCTAGGCTATAGTCTAGGCTATAGTCTAGGCTATAGTCTATAGTCTAGGCTATAGTCTATAGTCTAGGCTATAGTCTATAGTCTAGGCTATAGTCTATAATCTAGGCTATAGTCTATAGTCTAGGCTATAGTCTATAGTCTAGGCTATAGTCTATAGTCTAGGCTATAGTCTATAGTCTAGGCTATAGTCTAGGCTATAGTCTATAGTCTAGGCTATAGTCTATAGTCTAGGCTATAGTCTATAGTCTATAGTCTAGGCTATAGTCTATAGTCTAGGCTATAGTCTATAGTCTATAGTCTAGGCTATAGTCTATAGTCTAGGCTATAGTCTATAGTCTAGGCTGTAGTCTATAGTCTAGGCTGTAGTCTATAGTCTAGGCTATAGTCTATGGTCTAGACTGTAGCTATAGTCTAGCCTATAGTCGATAGTCTAGGCTATAGTCTAGGTTATAGTCTATGGTCTAGACTGTAGCTTATAGTCTAGGCTATAGTCTATAGTCTAGGCTGTAGTCTATAGTCTAGGCTGTAGTCTATAGTTTAGACTGTAGTCTATAGTCTAGGCTGTAGTCTATAGTCTAGCCTATATTCTAGGCTGTAGTCTATAGTCTAGCCTATAGTCTAGGCTGTAGTCTATAGTCTAGCCTATAGTCTAGGCTGTAGTCTATGGTCTAGCCTATAGTCTAGGCTGTAGTCTATGGTCTAGCCTATAGTCTAGGCTGTAGTCTATAGTCTAGCCTATAGTCTAGGCTGTAGTCTATAGTCTAGCCTATAGTCTAGGCTGTAGTCTATAGTCTAATCTATAGTCTGTGGTCTAGACTGTAGCTATAGTCTAGCCTATAGTCGATAGTCTAGGCTATAGTCTATAGTCTAGGCTATAGTCTATGGTCTAGACTGTAGCTATAGTCTAGCCTATAGTCGATAGTCTAGGCTATAGTGTATAGTCTAGGCTATAGTCTATAATTTAGCCTATAGTGTACAGCATATAGTCTTTAGTCTAGGCTATATATATATATATATATATATATATATATATATATATATATATATATGTGTGTGTGTGTGTGTGTTAAAATTATTAATTTAAAAACAATAAGAAATACAATTATTTATTATATTTTCAGCAAACTGGCAAAAAATGGGTGTAAAATTTTTTAAATTATACATCCCACTTTACCCCCACATATTTTTACCACACTACCCCAACTCAATTATTTTATATTTACTAGAGATTTGAAAAAGCGTTCTGTTTTCGGAACAAAACCTATTTGCAATTCAAATATATTTTAAATAAAGTATTTAATTTTGTACTCAACAATTTGAAAATGTGATTGATTTGGATATCCTCCACAGAAATATATGCACTTAAAAAAAAACTTTTTTAATACATTTGCTTTGCTTGCTCTCAAAGAGCAATAATATCAGAGATTTCATGAACCAAATGTAATTTAGAAATGTGGTGCAATAATGATAAACTGTTTTTTGCAAAAAAAATTAAAAATACGCGAAAAAAAAGTTTAATTTTCTTCATTACCCCATATGCCATAATACGCCACTTTCCTCTCTACTTATGGGGTAAAAAAAGTGTAATAAATAGCTACATATTATTAACAAAACATGAATAAATAGCACATGTTAAAAAAGAGCTGCATATACATTTGCTATGTAAATAAATATTAAGTAAATATGGGTGGGGTTAATTATAATAGAATTAAAAAAAGGTAAAAAATTCAATAACAACAACAATATAGCAAAGATTAGCACATCAAAAGCAAATTAATGAATGAGTTAAAAAATATATAAATTACAAAATAAATAAATTTGAAAGCAATTGTTATGCCAAATGTGTAAAATAATTGTAACAAGTTAGTAATGTTGACTGTATCGAGTATTTAGCTTAAGTCTTTTGTTTAGGAGCATTTTTTTTTTCAAATATTAAAACAGAAAAAAAATATAATTAAAACAAAAGCGTTATTTATCAAAACACATATATGACCATAAAAATATAAATTACTTTCAATTAATTTTATTTGGATTTGTTCTTCAACTCAAGGGATTTTTATAACATTTTTTTGTACTTTAAATGGTAAAAGGTTAACCACAAAATTATAGTTTTAATTATGAAACATGATATTTAAATGACTTAATAAAAAACGTAAACTTATACTTATTTTAATTTTTTTTGTCATAAATTTAAAATTATATTTCAATTTTATTTAGCATTTTGTTACAAATCAACACGAATTAAAACGTGTCTGTGTTATTAAGAACTTCTGAAATAAAAGAAAAATCACGCTTGACCATTAAATATAAAAATATTTATTACTTAAATATGAGCAAAATGAAAGATATATAACGTTATATATGAAAACAAAATTTCAAATAAAAAAAGGTTAAATTAAAAGCCAAAAACGAATAAAAGTTACGTTCAATATTCTTAAGCCGCACCCAAAGAATGTCATTTGATTTTTTTTATAGCCCAAGGTGTATTTTGAAATTAGAAGTAAATACTGTGACAGGTTTATGGACAGTTCATCCAAAATAATATAATATTATAAACACCCCTTTAAGAGTTTGAGAGGTGTAAGTAAGAAATAATTTTGCTTTTTTTTCTAAGAATTTTGAAACTTAAAAGAAAAGAATTTATCATTTGATTAAAAAAAGGGTATTTTCATTTAATCTTTTAAAGAAAACAATTTGGCTTCAATATTTTTAGGTACGAAAAAGGAATTAGACAAGTTTTGGCGGCTACAGAGGAAGGGCCTTAAACTGAAACTTATTTTAGAAATAAATATGGAAAAAATATAGAAAATACTATAAATTCAAAACAAGACTACATACTGAACTGAAGACTAGACTATGCACTAAGCTATATACTAGACTGTAGATTACAATATAGCCTGGACTATTGACTATTCTAGACTATAGAACAGACTGCATAATAGTCTTATTATCTAGAATATTGATTAGATTATTACTTAAGAAAACGGAAGTCATGGACTAGACTATAAATTATAGAATAGACTATAGACTATTGTCTAGACTATAGACTATAGCCTAGAATATAGACTATAGCCTAGACTATAGACTATAGCCTAGACTATAGACTATAGCCTAGACTATAGACTATAGCCTAGACTATAGACTATAGCCTAGACTATAGACTATAGCCTAGACTATAGACTATAGCCTAGACTATAGACTATAGCCTAGACTATAGATTATAGCCTAGATTATAGACTATAGCCTTGACTATAGACTATAGCCTAGACTATAGACTAGAGCCTAGACTATAGGCTATAGCCTAGACTATAGATTATAGCCTAGACTATAGGCTATAGCCTAAACTATAGGCTATAGCATTAACAATAGACTATAGCCTAGACTATAGATTGTAGCCTAAACTATAGACTATAGCCTAGACTATAAACTAGACTATAGACTATAGCCTAGACTATAAACTAGACTATAGACTATAGCCTAGACTATAGACTAGACTATAGACTATAGCCTAGACTATAGACTAGACTATAGACTATAGCCTAGACTATAGACTAAACTATAGACTATAGACTAAACTATAGACTATAGCCTAGACTATAGACTATAGCCTAGACTATAGACTAGACTATAGACTATAGCCTAGACTATAGACTAGACTATAGACTATAGCCTAGACTATAGACTAGACTATAGACTATAGCCTAGACTATAGACTAGACTATAGAGTATAGCCTAGACTAGAGACTAGACTATAGACTATAGCCTAGACTATAGACTAGACTATAGACTATAGCCTAGACTATAGCCTAGACTATAGACTAGACTATAGACTATAGCCTAGACTATAGACTAGACTATAGACTATAGCCTAGACTATAGACTAGACTATAGACTATAGCCTAGGCTATAGTCTATAGTCTAGTCTATCGTCTAGGCTATAGACTAAACTATAGACTATAGACTAAACTATAGACTATAGCCTAGACTATAGACTACACTATAGACTATAGCCTAGACTATAGACTAGACTATAGACTATAGCCTAGACTATAGACTAGGCTATAGACTATAGCCTAGACTATAGACTAGACTATAGACTAGACTATAGACTATAGCCTCGACTATAGACTAGACTATAGACTATAGCCTTGACTATAGACTAGACTATAGACTATAGCCTAGACTATAGACTAGACTATAGACTATAGCCTAGACTATAGACTAGACTATAGACTATAGCCTAGACTATAGACTAGACTATAGACTATAGCCTAGACTATAGACTAGACTATAGACTATAGCCTAGACTATAGACTAGACTATAGACTATAGCCTAGACTATAGACTAGACTATAGACTATAGCCTAGACTATAGACTAGACTATAGACTATAGCCTAGACTATAGACTAGACTATAGACTATAGCCTAGACTATAGACTAGACTATAGACTATAGCCTAGACTATAGACTATAGCCTAGACTATAGACTATAGCCTAGACTATAGACTATAGCCTAGACTATAGACTAGACTATAGACTATAGCCTAGACTATAGACTAGACTATAGACTATAGCCTAGACTATAGACTAGACTATAGACTATAGCCTAGACTATAGACTAGACTATAGACTATAGCCTAGACTATAGACTAGACTATAGACTATAGCCTAGACTATAGACTAGACTATAGACTATAGCCTAGACTATAGACTAGACTATAGACTATAGCCTAGACTATAGACTAGACTATAGACTATAGCCTAGACTATAGACTAGACTATAGACTATAGCCTAGACTATAGACTAGACTATAGCCTAGACTATAGACTAGACTATAGCCTAGACTATAGACTAGACTATAGACTATAGCCTAGACTATAGACTAGACTATAGACTATAGCCTAGACTATAGACTAGACTATAGACTATAGCCTAGACTATAGACTAGACTATAGACTATAGCCTAGACTATAGACTAGACTATAAACTATAGCCTAGACTATAGACTAGACTATAGACTATAGCCTAGACTATAGACTAGACTATAAACTATAGCCTAGACTATAGACTAGACTATAGACTATAGCCTAGACTATAGACTAGACTATAGACTATAGCCTAGACTATAGACTAGACTATAGACTATAGCCTAGACTATAGACTAGACTATAGACTATAGCCTAGACTATAGACTAGACTATAGACTATAGCCTAGACTATAGACTAGACTATAGACTATAGCCTAGACTATAGACTAGACTATAGACTATAGCCTAGACTATAGACTAGACTATAGACTATAGCCTAGACTATAGACTAGACTATAGACTATAGCCTAGACTATAGACTAGACTATAGACTATAGCCTAGACTATAGACTAGACTATAGACTATAGCCTAGACTATAGACTAGACTATAGACTATAGCCTAGACTATAGACTAGACTATAGACTATAGCCTAGACTATAGACTATAGCCTAGACTATAGACTATAGCCTAGACTATAGACTATAGCCTAGACTATAGACTATAGCCTAGACTATAGACTATAGCCTAGACTATAGACTATAGCCTAGACTATAGACTATAGCCTAGACTATAGACTATAGCCTAGACTATAGACTATAGCCTAGACTATAGACTATAGCCTAGACTATAGACTAGACTATAGACTATAGCCTAGACTATAGACTAGACTATAGACTATAGCCTAGACTATAGACTAGACTATAGACTATAGCCTAGACTATAGACTAGACTATAGACTATAGCCTAGACTATAGACTAGACTATAGACTATAGCCTAGACTATAGACTAGACTATAGACTATAGCCTAGACTATAGACTAGACTATAGACTATAGCCTAGACTATAGACTAGACTATAGACTATAGCCTAGACTATAGACTAGACTATAGACTATAGCCTAGACTATAGACTAGACTATAGACTATAGCCTAGACTATAGACTAGACTATAGACTATAGCCTAGACTATAGACTAGACTATAGACTATAGCCTAGACTATAGACTAGACTATAGACTATAGCCTAGACTATAGACTAGACTATAGACTATAGCCTAGACTATAGACTAGACTATAGACTATAGCCTAGACTATAGACTAGACTATAGACTATAGCCTAGACTATAGACTAGACTATAGACTATAGCCTAGACTATAGACTAGACTATAGACTATAGCCTAGACTATAGACTAGACTATAGACTATAGCCTAGACTATAGACTAGACTATAGACTATAGCCTAGACTATAGACTAGACTATAGACTATAGCCTAGACTATAGACTAGACTATAGACTATAGCCTAGACTATAGACTAGACTATAGACTATAGCCTAGACTATAGACTAGACTATAGACTATAGCCTAGACTATAGACTAGACTATAGACTATAGCCTAGACTATAGACTATAGCCTAGACTATAGACTAGACTATAGACTATAGCCTAGACTATAGACTAGACTATAGACTATAGCCTAGACTATAGACTAGACTATAGACTATAGCCTAGACTATAGACTAGACTATAGACTATAGCCTAGACTATAGACTAGACTATAGACTATAGCCTAGACTATAGCCTAGACTATAGACTATAGCCTAGACTATAGCCTAGACTATAGACTAGACTATAGACTATAGCCTAGGAAGTACTGCGCTATCATAACGCTTGATCTAAAGAACGCGTTTAACTCTGCGAACTGGGGAATAATAATTCAAAAACTAAACAGAATCGGCATACCGGCGTATTTAACAAGATTAATAGTAAGCTATTTCGCAGACAGAAAGCTCTGTTACCACACAATGTTACTGCAGGAGTTCCACAAGGCTCTGTGTTCTGAACTATAGTCTATAGATGAGACTATAGACGAGACTATAGACTCTAGAGTAGACTATAAACTTGACTATAGATTGGACTAAAAACTATAATATAAAACTTATGGTTTTCTCTATAATCTAAGCAGCTGTTATGATAACAGTTTTCTTCATTTTGCTGCATTAGTATTCAACTTTGAAACCTAATATCTTTTTTAATTGCTTATATTATTCATTATAATATTTACAAAATGAATGTACTATTTATGGTAATTTTTCGTTAGCTTCGAACTGCAGGGAATTAATATCAAGCTCTTGTTATGATGACCTTCCACATGCTGCACATCATCCATAAATTTTCTTTGCTTAACAAAAGAAATCAAAAGTTACAAATTTGTATTTTTCTGTTTTCACACAATAGAGACATTAATCATGGAATTTATCTTTCACACAACAAATACCATCACTTCATTAAGTCTTTGTTTATTTAAATGAAAATGATTATTCATGTCACTAATAATTCAGCTACTCTCTTTTTTATTTTGTTACACAGAAAAAATTATTGTGTTATATTTTTGAATTAATAGAGTTGTTTCATTTTATATCAAAATTTAATGATTATATTCAAGCAATTCAAGTAAGTTTTTTTCTCATTTAAATTTTTAATTCACTCAATCATTTATTTCATTGATTTAGTACATTTTTTAATTAAAAAATGTTTCGGTTTTTAATTTGTTACAGTTATAAGTAATTAATATAATTATTTTCATGAGAGACGCAAATTTAAATAATTTTTAATTGAATGAATTATTTTGGTGATTGTTGACTTTTTTCTGTGTATTTATGTTATCATTATGATTTTTATTTATTTTTAAATATATTTCAATTGTTAAGCTGCCATTATTGAGGAATAGTTCTGTTTCGAAACAAATTTATTGAAGTTCCTTATTGAAATTAGACTCGTTTGTATAAAACAGTGGAATTGATAGAAAATAATTGAAAAATTCAGATTTTGTTTTTCACTTATTAATTTTATTTATTTAATAATACCACTGTGTATTTACATATTTACCAACACTTTAAAATGTTTTATTTAAGTCTGTTTTGTAAATGGTTTATTAAAAAAGTCAAATGAAATTAATAAGTATCATTGTCGCTACTCATTATTTCTTAATAATGTATTCGTTCGTTTTTGCTTTTTTAAATATTTATAATAAAATATTTTATATGTTTTTTTATTATAACTTTATCATTATTTTTTTATTTTAATATAATAAATCACTTCAACAATAAGGAAACATTAAATGTGAACAGGAAATTTAAAAGTCATCTTAATTTTAACTAGAGATGAAAACGTTGGTGGTGTAATAAAAAAAATTTTTATGACGTAGACTTGTTTAATTTTTATAGATCTTTTGTCCAATTAAAGTATAAGTTTAAAGAGGTTGAATTGAGTTTTAATTATTTATTCAAGTGATTATGGAAAGTTATTATAATTTTAAACTGTTTGTTTGGAGAATGGAATCTGTACACTTGTAGCAACAGAGCATTGCTTGGAAACGTAGCAAATAATTTATTTAAATTAGGCACTATTGAAGTCAAACGAATGAAGAAAATAGAACTTTTATGTACTTGTTATTAACTAAATAGAACAGACTATAGGAAAGACTTCAGACTGTATGAGATACTAGAATATAGAATACATTGTGAAA
This sequence comes from Protocalliphora azurea, assembly GCA_932274085.1. Classification (NCBI taxonomy): domain Eukaryota; kingdom Metazoa; phylum Arthropoda; class Insecta; order Diptera; family Calliphoridae; genus Protocalliphora; species Protocalliphora azurea. The sequence continues at coordinate 29,327,198 of OW026521.1, forward strand.
CAGAGTATATATTATACACTATACTATATATTAAACCATAGATTATATTATGATAGTATGTAATATATACTATATTATAAACTAGACTATAGGCTAGCCTATATAATATCCGATAGACTAGAATATAGGCCAGACTATATACTATACTATAAATGAGACCATAGAATAAACTATAGACTTAATTATATAATACAGAATGAATTAGATACAGTAAAATAGAGTAAATTCTAGACTACACTATAGACTTAACCATTGGGTGGAATATAGACTAGAATATAGATTTGACTGTAGACTAAATTGTATTTAAGACCATGGACTAGGTTATAGACTAAAAAATATACTAAATTCTAATATATACTAAAATTTAGATTATAGACTAAACTATTGAAAGGAATGAACATTAGATTACACACTAGATTATTAACTGGACTATAAAATATAGTATTGACTAGTCAAAATACTAGACTATAGACTAGATTAATGACAAGACCATAAAATAATCTTTATTACACTATAGATTTGAATACAGACTTGACTGTAAATAAGACCATAGAAAAGGTTACAAAATAAACCATAAACTAAGCTACAGACTATACTATGGTCTGTACTATAGAATAAGCTATATATTTTACAATAGATTAGGCTATAGACAAGACTACAGAATAGACTGCAGACTAGACTATAGCCTATATAATAGGCTATAGAAAAGCCTATAGAGGCAATTATGACTTAAAATATAGACTATATTACAAACTAGAATATAGGCTAGACTATAGACAAAATAGACGAGAGTATCGAGACTATAGACTAGACTGAAGACAAGACAAAATAATAGGCTATAAATTTGACTGTAGAGGGAATTATCGGCTAGAAAGTAGACTATAGGCTAGACTACAAACTAGGTTATTTACTAAACTATAAACTATGCTACAGGATAAACAATAGTCTAGACTATAGACTAAACTACAGATTATACTATAGACAACTATATAGAAGTTACTATAGCTTGTTTTGTAGTCTAAACTATAGACTATATTACGGATTATGAACTAAGCTATATACTATATTATATATTACAAAATTTGTAAAAAAAATATGAAATCAAAAATAGTTTAATCAGTTTTGGTTTGTAAAAATCTTGTAATAAATATAAAATAATTATAATTTTTTTTTATAAAAATTTCACTAATTTAATGAAAGTTATTAAAATCTAACTAAATCATTTCTTAATAAGTTCTGACATTAACATTGTTCTTCTTGTTATTTTTTTTAATAATTTCCTAAGGCTGTTTAACCAAGTAGTAGTAATAAATAATAAGAAAAACTAAACTCTCACAACAATACCTGCTAACATTTCAATAAAATGGCTCAGAAGAATTGGCTTTAATTTTGGTTCATTTAAACTCTCAAAAAAACTCACTTTTAATTTTTCTTCTAATCAAATAATCAATCAAATACAGAAAAATATTATCATTACACCACTCTCACTTAATTCATTTTTCTTTCAATTTAATTTCATTTAATGAAAATTAAATATTAATCACATATTTAATTTCTTTTAATTAAAATTTCCCCCACAATAAATTTCTAAAGCGAAATTTTTTTTCTCATTTTCTAAAATTTTCAGCTTCTTACTGCAATAAGTCAAAAAGCCAAGAAAACCTCTTCCTACTCCCTTCCATTCCAAAATTGCCAAAAGTCAAAACGAAATGCCATTGTAAAACAAAATGAATTTGAAATGAGTGAGAGTGATAAAGATCGGCCTGATAAAAAAGCAAAGAAATTATATTTACAAAAGTTACATAAATATTACTAAGAAAACAACATAATGTCAGTAAATTATTATTTAAAAACGACTTTATATAGAAAAAAGTAACTAAAAGACACAACAACAAAAAGCGTGACAATACGAAGCCATTGAAAATCCATATTTGGCTAAAAACAAAACGAAAATTGTTTTTAATTTATCTATACGTATATTAAAAGTTATACAAAATTTTAAAATTTTGCAAAACAATGGCTGTACAAAACCAAAGATTACCAAAAGATACTAAAAAAACTGACACAACAGCCGCTCAAGCGCCAGCACAAGCTATCACGTCACCATCAACATCAGCATCAGTAGCTAATCCAGCTAACAATAATACATCAATGCCTACGAAAAATCAACATGCTTCATCTTTATCATCAACACCTGCACATCAGCAATCACAGCAGCAGCAGCAACAACAATCACAAGTGTCATCAGCACAACCGAATGCAAATGGTGGACCCAGAGTGTCATTTAATCGAGATGTACATGTCAAACGAATTGGTTAGTGATCTTTTTTAAGTGCTAATTATTTCTAAATTTAAACTAAAATACTACTAATTTATCAAATGAGACCAACGTTATAATAAGAAAATAAAAAAAATATTCAAAGGTATAAACAATTTAGGGAAAGTGAATCTATAGTCTAGTCTATAGTCTAGTCTATAGTCTAGTCTATAGTCTAGTCTATAGTCTAGTCTATAGTCTAGTCTATAGTCTAGTCTATAGTCTAGTCTATAGTCTAGTCTATAGTCTAGTCTATAGTCTAGTCTATAGTCTAGTCTATAGTCTAGTCTATAGTCTAGTCTATAGTCTAGTCTATAGTCTAGTCTATAGTCTAGTCTATAGTCTAGTCTATAGTCTAGTCTATAGTCTAGTCTATAGTCTAGTCTATAGTCTAGTCTATAGTCTAGTCTATAGTCTAGTCTATAGTCTAGTCTATAGTCTAGTCTATAGTCTAGTCTATAGTCTAGTCTATAGTCTAGTCTATAGTCTAGTCTATAGTCTAGTCTATAGTCTAGTCTATAGTCTAGTCTATAGTCTAGTCTATAGTCTAGTCTATAGTCTAGTCTATAGTCTAGTCTATAGTCTAGTCTATAGTCTAGTCTATAGTCTAGTCTATAGTCTAGTCTATAGTCTAGTCTATAGTCTAGTCTATAGTCTAGTCTATAGTCTAGTCTATAGTCTAGTCTATAGTCTAGTCTATAGTCTAGTCTATAGTCTAGTCTATAGTCTAGTCTATAGTCTAGTCTATAGTCTAGTCTATAGTCTAGTCTATAGTCTAGTCTATAGTCTAGTCTATAGTCTAGTCTATAGTCTAGTCTATAGTCTAGTCTATAGTCTAGTCTATAGTCTAGTCTATAGTCTAGTCTATAGTCTAGTCTATAGTCTAGTCTATAGTCTAGTCTATAGTCTAGTCTATAGTCTAGTCTATAGTCTAGTCTATAGTCTAGTCTATAGTCTAGTCTATAGTCTAGTCTATAATCTAGTCTATAGTCTAGTCTATAGTCTAGTCTATAGTCTAGTCTATAGTCTAGTCTATAGTCTAGTCTATAGTCTAGTCTATAGTCTAGTCTATAATCTAGTCTATAGTCTAGTCTATAGTCTAGTCTATAGTCTAGTCTATAGTCTAGTCTATAGTCTACTCTATAGTCTAGTCTATAATCTAGTCTATAGTCTAGTCTATAGTCTAGTCTATAGTCTACTCTATAGTCTAGTCTATAGTCTAGTCTATAGTCTAGTCTATAATCTAGTCTATAGTCTAGTCTATAGTCTACTCTATAGTCTAGTCTATAGTCTAGTCTATAATCTAGTCTATAGTCTAGTCTATAGTCTAGTCTATAGTCTAGTCTATAGTCTAGTCTATAGTCTACTCTATAGTCTAGTCTATAGTCTAGTCTATAGTCTAGTCTATAGTCTAGTCTATAGTCTAGTCTATAGTCTAGTCTATAGTCTAGTCTATAGTCTAGTCTATAGTCTAGTCTATAGTCTAGTCTATAGTCTAGTCTATAGTCTAGTCTATAGTCTAGTCTATAGTCTAGTCTATAGTCTAGTCTATAGTCTAGTCTATAGTCTAGTCTATAGTCTAGTCTATAGTCTAGTCTATAGTCTAGTCTATAGTCTAGTCTATAGTCTAGTCTATAGTCTAGTCTATAGTCTAGTCTATAGTCTAGTCTATAGTCTAGTCTATAGTCTAGTCTATAGTCTAGTCTATAGTCTAGTCTATAGTCTAGTCTATAGTCTAGTCTATAGTCTAGTCTATAGTCTAGTCTATAGTCTAGTCTATAGTCTAGTCTATAGTCTAGTCTATAGTCTAGTCTATAGTCTAGTCTATAGTCTAGTCTATAGTCTAGTCTATAGTCTAGTCTATAGTCTAGTCTATAGTCTAGTCTATAGTCTAGTCTATAGTCTAGTCTATAGTCTAGTCTATAGTCTAGTCTATAGTCTAGTCTATAGTCTAGTCTATAGTCTAGTCTATAGTCTAGTCTATAGTCTAGTCTATAGTCTAGTCTATAGTCTAGTCTATAGTCTAGTCTATAGTCTAGTCTATAGTCTAGTCTATAGTCTAGTCTATAGTCTAGTCTATAGTCTAGTCTATAGTCTAGTCTATAGTCTAGTCTATAGTCTAGTCTATAGTCTAGTCTATAGTCTAGTCTATAGTCTAGTCTATAGTCTAGTCTATAGTCTAGTCTATAGTCTAGTCTATAGTCTAGTCTATAGTCTAGTCTATAGTCTAGTCTATAGTCTAGTCTATAGTCTAGTCTATAGTCCAGTCAGGTAGTTGAAATTTTTCTGGAAATTTGTCTCTCCTGTGGTTCGGCGTACATGATTTAAGTTTTTGTAATATAAAAATGACTTTCTTAAATCATGTTTGTAGAATTTTTTATTTTTCATTACTCCATAATCCAGCAGTTTAAAGTAAATTACCTGCCACTGTGTGGGAGTATGACTTAATTGTTTTAATTTTTCAAAGAAAACTTTTATTTTTAAATGTTTACTCATGGTTTTTTAGTGTTTATTTTGAGTCATACTTTATGTTATTATTACTTAATTCTCTAGTTTTATTAAAGGGAACATATTGCATTATAATAAATAGCAGGAACTAGACAAATAAATAGTACAATGACTAAATTTCTATGCTAAAAAAATTAAACAAGAAGACTATTTTCTTTTACTCAATCAATTGAAACTAGAGTTGTAGCATCTTTAAGCCAATGTTCCGTAGCAGCTATTAATATTTATTATTGTACAAAATATTAACGGTTTCAATCTAATGATGTTACTAAACTTAGTTGTATTTTTGTTTAATTTCTCTTGCAAAACAATCCGTTAAATTAATGGTTTTTACACAGAAATAAAAGTACGAAACAGTATAACAACATTATTAAAATACTATATTTATTAAAATAAAAATACTTATATTTAAAAAAAACTAGTTTTTGTTCAAACAAAAAGCAAAAATAAAAAATAAATAAATAAGAATTTAACTAAAATATATTTATGTTTAAATCTCAATGATTTAATTATACTTCTTGAACCCCCTGCCATAAGATTAATTTTCTTAATATAAATTAATTGTACAATTTTTCTTAATTACTTTAACAAAAATGTTAATTTAACCGTTTCTTTTTTATATACGAAATTAACTCAACAAGACAATAAAAATATAGACAGAGGAGTTATGCATACACATACAAACAATTTTAATTGAATGAGACAAATGACAAAGATGTTCACCTTGAATTGCAATTTTTATAAAACACAAATAAATGAATTGAAGCTACTAGCACTTATACATATGAACGCAATTATGTTTATGACTACGTCTATGTATGAAATCATAAAAATAAACTAATATAATAGTAAAATAAACTATAATAACATTATAACTAATTAGGTACTTTTTAGACGCTATAGTACATTACTATGAAATAGACAGAAGATTTCTAAAAACAGCTTAAATGAAATTTAGCATATAGTGTAGTCTGCAGCCAATATAATAGCCTAGTATATTATATATATGATAGTCTATAGTATATGCTCTATTTTACACTATATTCAATACTATATTCAATACTATAGTCTAGACTATAGTCAATACTATAGTCAATACTATAGTCAATACTATAGTCAATACTATAGTCTAGACTATAGTAAATACTATAGTCTATACTATAGTCAATAGTATAGTCTATACACTAGTCATTAACATAGATTTTTTTTATAGTCTGTCCTTTAGTATATATTATAGCCTATACATTAGTCTATGGTCAATATTTAGCCTATAGTATATGCTCTAGCTTACACTATATTCAATACTATAGTCAATACTATAGTCTATACTCTAGTCAATACTATAGCCTATACTATATTAAATACAATAGTCTAGATATTAGCTATTAATATAGTATTTTTTATAGTCTATCCTATAATATATATTATATCCTATACTATAGTCTATGCTATAGTCAATACTATAGTCAATACTATAGTCAATGCTATGGTCGATAATATAGTCAATACAATAGTCAATACTATAGTCAATACTATAGTCAATACTATTGTCAATGCTATATTCAATACTATAATCTATACTATAGTCAATACTATAGTATATACTATAGTCAATGGTATAGTCTATAATATAGTCAATAGTATAGTCTATACTATAGTCGATAGTATAGTCTATACTATAGTCAATAGTATAGTCTATACTATAGTCTATATTATAGTCAATAATATAGTCTATACTATAGTCAATAATATAGTCTATACTATAGTCAATACTATAGTCAATACAATAGTCAATACTATAGTCAATACTATAATCAATACTATAGTCTATACTATAGTCAATACTATAGTCAATACTATAGTCTACATTATAGTTAATACATGCTATATTCAATACTATAGTCTATATTATAGTCAATACTATATTCTATACTATAGTCAATACAATAGTCTATACTATAGTCTATACTATAGTCTATACTATAGACAATATTATAGTCTGTATTTTAGTCAGTACTATAGTTTATACTATAGTCAATACTATTGTCTATATTATGGTCAATAATATAGTCTATACTATAGTCAATAATATAGTCAGTCTATACTGTAGTCAATACTATATTCTATACTTTAGTCAATGCTATAGTCTATGCCATAGTCAATTCTATAGTCAATGCGATGTTCAATACTATAGTCTATACTATAGTCAATACTATAATCTATTATTTTGTCAATACTATATTATATACTATAGTCAATACTATGGTCTATACTATAGTCAATACTATGGTCTATACTAAAGTCAATACAATAGTCAATACTATAGTCAATACTATAGTCTATATTATAGTCAATAATATAGTCTATACTATAGTCAATAATATAGTCTATACTATAGTCAATACTATAGTCAATACAATAGTCAATACTATAGTCAATACTATAATCAATACTATAGTCTATACTATAGTCAATACTATAGTCAATACTACAGTCAATACTATAGTCTACATTATAGTTAATACTATAGTCTATACTAAAGTCAATACTATAATCTATATTATAGTCAATAATATAGTCTAAACTATAGTCTATACTATATATATAGTCAATACTATATTACATGCTATAATCAATACTATAGTCTATATTATAATCAATACTATATTCTATACTATAGTCAATACAATAGTCTATACTATAGTCTATACTATAGACAATATTATAGTCTATATTTTAGTCAGTACTATAGTTTATACTATAGTCAATACTATTGTCTATATTATGGTCAATAATATAGTCTATACTATAGTCAATAATATAGTCAGTCTATACTTTAGTCAATACTATATTCTATACTTTAGTCAATGCTATAGTCTATGCCATAGTCAATTCTATAGTCAATGCGATGTTCAATACTATATTCTATACTATAGTCAATACTATAATCTATTATTTTGTCAATACTATATTATATACTATAGTCAATACTATAATCTATTATTTTGTCAATACTATATTATATACTATAGTCAATACTATGGTCTACACTATAGTCAATACTATAATCTATACTATAGTCAATACTACTGTAATCTGTAATCTGGTCGAATGTCTAGTATGTAACTAATTTATAATTTTGTCTATAGTTGTTTTGGTAGTATAATCTATAGTGTATTCTAATCCTTATATAATCTAGGTCTTGTTTGGTTAGTTATGATATTGATTTTGAAATCTGTCTACAATATTTGGCAATTGGAGTACCACAATAACAATTCATACCATTCGAAATTTTTATTATTTAATGTTTTGTATTTATTTTTATTATTGTGGTTATTGTTCACGGTTTTTGCAATTTCTATAATCTAAAACGCATCTGTTGCATGCTTATTATGAGTTTTTTTTTTTAATTTAAGCGTTTATTTCTTAAGATCTGTTTATGTCGCTTTTGGTTTCTTTATTTTTTATTTTAGTTAAACATTTTTTTGGTTTTGATTTAAAGAAGTTTTTTTTACTAGTATTTATTTTTGTTTAGCTCATTTTCACTATTGTTTATGTCTGGTCTCTGCTAAAGGTTGAAATTGTAAGATTTTAATATTGTTAATAAATACAAGTCGAGAGTTGTATCACTATAACTATTTGTCTGTTGTATAAAGATGTATAAGATTGCAACTGTATGCATGTATTTATGTATTTTAAGCCGCTTTTAATTGTGGTGAAAAGATTTATTTCATTGTTGCATAGAATTTATAGCTTTTATTTGTCCATACATATACATACGTTTAAAACTATTTATTGGACTGAGTGTGTGTTTTTTATGTCAATGTATTGTACCTTGAATTTTATTGTTAATTTTAAGCCTACTGTTGTTATTGCCGTGTTTGCCGTCGTTGATATGGTTTTTGTTATAGTTGTTGTCTACTGCAACAGCAGTTACTCAGTAAGTCCAAGAACATGGACACGGGCCTGGACATTGTGGCAACAAAATAAAGAAATTAAAAACACAAAAAGTTGAACGTAGAACAAAAAGTAAAAAAAAGAACTACAACATAAATGTAGTAAAATGACAAACGTTTAGCAATAAAAATTATTTAAATTGTTTTTAATGCCCGTCTAGAGTTTTATGACGGTTTTTTTTCTCTTATTTTTTGCAGTTATAAAAGTTTTAAAAATTACGTTTTAATTTTTATGTGATTTTTTTTCTCTCTGTTCTTGTGGTTATTTTCTAGGTTTCACTTAAGAATTTCGAATGATTGAGGCATATAAATATTTTCGTTAAGGTTGAGAATTATTTTTTATTAAGATTATTTTACCGGGAATGGCTAGATTTTAAAGTAGCGATTAAAATTTATGATGAAAATAATAATGTCATAAACTTGGGTTTTTGAAGTCCTATAAGGTTTGATCTAAGCTAGATTATAAATTTTGCTAGTCAAATCAGTTTAAATTCTCTTTATGTTTATTTTATCAAACAAACTATAATTAAATCTTTGTAGGTTTTAATATTTTGCGAAGATATTTAAAGTTTAAATGTTGGGTACTTTTTGGCTTTTTGTAAAAATGAAGAAAGAAATTTATTATCGAAAATATGGTGTGAAGGGTGTACGTTCAAAATTTTACTAGATTGCACTGTTTTATTTTCAAAAAATTTTAAAAATATAAAACTTTTTCAAAAAAGTAACGATTTTTTTTTGCAAAAAAAATATAAAATTTTGACTTCAAGTTTGACTTTCAAGTTTCAGTAACTTCTCTATTTTTTTTTTTTTTAATATTTGTAGAATTTTTATTAAAAAATTTATAACCAAAATGGTAAAATTTTCAATGTCAATTATCTATTAAATAATGAAAATAAAAATGCCAGAGAAAGAAAAAGAATCCTTTTTTTGTCTAGTTTGGTAGATTCAGAAAATAAAAGGCAAAAACTCCGATATGTTTTTCACCCCTCGAGGTAGTCAAATTTCGCCCACCGTAACAGTGTCTTTGCTTTTATTACACACTTTAACTAACAATAATCTGATAGTTTAACTTATTCTCTATAGATGTTTCATCAAGATGTGTTTAGTAATTTGGATAATCCCGGATAATTACAATGTATTTCGCGAATGTACCTATTGTACACTAGAACGTATGATTAATATTAATTTGGAGGTTATGTTTGAAAAAAATTAAATAAATAAATAACATCCCAGCAAAAAAAAAAACGAACAAGTGCTTCTAAAAAAGACTTTTTCACCACTTCAAAAGTAGAACTGAGTACATATTTTGCACTCTTATGAAAGTTAATAAAAATTACTTCCAATAAAGTGAAAATATATTTTTAGCAAGAAAAAGTTGAATAAATTCTAACACTAATTGAATAATTGAACAGTATTTTTATTATCTATTAACAAAGGTAAACCCATATTTTAATTTAAAAATTTTATAAATATGGTTTTAAGAAAAGTACTTCAAAAGCTATGACCAAGAAGCATAAAAGAAGAACATTGTACCAATGACAACCATGGGTTAAAAAAAAGAACTTCAGCACAGAACTTTCAGCACAACAACACAATGTTAAAATCATACCATTTTCACCTCTTTTTTAGTACTTTTTGGTGGGTTTTATAGGATTAAATATTTTTCTAAAATTTACATAAAATATTTTTTTTCGTTTGTTACTTCAGTATAACAATTTCTTTACAAATTTAAACTTTTTAAAATCGTTTGCAAATATTATTTACCAAAATAAAGGCGGTAATGGAAAGCTATGAAAAGAAGAGCTATTTTTTATTTCAAAAATTTTAAAATGAATTCAGATAAGTATAAAGCAAACACTACAGTGAATACAGAGTTATGATTAGCATTATTATAGAACCATGAAAAAGGTCACTATAGTACCATAGTTAAAATTATAGGTTCACAATTTCATTCAATATAAATTCAGAATGGTAACCAAAAAAATAAATGCAATCAGTGTCAAGATTGGAGCCAATATTGAACAAAAAGTATAACAATTAACAGAAAGCCACGATTATAGTCAATATAACTATAAATATAAAATAATATAAAAAATAAATTCATTATAAAATCACGATTATAGTTAATATAAATCCAAAATTTGAATCAGCATAAACCTAGAGTTAAAGTCAATACGAAACCATAATTGGAGTCCATATAAAACCACAATTAAAGTCACCATTAGAGCTAATACAGAGCCATAATTACAAACAAGATAAAGCCACGACTAAAATTAGTATAAAGTTCCAATTATAATCAATATAAAGCCATAATTAAGGTCATTTGTAAGAAATACCTCTTTAGTCGTGAATTAATTCCTTGCTGATTACCAAGTTAAAATGGTTGAAAATTTCCTGGATTTGGGTATATTATTTGACCCTGAATTAACTTTTTCTTCACATATAACACTGTAATAAATAAAGTCAGGGGTACACTTACTTATATAAAACGTTGGACAAAGGAATTACTGATCCCTAAATTGCAAAGACCCTATATACACATCTCTTGTACGTTTAATTCTTGAATATGTATCAGTAATATGGGACAATATTTATCAAACTCATTCCAATGCCATTGAATTAGTGTAAAAATAATTCATGTCATTTTGTCTTCGAGTATTTCAATTTAACTCCCTTAATTTGCCTTCGTACTTAGCTCAACATGCTCTTATCAAACTTCCCACTTTAAAAAGCCAAAGGACTGTGTTGACTTTGTCGTTTATTCTAAACGTTATCAGTGGTAATATCTGCTCTGGAATTTTAATTATTGAAATCTTATTCAGTATACCTCAACGCCCATCCCGTAATTAAGAAATTACTAACATCTGTGAAAGTTTTTAGAACTAATTATGCTGATGTTGATCCTCTCAGGAGAAAGTGCAAAGCATTTAACCAGTTGTGTGGATTTATTGATTTCTCATTAACTCCTGATATTGTGAAAAATTCTTTAATCATTTTTTTAAAATAATTATGTAAATTTTTATATGTATTTAATTGTAAATTATACATAGTAAAATGTCTGTAAAGATAAAAATCCATAGACGAATAAATAAATAAATCATTAGGGCCACAATTGGAGTTAAAATAAAGCTATGACTAAAGTTAACATAAAGCCATGATTAGAATTAATATAAATCCAAGATAAGAATCAATATAAAACCATGATTAAAGTCACCATTAGAATTAACACAAAACCATAATTAAAATCAATATAAGGCCACGATTAAAGTCAACATAAAGCCACGACTAAAATATAGAGCCATAATTAAAGTTATGATAAAGCCATGATTAAGGATAATATTTAGCCATGACTAAAGTATATATAAACCCACTTTTAAAGATTAAAGTCCTGGCTGAATTAAATATAAAGCCATAATTACAGTCCTTATAAAGCCACGACTAAAGCCATTACAGAACCACATTTAGAGTCAATAAAAACCATGACAGAAATAGCGATCAATATCAAGCTAAGGTTATAGTCAAATAAACCTTTTCTTTTTAAGAACTTTTTAAAAGTTATTAATTTTGAAATATTGAATATTAAATATTTTCATAAATATAAATTTATAAAAAGAAAATAATAAAATGATTCAGATTAGTTAAAAAAAAAAATAAGTGTTTGTGCAATATTCGGCTGTGCCGAATCTTATATACCCTTCGCACGTGTTGAGATGTTGAATGTAATATACTTATTTTTGGGTCATTTTGCTGACAGCCAAAAAATCGAGATTATTTGTATTTACGACGGCGGATCAATAAGTCCGTGACTTTTTGAATGAAATTCAGTTTTTTTTTGCAAAACAAAAACGTATTTTTCAACATAATCTCCTTTTAACTCAATACACTTAGTCTAACGCTTCTCTAGTTTCTGTATCCCTTCCAAAAAATAGGATTTTTCGAGGTCCTTAAAATAGGCATTTGTTTGATCAATAATTTCATCGTTGGAGCTGAATGTCTTTCCACCGAGCCATTTCTTAGGTTTGGAAGTAGGAAGTAGTTACGGATGAGGTACCAATTCGTAGCCCAATTCATAGAGTTTTGCCACTGAGACTGCACACGTGTTCAACCGTGCATTATGTTGAGAAAAATAATTTTTTTTCTTGGCCATATGGGGTCGTTTTCTTTTTAAATCCTCATTAGATCGGTCTAATAAGTTATAATATTCGCTGTTTATTGTTTTTCCCTTTTGAAGGTAAACGGTGTGGATTATCACGCGTGCATCCCAAAAAACTGTTGCCATCACCTTATTGGCCGACAAACTTACCTTGGCCTTCTTCGGAGCGGGTTCCCCCGGAGAAACCCATTGGTTAGACTGCTGCTTGATCTCCGGAGTACAGTAATGGGTATACTGACCACAATTGCCCGTCCAGAACGTTCAGCGCCATTTGTACTTGTGTGACCACAACGAAAGTCAGTAAAACACCTTTTTACCATTGAAATCGATATTGCAGAGTCCCCATAGTATTTATCGAGCTTTTCCTTTGGAGTACTCATTAAACATTATTTTTTTTGCGAAAAATGGATTTTTTTGCGAAAAAAAAAATGTTTAATGAGCACTCGAAATTCACTTTTTTCATTTTTAGAAAAATACATGAGGTTGTATGTTTTGAAAAATGATACTTGCTCAAAATTTGACAGTAGTCTACTAACAGGTGGTACTTGATGGAAATAGCGTTGAATTTCATATAACTACGAGGAAAGTTCGAAAAGTCACGGAAATATTGATCCGCCCTCGTACTTATGTTAATGTTTTTAGAGCTTTAGGTCATTTTGCTGGCAGACAAAAAATCGAGATTATTTGTATTTAACAAAAATTTTCGCCTGCGGCACTTTATTCACCAAGTCAAATATAACTTAACTCATTTTAAGGACTTACTTAATCAATTATTATAATTATTTTTTTAATAACCTGCATTAACCATAAAAAATCTTTGTAAATATAATTAAAAAAAGAAAATCTTATAAAAGCGAAAATCATCAAAAAATTTGGAAATTATTAATCAAAAACGATTTATGATTCAAAAATGAAAAAAAATCAATTCAAAACATTAGGTCATTTTTCATATGAAATATGAAAATTTCCAATGAATTTGTCATTTGATCATTTTGTTCATAGCTGTTCTATGTTTTACTTATAAATTTATTACAATATCGTTAAAAAAAGAATATCAAAAACTAATGAGAGCAAAAAAAAATTTTAAATAAGAAATATATTAGCTTTTTTCTAGCTTTATTTTTTGGGGCATTTAGCCTTTTTTGACCAATTTAGTCTCTTTTTTTCTCACCTCCTGATAATATTGTTTATAATGATTTTTGTCATTATCATAAACAAAAGGTAATCTAAACTAAGCGATATTCAATAAAAAGTTAACATAACTAATATAAAACATTTTAGTGTAACTATAAAATAAATAAAGTATATCTATGATTTTTAGTTAAAGAAAAATATTTGGGAAGTTGGAACCAGCCTATAAAGCTTAAGGCTCTTTGTATATTATTATTATTATTATTATTATTATTATTATTATTATTGTTATTATTATTATTATTGTCGTCAACTTAAGTTTTAAACTTTAAAACGAAACATTACTTAAATGTGAGCTTTAACTTAAATGTTTCTTAACTAAATTTGCACTTAAGTATACACTAAGGGAAGAGTATAAAACCGGGCCTGAGAAACTGATTTTTATTTTTGATTTTTATTAAAAACAAAAAAGTAATTTTTATTTTTGTATGATAAAAAAATCAAAACATTTCTTTTTAAAACAATGAAATAAAATCAAAAATAACATTTATGGCCTGATTGAGTACAACAATCAAATTGTTTGAAAATAAAATTTGTATGAAAATTACTTATTTCTTCAAATATTTTTTGAGTATTTTTCATACAAATTTTAATTCTAAACAATTTTCTTGCTGTACTGAATTAGACCCTTAAAATTTGTTGTATTTTTTTAAACAACAACAAAAGTATATGTGAGAGACAGTTCAAACTAAATTTTCAACAAATTTACAAATTTGTTAAGAAATATATATATATATGTGACCACATGTATTTTGTTGTTACATGAATTAGGTTTTTGACAACTGAATTTGGTTTTTGTCTTTCACATAAACTTCCATTTGTATTATATACCTACTACACTTATGATCACTGTTTTAAACCATTTAAAAACCCGTTTTTTTGGTAACTTATGAATCGATTTTACTGATTTTAAATATATAAAAATTCTTAGAAGCCTTACCTATCTTCTGATATATGTAAGTTATCAGCAAGCTTACATCAATCCATACAGGGACGAACGGATGGAGAGATAATCATCGTTCGAATATTTTTAAGAATCCAAAAAATATAAATTTTCTGAACGGTTGGTTGGTTGGTTTACGTGGTAGCCCGTAACCTTACGGGCAATCAATTAGACTCGTTAGAATCCGTTTTGATGGAACCACACTACTCGCCAGGTGAATGAGTTGTATTGAGTCTGTAATGAGATAGAAGTGTAAGGAAGAACAATGAGAACATAAATTAATTAGATCCAGCCTGTAACATTGAGATATTTAATGATGTCATTGAGTCTAGTGTCAGATATCTCACAGAGGTTGTCTAATTGGTACCCTCCCAGAAATTTATATCTGGACGAAAACTGTGGCAATTTCTAACGGAATGACAAACAAGCTTTCGATACCTTTAGTGAAGGGTATAAAAATTGATGGAGCAAATTTAAACAAAACTAAAAATTTTAATTTTTAAACTCGTATAACTTATAAATTATAAGAGAAAAGTACGCATTTGCAAAGATCTCAATTAGTAGATTTGATAATGATTTAGTAATTTTTCAAATTAGTTTTAATATAAAAAATTTAAATCGTTTTAAAAATTGACATATATATACCCAAGGTGGATGCTTATAGACTCTTTTTGATTAAAGTTGTATCGAGAAAATTTGATAGTTTAACTAAAATATAATTTAATTGAAAATTGAAATTTTTATATCTATTTATATTATTTTTAAGAATCTATTATATCTATTATTAAAAGTAAAATCTTAAAAATTACTGAACTTTTGCCAAATAAAATATTTTGAACATTTGAAGAGATATTTAAAAATATACATCTTTAAATCCTAAACAAATTGCAAATAATTCTCAATAAATTTCAACTAAATAGTTGATTAAATTGACCAAGAAGCCAATTAACATTTAGTCAATACGCAAACTAAAACAAACTTCAAAACTTGACAGTTAAATTGTAACTCAAATAATATGTTCAGCAATGGTAGCGGCATGACAACCTACACAAAATATAAACTTGATAAAATTAACAACGAAAAAAGAAAAAAAAAATAGTTTATAGAAAAAATTAAAAAAAAACTTGTTGGAAATAACATCATCAATGAATGAACTGAAACTATTTAATGAATATTAAATGAAAAAAAAAGCAACAGCTAAATGCGATTTATCAATGAAACCAAAAATATTTTTTAATAAGTGGCCAAATCGATTTATTTAATACCAAAAAAAAAAAAAATAAATTAAATAAACAAACAACATACGATACCAAAAAAAAAAAAACAAAAAAAATGACCAACGTAATGAATGTATCATCATTCATACATATGTATACTTAAATGTATAAAACGAGTAAATTAAAGTATGTGAGCGTTTTTTTTCCAATAATGTTTTTTTTTCTTCTAATTTGCTTTTCTTGACTAATTTGTAATTATGTTCAATTTAAGTCAAGTCCATCCATATTTGTTAAAATTTAAACTCGGTTAGCGAAATCGTAAAACATTAATGAAATTAAAATAAAGAATTTAATTTATTATTATTTTTTAAAAACCAATATAGCTATTCAGGTGTCATTATTAGTTGAAGAATACATTTGTGTTTCTAATTCTATAACCATTTAAATTTCAACTCATATATATATATATATATATATATATATATATATATATATATATATATATAGATATAGATATTTATTTATTTATTTATTACCACACTAATTCAAACTGTATACAACCTTGATAATGCCACAAAAAGTTTGTTATTTTAAAACAACTTTTCTTTTTGTTCTCTATACACAGAAAAAAATAAAAATAAACTTCAATTTTTCTTCATGAATGTACTAATAAATGCAATATATAGTATATAAACGTTATATATAGTACATAAATGTATACAGTATATAAAAAAAATTATTTTATCTGAAATTAGAAAAGCCATACGGTTATGTAAAAATAGACATTATAAAAATCGTGTTTAAGAAAAAAGCAACAGTCTTCTTTTCTAACCCATCATAGTGATTTATCCAGTGATGATGGAAATAGTCCAACAACTGCCACTAAAAAATAAATCACACTACCACATTACTAATAAAAATCAGGAAATAGGTCCATAATGTCCGAGACATAGCCAAGAAACCGAAAAGGCCTCCAATATCGTATTTGCTTTCGATTTTTCTAAGCCCCTATATAAACTAGCGACTTCGTTTTTATACAGAAAATTCAGTCTTGTTTTGGAATATTTTTTAAGAAGAAATGAAAAAATCAGTTTATTAGTAACTGAGATATCGGTCAAAATGCATTTTTGAACTCTGTGAAGCTTCTATATACATAAGTCTCAGAATTCGTTTTTGTATAAATCTGTTGTAAATATTTTTTCTATTTTTTGAATTAACCATATCGCTCCATAAACAATATAGTTATAAACAAAAATCTGAAAAAAAAAATATTAAAAGTATACACACACACACACAAACATATATAAAAAGCCTTACAATAACTCAGTGTTTTTTGTAGCAACAAGCAGTTGTTGTTGTTGATTATATCACTCAAAGGTTTGGAAGAGAAATATGTTGCTAAACTTTTTGATTTTGCTCTAATCATCAAAATGATAATATTAAGTGAATAATTGATTTTTTTTTTATAAATTCCAATTAACTTTTTTATTAAATAAATTATATTTATGATTGATTTTTTTTTCTTAAGTGAATGAAAATATTAATCAATGTACAAAGAAAAAAATGCATATATTTAAAAAAAAATTTCATAAATATTATGAATCGAACATGATTTTTTTCTCAAACTTTTTTCATAAAAAATAAAATTTTGTTCATAGATATTATTAAGTTGTTCATAATGAAAATTTTAGGAATTTAGCAAAAATTTTGTTAAATATTTGATTTAGTTTTAATAGATTTAATTACAAATGGTAAATGAAAATATTTATACATGAAAATATTAGTAAGGAAAATCTGTTAAAAAATAATATCTAGAAATTTTCATAATTTTGCTCGCATTCTGCAGCACATTATTTCGATAAAAAGCGCTTCCGTTCTGTTCCTAAAGTGTAGTTAAAAATCATTAAAAACTTAAAAAGTTTCGAAGAAAATTAAAAAAAAAAAATTATAAAAGTTGAAAATATAAATTTATTTGAAAAAATATAAAAAAAAGTTTTAATGCCCAGCAAAAACTTTGCTTTCCTGGTAAGCTAGCAGGTATAATTGGAAACAAAAATAAACTACTTATTTTTTGACTGAATAACTAGTTATTTTTGTTCGACTTGTCCACAAATTCATGTAGTTATTTTTTGACTCTAGGGGTACTAAAAAATATTTACCCAAACGAAAACAAAAATAAAAAAAACAAAAAAATTTTGCCGTCAGTGAGACTCGAACTTGGATACACACTAACCATTCGTTTTTACTGACTAACGTCTTGCTCAGTACACCATCTCGCACATAGCATCCTAAGCGACAAAAACTCTATTTAGTTTAAAATATATATTTAGATATTTTGTTATAAAAAACTAACAGCTTCAGAATGGGGTTGAACCAACAACCTTCTAGTTGTTAATCCGGCGCTCTAGCCAACTCATCCAAGTGATTGCAGTATTACTGCGCTATTATACTATTGAGTACTTATTAATGTAATACAGAGTAGGCAAATAATAATGACGCCTCATTACCAAGAAACTACTTTAATAAGTAGTTGTTATTACCGAAAACCAAAAAGTTTTTGCTGGGTGCTTAAGAAATTATGCTTAAATATTATGAACTGAAATCATGAAAAGTAAATTTTTATATTTATGTACAAACTTTTTTTCTGTGTGCCAATAAAGCAATAATTTAATAGTTAAATTTTTATTTGCTCAAAATTCTATTTCAAAAAACAGAAATCAAAAAAATTATTCAAATTATGAACGGAATTATACGCTGAAGTAAATATAACTGACCTTCTATTAATTATAAATTGTATTGAAATATTTTCAGCAGTACTTTTTTTTATTTTTGGTAACAACATATGCTTAATGTTACCTTTAATTGCAATTAGAACTCCTCCGCCTTGAGTAGATCGATCCTCTCTATAAATTTTATAACCAACAAGTTGAAATTTGTGGTACGGTTTCAAAAAAGTCTCATTTAAAAGGAGAATATCGATATTCCTTTTGTGTAAAAAGTATTCCAGCTGGGCAGCTGCTGACTCAGTTGTTATGCCTTGGGCATTCCAATGCATAACATGAACATTGTGTCTACCGGTTGAATTATATGGCATGTTTAAGCATCATATCCAAAACTCGTAGCTTATCGTACTTATTTTGACATCTTTGCAAAGCATCGAGTTCTTCTGCTGGTCACCCTATTTAATTATTTAACAACATTTTTGTAAAAATATTTCACAGAAAAATCTGTGTATTTATATACAAATAATTTATGTTGTAAACTAAGAAAGGTCTTAATTATATATCTGTGATGTACATTTATGTGGTCTTAAAAATAATTACTTATATTTATTATAATATATAAAATCACGGTCATTTTAAAATGAAGCTCTTACGCAAGGGGATAAACAATTGTTTTGGAATAAACTTTATAATCTATTTAAAACCCAGGTAAAAAATAATTAGCTCTTATTTATCTTTTACACGAAAATAGTTCTCCAAAAAGAAACGGTTTCCTAATAACTGCGGCATCAATAACGGAAACATCTACAATCTGCTCAACTGAGGTTGAGATGGAACAATAGGTTTAATGTTCACTGATCAAGCATAGATCATGCCATGCCTAATATATGTGGTGAGGACCCCAATAATACCATCACATATTCAACTGTTCAGCTAATCCTACTTCTCTTTGTACAACAGATTTATGGGCACAAGAATATTTATGGACACAAGAAGTCTCATAACTTCTTGAACTTGACCTCTATGTTCTTGCTGTTACAACAACACATACTGAATAAGTAACGAAATTTTTCTATATATATTCTGCCATCTAAAATAATCTTTACATATTATTTTTCTTGAAAACCGTGCACTTAAGCAATATGTAACCAGAATTGAAGAACATTATATTTAATTGTTGTGTGTGAAAATTATTTTTCAAAATGTTTTACTTTTTAATGATTTTTTTTGAAGCTGTCAATTTTTATAAAAAAATATAATTCTATTAATTGATAATACAATAAAATTTATAGAAAAAATCAAATAAAAAGTTACTTGAAAGAAATCATTAAATACTTCTTTCTGTGTATGCTATAATTTGTTTCGTTTTTTTTAATAACACAAATAATAAAATAAAAAATAATAGATCTTGAAATGATGTTTCTTTTTTTATGTAGGTTGTTGAAATTGTTAGAAGCTAAATTAAAAAAGTAAATCATTTCAAATGATTACCAGCTTCAACAAACGATATAATGTTTATAATTGTTATTTGAAAAAATAAAATAAAATAAAATAAAATAAAAAATAAATAATAATAATAGAAACACACCAATGAGTTTTTAATTGAATTTTATTTGTTTAGCTGAGCAGAATATATTTAAGTAATTTAAATACTTAAGATTTATAAAGATGAAACAACTCTATAGTGTATATAGAGTTTGTTTTCTAAGTCTTTTGTTTTGTTAAGTACTCGTAACATGAATTAAATATAAATGAGATGAATTAATAATGGAACATATGTAAATATTTTCTTTATGAAACTTGGGTAGAATTAGTGTTGCCAGTTTAGCCTTTTTAAGGCTAAATCTACACGCAGAGAAAAAAATATAATTATAGTGACCATAATTCAAGAGCAATATATTATGATTAAAACATATGATCACAGCGAAAAATATAAATGCTTATAAGTAATAATTATTATGATTCTAGTTTTACATATAATTAAACAATCTTACTGCATCATAATCCCATTCTATCAGATTATGATTTGATATTACATTATTATTCTATCGTATTATATTATTAATACCACATTGTCATATTATGATTCTATTTTATATTATTATTATTACTATTATTATTATTATTATTATTATTATTATTATTGTTATTATTATTATTATTATTATTATAACTATTATTATTATTAATAATAATAATAATATTATTATTATTGTTATTATTATTATTATTATTATTATTATTTTTATTGTTATTATTACGACATTATTCTTATTATTATTTCATTTTGCATATTATTTTTCTAAATTATAATATATTTAAATAAAACGTATTACCCAGCTAAAAACGATCATATATTATTGTACATGGTCCACGTATAAAAATATATGGATATATATGGTTCCATGTATGAAATAGTATGCGCTCTTATATAGAAATATTTGTAATATACGGATACATATATTTAATCATATATAAAAAATATTATCATATATGGAACTATCAGAGACCTGCGCCGAGGAATTTTATCGCCGGCGGCGGCTTGCTTTGAAAAGGTTCGGTGGCGGCTTAAAATAGGCTGTCAGTCGGCTGATATTACACACATTTTTCTAAATAAAAATTTTATATTTTCATGCCCCATTGATTAACATTGTTCATAAAAATAGGACGAGATTTTTTTCAGCGAAAGTAAACATAATTATTAATTTATTGAAAATATATAAGAAAAAATATAAGAGTGATCTAAGGATATTTTTGGACTTTTGCATACAATAAATAATGGATTTTATATCAATTATTTTGATAATTTCCAGCCATATATCGCTAGTGAATAGAAGTGATTTATTAGCTGACAAAATCTTGTGTACGAGTTTTTTTTAGATTTTTCACAGGATGGCATCTAAGGCTCATTAAAATTTATTAACAACTGTTAATACCATTTTTTCACAGTATTTGTATCAAAAATAATCAATTATAAGTCATCAAAAATACTTGATAGATTTATAATTATTTGAAGTTCAAAATGATGCAAATATTTTTCTTACATATTTAAATACAACATAAATGGCAAATGCTGTATTAAAACAATAAAAAAATAAAAACAATAAAAAAGTTTCATTTTTAACATATTTTTTCAAAAAGAATTTAAAAACGGCGGCTGCTTTTAAGCCGAAAATTTTACGGCGGCGGATGCTTCCAAATTTTTTTAGGCGGCTCGGCTTAGTCGAATTTTAGCCGCTCGGCGAAGGTCTTTGGAGACTATATATGTGCATTTTTAGTCATATATGAAAAACATTTTCTATATCTGGAAGCAGATATGATCTATCCGAAAAATCCAAAAACACTTTCTTTAGGGAACATGTATGTCAACGAGTTTCATATATTAAAAAAAAAATATTAAAGCTACATTATTTGAAATGACTATTTATGCTTTTGCTTATAAAATTATATACAATTTTAAATCAATTAAAATAGCAAACTTACATATTTGTATTATTTTATACAAATATCTTTAACAAATTTCCTTGTTTTTACTATATTTCTTATAATAGTTTTTAATACTAAATAAATTGTGCCTTTGATAAAGTATTTGTCAATATATTCAAAATAAAGTTTATTGACATAACGAAAATAAATTAAAACAAATATAAAAATATTTTAATAATTTATTTTAATTTTTTTTTTTTTAATTTTTCATTCAGTTAATTATTAGTGTTAACTTACCAACTTAAGTGGCTCAATATTCTAAATAGTTATAATTGAAAATATCCAAGAATTTTTTTATATTAGACACACATTTACTTAATATAAATGAGAAAAGTTTTGCAGAGGTCCAACAGCTAAAAAACTTGAAAGAGACTGCAATATTATAAAAGAGAAATATGTAACGAAATTCATTAAGGAAAGAGAAATTCATTCATTACTTTTAGACAATATTTTAAACGGATTTAAACCTTCAGTCTGGGGCTTCGGCATGGCGATCAAATTATAGTTGGTGGTGTATGACCACAAGGTCTTCGGCAATCATCAATGAATTGCTCTTGTCATTGCGGTGGGAAGGCTGAAGTTCTGATATACGATGATGTGTTGATATGTACAGCAGTAAGTTATGGCAAACAGTGTCATGGTGCGGGAATTTTTATTGATTTCGGCGCATATTTAGAACCAGCTACCGTGAGTATGTTAAGAGGAAATGTGTAATAGTATACATATCAAGCCCAGCTGATATTTTCCTCAATGTACATATTTAAATTACAGTTTTTGCATTAAAACAAGGACACACGTTTTAAAAATTTAAAAATTATTTATTGTATTTTATTTTTTATATTTCAAATAAAGTTTAAAAAAGATAAAAAAGAGAATTAATCTTAATTTTAATTCACAATACAGTTACTGATATATATTAATAAATATATGGATATATATATATATATATATATATATATATATATATATATATCATATATCTCCATATAACCTCAATTTTCGGATCTATATATATATTGAACTGCATATATGTATAAATATATGATCCATATATATTATTTTTAGCTGGTAATAAAAAATTATTTTAATAAATTTTTTAATGAAAACAATAGAGAATTAATTATATTCACCATATGTGGTTCAAATGCAAGATATGTTTATTTTTTAACTAAACTCTTTGATGGTAGTTAAAACTAAATGATAATATATTTAGAAACTAAGTTTGTGAAAAAGATAAATATTATATTTATATGAAATATTTTAATGTCATTGGAGTAATAAAAATATTAATATGTTTTAAAAACAGAATATATTTTAAGAAGAAGAAAAGATAGTGAAAAAATTTAATGGTTGTAGAAATAATGATATTTTCCATATTAATAAAATTATCTTTCTAATAAAAATATTTAAAAACATATTATTTTTGCGGTAAACCATATATATAACAAAATTAAAAAACACATTGTTATCATGAATAAAGTGTTATTAGAATTCAAGAAAATTAACAATAAGAACATAATATTGTTGTAGTGACAATGCTGGAATCATGTTTGCTCTCTGCGTTGGCCTTTTTATTTTACTTTTACCCTCAAAATTTTCCCTTTAGTTTCTAGCCTTTTATCTGGCTTTTTTGGTTCATAAAATTGCCTCAAAAAGGCTAAAATCTTACTATTTCAAAAACAAAGAAAATAATTTATTATTTGCTATTACAAATTTCGTTTTTACAGAATCATTCACTTAAGTATTTTGTGTAATTATTCGCACAAAAAAATTAATTTTATTTATATTTAGTAAAAAATTTCTCCTGCGGAGCTTTTTTCTCCAAACTAAAAGTGTCTTAACTAAATTTTTGGAGCTACTAAATCGATTTTTTTTAATATAAATACTTTATCAACCATAGAACCTATTTATGAAAATAATATTTAAAAAAGCATATTAAAGCGAAAAATAATTCAAAAATTTGGAAACTTTTATTCAAAAAGCAATGGCCGCTAGCAAAATAAACCAAAGCAAAATCGAGCAAATCAAATATAGAAAAATCGCCCAAAAAATTTCCATACAAATTTGTGTCATATTTCATATGAAAAACACTACAATACAATTTATATATATTTTTGTGCGTATGTTTTTAATATTTTTTTTCAGATTTTTGCCTATAACTCGGTTTTTTATGGACCGATATGGTTAATTCAAAAAATCAAATTTTAGAAAAATATTTACAACAGAAAAATAAATATCATTAAGGACAATGTTATTTAAATAAAAACAAAAAAGCCTTAAAAAACAGATTCCAGTGGAACCGGTTCTAGAATTGATAAACCAGTTCACAAAATTATCCTGGGTATTATTAAAATATTTTTTTTTTATTTGCTTATAACTTATTTATAAGTAAAGCTAATTCAAAAAACAAAAATCTGTATTTTCATACTAAATTCTGTAAAAAAAAATATTAAATGTTCAAATTTAAAAGTCTCAATAACTGCTGAATCGATTTTAATGAAATTAAAACTGAAGAAAAATTCAAGAAAATATTTCTCCATCAAAAAAAAAAGTTCTAAAATATCTCTATTGATTCAAAATTTTCAGACTTTTGGCCAATGAAAAACGATTCTGAGCCACTGTGCATGGTCTACCGGTTCGAGGCAAATTTCTTATGGTGCCAAGTTGGTGGTGACGATGAACTAAGCAAGGAATCATTACTTCAGAGGGCGAAATTCTAATGTTGAAATGTCGACGATATACTTCTTGCGTTAAAATTATTGATCGCTGATTTAAATAATAAAATTCTATTATTCTGGTTCTTTGTTCAGTTGTGAAGCTCTCCAATATTTATACTCCAGGTGTTATTTATATAATCTGAAAAAAATAAAAAGTAAAAAAATAATTAAATAAATAAAAATAATATATAAACGAAAAAGTTATTAAATTTTTAAATCCCATGGTTATTTTGGCCCACCCAGTATATCATTCCTTAATACATTCTAATATTATTTGTAAAAAAAACGTAAATTTCTTTAAAAATGTTTGTTTCTTAAGTCTTTTGTTTTTCTAAATCCATATTTAATCGTAATTAATATCTAATTTTTTTTTTCTATTTTTTACAGGTATGTAAATTCCTCATTACCTCGATAAATATTTAAAACAGGTTTTTAAAATCAAAGGAAATCACGTATGTTTTTTATTTTATTAAAAAAAAATCTTTTATACAAATTTGTTTAAACATCTATTTTCATTTAAATACAAACGTATGTATGTATGTATATTTATGTAAACAAAATTACTCATTATTTCTTTTATAATTAAACAAATTAAAAGACGTTATTTAAAGCTAATGTTGTTGGCGTTTGTAGTCTTTAACGGCAATTAAGTGATTTCGATATTGTAAATTATCACAAATCATGTTTAATGATGATGTTACTAGTGATTATAAGACATCTCCCGCCACAACAAGTCAAGTTAAGCCAGAAATGCCAGGCCAGGCCAGGCAGTCATTTGTATGTTAATGATTGCCAAAATCAAGTATAATAATAAATTTGTTTTAACAACAAAAACTTAACATCTTGTACAAGAACTATATATAAAGGTAATGCCAAATAACAACAAAAATGCTTATAAAACAAATCATCATTAAATTACTTTTTAACACTACTAAATACACACGTTCCTTTAGTGAAGTTGAAGAAGTTGAAGAAACAAAAAAAAAACAATATGTTGAAGATAAGCTTTATTCGTTAAGCTTTTATAAAGATCTACAACAATGTTGTAAACAAAATGATGTTGCATGTAAGCAACCACAACAACATCAACAACAAACTAGGCATCATTAAATAAATCACCAAAGTACTCAACAGCAGCACCTTTATCTTTAAAATATAAAATATATACTATTTACAGGGTGACAAGATATTTTTGATACATAAAAAAAAATTAGAAGAAACTTCAAATTTAAATCTAAATTTAAACTAATCAGAAGCTTAAAATGAAAAATTTTAATTAAAATCATCCTCTTACTATATTACAAGTCTGAAAGAATTATTCTCTCATTCTCAATACTAAACTTAAATAAGTACTGCGCCCAAAAATTAGTGCATACAATTTAGCTTATAAAAATGAAATCAATAGGTCAATGTTTTTTAAATTTCATTTTTGTTAATTACTGTTATATTTAGGTTCCAAGTTTAAAAGAAAAAATAATCTTTTTATTAATTTTTAATAAAATATTTTTTGAAATTACCTTCAATACGAGTTTCATTATTTTTTTAAACTGTATATTCTTTTTTATTCAGCCTTAAGTTTTATTTTGAATAAATGAAATCAATAGGTCAATCTTTCTGAAATTTCATTTTTGTTAATTACTGTTATATTCAGGTTCCAAGTTTAAAAGAAATATTATTATTTTTATTCATTTTTGATAAAATATTTAATATTTTCTGGAATAACTTCAATAAGAGTTTCATTGTTTTTTTAAACTGTATATTATTTTTTACTCAGCCTTAAGTTTACTTTGAATACTTTTCTACTATGAGCCAATACATTTCAAATGTGCTAAATTCTAGGCAGTTTTGTTAATTGGTCTCTTTTGGTACATAGCAGCACTCTTTGTTTGATACCACTCAGATACTTTTTTGTTGTAATAATGAAAAGTTGATTAGGTCAGAAAAATTAAAATTCATATTCTAATGATAGCAAGGAAAAAGCCTTCGATTCAATATGGCATGAAGGCCTGGTTTTTTTAATTAAATTCCTTCAATTATCCAACGTACTTGCAAAAGATAATAGTTTTTTTTAATCAGCGCTCATTTGCTGTATCTATAGATAACACCCTATCTAGTGATAGACAAATCTCTGCGGGTCTGCCGCAAGGATCGGCATTATCACCTACTCTTTATTCAATATATATTTCCAATTTTACTATTCGCAATAATCAAGAAGTAGCTTTTTGCGCTGACGACAGTGCTTTTATTAGCTGCGGTAAGGTGTCAAACGTAATAATCAACAAAATGGAATATAGTTTAAAATCTACCAATAAATATTTCATTAAATGAAAGATAAAAGTTAGTAAAACACAAGCTATTATATTTCCATATAATAGATCACAGAAACGTATTCCTACAAAACATTTATATTCTAGGGGAGTTTTTATTCCTCTGCAGAATAGCATCAAATATCTAGGTATTATCTTAGATAAAAAACTATCACTTAAACAACACATACAGTATATTTGTGATAAAGCAATCAAATGTGGCCATGCACTTTACCCCTTACTTAACAGAAGATGTAAACTTAATTTAAAAAACAAGATCCTTATTTACAAAATGTGTATTCGACCAACTATGACCTACGGATGCCAGTCTGGTTTAATAAAGCTGCTAAAACTTACACAAGAAAATTGCAGATAATACAAAATAAAAATCTGAAAATAATTCTCAACCTACACCCGAGATATTCTACTGATCTACTCCATAGAAACTTTCAGCATAAAATGTTTAATTCATTTGCAAGGGAACTGGCTCCGTCATTTAATGAAAAATGCAGAACGTCTACATATGAAATAATAAGAAATTTGCTAAACAATCACTAAGACTCTTTTTCACTTAAAGAGTTATAATTGATGGTTGTTTTTAAATTTCTTATAACTTTTAATTATGTACAAGATTTTTTTTTTTTGACAACTTTTCCTTAACACTGTCATATTAGTAGTTTCCTTATTTAATTATTTAGATATTAATTGTTGTAATACTTTTAAGTAAATTCTCATAACAATAAAGGTTTCAATAAAGTCAATAAAGCAAAAAAAAAAAAACATTTCTCTGTTAAAAGTGGCACTTGTTATGGCAAAAAATTTGTTCGATAATTTTGTTTTTTTTACACGATATTCACTAAATTTCCTATAATATCAGCGATATGGAATTCCTGACCAGGATGTTGTAAAAAGTTTGCCAGCATACTCACAATAATTTTTGTCCTCCCATTTTTTTCTAGCGTTCCTACTAGGTCTGCTTTTTTATCATTTCCAATAAAATATACGGAGCAGTTTAATGTATCAGCAGTTTTCTCTTCACAGATGGAGCGATTTTCTCTTAAAATTCTCATTAATTTGTCTGCGGTGCTACCAGGTTTTTTTTAGTGATCATGAACTCTTTATAGTTATCCTAAAAACCGGTATTTTTGGACACATCTATGTTCCTGGCAATTGTTTTATATGATCTACATGGCTTTCCGTTGTAAATTTCAGTTTTCATGTTTATGGTTCAATTCCCATTTTAAGAAAAATTTGCTGAGAACAATAGCAATTGTAAACATCCCAGCAAAAAAAAAAAAGAACATGCAAAGAAGTCAATAAGATTCTGAACTTTAGATCCAGAAGTAGTGACAATTCGGATAATTTCCAATGAATTTAACATAGGCTTGTCGTTGGAAGATGTTCTCTTTTTTGTTACCTTTTCACTAACTACGAAGTTATTTTATTTTTATTTTTTTTTATTTTTTATTTTTTTTATTTATTAAGTCCTTGAACAAAATCCTGACAGACAGATAATGCAAAATTATTACAAATTATATGTTACATTAATTATTTACGAGTAAAATTAAATTACGTTTAATTAAATTTACATTGAGAGACATATCAATAACATTATACAGTTCATTAAAATTTAAACATAATCTACGAATGTGATCAGCTTTAGCATAGTTTTGTCGAAAATATTTTATAAATAATAGCTGAAAGCTACGTGAGGGACGTTGAGGTACATTCAAATTTATTCTATTCACAAGAAATTCTGCTTCGATTCCGCCAGATATAAGCTTGATAACGAAAATTATATTTAACATAGTTCTTCATTTGCAGTATTCTGGTCTTGTATGATGGTAAATTGTATATATATAAAGTACGAACTGTTTTTGTATAAATTCAATACGGTCAATATATATGTTATAA
Organism: Protocalliphora azurea; assembly: GCA_932274085.1. NCBI lineage: Eukaryota > Metazoa > Arthropoda > Insecta > Diptera > Calliphoridae > Protocalliphora > Protocalliphora azurea. The sequence continues at coordinate 29,356,629 of OW026521.1, forward strand.
AATGGGTCTTAGACAACAGAACAGTATTCCAGAATTGGTCTAACTAAAGAAGTATATAGCTATCTTGTTATACTAATATCATTAAATTTTTTTGCCCATTGTTTAAAACCCAAGGACGCCATATTAATGTGTTTATTAAATATAAGCTTTTGATCGAACTCCAATTCGTATTCCCCAAGATGGAAACATCTATAAGGACTAGGTTTTCTCGAGTAGCGCATATGTTTGCATTTTTTGATACTAAGGTCCATTAAGTTCTCTTTACACCATATAAAAAAGGTATCTAAATCCACTTGTAAAAATTATTGACTACTTGAGCCTATAAAAATTTTAACGTCATCTGCATACATTAGTAAGTTGGAAAATTTCACAATTGATGGCAGGTCGTTTATAAAAAGTAAAAGGAAAACTGGCCTAAGATGACTGCCTTGCGGTACATCGGATTTAACATATATGATTTTAAATAGGACATTATTAAAACGAATGCGTTGTTGTCGACTTGTTAAATATGATTTTGTCCAATTTAAGGTTCTGTTTGTAAATCCCATTAAGAACAATTTTCTTAATAGTAGGTCGTGATTAATACTATCTTTTCATGAAACCATAACTTATCAATGTAATAAATTGTAATAAATTGGTTGCTGTTGAGTGTTCTTTTCAAAACCCATCTTGGTAGGAAGGAAGTAAGTATTGATGAAATTTGATGGTAAAGAGGTTCAGTTAGATATTGCTCAAAGATTTTCTGGATATCACTATATAATTACATATGTTTGACTTATTTCCTAATTTAAATAATGGTATGACAAATGACTCGTTTTATATTTTGGGAAAATAATCAATTTCCATTGAGGCATTGAAAAGTATAGTAAAGTGGGAAGGATAAAGCTTAAACACGATTTATTAAAATTCAGTTAGGAATTCCATCAGGCCCACAGAGTTAAGATAACTTGAGTCTTTTTGATATCGGAAATAATACCAGATGAGTCCACTAGAGGAAATGCAATTGTTTGGTGTTCATGAATGGGAAACGGGTACAGCTTAGAAGTATTGAATTTAGAGTCAGAGTATCTGCAACATGTTATCTAAACATGTTGGAAATAGAAGCATTGCAATGATACAGTATTGTTGTTGTTTTTTGTATAAGCATCAATCTACATACAAACATATCAGTGTTGTTGTTGTTTTTTAGAGAAGCAACGCTATTTTTGTAAGTATAAATGTGTAAATATGAAAGCATAATTTAAGGCGTAAATTTTATAATTTCTCGATAAGGTGGTAAAGGGCATAAAAGATTCGGCACAGCCGAATATAGCGCTATAACGTGTTATGACACTCTTTGTTATGATTATTCGTGTTTATTCCCTGTTGCTTCTTCTCTCTGCTGTTGTGTTTCTCACTTCTACCTCCATGATTCGTCAGTTCTGCTACTCGCCTGCTCAGCTGTGACTATGTAGGCCAGTGATGTCAACTTAGTCCTTTTCGCGCTAGATTTAGCCCACTTTTAGTATGCCAAAACGTGAAAAATATTTTTAGACCTAAACTAAATAACACGCAAGTTTAGCGCTTTTAACAGTTTTCTTTTAGCCCTTTTTGCTCTTTTTTACTTTTTTCAAAAATAGAAAATTATTTTAATGGGGTAACGTTAATTTTTTCAATTGTTACTTTTATTTGACAATTTTTGTACTAACGTCTCCCTATATTTCTGAAAAGACTAGTACCTAAATTTACCCAGACAGCGTAACAATTTGTAAAGAAATTTTCTGCCTGTTTCTATAACACGAACGGAAACACGACTCGTCTAACTTACATTTAAAACAAAAACAAAATTTCAAAATTTGTTTTTGTTTTAAATGTAAGTTAGACGAGTCGGTTTTGCACCCGTATTATAAAAACGGACAGTTTATTATTAAATAACTGTCTCAACAATTAAAATTGTTTGAGTGGAAAAGTATTGAAAGAACTGAACAATTTTGGATCGAGTTTTATAATAATAAAATCTACATAACCTGCATTTTAATTTACCCAGTTTGCTATTAATATTTTGAGATGTACGTTTCAAATATCTGATTAATGGCAAAAATGTTGCTTATATGTTTTTTTCACTTTTCAAAAGAAAATTTAATTTCAGCCCATTTTTGCGGTTTTTTACAAAAATGCTCTTGATTGCACCACAAAACTGTTGTATTTTTAAATTTAGCCCTATTGCCCTATTTAGCACTTTTTTCAAACATTTCTATGCGTTTATGTTGGCATCACTGATGTAGACTTTTCTCCCTGCTGACTTTTACTGCTACTTCTGCTTGCTGCCTTTTTCTCATAGTTAACCCTTAATCCTGACCTGAATGCTTTTCCTCCTGTGTACCACATCGACCTCCTGAACACTTCGTTCCATCCTTTACCCCACCGACCTCCAAAATATCTGAAAAGACTTACATAGACAAATATAATTCGCCTCCCAATCTAGATGGATATAATCCTACTCTCGACCAATAAAACGCAAATGTATCCATTATTTTCTTATACTATTTTTACATTTCAAAAAATTATTCTTAATAATTATGTGGGTCAAAATTCTTAAAAAGAGAATATTTTGCAGAAATCTTAATTAAAAAAAAAACATATTACAAAATATATTTTAATAGCCAACATTCTCAAATACTGTTAAAGGTTTTAACACTTTGGCAACGAAGTTATTTTAGTTTATCTCTTAAATAATGCAAAAGCCATCACTAAATAATATCTTCGTCATTGTAGAAGATGCCATCTTCAAACAAATCTGTGTTAAATTGAAAATAACTTTATTCATGATTTTATTTCTTTTTTTTCAAAATTTTATTTCCTGTCTTACATTTGATTTAGTTTTTCCGCAATTTAATTTCAATTTTTATTTTTTTTTATTGTTAAACATATTTAACTGCAACATGCAAGTTGTTTTTTCTTGACATTGTCATTGTCTTTTTGCGCTCTTTTTATTTTTTAATAATTTACATTTTTTATTTATAATTTTATCTTTTTTATATTTTCTGTATATGTTTTTTGTGTATAACCTTGTACTGAAGTGTGATTTTGGCATATGAATTTGTAATGTCTTCAAGTTGAATTGCAAGAGTTTTTTTTTTAACTTTTGTATAACAGTAGTTATTTATTATTAGGTTGCAACTTTTTTGCGACCATTTCAATAGTGGGTTTTATTTGAAGAAGAAAAAAATTACCCTATATATTGTTAAAAATTCACATAACATGCAATGTTAACTTTTTTTCATAGCAAAATTTTATTTGTTATAAACTAAGTAGTTATAGGTAAATACGGAAGATTTAAAAAATTAGGTTTAAAGAAAAGTTAGCTCTGCGAAATATAGATATTTTTTGCAATTTGATTACGAACTACTTAATTGTGGCTGTTTATATTATGCGCATATTTATATTATGCTTTTGTGCTAATGTTTGTAATGCATAGAAACAATCATTGAACCATCATCTTAAAGTATGCCGTTTGACTCAGAATCACTTTCTGAGTCCAATTATTCATATTCGTAAACATTGCAATAAAACATAAATCAATGAAAATTGACACATGAAGTTCTATTGGGTCTAGGACAAACTCTTTTGGATCTGGTTATGATCGGTCTATTATTTCACCTATACCCTATACAAATGTTCTTCCGAACTAATAGTTTAATGTGCATTAATATCTTAAATATAGTGGTAATTTAATAAAATTCACTACCAATTAGTTTTATGTAATTATAAATTAATATGTCATATTTCATGTGGTCCATAATTGACCACAGCTCCCATATAAACTTCTTTTCCGAAAATCACTTTAAGATTATATTCGACACAAACAAGTTTTATTTAAGTAGAGAACTCAGTACCAAATTTTATGAAGATCGACTCATAATTATATTTCCCATATAAGGCGCACTTTAAGTGTAAGTATCACCTGAAATTGCATAAATCTCATATTAATATTAACATTAATATTAACAAAATATTATGGATACGTATATTATAATCCTGTAGGTAATGTCACTATTAAATCAGTACTGATTCACTATTGACATTGTCACAAGTATATTATAGTCATTTAACATGTGCGTGTCATTGGAAATATAATACTGACACTGGTACTATTGAGTAGGTAGTTTTTTTTGGAATCATATGTAGACATTGTTACCAGAGATTCACTAGTGCATTTTAGTAATTTTAGTCTACACTTTTGGTATATTTATGGTGTAAATGTCAGTAGTGAATCTGTACTGACCCACTGTTACCCCCGGCAATGCTTTTTTACTACAGACATTTAACATGTGCGTGTCATTGGAAATCTACTACTGACACGGGTACTATTGAGTAGGTAGTTCTTTTGGGACCATATGTGGACGTTGTCTGCATATGCATTTTAGTAATTCTAGTCTACACTTTTGATACTTTTTTGAAATAGACGTTGTTAATAAAACTTTTGTTAACATTTGATGTTTTATTAAAAAAATTAAGGAATTCATATTTAAAAAAAATATTAATTTTCTTTGCTCGAAGAATCGCCTTTAAATTCAATGTTTTTACTTATATTAGTCTTGCTTCCACCCATTTGCTCCTCCTACCGTTTTATGGGCTGCTCTACTAAAACGATATAACATCTGGATATGGAAACAAAAAATCATTTACAAAAATATTACAAATTTTGAGAACTCAAATATAAAACCTTTTACCTATTAAAGCTTTAAAAACAGTAGCGAAATTGCTGTCGCCGAACTTGTCAGCTCTTAATTTTTAATAAACAAAAGAAATACAAAATATGAAATATAGGATTTTGTATGTAGTTTTTAAATTTATAATTAATTTATAATTATATAATTATTATAGCAGAATTGAAAAAATACTAGATTAATAAAAACAATTATGCCACCGACAAATAATAGTAGCACTTTGGCGGCGAATTTGAACTCTTATTAGTTGCGTATACATTTTTTTCCTCAATGTGGACGCTTTGTTGACAATGTCGCCAAGAAGTTACCAAAATAATCGACAAAACTGGTGACTTGGAGACACTTGTCCTCAAGTTTCCTTCAGGGAAAGTAATAAAATTAATATTTATTTTAAGAAAAGATCCACAATTAGCACACAAAGACGCATACACATACACAAAGACGCAGGGTATCAAATAGTTGGTCCTGACCTACTATAACGTTCTTACTTGTTTTATAATTAGCTTTTTACATCAAACAACTTTATTTCTTACTTAAGTCTCTTATATTTAATCACAAACATTATCGTCGTATTATACTTTTTTTATTAATGGATAATCCACTTTATTACATTTTTAAATACACAGAAAAAAAATTCAGGGTTTCAATTACGAAATTGCTTATAATAATTAAAATTTTGTTTATATTAATAAGCAAAATAATTGTTTTTTGAATTAATTTTTTTTCAATTAATTTTTTAATCAACTAAATTACACGAATTATTGGAATTTTTCTAACATTTAATTAACATAATTATTAAGACAATTAAAAAACTAATTAAATATATAAATTTATGCAAAAATGCTTTCGCCAATATGGGTTTCAAATTATTTATTTCAATATTTGAAACATTGTTTAAATAATATTTTACATTAAAATGTATGTAACTGTAATAATATATAATAATGATGTACATATGTAGTAACTAATTGGGTGTGTGGTCTTAAAAATAATTAATTTATTCTTAATTCACTTGAAGGTCCAATGAAAGCTTTCATTTTTGCGGAATATTCCAACGAAAGCAATAAACAATTTCTTTGAAATAACCTAAAGGAAGTTGTATAAATAAATATATAAAATACAAATCAACAGATAATAAAAAAAGGCTTCAAATAGTTACTGTGTGCTCAAACTTTATAAGGAAATGGTTTTCCAAGATACGCAATATATGTAATAGGCCTTTAATATATTCGGCATCAATGAAAGGAAAATGTTAAAGAGCGAAAAAAAAAACATTAAAGAATAACACCAAATGCAAAGAAAGATATTACTTATCGAATAATTAGTAAATTTTCTGTATTATATCACCTTTGAAAAAACGTTATAAATTACCATTAAACTATCAGAATTTATAGATAAATAAAATTTAATTCATGTATTAAAAATATTTTCCAAAGTGTTTTTCTTTTTGTATGAATTTTTTTAAAAGCTGTCAAATTTCGAAAAATAATTTTAGAATTGTATGAATTAATAAAAAGATTGAATTCGTAGAAAAAATTAATTACAAAAATGACTTGAAAATTTTTATTGAATAATCTTTTCTGTGTAATATTTCCACATAATCTCTTTAAAATTTTTAAAAACCATTTCAAAATTTTTTTCTATAATAATGCTTAATTCACATCACATTATATCTATACATGGCACTAGTTTTTCTTTAAATATCTCACAAAAAGATCAGGCGGTTTGAATTCGACGATTTGTTTTACCAAATTATATTCATTTTGTCTCAAAGTATTTTTCCTATTTTTATTTTTTAAAGAGCTGTTGATTTTTGTGAAATAAAATTAAAATCAATTAGAAATAAATAATTTTTATTAAATTTAAATTGGATTAACAAATTAATTAAATCATTTTATGCAATATTTTTTTTTCTGTGTTATAAGTAATTTTGTTTGGCTTTTATACAAAAAATAAATTTTCTTTTGCTCTTCTGAAAAAAACAGAACTTTTCGTCAGCGTATCGATAGTATACATAATACTCTTCTAATATTAAAAAAGTATGTATAGATGTCTTCTATTTCCCAATATATTTTACCAACAATTTGATAAGCAATACAAATGTATACTTAAAAACTAATCTTGAGCGTTAATCTTGCCTTCTTAAATAAAAGTTAAATTTAAAATACTTTAAGATTGAATTAAAATGATAAAACGCTTTTCTTTCATATTTAACCAGTAAAGTTAATACAATGAATTTTAAGAGACTTTGTAATAATATTTTTATTTATGATAAATGCTAAGATATTATTCTATGTATATTATCTCTAAAGGAAATATATTATTGGTGTTACAAGAACATCCTTTTTCTTTAAAATTTCTATTTTCTTATTTTTAATTACAAAATCTTAAAAATATCTAGAACAAGTAAAATTCTTTTAAACATGTTAATAACTTGGCAAAGATTATATTAGATTTCTTTTTTTTCAAATAAACTGACTAGAAATGTGTCTATCTGTAATCCTTCACTTCCCCGAGTTATTAAAATAAAGCTTTAGAGATAAATCTGTTAATTGTTCTTAAATAAACATATAATTTACATTCATATGCACACATACAAATAATTATGACTAAAACATAAAATACATTTACAGTTAAAGAATTTTCACGTTTGTTGCTTAAGTCTTTTGTTTGTATTTGCTTAATATTTTACACACACATACAAGTAACCTTAAATTCTTAGTTTTATGTTTTTGAATGTACAGACTTCCTGTTAATCTTTTTTTTTTTTTTTTGTTTTGCTTTGGAAAATAAGCACAAACTCATAATAGAAAAATTATGTAACTACTGTCAAGTTTAGACCGCTAGTTTTATATTTCAAAAAATACTACATTTTGCATCTTGTATTTTCTTACACTTAAAAGAATATTTAATTTTTTGCTTATTTGCGTTTCTTTTTTCTATTTGTTCTCTTTCACCATCAACTAAGCTCAACCAGCTGTGTTTAACAATTAAAATCAAACAACAAGAGCGTTAAACAAGATTAGAACATTTCTACAAATTTTAGTTGAAAAAAAAAAAATAGTGGAAACAAATAAAAATTCTTAAAAAAGAATATTTAATAGAAAATATCTTGTCTACAGCTGCAACTTGGGGAACTGCGATAGGAAGCACAATTTCTAAATTGAAATAGATGAAGAAGAACGTATAGATATAGAAAAAAAATATATATAGTTCATGTTGAAGAAGTCATGAAAGTTAAAGTAAACAAACACTTGCCACATGCCATTAGTGTTTACTGGCTAGCTTAAGTTACTCAGGTTTTTCCATTCTGTTCTTTTATATATAAGACTTGGAACACACATTTGCATAAAACATTTTAATTGAAGTCACAATTACATACAATTCTACATACGGCAACATCCAACATTTGAGTACCAGCATGTGGCAATTGTGTTATATTTGTTTATTTTGGCCAAATATTGTAAGTATGTTAGCAGAAAAAACGGTTCATTGAAAATATAGATTTGGGAAATTATTTTGAAAAAAAAATTAATTTTAAAATAATTCTGATGCGTGATATAAGTAGATAGTTATAGATTAAAATATGAGGTTTACTTATAGAATTCAAAACTGAACAAAAGCAATAATTTGCTTTTTTGCGCAAAATTTAATGTAAAATTATCATGATCACCAGTATTGCCAGGAGGTGAGAAAAAGAGAGGCTAAATAGGAATTTTTTTTTATTTTTTTTTTTATTATCTTGTTTTTTATTGAAATTAAATATTTGTTATAAAGAAATTTAGTGCCTCAGCATTCATGGGACATTATTGAAACCAGTTGGCAAAATTTACAAATTATACAATATACAAATTAAGAATATTTAGTATTCAATAATGAAAAATGAAATAACAAATTTATATATATATATATATATATATAACAATGAGATTATTGAAATAGAAGCATTTCTATATTCTCTAATAAACAATAAGAAAAGGCTAAATGACATAAAAAATAAAACCAGAGAAAAGCTAATATTTTTTTATTTAAAAACTTACTTTTTTATTTTATATTGTTCTCATTAATTTTGATATAGTTTAGTTGTCAGCAAAATGATCCAATGAGAAAATGCCCACAAAATTTCCATACAAATTTGGCTTATATTTCATATGAAAAATTACCTACCCAATGTTTTAAAGTAATTTTTTGTCATTTTGGAATTATAATTAATATTTCTTTAATTAATAATTTCCAAATTTTTAGCGATTTTTTGTTTTTTTAAGAATTTTTTAAACATATGTATTCATAAACAGCGTTAAAGTCAGCAAACGGCTACTTTTTTGACCTCTTTCTTTAAAATGGAACTAATGGCGACTTTTTAAGACTATGTACTAAATGGCAAGTTTTTTTTTAAATATCTTGACTCATTGTATATTAATTTCAAAGAAGAAATTAATTATATATAATTATCTATATTATCGCCACAAATTTCATCGTATAATATCAAAAATACGGCCTGGATTTTACCTTGAACGATCAACATCTACCAACTTAATAGAGTTTTCATCACATATTAATTCCGGTTTTCGAAGAAGATTGCAAACTGATGTAGTATATACGGTTTTTAGCAAAGCCTTTGACAAGATTAACCACGATCTATTAATTGCTAAACTAGATAAAATTGTATCTGAAGAATCGTAAAAAATGTGTAATGTTCAATAGCACAATGCCTAACTATGTGAACGTTACTTCTAGTGTCCCAAAAGGCAGTCATCTTGGTCCATTATTATTTCTAAGTTTTATAAATGATCTTCTTAGTTCCATTCAACATTGCAAGATCCTATTGAATGCAGATGATGTAAAGCTATTTTTAACTTTATCAAATAAAGAGGACGTACTAAGTCTATAATCCAATAATAGTGCAACATTAAACTAATGAAACTGAATCTTAAGTAATGTCATTGCATATCTTTCTATAGATATTCCCCAGTTTGCAGTGATTATTAAATTGGTGATACAAAATTGAACTCGTTTGATTACTTCATTGATTTAGGAGTAAATTTTGACAAAAAACTCAACTTCAATATAATAATGACTATGAATAAGGCATATGCTGTTTTAAGTTTTATAAAAAGGTGGTCGAAAGAATTCACTGATCCTTATGTGACAAAGAGGATATTTATTACATTAGTTAGGCCTATTCTGGAATACGGTTCAGTAATCTGAGACACGCAATATAATGTTTACATTCGTAAACTTGAATCAGTCCAAAAACAGTTTCACCCTTTTTGCCTCGGGAACCTAAGATGGAACCGTGATTCAAACCTTCCTCCATACCGTAGCTGTTTGGTCCTTATAAAACTTCCCCATTTAAAAAGTAGAAGGATCGTTGCAAACAAAGCGTGTTTCTTGAATATTGTTAATGAAAATATTGATTCCGAATATCTCATTAGTAAAGTCTTCATTAATTTTACAAATACACAACTTAGATCATATGTTCCACTTTATATCGATTTTCATAGATCCAATTTCGCAGATTTTGCTCCATTTCGTAGAATATACATCGAGGTGAATAAATATTATGATCTAATTGATTTTGCTAATACTGTTACTGAAATTAAACATTTATTAATAAGCTATTTAAATTGCCATAATTTTGTTTATGATAGTATTTAATATATATAGTAGATTGTTTTAATAAAGCTATAAATGGTTTATTCAGCAAAAGAAATGTGACAGTTAAATGCAACTGTATATGAAAAATACAAAATCATCACCGACATTTCCAGTGTCATATTTCCGAGATCAATCAATTTTGAGTTCCTTTCCTAAGCTTCGTTCACCGAGAGTTATACATCGTTGGAAAGAACAAGATAAGGACTTTCAACCGAGCTATAATGGTTTATGCAGCAAAAGACATCTGAAAGTTAAATGCAACTATATCTCAAACACACAAAATCATTAACAATATTTCCAGTGACATATTACCTAGATCAGTCAATTTTGAGTTCCTTTCCTAAACTTCTTTCAGTGAGAATTATACATCATTGTAGAGAACAAGACAAGAGCTTTCAATAAAGCTATAAATTATATATATATATCAAATGCAATTGTACATGAAAAATACAAGATCATCAACAATATTCCTAGTGTCATATTTCCCAGATCAGTCAATTTTGACTTCCTTTTCTATGCTTTTTTCAACGAGAGTTATACATCGTTGGAAGGAACTCCTAGCTTGTTCAAGCTATATATGGTTTATTTAACAACAGAAATGTGAAAGTTAAAAGCAACTGTATATAAAAGACACAAAATCATCAACAATGTTTCCAGTGATATATTTCCGAGATCAGTCAATTTTGTGAAAATCAAAAGCAACTGTATATAAAAAATACAAAATTATCAACAATATTTCCAGTGTCATATTTCCGAGATCAATCAATTTTGAGTTCCTTTCCTAAGCTTCTTTCAGCGAGAGTTATACATCATTTGAAAGAACAAGCTAGGAGCTTTCAACCGAACTATTAACTGTTTATTCAGCAAAAGAAATGTGAAAGTTAAATGCAACTGTATATGAAAAATATACTTTTTCAATTGCAATTTGTTCTCAGCTGTTGTAGAATCTATAGCTGAATTAAATAAATAAATAAATAATAGACATAATAATAATCATCTGTTGTAGAATCTATAGCTGAATTAAATAAATAAATAATAGTCATAATAATTACAGTTTCTGCAATTCTAAGTTGGGTAAAATTTTAATTATTATTTTAATTAGTTTAACTCAATAACTTGCTTATTGTTTTGATTAATCCAAGTTTTTAGGTTATTCACTTTGTGTTTTATACGTAATTACATATTTATTTGATTTAATTAAAATTTGTAAGATATTTTTTAATTCATTCAATTAAAAGCCTTGTTTGAAATTATTTTATTTCTTTATTAAAATCTAATATGTTCACAACTGAAAAGAAACGATATTTTTCGGTTTTTACAATTCTTAGTAATAACTTTAAAAATAATTTTCTACGGCTTCATGGAATTTTAATTACTTTTTTTAATAATTTAATGTATTATGTTTATTATTGTTTTCAATAATTCAGTTATTTAGGTAATTGATTATTTTAATTATTTTTTATTTAATTTAATGTATTATGTTTATCATTGTTTTGATTAGTGAAATTAATTATATAATTGCTGATGAAATTTATACATAATTACAATAATGTTTGATTTAATTGAAATGTTTAATTAATTTTTTTAATTGTTTCATTAAAAAATTTATTCTAAAATTTGGTATTAATTTATTTATTAAATTTTTCAAAAGACATTTAAAAAAAAGAAGACAATATTTTGCAGTTTCTTTAATTCAGAATAATTAAAAAAAAACATAATCATGTTGGTGAATTGGGTCAAATTCTAATATTTCTTTATGTAACCGAATCATTTAGTTATTTTTGCACATTTTTAATTTCTATTTTAGTGCAATTCCAGATTTTGCTTGTATTTTCAAAAAGATTAAAAATCAAAAAAAGTCTATCAATGGAATTGCTTAATTTTGCTTCTATAAAAATTCATATGTGGCAATACAAAAAAGCCTTCTATGGCGTTCATAGTTTCTTAGATATATATTTTTATTATTTTTATTATATTTCTAATAAAGAAATTTTAACTTTGGCACTTTTCCATAAAAGACTTCTTTCTCGTTTTTTTATATAAAAAAAGCTAAGATGAGGAGATAGATAAAATCTTGTTCATAAGTTATTAAGAATTTGGTTTTAAAATGCACTTAAAAATTTATTTGTTTTTGCCATAAAAAATAATTCTTAATATAAATAAAACAAAATAATTTCAAATACCGGTAGGTGTTTTATAAATTCTTATTTGGAATGAAAAAAAAAATATTAAAAGGCAAAATCTAATGAATTTAAATATTATAACATGAGTGAGTGGTGCATAATCAGTATTTCTTATGTATTAATTTTTGCAACGTTTTAACACTTGCAAGATTAGAAAATTGCACTCAATCTTTCAGTAGTCTAGAAGAAAATTATTTGCATTTTAAATTTTACTTACTTACTTTATAGTTAATACATACTCAATGAGAATAGATTTATGCCATGAGTTTAAAGTAAATTTAAATTGAACAAACGAGAAAAATATAGTCGTTCATGGCCGAGTATATGATACCCTACACAATTTTGTTTGTGCATGAAAGTGCGGAGAGGGGTCTTATATGGGATCTGGGGTCAATTGTTGGCCGATATTTGTATTAAGAATATTTTAGATTGCTATGAAATTTATATATGCTTTATATTATTTTATTTATGCGTTTTAGGTTGATTCTTCGAAGTGGGCTTTATATGGGTCCTGTGGTTAATAATAAGCCGATTGTGATAAAATTTGGTAGTATGAGTTTTACTTATATAAAACTTATTTGCATCAAATATTAACTTGGAACTAACATTTGTATGGAATTTATGCACGTTAAAGTGTTTTTCAGACGTGGGGTTTATATGGGAGCTATGGTCAATTATAGACCGAGCTTCATTAAATTTGGCATATAGATCTTTACCTATATAAAACCTATATATGCTTAATATTTACATTTAATAATGCTAATTTAAGGCATTTATGTTCGTTAAACCCTTATTCAGAGGGACATTTTTATGGGGGCTAAGTGAAATAATGGTTCAATTATAACCAATTTCAATAGGCTTCGTTCCTGGACTATAAAAGGCATATTTGTCAAATTTTATTCAATTATTTTAAAAATTTCAACAGACGGACGGATATATTTAAATAGACTCAGTAAATTATTCTAAGCTGACTGGTATACATTAAAGTGGGTCGTAGGGCAATATTTTTGGGTGTTACAAACATCAACACAAACGCATAATATCCCAGGCTGGGTCGAAAAAAAGTAACCCCGTACACGCAGACAAAAAATATAGTTGTGATGACCATAATCTAAAAGCATGATATTATGATTAGAACATATGATCAAAGCGAAAAATAGAAATTCTTTTAAGTAATAATTATTACGATTCCATTCTGCCATATTGTATCTGATTTTATGGTTTGTTTTTTCATGTTATGATTCCAGTTTTACATATAATTAAACAAACTTACTAGGCCATTACCCTATTTTATTAGATTATGATTTGATGTATTATATTATTATAATTATTCTATGTGACGGGTGCCTCGATGGCCTAGTTGGTAGTGAGCTAGTCTGTCAATCTGGGGGTTGTGGGTTCAATTCTCACTTTTGACTCTCGTTTGTTTCACCACAATGAGCTATGGTCTTCGTTACTCCGCTCGGTTTGAATTAGAATATAATTTGTAAGTGTATTGTAATTATAAAATAAATAAAAAATATTATTCTCTGTTATTATATTAGTATACCAAATTGTCATATTATGATTTTATTTTATAATATTATTATGCATTTTTCATATTATTATTTCATTTTATCATATTATTATTATTTCATATCATCGTATAGTGATCCAATCTTATCATATTATTATTTCGATTTATCATATTATTATTCCATCCTAATAAATATTAAAATAAATTGTTTTCAAAAAAAATATTATTATTTTTCTAAATTTTTTATTTAAAATAATAGATAACAGTGTTCATTAGCCAAAAAAAAATAATATTTACATATTATTTGTTCATTAATTATATTAATTTGTATCACCAAATGCAAGGTATGTTTTCACACCGAATATAACCAAACCTTGTCTATTTATATTTATTCATATATAAACTAAATGAGAATTACAATGAAGTTGGAAAACAAACATTAAAAGCAAAGAATATATTTAGAAACCCACAAGTTATGAATGTTTCCACTAAGTTTGTGAAAAGGATAAGTATTATATTTATTTGAAACTTTTTATTGTCATGGAAATAATAATATTATTATGGTTTAAAAACAGAATATGATTTAAGAACAAGGAAAAAGACTGCAGATATTTAGTGGTTGTATAAGTAATGATATTTGTCATATTAATAAAATTTTATTTCTGGTAAAAAATATTTAAAAACATATAATTTTTGCAGTCAACCATATTAAAATTTTTTATTGAGTGTAAACATTAAATGATAAAATTTAAACAAAAGCATTGTTATCATGAACACATAGTTATTAAAATTCTAGAAAATTAACAATGAAAACATAATATTGTTGTAGTGATAATGCTGTAATCATGTTTTTTCTCCACATGTAGAATGAAAGAATATTTAATGAAGTTTCCAAAAATGCAAAAATTATTTTTTTCCACGCCCCATAATAACGCCCCTTTAGCTTTTTGTGCACAGCGTCGCCATTTTATGTCCGATTGTAGAATGTGGTGTGTCGTTGTTAATGGTTCGATAATCGCTTAATTAAATCTTTGGTGGTTTTTTTAATCCAACATGAAATTTTCAATGTCACTTCTAATATCTCGGATACATTCCCTCTAATATCCAGTAATTGTCATATGTAATGAAAGCCCTTTGTTAATATATTATATTTGGTTGTTAAAAAAGAAGTAATACATTTTAGGCACAAATAATAAAATTGCAAAGGTTTTTAAAATCTCTTTAAGTTTAAAGCCATTTCAATAAAATAATTTAAATAAAACATAATTTAAAATATACCACAGTTAAAATAGTTTAACAAATATTTTTGATGAGACATTCCATAACTACTACAATCATTTGCCAAAATGAAGGCATAACCACAAATAAATAATATTTTTCATATAAAAATTTTTTCTTTTAATATAACTTTACTATTTCAATAATTTTATTAAGTGAAATAGATTTAAGCTTACAAAGTTTTTTGAACCTTTGCAATTTTATTATTTTGTGCATAAAATTAAATATAATTTAAAAACTAAAAATAATAGGTTTACAAAAGCCTTTCATTACATATGAAAATAATTTGACATTAGGGGGGATGTATCCGAGACGCCAGACATGTAGACATGTAGAATTTTATGTGAAATTAAAAAATCGTCAGAGAGAAATTTTAAGCAATTCACATAAAAATTAAATTTCGTATTCAAATACAAAATTTATAAAATCAAACGTATTTTTCACTAAGATCGGAATTATCACTAAATTTGTAAAACCAAATATACAAATTCGTAAATATTTCATTGAAAATATATATATATATATATATATATATATAAATTTCTTATTAAATCCGTTCTGTTTACTATTTACAAATATAAATGTTTGAAAATACTTACAAATTCCAATACTCTGTTTATTTTTTTAAATGATAGATTTTCTCACAATATTTTTTTTTTTTAGAATCAATAAAATTAAAATCAATAAAATGGTGATGTTAATGTCACGTAAAAGTAAGTGAAATTTACTTCCAAAATTTATGGAAAAAATTGTTAAAATGGGACTCGTAATAGATATTCATATTATGAAATGTGGAATGATTGTGGTGGACTATAAATAGTGTATAAATGTAAAAAACTAATGACGTATTTATATACTCGTATATTGTTCATTTACTTCAAGACCATAATATGATAATTTTAAGAAGAATAAATCTTCATATAGCAGATATTTCCATATCATAAACTCAAATATTATAAACTCAAAAATCTAGTCTTTTGAGTTATGAGTATTGAAGTAATTGCTCATTTACTTCAATAATGTGCATATGAATAACAGATAGTAATATAATATGAATCCTTGAATACTTCTTACAAACTCCAACAATTACCACATGAACCTGAAGGAAAGAAATTGCATCGAAATAAAAACTATAAAAATATCTCATTATCATGACACTTACCATTCACATTTTTAAATGAAATTAAAAACGGCATCTTTAATTATAGATCCTAGATCCATTGTACTCAGAAGAAGTAATCATAAAGCTACCCACACAAACGGATAAAATTAAATTGACTCAAGGTGATTTTTTAATGTTTTTAGACAAAAGCAGATCCGTAACACATTTTTAATTGTGATACTGATCCGTTAACATTTCAATATTTCTGCTTACGTTTTGAAAGTTTTTGTAAAGTTTACTCTGCACTTTCTTATCACAACTGAATGTACTAATATGTTTAGAGCCTGAGCGATAGAATTCTAAAGCAGACTTTGACACAAAATATGGTATAAATCCGCATTGCAATGCTACTTACTATTTGCTATATTTAGTCAAATTTCATTGGATTTGGAATTATCTAGAAGCTAAATTAATAAAATTGTATTTGGAAAATCTAAAATTTTTATCTTTTTTCAGCAATTTTGTTAATTAATTTTATTTCATAATTGTCAGAATATGTATTGATTTTTTTTCTTTTTTTTTTATTTTTTTTATATTGATTTGAAATCTGTTACAATCAATGAAGTAAAATTTGAAAATCAAATAATTTTTTTTTATAAAATTTTTATTTTTAAAGACAAATAACGATTTATTTAAAAATATTTTATACATAATTTATTCTGTGTTGCTAAACCATTAACAGTGTTATATCACAGTCTACCATCTTAGTTAAAATAGCGAAGCTATATACAAAAAATAAAAAGGGCGGTATTATGAGGCGTGGCAAAAAAAATAATTTTTGTGTTTTTGGAGGAAACCTCATGAACTTTCATTCTAAGAGGTGACTGGCATAACTTATTTTTTTATTTTTTTATTTTTTTTTATATAAACCTACCCACTCTAATAATACCCCCACTACCTATGGTGGTGTAGGGTATACAAATAGAAATACAACAGGTTTTTTACTATCTATTACTGTTTTACCTAAAAACTAAAAAAAAAGAAAGAAAGAAATAAACTGGATTTATTTAGTTTACAAAATACAAATGTTTGTCTTACTATGTAGGTATCAAATTGACATTAGCATTTAGTTGTAATAGAAACATATTTTAACTTGGCTCTACTATACCTTATTTTAAACGTTACTCCTTAGCACTAAACTAGACTTTAGTCTGCTGAGGAAAATAAAATAAAATAAAACATTAACAAAAATTTCTTTCGCCTTAATAAAGTTGTTGTCTATTTGGTGTATGTTTCATTGATATATACCCTGGTATCGTGTTGTTTGAAAATGATTTTTTTTTTCTCTTTGGTTTATTCGATGAATATTGATTCGTCATGAAAAGGAAGTTGACAAAATTGATAAAACTAATCTATGTAATTGGACAAATATAAATATATATTTATTTATTTTATTTTTTTTATGATATTTTAAAGAAGTGTTAAAGTAATTGCCGAGTTATTGTTATTTATGTATAAATAAATCACTTTATTTACTTATTTATAAATAAGTGACTAATAGTTTTAACGTTTCAGTTTAAAATTATAGATTTGCAAAAGTTTAGTAAAACTAAAGATAAGATATTGTACAGAACTGTGACTTGGTGTATTGAATAAAGTAGAATTATTTCACGATCATTTTAAAGATTATTAAGAAAACAAAATTTTTGTTCTTTTTAAATAACAGTTTTTAGTTTTTTTATATAAAATATTTGCAATATTTTTAACAGAATTTTTAATTGCGTTCGCTTACAAACAGAAAACTTCAGAATGTTTCTCAAAAATGGTACAAATTTTTAAAAAAGTATCAACCACAAAAATATCCTTAAGTAATACAAAATAAATAGAATTTTGCAAAAAGTATTCTTTTTGAAAAAACATTTCCCAAAGTGCTATTTCTAACTACCTGTTTTTATAACGCGAGCTCAAAAACGACTCGGCTAACTTACATTTAAAACAAAAACAAATTTTGTTTTTGTGTTAAATGTAAGTTAGACGAGTTAGGGCGGATCAATAAAGTAAATGACGACAATTGCTCAAAATTTGACAGTAGTCTATTAACAGGTGGTAGTTGATGGGAATAGTGTTGCATTTCATATAACTACGAGGGAAGTTCGAAAAGTCACGGACTTATTGATCCGCTCTCGTAGTTGTAGTGACCATTATCTAAGAGCAATATATTATGGTTGAAACATATGATTACACCGAAAAATAGAAATGATTATAAGTAATAATTATTATAATTCCATTTTGTTATATTGTATTCGATTTTATGTTTTACATACAATTGAACAATCTTCTATCATTCTATTAGATTATGATTTGATGTTATTATATTATTATTCTATCTTATTATATTATTATACCACATTGCCATATTATGATTCCATTTTATAATATTATTATGTCATTCTTCATATTTTTAATGCATTTTATCATATTATTATTTCATGTTATCATATAATTATCCAATCTTATCATGTTATTGTTTCATAAAACGTATTAATAAAAATTATTATTTTTATAAATTTTTTATTGAAAATAAAAGAGTTCATTAGCAAAAAAAAAAATATTTACATATTATTGGCTCATTAATTATATGCAACTGCAAGATATCTTATATTGCTTGAAACATACCGAATATAACCAAACCTTGTCTATTTGTATTTATTCATATATAAACTAAATGAGAATTACATTGAAGTTAGAAAACAAACATTAAAAACAAAATATATTTAAAAACAAGTAAGTATTGAATTTTACCACTAAGTTTGTGAAAAGGATATGTATTAAATTTATTTGAAACGTTTTATTGTCATGATAATAATAATATTAATATGATTTAAACACAGAATATGGTTTAAGACCAAGAAAAAAGACTGCAGGTATTTAGTAGTTGTAGAAGTAATGATATTTTTCATATTAATAAAATTTTGTTTCTGATAAAAATATTTAAAACATATAATTATCGTAGTCCACCATATTAAAATGTTTATTGAGTTTAAACATTAAATGACAAAATTTAAACAAAATTATTGTTATCATGAACACAGTATTATTAAAATTCAAGAAAATTAAAAAAGAGAACATAATATTGTTTTAGTGATAATGCTGTTAACATACTTTTTCTCTGCTTGTAGAAAATGTTTTTTCTCTTATGTTAAAAATTCTTATTTCTATTGTGTGAAATGAAAACTTATTAAAATATTGACAAATTAAAATTTTATCGTTAAAAAATTAAAAAACAAGAGATATGAATGAATAAATTTTAAGTTTTTCGACTGCATTTTAAATCCATTCTGAAAGCAACACTCTATTTTGGGAATGGACATTTAATAATGAATATGAAGTATTTTAAAGAATATAATGTGTATGAAATCATAAGACATAAAATTTTAAAGTTAATTTTCTAAATATTTTACAATATTGAATTTTTTTCTATAAATTTTAAAATGCCATAAATGTATATGCTTTTATCAAAAGTTATACTGGCCTTATGAGCTAGTAAAATTTTGTTCACCTGATAGCTGTGCAAAATTTACAAAGAAGAATTATTTTCTCCATTTTACGCAAATCTTAAGAGACTTTTTTCATTAGTTAATTTAGGACTTAAAAAATGTTCCTAATAGACACGCAGAATACAGCTAGAAGGTTATGTGAGCGTTATGTCGAACTAAATTTTCTAAGAAATTTCTCGTTTCTTTTTCAAAACACAAAAAAAAATTACATGTGACTACATGTTGGTTTTTATGGTAGTTTACTGCATGCAAACTGTCGAGTAGAGTCTAAATGATCCCGTTTTGACCCAATAAAAATGACTTCATATATTTTGTTTTTGGGAGAATTAGGTTTTTTTTCTCTCACTTATTAAACTATGAATCGTTATATTACTGAAAGAAAAACGCGCCAATTTAGCTCATTTTTGGAAAAAAGCGCTAACAGAAAAAAATGCGAACTTTGATTTATTAAAAAGCGCTAAATCTAGCGCAAAAAGCGCTGAATTGGTAACTCTGGTATCACACCTTTTATTGGACAAATCTAAAAGTTTAAGTTAAGAACATTTCTTTTTTGTTAAAGAAAAATAATGATCTTTCTACTATCACTTCTTTCCTAAACAAGTCATGTTCATTAAACTGGTCATTTCTAAAAAAACGTATTAACAATTTTATAACTCTATTTTTCGAAATATTAGTCATATGTATTTCCTAAAATTTCTAACTTCTCCTAATAAAGAAATACTAAATTAACAAATGTTAGCTCTGACTAATTCTTAAACAAATAATTATGTTCAATTTTGTTTAGAGTTCCTACAGGCTAATAATTTTTTGCTTGATTACGTAGGTGTTATTTATATTAAAAAAATATATATATTAAAATCATATTTAACTTTTCATATTGTTTGCTTTTTATTTGTATTTCAAAATAATTATTAGGTACTTAAAAAAAAAATGTACCCCCTTCAACCATGTTTCAAATTTTCGTTTTATTATGACTTGTATAAAAAAAGTAAAAAATAACGTCATTGGACTATTAAAAGACTATTAAACTCATTGTTTCGCTTTTTTTTTTTTTTGGTTTGCAAATGTCACATATTTAATTGAAATTTACATTAAATTCAATAAACAAAAAGACATCAAATAAAATTAAAACGCACGTTGTTTACATTTTAATAGAAAAAAAATAATAATAAACAAGTAATAATGTTGTATTCGGTATAGCCGAATCACTATATCCACTATATGCAACTTTCTAAAACCTTGTCTATTTATATTTATTCATATATAAACTAAATGAGAATTACATGAAGTTGAAGATGGGTGGATCACGCCCATTTTTGAAGTCTGAGTTTACATTAGTCCTTGAACTATTTGTACAAAATTTCGTTGATGTACATGCTTTTTTTAAAAGATATTGGCCGAAAAGTATAAACTGTAGTTACGATAGGCTTCCTGCTTTCTAGTATTTGGTTCATAATTTATGAACCGATTTTGTCATTTTCAATACCAAACAAACCATTTATAAGACAAATATTTGAGCCAAACTTTGTACCCCTAGGATGTTTGCCCCGAGCCCTATCCTGCTTTCAACAGACAGACGGACAGAAGGATGGACGGACATCGTTACATCGTCTTAGATTTTCATGAGACCACAGAAGATTATTTCGACATGTTACACACGTAATGACAAACCCAATATATTCGCCCTAATTATTTGATGGTCAAATCACTGCAAACAGCAAATATTGTCTCTTTTTCTGTTTTTTTATATTTCTGAACCACTAAAGTAGTGTTAAATTATTATTTTTATTTGCGTTTTTATTTTGTTTATATTTCTCAGCCAACATTTAAAAGAAGTTGTAAATTTTGTGGTGATCTTTTTCTTTTAAGCGTATTTTTATTTTTTGTTATTTTGATTATTTGTGCTTTTCTGAATTGTTAATGTCGTCATGTAAGAATTGTGCAAATACTTGATGTTGTATTCTCAACAAATCTAAAGTTTTGAATTGATTTAATTTTTTTTTTTTTTTTTTTGGATTTTGTATTTGAAATAAAAATGTTGCCTATTTGCATATAAATCTTAAAGATTGAGTCATTTTTCTCCGGTAGTAGTGTTTTTTTTTTTACTTATTTAATGCAATAAAAAATTTTTTAGTCATTTAAGTTGGTCTCTTTTTAATTTAGGTTAAACTTTATTTGGTTATGGGGTCAATACAAGTTGATTGTTTACCAAAAAATTATTTTAATATAATAACTAAAAGAAAAACAAACTTTTATGGTAATAACTAAATTAGGCAGGCTGTCTTAGTTGTTTGGCTTGTTGCAACAAAAGCTATAGACAAAAAGGGCATAATGCATAATAAAATATGCGTTCAAATAAAACATAACACAAATAATAATTCATAATAACACTTACTGCCGTTAATTTTAAATATTTTTCTTGATTACAATATCTTCTAGAGACATGTCACATTTAATAGCAGATCCAATTCTTGAAATCCGGTCATTTATCCGCTTGCAGATGGCAGTTAAAGAAAAATTTACAAAATAAAATTTTATTTTTTTTAACTTATTAGAAAATGTAAATTGAGTAAATTTTAACAAAAAATATTACATTTCAGTGTAATGAAAAAGCTTAACAGGGTCCTAAGGAATGAGATAAAACTTTGTTCAAAAAAAAAAAGTCATAAGAATGAATTCCAAACCTAAAAAGTAGAGAAACTCCTAAGAGCTATGCCAAACATGTTCGATCGCGTAATGGCACATGGTGTTAATTTCTTCAAAATCAAATATAAGCCATGTTAAAGCTATGTCTAAGCTTTAATCAATTTAAGCTCAAAAAATAAATAAATAAGCAATAAAGCTTAGAAGGCCTCTGAGGCAAAGAACGATCAAAGCTCATCTATAATAAGAAAAAAAAATAACGAAAAAGAAGTAGTCGGTCAAGACCGACTATATGGTACCTCAACCATTGTGTACTAGCATAAAAATTCAGTAAGGAGACTTATATATTGCACCTGTGGCCAATTTTACTAAATGTTAAATAAAATAAACAAATACAGAATAATGCACTGATACTAACATCCAGATGATTTTATACATTTTAGTTCGAATCCTGGAAGTGGGTTTAAATAGGAGCCATGGTAAATTATGGATCGATTCTCATAAAATTTAACAATGTTGTTTCTACTTACATAAAACTTATTTGTGTGGAATATTAACTTGATACAATCATTCGTATGGGATTTATGCACGTTAAAGTGATTTTTGGAGGAGGGGTTTATATGAGAGCTATGGTCAATAGTGAATCGATCTTCATAAAATTTGATAAAAAGATTGATAATTGTACAGAATTTCTTTGTACTAAATTTTATTAAAATATTCTTATTTTTAAGGCATTTTTGACAGTTTAAAATCCATTCCGGGGGTACATTTGTATGGGGGCTAAGTGAAATAATAAAGCGATCACAACCAATTTCAATAAGCTTAGTCCTTGTATAATAAAAGTCTGATGTGCCAAATTTCATTGAATTATCTTTAAAATTGTAACCTTGTGCACGTACTTTGATGACACTGGTGACATGGAACCGTGTTTTTAATATTTTTCTGGTCAGATTTAAAATTTTGTCGTTACAGTAGAAGTGCCCAGAATTGGGAATGTTATTTTATTCCCACAGAGTATGTAAACAAAGTTATTTAAGCTACCCAGAATTTTTGGCAATTGTAACGCAATTGGATCCAAGTTAAAAGCTATTTTAAAAAGGTCCCAGCATTGCTCACTTGTGGTTATTAATTTTAAATTCTTATAAAAAGAAATACGAGAAAAATGTCTTAAAATACTTAAAATTAAAATTACAATACTTTAAAATTTTTTTCAGAAGTCATGCCTAGAAGAAATAAAAAATAATCTAGTTAGCAATATTTTATATAAAATAATATATATATATATATATATATATATATATATATATATATATATTTGAAAAATCTGGAGAGGAAATGCTACCATTATATGATTTAGTTTTAATAATAACTTATTTCGTTCATCTTCTATCATCTTTTATTAAAGAAAAAAAAAACATGTTATGTTTTATTTAAACGCAAAGGTTCTGCGAGACAAGGACTTCGCTTTTGCAAAACAAAATGGGAAAATTTTTTCTGAATTTTTTAGCTGAAGAAATGAACTCAGTCTGTTCATTATTTACAGAGATATCGGCCAAAACTCATTTTTGATCGATATCTAAGTCGTAAACACGATACGGACTTGGTTCTTTTATAGATCTATTACAAATATTTTTCTTGAATTTTAATTTTTTGAATCAACCAAATCCGTTCATTAGCAACCGAGTTATTGATAAATCTGTTTTTTCATTTATTTAATGTCTGCTTCCCTTATAGTTGTTGTTTTTATGGGTGCTGAGAAACAACAACAACAATAAACAAAGTCATATTTGTTTTTTTTTTTTTTCAACTTTCTGAAGTACCTAAGTAAGCTAGAGACCTCGTTCTTTCACAAAAAAATCATAAGTTTTCTTAAGAATTTTTGTGTTGAAAAAATGAATTAAATAAATAAAATATTAACCGAATTATAGGCGAAAACGCTTTATTAAATTTTCTGTAGATTCTATATAAGTTATAGGCCTCATTCTTGCATAACTCTATCACAAATTTTTTCGAATTTTGGTTTTTTAAATCATTTAAATCTGTCCCTAAATTCTCCTCCACACCCATTTTTTAATTTAATATTGTCTTACATTTATAAAAAATTATTTGTGCACCGAAGTGATTATATCTTCCTTAAATATGTGCAAAATTTTGTAAAATTCCATAGTATTAAATTTGTTATTTGCTAGCTTTTACCGGTTTTTGATGCGATAACTAATATTTAATTTATATGGGAGCTACTACTCCCGCTGGACCTATTCACTCTATTAGAAATTTAATATGAAAATTACTTTTACACTTTTTTGTATTTTTTTATATGGAGGCTACCTCTCTCCCTGAACCTATCGGTACTATTTTTATTTCATTGATGCGATATGACACGTTCCCATGATGGATATGTTATCACCATTATATATCATTATTATGATATATAATGGTGATAACATAATAATGAATATTTGCTTTATATGGAGGGTACTACACCTCTTGCTCCGATCTATTTTAAGCTAATCGGTTCATCCTTTTGAGAGTTTTAAAATAGTGGGAGTAGATATGGTCATGCCATCCGATCAAGATCCAATATAATCTATAACATACTACAGTGTAAGCACTATTTGGGCGTAAAATTTAATATAAATAGCTTCATTAATATTGTGTAAAATTTAAAGAATAGATTTTTATAAATGTAGGCGTAAAATATGGGTGTGATGTCCAATCGAGATCTGACAAAGCTTATAACCACATCTGCCACTGGTACTGTCTGGTACTGTCAATTTTTAATTTTCTATATAAATTAGTTAAAGTTTTTAGTTTTTATATAGATATAGTATAATATATTTCTAATTACATCCAATATAATGTATTTTATTTTCATATAACACATCTCAACACGGGTATACCCCCCCACCCGTATATTCCCCCCATAAGATTCGACACAGCCGAATATAGCACTCTAACTTGCTTTCATTTATTTAGTATTTGTTAAATAGGAGTATTTATTTCTTTTTAGTTTAATTTAACTGAAAAATGATTTTTTGTTTAGATAGAAAATTTTACCGATAATGATAACTGCCCTACAAGCAAGGTACGTAATACGAAAATGATTTGAATTCGTATTGCTTAGAAGAAAAATTTTATTGCCGCAATAATTATATTCGTATTGCGGAAGTTTCCTCCATAGGGAGAGATTTTTCGTCACAGGCGATACATTTAAGTAATAAGAAATCAATATTCTTGGAAGAAAAATGGACAATATTGCTAGATAATCATCTGGGTGAAAAAAAGACGATACCGCCAGATAATCTTCTGGAAGATGTAATGTAATAAAATTATCACTAAATAAATTTTGAAATATTATAATAAAGAAATCTTTTATATCTTGTCAAGCATACAAGCACATAAATCTTAACAACACAAAAGCACGAAAACTGAAACTCTCACATAAAATATTCATTTTTTGCTAAAAGACAAACAAATTTCTTAAAATTTGTTTCATTTTTGAACAATTTTTCGACAAATGAAAAAATTTGACTAAAACATAAAAGTATTGCATTAATTTTCTTCCGATGATCTCAGTGGGATATCATCAATTTATTGCGAAGGTGATAATCATCTTACTGAAAAAAGGGCGATATTTTGAGGATAAAAATAATAAAACTTTATATATTTTTGTTGTTTATTGCCTATTTTTTTAACTGGTAGAAGTGCAATATTAGAAAAATATTTCTTTCTTATTTCTCAAATAATAAAAAGAAGATATTACGTAAATTTCTTGCAGGAAGATATCTTCCAAATGTTTATAAGGTTTAGTAGACCCTATACACATTGTTTGTGGAAGTTTGTTTATTTATTTTATTTTCTTTTTTTTTTTTTTTTTGAGCAACATCTATAAAGAGTTAAAAAAAATAATTTTCTTTATAAAATAAAAATATTTTCATTAATTTTTAACTTAAAGTAAAACTTTTTTAATAAACTACAATCAGTTAATGTAAAAATATGTTGAGTGTAGATATTTGAACTAAGAGTTTTGAAAACTACAATTTTTATAGAACTTTTAAACTCATTTCTCATGATGAATTACAGCGAAAATCCTCTATTATTATGTTGCTAAAGCTAAAATCATTTAGAAGCTTCTAAAGTAGTTTTTAGCATAGAACTTACCCCGGAGAAAATGATATTCAATAGCTTCTATAACATGTTCTGAAAACTTAGTTTGAATATTATTTTTATTAGATATAAAAATTTTGCTTTTAAAATATCTAAAGAATATTCAACACCTTTTAAGACTTCTTTATATATTTATCGAATTTCATAAAAAGTTTAAAATGTATAAAAGATTTTTTTCTTTTTTTTTTTTTTTTGTATAATTTCTATCTTCTATTATTTGTTGTTATATTAAAAACTTTCACCTTTTTTACTTAAGGAAAAAATTTTAATTTTAAAATAATATTTATTATAATTATTCAAAAAGAATCTATAAAAATTGTTTAATTAAATACACACTAAGTAAATAATAAAATTTACTAACTAATTAATTAACATTTAAATAAATAAAGCTATAAAAGCTATAAAATTATTTATGATTTGTCATACAATAACTTAAAAATATTTTCTGAAATAATAAGAGAGCAATATTTAAGACTAATATGCAAAATAAATCCAGATGATGATGAGGGTAAATATTAAAAAAAATAATAAAAAAAAATCAAAATACTCTAGCTGAGTATTTAACTGAGGCAAAGCAGTATAGATCAGTAGAGTTAGTCATGTTATGGCTAAAATACCTTTAAGCATCTTAGCCAAGCTTTTTTTCCAAACGCTCGCAATACACTTTTATTTGCTTACTCTCTTAAAGAGATCTTTAAAAGTAGTTTGTGTGTAGAGCGAGTTTAGGAGCAGTTTTATTTAGACGGTTTAACATACAATATACCTGTCTAAAGACCGGTGCAAATTTGTATAATTTTTTAGTTATTTAGTCACATTCTTACAGTGTAGTCAAGTCCAAACCTCTCAAACGAGTGTTATTATGTTTTAAATCAACATTAACTAAATAAATATATAATTTATACATTAATTAATAAAATAAAACTAAAAAAAAAATCACAAAAATAAAATTTTATTAAAAACACAAAAAAAGGTGCTTAAGAAAATATTTTATATTTTATATCTTTCAAAAAAAAAGGCCACTTATAACACGTATGTTAAATATTTTGAAAACAAATCCATTAAAAAAAAAAAAGAAATAAAATGGTTATTAGAGAATAGAAAAAAATCCCAGGCATTAAAAGTGCGTGTTTTAAATTAATTTTGAAAATAAAGTGTTTTAAATATTAATCAAAGACTGTGTTTTTAAATTGTTTAAGAAAATAAAAAAAAGTTATGATATATTTTTTTTTTCTTTTTGTTATAAAACTAGTCATATTAATATGTTTAACATAAAGTGTTAATCATGGGAAAATTGTTGATTGTTAAAAACCTGAAAAAAAATAAAATCTAATAAATTCATTAAACGACCTTGAACCGTCACGCAAAATACTTTTAAATGAAAAGAAATATTTTTTTGTTGAAAAAATTAAAAAGAAAAAGTTAAATGAGTGAAGTTTGTGATAAAGTGTAAAAACACATGAACAAAAATAAGAAGTAATTAGCAATAATTATCAATATTTAATAATAATATTTATAATTGTTTAAATAATTAAAAAAAATTTTAAATAAAACTCTTGAAATTATTAGAAATTTATTTAATTGTAAATTATTAAAACCACTTTTTCAATAAATAAAATACTTTAACTTGATATATTTAAAGCAAATTTTAAATATTTAATTTATTTAGATAAATAATGACCAAAGCAACCAGAAATATGCAAAATAATAATTTTCTTTCCCGAGCTTCAAATAAATCAAACTATTAGCTATTTATTTATCCGTTTCACGCAATTTTATAAATTTTGACAACGATTTTTAAAGCATGTTTTTGCATATTACGATCTTAACAGCATATTTTTACATATTTTGTCCTATTTTTATAATTTTATTTTAGAGTATATTTTAACAATTTAATTGACATAATTTTGCATATTTTATATTTAGGATCATAATTTAGCTTATATTACACTAAAGAGCATAATTTTGCATACTTTACACTTGAAAAAATCCATATGTTGCACTTTTACATAATTTTCCATTAGTAAAATTTTATTTTTACTTTAACATACGTTTTTCAAATCCATTTCTCTAATAATTTTCATTTTATAAATTTATAGAAATTTTGTTATTTCCTAATATAATGTATTAGCTCTAAATGTTTTTAAGTACAAAAAGAAAATATTTTTTAGGAATTAATAATATAATTCAGCCAAAAATACAACGCTTTAAGAGCAATTTTTCCAATTTTAAGAGTATTTTTTATGCGTATAAAATATTTTTTTAGAGCATGTTTTTGGTTGCTCTCTGATAACAAAGATTAGTTTCAAAATACCTTAAGATATATAATTTTCAAAAAAAAAAAAAAAAAAGAATATATATATTTGATAAATAAAATTGCAAAATTTTATGCGCTGCTTCCATAATGTTGATGAACGTATTTAAATAATAAAAAAATTTCATTATGAATTTAAAATTGTTCATACAAAATTTCTCCATAATTTAAATGTTCGAAATTCAGATTTGTGGCCAAAATGAAAAACTACATAATTAATTTTTATAACTTTTCAGAAGATCTTTTTTTTTAGATTTGAAATTCAAATTAAAGGTCGTAGGTATACAATTTTTAAAAATATATATTTTTCAAACCGATATGTATATTGACTATCGAAAAATATGACAAAAAAGGAATAGTGTTGTTTTCCCTTTATAAAACTATTATTTTCTTTAAATAATATCTCAATTTATACATTTTTTCCCAAATGGAATTTTAAAATATATCTTGAATATGTTGAATTTTGTAATTATTCCATTTTCAAATTATTATGAAAATAAAATTTATGTGTTAAAAAACTACATATTTCAAATGAGTATATTAAATTCAATGATGAATTTTAATACAGGAAATATGGAAAAAAATCATATGTTAATTTATAAAATTTTTTTACATTTCCAAAAAAAAGTAAAATTGAACGAATACCATTCATTTCCTAAAGTAATGCACAGATTTTTGTAAAAAATTTACACAATATATAATGAAATATAACAATTCTAAAAATTAACAAAACGGAAAACGATATAGCATAAGTTATGTAGTTTTTTCTTTTGGTCACAGATATAGTTGAGTTGAAGTCTTTAGATGCTTTGGTTAAAAGCTACAGATCCCTAAATAAGGTATAAAACAAATTTTTCCGTTTTGAAAATTTGTAATATTAAATCTTTTACGGAATCTACTAATTTAAATCTTTTTATAAATTCTGATTCAAATTAAAGCTTATGTTATAATGTATATAACATTAAAATTAAATATTAAATATTAAGTTTTCTTTCATGTTAAATTTTATACCTAATTTTCGCTTCTAGAACTCTACAATTTAAACTACATATTTATTTAATATTTTTCTATTACAATAACCAAATATTCTTTTCCGTTACCAAATCATTTTTGTAGTAAATATAACAAACTTTTGACACAATTATTTATACTATGTTTTTCTATTCAATTTTAGAATAAAGTGTAAGAGCATAATAGTAATAATTGTGACAAACATAATTTGGTTACGGAAACGAATGTTTAATTATTATAACCATATTATGGCTGTTGTAATTATATAAACTATTTCAGTGTTCATATATTAGAAAAAACGTTTAAGCTGTGGCAATTCTAAACTATATTTTCTCTCTCAAAAAAAAATATGTTTACATATTTTTTTCTTTAGAAGTACTTTTTGTCATTTATTTTGCAAATGTTAAAATTTTAACATTTACTTTGGTAAAATATAATACCTATATTTTAAAAATACTGCTATTTAACTTTTTTTTGAAATATGGTATTTTACTTTTTAAAAATTTTGGAAAATTCTTACTTGAAAAAAATTTTTTTTAATTTTTACTACATTTTTTTAAATTTACATTTTTTATGAAATTTATCTATTTTTAAATATCTGAAAATTTTGTGATCACTTTTTTTAGCTATTTAGTAATTGTTTGTTTTTCTAATATCGCACTTTCTTGTTACTTTGGTACTTTTATTGGTATTTTTGGAAAACTGGGAATTATTTCAAAAATTCGAAATTATTTTGAGGAACGATACTTGTTGCGAAATTAGTACTTTTTAAACTATGTTATTTTTTAAATTTAATAATTTTGAAAAAGTTTTAATTTTTGAAATTCAATATTTTTTTATTAATTTAATAGGTACTTATTTAAAAAGTCACTTTTGAAATTGGTAATTCTTTTAATATTGGTACTTTTTCTTTGCTTTAGTTAATAGTATTTTTTTTTTTCTTTTAGAAAAATAATTTTTAAATGGTGGTATTTAATTCTTTCTTTTTTTCTTAAATGTACTATTTAGAGAAATTGTACTTTTTTGCAAAATTTTAACTTTTTGCAAAATTAGTAAATTTTTGCAAATTTATCTATTTTGTAAAACTAAAAATTGTTCTTTAAATTGGTACTTCTTCAAAAAAAAAGTTAATTTAGTACTTTTTTCAATTAGATTCTAATTTCAATTTAACTTTCAAATCATGTCAAAGATAAGAAATTGACATTCGATTAAATTTTTCATATTTCTTAAATGTTTTATTGTAAAGACTTTTGGCATCAGCCTCTTTAAGTGTTTAAGACTCAAAATTCAAACTCGACTCATACTTTATGATTATGTTAAGTTTTTTTTTAAAAATTCAGAATGTCAGCTAGGAAGCAAAAAGATTTATTTACATTATTATTATTTTTGCAATATTCCCCATTGTGCTATGCCTTTATGACTATCTTCAGTCCTTTTACCTAGTTGTGCTTATTAACATAAATATTTTAGCAAAAAATCTGCTTTATCAGTGAATCAAATATTCAACAATATGAGACATTTTATTTAAATCAGAGTAGCTGATTTAGGATGAATGTTTTTTAATAAAAAAAATTATCATGATTTTTTTATGACGATGTGGATGCATATTTTACAAAGCTTTTTGCTCAATATATTAATTGATTAATTCCATTTAAAATTTTCACCAATCAATTAACTAACAAACAAGTTCAAGTTTTGTAATTAAATCAATATTATAAACCGGATACAAAATAACATTAAACTCAATCAATAAAATGTATTTTTTTAATAATTTTTTTTAATAATTTCAAGATAAAATCCCTATATAACTATTTTATAGATTTAATCATATTTATAAAAAAATATCATTTAGTTTTGAAAGACTATTATTTTTCTTAGAATTTAACATTTGTTTTTTTTTTTTTTTTTTTTTTGTATGACACAAACGTCAACAAATTCAAAAACTATTTAAAAAATATACTCCCCTCTACTAAATACAACAACAGAAAATTAATCTTAAAAAAACTGCGCAATATATATTCTTTAAAACAGAGTTTATAACATAATAAAAAAGTAGAAAATCAATTTTAAAAATAACCACAAAAAATTTAAACTTAAGAATAAAATAAAAAAAAATATTGAGTGGCAGCAAAACCATGTGTCTTACAAGTGATCTATAAAATCAAAAAAAGGAAAAAACAGGTATTTTTTTACACATTTTATAACTGATTTTAAACATTAATACTCACTAGTACTTATAATTTTTTCTATAACAAATTTATAGTTATTTTATTTGCATTAAAAATAATTAAATAAATTGTCTTTAAATGGATGAAAACTTTTTGAATTTCTTTCTTCCACCATATTTTAGTAAGCAAAAATTTTTAATTTCGTAGCATTTTATTGAGAATTGCATCAATATTTAATTAAATTTTATATTATAGAGACAGGAAAAATGTAACAATTTATATGTTTTTATTTTGAAAACAATCTTTATATGGAAGTAAATATTTGTCTAAAAATTATTATTAGTCTGTTCATACAAAGACAATATTTGAACAATCAGCATTTGTTCAGTTGGTTTTAACTGACACTGTACTTGTAAAAGTTTTAGTATCAAATAACTGAATAATTCTCTTAGACGAACTAGTTATGTCCGTCCGTCTCTCTGCAAGTTGCAAATTAATCACCAAATTTTTAACAGCTTTTAATAATATAAAATATGGTATATTATAGATTTTTTTTATAAGTTATCAATCACTAAACCTTACAGTGTTTTAATTTTTTATTATTAATTTCAAAATAATACATGTTATCAACAAAGGAATTTATAATGATAATTGACAAAAAGATGCAAATTTTAGCAATTTTTATTTAATAATCATATTTAATTTTGAGATCTTGTTATTTCGATTTTAAAATTACATTTAGTTTAACTGTTTGCTATAAAATTTAATTTGCAATTTTGTGTTATTTTGCGCAATTTTTTTTTCTTTTTTGCTTTTATTTTGTTTATAATATTTAAAACAAGTTTGTAGCTTAAGTCTTTTGATTTTGCTGGTGTTGTTTCAACACTATTACAATATCATTTAATATTGTCACAAAGTTTTATACATTTATATTTCTTTAATGATGGCGTCATATTATAATTTTAATTATTTATTATTTTTTTTCGATATACATACAGCTTGCTTTTTCCCTGAAATTTCATTATAAATTAATAAATTATTAACACAATACTTATAAGTCTTTTTTAAATTAATCATGTGTTATTAATTTCGTGTTGACTTTTTTTTATTTTCTTGTCTTTATTAGAATAAAAATAAAATATAACAAAATTTATGATTTACATAAAAATGGGTTGTCTTTATTATGAATTGTTGTTTGGTTTATATTAGATCCTTTTATTAAAATGAAAGTAGATTTTTATGGTAGAAAAATTATGGTTACAAATGCAATGAAAATAAATATGAATTAATTTGGAATTAAATAGTTATATGCAGATTGATTTTGTTTAAATTTTTTTTCAGTAAAACTATTTATATCTTTTCAATTTTTTTTAAATTTATGTTTAAAATTCAAATGAAAATTTTTTTCCCAAATGTTTAAAAAAAAAACAAAAAATCCAAAAAAAATAAAAAAATTTTACCAATTATTTTACTTTTAAATTAAAATGTACTCATACTCGATTTTGCAAACTTCACATAGCAGGTATATATATATGATCCAAAGACTTTTGGAACATGTTGTGAAACACTTTCATTATTTATATACTCTTCACCACAGGTGTAAATTGTATATATAAGTATGTCATTCCGTTTGCAATTTCTACAATATTCATCTAAAACCCCAAAAAGTATAAATTGTTAGAATACTTATTTATAGGGAAGTCGATGTAACGATGTCCGTCTGTCTGTTTAAATCAGTTTTTAAAAAGTCTCAGTTATTGGATATATATGTTTCATATATTAAATTACAGGGATTACTACTTACAACTATGCTAGTAAAAATCAATAAAACCATCTATTAGAAGCCGAGATGTCGCCAAAAAACCGAAAAGGCCTCTAAAAACGTAATTACTTTAGACTTTTCTAAGTCTCTATTTAATTTAGCGACTTCGTTTTTGCACAGAAAATTTGGATGTTTTTCCGGAAAAAATGATGAAATCGCTTCATTAGTAACTGAGATATCGGTAAATACTTATTTTTGGAATTTATGAAGCATCCATATAAGCTTGGAAATTCGTTTTTGTACAAATCTGTTGGAAATATTTTGCTAAAATTTTGTTTTTTTTAATTAATCATATCGGTCCATAAACAACCGAGTTATAAGGAAAAATCTGAAAAAATTATTAAAAATATACACACACATAAACATGTATAAAAAGCAATGCAATGACTTTCAGTGTTGTTGTTTTTTGTATAAGCAAGAAGTAGTTGTTGATTTTATATATGTATACACATATATACAATCAGTTTTCATGTATGTTTGGACGTTTTTTAGCATTGTAATGAATCAGTGTTGTTGTTTTTTGTATAAGCATATATCTATATACAAACATATGTACATATATAAATTTAATAGTAATTTTTTGTATAAACAAGCAGTGGTTGTCATTTGTATATACACATAAACATTTATATGAAGCTTTGTAATGACTATTGTTGGCAACACCACTATTATAATAATTATTGGTGTTTTTGTTTTTGTATATGCAGTCAATATATATATATATATATATATATATATATATATATATATATATACATATATATATTCTTATAAGCAGTGCTGCCAGTTTAGGCTTTTTATTTGCTTTTTGCCTCAAAATTGTTGTTTCAACTTCTAGCTTTTTTCTAGCCGTTTTTGATTTTTAAAATTGCCTTAGAAAGGCTAAAATTTTAGTATTTCAACTAAGAAGAAAATAGTTACTGATTCGCTTTTACTAAATTTATTTACTAAAGCATTTTTGTGTATTAGTTCGCACAAAAAATCAAGATTATATATATTTAACAACTATTTTCGCCTGCGACGCTCCATTCTCATAATCAATTATCTTCATAATAAATTAATTATAATAATTTATTATCAAAATACCGTGAAAAATCACTCCAGAAATGATACAGTGTACGCATCTAAAAAAAATATATTTTCTTAATTTTTTAAGTTTAACTGCGATTTACAACAAATTCTTCTATAGAGTCTATGCAACGATGCAATAATTTGTACGGGCATTTTTGTTGTAAACATTAAAAAGATTGTTTATTTCCAATTTAGATAAAAGAACTTATTTGATTTTACCTATAATATCTTACAGAAAAAAATAAAAAACAAGTAAAAGATATAAAAAAAAAATGATTTGTCTTAAAATATATGGAAAACTTTTTAACAAAGTTTAGAAAATTCTTAATAACTTTTTGAGTTTTTAATCGATTTTATATGGGGATGTCTCAGTATATAGCATTTTAAATTTTGTAAACAAATATATATAGTCTTGAAGTATAAAATCAAAAAAAAAAATTACATTAAAGTCAAAATTTCGAAAAAGAAAAAATAAAAAAAATTTCGAAAAGTATAAATCATTACTTCCCAGCAAAAACTTTTTCGGTAATAACAACTAGTTATTAAAGTAGTTTCTTGGTGATGAGGCGTCATTATTATTTGCCTACTCTGTATTACATTAATAAGTACTCAATAGTATAATAGCACAGTAATACTGCAATCACGTGGACGAGTTGGCTAGAGCGCCGGATTAACAACCAGAAGGTTGTTGGTTCAACCCCATTCTGAAGCTATTTTAAACTAAATAGAGTTTTTGTCGCTCAGGATGCTATGTGCGAGATGGTGTACTAAGTAAGACGTTAGTCAGTAAAAACGGATGGTTAGTGTGTGTCCAAGTTCGAGTCTCACTGACGGCAATTTTTTTTTTTTTCGTTTAGGTACATATTTTTGAGTACCCCTAGAGTCAAAAAATAACTACATGAATTTGTGGACAAGTCGAACAAAAATAAATAGTTATTCAGGCAAAAAATATGTAGTTTATTTTTGTTTCCAATTATACCTGCTAGCTTACCAGGAAAGCAAAGTTTTTGCTGGGTTAGTATCTTTTTATTTAAAATTAAATCTTAAATTTACTTAAAATTTATGAAACTACGAGATCTGTAGTGCAGGAACTATCCTAAAAACATTTTCCGAATGAAAATATAGCAGCGCGTTATTTGCTAATAAACTTCATTAACCATAGAAACTATTTGTGAATATAATTAAAAAAATTCTTATAAAAGCGAAAAATCACCCAAAAATTTGGAAATATTTGGAAATTTGGAGTTATAAAGACATAAATAAAAATTAGGTAATTTTTCATATGAAATGTAGTTAAAATGTGTATAGGAATTTTGTGCGCGATTTTTCATTGGATCATTTTGTTAGCAAGTTTTATAAGGTTTACTTATAATTATATTATAATGTCTTTAAAACAAATGTCAAAAACAAATGGGAACAAAAAAATAAAAAATAAGTAAAAATAAGTTAAATATATATATATATAGATTTTTTTCTGGCTTTATTTTTTGGAGCATTTAGGCTTTTCTGACCTTTTCTAAAGTAAAATTTAGCCTCTTTTTCCTCAACTCCTGGCAACACGGCTTATAAGTTGTTGTTGTATTTTTTTATTATTTAGGCAAACTTTGCTTGTGGTATAAATGTACGTATTATTTGTTTAAATATAAATAAGAAAATATTAAGGCATACTATTTCTTTTTATTTGTTGGTAAAGTATTGAAGGGTATAAAAGATTCGGCATAGCCAAATTTTAGCTCGCTAACTTGTTTTTATTTAATCTGCTCCAATAAACCTACATTGTACGCAATTAATTTAAATTAATTTTATTAACATTATACATATTTATATTTCTTTTATTTGTTTAAAATACAGTCAATGGCAAGTAAACCTTAAGATTATTCAAATATTTCACATTTATTTAGAACAGCTCCCTTTAAGAAATGTCTGATTATATAAAAATATTTATCCATTAAATTGCTGTTAAACAACATTTATTTCCACTTCATATTTTAAAATTATAATCAGCTAATAATAATAATAACAGCAGCCCGGCACAGTGTGACAACAACATCATTCATAAACATTATTTAATGATTTTAACAAGAAAGACAGACAGATAGACATACGGACAGACAAACTAAAAAAAAATCATAGCCCCAACAGACAGACTAAAGGCAGTGGAGAAGTAGTTGGATCTCCCTATAACACCAAATGTCACCTAAACTTTGACAGTATGTATATTATGTATTTATTACTTAGTGTTGACAGCTCTTAACTCTTTTGGCTGTTTTGCTTTGAGATTCAGTAAGTAACAGACTGACTGCCTGAATTGTTGTCTAACTAACTGACTGACTAACTAAAGGAATGACTGAATACTTGTTTGTTTATTTAGCCAATAAACTTTACTCTATACATTTTATACGCGTTTAAAAAGATGTGATAAACATTGTCAACTCAACAAGCTGTGTAAACAAATAAACACATGACTTCTTTTTGTCTTTTTTTGGTTCTTCTTGAATTTTCTTGTCGTTTTCAGCAGGTTCTTCTTTTAAGACAGACTAAATGTCTAGTAAGTTAAATTTGTCTACTACTTTGTATTAAGTTGAGTTGAGTTGTGTGTAATTTCTTGTTTGTCTTAACGTCTTGGTATGTATTGGTAGCTAAAGCTGGGATTTTAACTAAAGGGTCTTTATGTATTTTTTTTTTTGAGTTGGTGATGCGATTATAAATGGTTTATAGTCTATGAAATAAGCATAAGACAGTCAGACAATCATAGAATATGATGAAGGACTACTATGAAGAAATAAGTTAAATCAAGTCAAGTGTGTCATTTGTTTGTGGTAAGTTGTTGCGTTTTGTGTCTTAAGGCTTACTAACAGGCTTAACATAAGAAAAGACCATATAAAATTTGGCTTTAAGTAGTAAAGTAAAAAAAAAACAAAGCTTTAATTCAATATTTGCAAAATTTTTAGAAATTGCTTTTTTTTGTAAATTTTTTAATTTATATTTTCGCATGTTTGAAATAAATTTAAAAAATATAATAAAAACAATGAATTAATATAGAAAAAATAATTTAAATTGCATTCATAACTGGATAATTAAGAAGTCTAATGTTTTTTTTTATTAAATTTCTTAAAAAACTAATTTCTACACAACTTGTGCATTTTTAGAGTTTTATCAAATGTCACACCCATATTTTACGCCCACTTTTCTAAAACAGTTACTTTGCACCTAACTAATGAAGTTAATTACATCAAAATCAACTCACATATATCGCAAAATATGCTTTATAATTAAAACAGTTCCTTTAGCGAAATCATGTCTCCATTACATCCACTTTGAAGCAACTATGTGCCTATTTTTGAGACAACCTTATCCTAATATTTCAGAACTTAGAAATATGAAATTTTGTCCATATATAGTAACATTATTTGATTAATTGCGAACTATTCTAGATCTTTTTTTGG
This sequence comes from Protocalliphora azurea, assembly GCA_932274085.1. Lineage (NCBI taxonomy): Eukaryota > Metazoa > Arthropoda > Insecta > Diptera > Calliphoridae > Protocalliphora > Protocalliphora azurea. The sequence goes on from OW026521.1 coordinate 29,395,271, forward strand.
TGACCCGCCCATACTTTTCATGCCCCCTATTATAAATAAGTCAATCTCTAAATCTTTTTGTAGTAACTATCAAAGGGATTCCTTTTCATAAATTTTTTTACTTTAATTTCTACTTATAAAAAAGTGGTTTTGTGTCAAATATAATCATAATATGGGATTTATATACGTTAAAGTGACATACATCTTTTTTTGCTATCCGCCTCATTATGGGTTACAAAAAAAAGCTAAAATTAAACAATTATATCCGACCGTTACTTTCTTGTGAATATAGTCGAAATTTATGCAGCGATTTTAATTATATATGGCTCATTTTATTAGTTACATATCCAGCTTTATGAACCAATAGAAGGAAATGCATTCTAGGTCGTTTTCGATTTTCTAAGATTTAAAAAAAAAAATTTACAATTAAGCAGACTAAAAAATTGTGTAGATATAAATTAGAGGCAATTTTAATTAGCATTTTTGGAAATTTTATTAAATCAAATCATATTATTCCTTCTCAAGATATGCTGTGTTATGTGGTGTTGTCTTATTTATTTTCCTATATTTCGAGAAAAGCAGTCAATTCCAAAAAAAAAAGTTATTTATAGGCTATCTAGATTAACTGAGAAATCCCTTCCAGAATAAGAACATTTTTGACACCCTATGTTGTTGTTATAAGCGTTTTGGTATTATAAATTACTAAAATTGTTAAATTTTGTCTATTAGTCTGTTTGTAATCTTATATACATAAGACTAGAACTAAATAATAGATATTTAGTCCAGAATTTGTATCATTATACTAAGCATCTTGGTATTGAAAATCAGCAAGATCGGTTCAATAAAAGCAAATATATAAGCCATAATATAAGATATGTTGTAAAATAAGTACTGCGCACGAAAAACTTAGTGCACGCTTTAAAGCTTGTAACTTTTATTATACATAAAAAAAGTTTGTACTGTTAACTTTTTTATATTTGTTATTATTTTCCGTAACTATGTAGTAAATTTTGTTGAATTAATTTTGCTTAAAACGGAAATTGAACAAAATTTATGCAAATGTATAATTTAAATTTATAATCAAAACAATTATAATATAAAACAACTGCAGGTGAGTCAGGCAATACAGTTTCTTGGGTCTAAAAAAAAATACAAAGAGTACACGATTACCGAAAGTAATGATTTACAAACTGTAGGATCGCAGACAAAATAATACATATTTTAAGAGAAAATCTCTATATATCTGGATATAATGCGACACATTTATTAGATTCTATTATCAGAAAAGTTTCAAAAAGATAGCTTGAAGACCAATAAAGTAAAAAAAAAAATTGCTAATAAGAACGCTAGAAAAAATGTGGAGGCAAGGGAAAAGACGAAAATTATTGAGATCAATTTTTCTTCAAAAATATGAATGCTTCTAAAGGAAATATAAAATATTTCAAAATTTTTACAACATCCTGGCGTTATCTCGCATCTTATCATCACAACAAAAAAGTAGCCGAGTGTTATGAAACAAATGGTGCTGCTATGTATCATGGGAGGACAATCCACTAAACTGTCTAAAGTTCAGTCCATTTAAAATGTATTGGGTTATAGTAAAAAGTTATTAAAAGAACACTTAAAACTGAGTAAAAGATAAAATATAGTTTACAAAAGTGGAGCCATTCCAACAAAAACAACAAAGCTTTTATTTAGGGTATCCCAATCAATTAAATTTTTTTTATATATGAAACTAAAATATAACGGTCTTTAATTAAATTAAAGTTTAAAAAGATTGCGCACTAATTTTTTCGTGCGCAATCTCTGTTCAACATAGAAAAATATCTCATATCCATATTATAGAATTTAAATAATTAAAACTAAAATGTTTATCATTGTGATCAGATTCAATAAAAGAATCTTTAGAAATTTTAGATTAAAAAAAATTCCCCCGTACACGCAGAGCAACATATTATGATTGGAACATATGATCACATCGAAAAATAAAAATATGATAATTATTATGATTCCATTTTGTCATGTTATGTTCGATTTTATGGTTCATTTTATATATAATTGAACAATCTTAGTATATCATTATTCCAATCTATCTGATTATGATACCTTATTATATTATTGTAACCACATTGTCATATTATTTCATTTTATTATATTATTATGCCATTCTTCATAATCATATTCCATTTTATCATATTATTTTCCCATTTTATTATGGGATTTAAAAACAGAATATGGTTTAAGAACCAGGAAAAATACTGAAAAAATTTAATGTTTGTAAAAAGAATGATATTTTTCATATTAATAAAATTTTGTTTCTGGTAAAAATATTTAAAAACATATAATTTTTGCTGTCAATCATAATAAAATTTTCATTGAGTGTAAACATTAAGTTACAAAATTTAAACAAAAACATTCTTATCATCAATACAGAGTTATTAAAATTCAAGAAAATTAACAATGAGAACATAATATTGTTGTAGTGATAATGCTGTAGTGAATTGATCTTTCCAATGGTACCTTAAAATTCAATATATGTTGAAAAGTGTCTGTAATATATACAACTACATGTTTAGATAATGAAAATATGACAAAAAATTTTAATAAAATCTTGATATTTCACAAATGAAAAAAATATGTAAGAATTATATAAATGCGTATTCTGAGTGCTAATATGTTTCTTTTTCGTGTATTCTGAAATTTTTGATAATGACCAAATTATAAGAAAATTAAATTTTTTGAAATTTTTACATGGAAATTGTTTTTTTTTTATCTGTTTTGTTATAGTCTTGTCATTAGTCTATCTTATTATATTAGTTTATAATACCGGTCTTATTCTGCAATTATCTAAAATTATCGCCAAAGGAATAAATTAAAAAAATCTCTTTAAATATAATTAAATTCATTCATATATTAAAGAAACTAATTAGATTTATATCTTTTTGCCATTAGCTAACTTTATTATAATTAAAATAAAATTTATTAGATTAGATTAGATTTAAAGCTATTTTTTCTGGCGTTTCAATTATACCTTTATTAAAATCTTAAGTTTTTATATTAATTATTTATAAATTTTAAATTTAACTGCATAAATAATTCAAAGCAACAGAATTACTAAAAATGCAAATAAATTAAAACTTCTCTGTGGTCCAATACTAAGGTCAAGATTGGCGCCACCATAAACACAAAAAGAAACGCCGCTGAAATTGATATTCTTAAGCAAATATTTAACTTAAAAAAAAAGTTATTTCAAAAGTAACAAATCCGCTACATAGCTATTTTTTATTTAAAGCACAAAAAAAAACAATAAATTTTTAAATCTTCCAGATAAACTAATGAGACCCTTCAGCCTACAAGTTCTTAAACAGCAAAAGTCATACAGTTTAAAACACTTTATCATTTTTTTTTTCTCTTTATAGTCTGCTCTTAATTCTTTCTTTAGTTTTACATATATAGTTTATGGTATTATTAGCGCTAAATATAAAATATTTATATGTAAATATGTCTCCACTTATCTTTAAACAGCAGCAGCAGTAGCAGCAGCCACAACAGCAGTTAGTGGTCACTGCTTAAACAAAATAAATCCTGCTTAACACAAATAGTAGTCCTATGATTATACTAAGTACTTAAGAAGTTAAAGGCTCTTTACTAAGAATAACCTTGACTTAAAGCCCTTAACTAACTACTTATTATAAAAAAAAAAAAAACAGCAGCCAGAACTACAAAAGCGGCAAATTACTTACCTATAAAAAATAATAGTTTACAGAAAGCAGTACGCATACACATACATATATATAATTTTTTATTTAACAAGAATAAAAATATATACATATGTAAGTATAAACTAAAGTATTCATACTTATACTAGTATTTAATGATAAAGTCATTGCTGTTGCCCTAAACACCGATAATCCTAATCACAACGGGTGTACTTTTTTTTTTTTTTTGTACTTAGTTTTGTTAAGCCCTTTTTAAAAAAAGTAAAACTTCTTGAATACTAAAGAATATATCTGTATATATATTTTTGTTTCAAGGGAATTGAAAAAATAGTTTGAGTTTGACGTGGTACTGTAATATGTACTAGAAAATAAGCGGCATAACTTTTATGGTAAAGAAAAAAAAAGTCTAAAAAAATTAATTATAAATTGTTTAAAAATCTATGAATATGTTTAAATTATTTAGTAAACAAGATGGTTGTGTAGAGAAATCTCATCACAACACTCACATAATACTTGTTATAATAATATTTGAATCTACACGTGAGATAATTCTCTTAGAGAGCGAATTTGACACTCTCTTGAGAGAAAAATCTTACATATTATGTTACGTGTAGATGGGCTGTAATATTAACTGTCACAAACGAAAGTTTGTATGTCTATCAAATCGACTTTCGAATAATTGAACAATGGACTTTTTGTTGAAAAAATTCGAAAAGTCGAAATCGACTTTTTAGTTAGAAAATTTTCGAGAAATCGACTCTTGTTTCCAGATAGTCGAAAAGTCGAAAATAGTCGGACAAAAACGAAATAGTACAAAAAAAATATTTTTGTATGTAACCGGCACTTTCCTTGCATAGATTGCCGATTAATTAAACTAAACAAGTTTGCAATCGTCAATTGCCTTCTTGTCTCTGTTTGGCAATATCAAAGCAGAGTTTGTAGATTATAATTAGAAACCCGCTAAATGGAATACGTATTTTCTGTGCCGCTACACACTTCGTCAGCATTCGTGGTGTTTTATCCATTTTGGTTTTGTTTAAACCTAAACATAGCATCCGCCTTGCACTGGATGCAATTTTGAGGGACTCAGTTAGTAGCACCAGGCGTTTGGGGCAAGTAGAAGGAAGATTGAACCTAGCATCGTAAACGCTGTTATAGATGTGGTTATAGTCACATCCGGCTCAAAGGACCATAAATAAGTTTGCAATCGTAAATTGCCTTGTTGTCTCTGTTTGACAAAGCAGAGTTTGTGGACTATAATTAGACACTAGTAGATTGCAATACGTATTTTCTGTGCCGCGTCCGCCTTGCACTGGGTGCAATTTTGAGGAATTCAATTAACAGCGCCAGGCGTTTGGGGCAAATAAAAGAGAAATTGAACCTAACATCGTAAATGCTGTTAAGATGTGATTACAGTAATGGTGTAACCGACATCCGGTTCGAAGGACCATAAACAAGTTTGCAATCGTAAATTGCCTTGTTGTCTCTGTTTGGCAGTACCAAAGCAGAGTTTGTGGACTATAATTAGATACCACCAGAATTCGTGGTGTATGTAAATATATTTTATATTTTTTACGTTTTTTTTTTTTCTACTTTATTTTTTAAGATAAATAATAAAAAATAGTCAAAGGGGGCGAAAAATCTCGAAAATATCACATAAAATCAAAAAAAGTAGAAAAGTTGGAAAAAGTTGAAAATAGTCGGTCGAAAGGTCTGAAAAATCGAAAATAGTCGAAAATAGTCTAAAAGTCGGAAAAGGTCGAAAATAGTTGGAAAACGTTGAAAAATCAAATGTTTAACAATTGAAATAGTAGAAAAGTCGAAAATAGTCGGAAAAAGTCGTAAGATCGGGAAAAGTCGAAAACAGTTGAAAAAATGTACTTTATTTAAAAGGAATAGTTTCTGAGCAGTTGTTATTCAAACAACATCATCTAACTGTTGGAAATAGTACGAAAAAACATATTTTTGTATGTAATCAGCACTTTCCTCGCATAGATTGTCTGTTAATTAATTAATATAGTTGTATATATTCTATATTTTTTAAAATTTTTTTGTTATAAGTTAACTAACAAAAAAAAATAGTCAAAAGGGGCGAAAAATTTCAAAAATATCGTATAAAATCAAAAAAAGTCGAAAATTGTCGAAAATTTAGAAAAAGTCGGAAGGTCTGAAAAATCGAAAATAGTCGAAAAGTCGAAAATAGTCGAAAAAAGTCAAAAATCGACTATTTAAAATTAAAATAATTGAAAAGTCGAAAAATCGATTATTTAAAAATTACAAAAAGTCGACAAGTCCAAAATTCGACTTTTTGTTCCAACTATAAAACCCTAGTGTCTGTACTTGTATATTATGGAAATTACTAAAAAAATAATGCTTTTTGTAAAATTATTTTCTTTTAATAATTGTTTTACATTTAAAAATATATTTTTATAAAAATTGTGTTAAAAAAGTACGAATTTCTTAAATAAAGAGGACATGTTCACTCTGTGACTAATTGAAAATAATGATATCTTATAGAATTTATTAGAATCAAGATTTTTAATATTTAATATAATATAAACAAAATGATTACTCTCTTCTGCCGGCGTTATCTCACATATAATATAAGCGTTAATCTCAGTTGTAGACCTGGGAAAAAAAAAACATAACAAGCACTATTATGCTTTTAAACAAAAATATAAATATGTTCATGTATTAAAGTTTTATTAAAAAACTGTATTAAAATAGATAAAATACAAACTGTTCATTTCTATTAACAATAACGTTTTCAACACAAGCAGTCCGTCGCATCAACTGTTGTTTGATCTTATATTTCTTATATACAATCAAACAAAAATTTATTCAAAATAATGACAAATATTTTACATCTTGTGTTCACACAATGTTTACACTTATCACATTTTTGACTCAATGCAAATATATATATATATTTTTTTTTTACCCAAATCAGCTGTTTTTTGTTTGGTTGGTGTTCACATTAGCCAAATCAATTTTTTTACAAAAACTGACAAATATTAGCTTAATGTGAACTTAGCTTAAGAAGAAAGTTCATAGCTTATATGGAAGCTTGAAAAAAATGATAATAATTTTTCGAAATAATGACTTCATAACTGTACCATTTATGGAGTGATTTTAATGATATTTAATAGGAAAATTTCTAACATATCAAAAAAAACTGCCATATGTACAACTCACTAAATTAATTTGTGGGCCTCTTAAAGATAATTTCAACACACAAAAACGATTATTACTCTTACTTATTACTTAATAAAGTTCGATAAAGAAATATATATTTTTTTATTAAAGCCCTCATTTTGTAAAACGAAACGTTTTCAAAGTGCAGAAATTTGTATGGAACAAATTCTAATATCAAAAAATTTCCCAATATTCTTCATACAAATTTCAAACGTTTGAAAACGTTTTGTTTTACAAAATGAGACTTTAAATTCTCTAAAACTTTTCTTCATTTACACCCTTTCAACTTAGTAGGAGGCAGTCTCAACTAGCCTCATTTTTCAATTATTCCTCCTTCATTAAACCATTTTACTTCATGAACTAGATAAGTTATGAATACAAAGTTGTACTTAAACATTTGTACCATTGAATGATGACGGTGGCTTTAAGGTTTCCCCCCCCACCCCTAGATGTACTCTTCCACCAGTTATATAAAAAAATTATAAGAAAACAAAAAGTCCTTGAGAGCAATTTTCAAGGCTATTAACTATTTTTTTGCATGTACAAACATGTTTAGCTATTTAACATAATTTAATGGTTGATTATTTTTCTTAGGCCGAACAAAAAAAAAATTCTTGAGAAAAAGAATTTGTTTATTTTGCATGCGTTTTTGCGTAATTTGTTGGCGGCTGTTGGTTTTTTACGGTGACATTAAAGTTAAACAAGACAAATGATGTTTGAAGGAAAAAAAAAACAAAACAAAAAATATAAACGCTTAAGATCAATGTCAATGTCATTAATGCATTTTTTTAGATTTAAAAGGTTTTTAAATACCTTTCGAGCTTTTGTGCAAGAAGTTATTTTGAGGTTTGAAACTAATGAGATAACAATAAATCAATTAAAATATTTTTTTTTTTTTTTTATTTGTTAACAATATGTTTGTTAAAGTTAATGACACATTATTAAGTAAAATTAAAACCATTAGAGTAAATTATTTAACAATGAAAAAAAAGAAAAAAAACTATAAATAACAATCAAAATGTTCACAAAAAATATTTAAATGCGTTCACATCATTGAAAACACGTTTAAAATATATAAAGATCACCATGGTTATATGTTTGTTACTCTATTGGCTAAAATTACTTATATAAAAAATTTCTTAGAAAATGAAATATTTATATGAAAATTTATTCAAAGCTTATTAAAATTCAACATACATTCGCTTTTTATTAAGGCTGTGTCTCTCTATCTTTGTTTGTGTTTAATCAAAATATCTATTGTTAATCTGGTTTTAATTAATACTTTCCATAATTATTTAATATTCATGCTCACAGTTTTAAAACTTTATTAAATTTTTAAAACCCCATTGGTGTTTTTATCTGTAAATAAATTTTTCTATTTTTGAGATGAATTTGCATAAATTGTTGTTGTTTATTTTGCTGTTATTCCAAAAACTTATTAGTTTATATTTGCCGCCTTTTTTCTCTCCCACAAATAGCCAAATAGCGATTGATAAGTTAATTGCCAGACAATGTCAGAAAAGTTTTTGCAAATAAAGGTGACTACAACTAATGACGTTTAAATTAGCATATTTATTTGAATACCTATTATACTTAAATATTATTTAATAGGGAGGTATTCATTTATGGAGCTACAAAATATTAATTTTTCAAAGATTGATTTATATTTTGTTCTATAACTTTATTTCGTTTAAACCAATTTTGTAAATTTTCAAGATCAAATGGCTTAGGAAAAAAAATTAACATTTAAGGCGAATTTTATTTAATTCAGGTGAATAGTTAAGATGTGAGATTATTTCCTACAGACACCCACAAGGGAGTTAAACGCTAACAAATGATAATAAATCAGTCTCTCCTAAATTAATGGACCGTTCGAATTAATATGTTTAGAAAAATTATTGAAGAGAATTTAAGCTTTTAGAAAAATGATCTTATAGCCACTTTGTTTTAATACAATATGAGTTACAGGGTGTTAAGGTTGACCTTCACAAATTTTAAGAAATCGTAACTTCTACAAATTATGGCCGATTTTAATGATATTTAAATTTTTATAATGAATATGATAAAACAAAGAACCTAATTTCTAATTTTTGATTTGTTTTTTTTTTTTTGCCAAATAATTTCCTTAATATAAAAATTAATAAAGTTTTAAACTAAACTACTGCTTGGATTGAATTAAGATGTATAGAAAATTTAAAGAGGAAAAGTCGAAAAGTCGGAAAAAGTCGAAAAGTCGATAAATCGATTATTTAACAATTGGATTAGTCGAAAAGTTACAAAATCGATTATTTAAAAATAATTTCAGTAATAAAAAAAATTAAATATTTTTAAACTAAACTACTGTTAGGATCGAATTAAAATATATAGAAAATTTGTAGAGAACCTAAGCTTTCCGAAAAATATAATTATAATTATTATTATAATTATATTTGCTTTAATACAAGATGGGCTACAGGGTGTCAAGTTGACCTTTATCAGCATGAAAAAGCTTTAAGAGTTCCTAACTTCTACAAATTAAAGCGATTTCAATGGTATTAAAATTTATATAAATAATTTGATAAATCAAAGAATCAAAGTTATATTTTTAACGTTAAAAATAATTTTCAATTTTTTATTATTATTTCTTTACCAAATAATTTCCGTAATATAAAAAAGAAAAAATTTTTTAAACTAATCTACTTATCAGATCAAATTAAAATGTATAGAAAAGTTATAGAGGAGGACCTAAGCTTTCCTAACAGTTATCTTATGACCATCCTGTAATAGCAGGTGTGTTCAGACAATAGGGTGTCAAAGCTAACCTCCACGAGCTTGAAGAAATTATAAGGTTACAACCTTTACAAATTAAGCCCTATTTTGATGATATTTATAAATAATTTGATAAAACTCAGAACCTAGGATATATTTTACCATTAAAAATGTTTAGAAATTTTGATTTTTTACTTGGATTTTTTTTTTTGCCAAATAATTTCCGTAATATAAAAATTAAAAAATTTTTCAAAACTAAAGTACAGGTTAGATCGAATTGAAATATAGGGGACGATCTAAGCTTTTCGAAAAATATTCTTCTAGTCACTTTTCTTAAAACAAGTTGAGTTATAGGGTGTCGAAGTTGACCTTCGAGAGCATAAAAAACTTTAAGAACTCGTAAGTTCTACAAATTGAAGCCAATTTTAATAATATTTAAATTTTTATAAAGAATTTGATAAAGCGAAGAACTTTTATATTGTTATTCTTATTATTATTATTATTATTATTATTATTATTATTATTATTATTATTTTTGTCAAATAATTTTCGTAATATAAAAATGAAAAATATTTTAAAACTAAACTACTTATCAGAAGGAATTGTAATGTATAGGGAGTTTGTAGGGAAGAACCTAAGGTTTTTATAAAAAAGTGATCCTGTAGCCACCCTGTTAAAAGATGTAGTGAGCTACAGGGTGTCAAAGTTGACATCCGCGAAGATGAAAAAGCTTGAAGAGCTCGTAAATTCTACAAATTGATGAAATATAAAAGTTTATAAATAACTGGATAAAACAAAAAATCTAAGTTATTTGTTTACCATAAACATTATTATATTAATTATAAAAATCAAACTTTTTTAAATATCCTGAAATTCCCAACATATTTTTAATCAAAGCGTTAGATTTTTTTTTTTTTTTTTTTTTTTTTTTGATTATCTCATTTCATATAGCCTTGAGAAATTATCAAAGTCAACACTTTGAAATAAGTATAAAAAAATTGCTAAACTTATAAAATGTTAAAAAAAGAAATTTCGATTACATTGAGAATTGCTCCCTACTTCCAGTATTTTCGACCAAAATGGTGAATTTCTTAAACAAGATGTCAAGTTCAACCGGCTAGCAAAATCACTTGAGATTTTTCAAATCTAAAAAGAAAAACTTTTAATAACCATATTATAGAAAGCAATTAAGCACTAAATTCATTCCCGACCGGTGAAAAGTAGAGGCAGTGGCGTATATATCATGAAAAAAGTCAAATTCTCAAAACCATATTTTTAAGTGGAAAAGAAAATTATTAAAATTATTTATATTTAATTTTATTTTAAACGTAGTTTATTAACAAGATTACAGCTTTTCTGTGTTCTAAAATTTACTTTAATATCTTAAACCAATATTTTTTTATATATTTTCAAATTTAAGACAATTTTTTTTTAAACCATAAATAGTAAAATTTTGCAATGTCTTCAGGGGAACTCTTTCTATTCTTTAAATATGTAATAAATATAAATAAAATATAAAGGTAGATATATTAACCTATCCACCGATGTATATAATGTCTATATAGCTTTGCTAAATATAGCAAATATATTAGTCTAAAATTAGATATCTCAAGTAAAATTACTAGCAAATCACAATGCTACCCTAATATTATATTTTAAAAAATAAAATATATTTATATTTTTTTTCTATTTTCTTTATTGCTTAAATAAGCATATAAGCAAATCCCTAATAACTTTAATTTATATTTATTTTCATTAAAATCTCTCTCCACTAATTAAAGCAACACGAAACAATTTCAAAAATATAAAAAATCAATTTAAATAGAAAGCAAAGAAAACAGTTAATACTCCAAAGAAAATAGCTAAGTTATTTATATAATTAAAAAAAATTAATCTTTACAAACATTTCTTAACCTAGAAACAAACAAAATTAAGCTTAATTAAAAAAATATTTAGTTATACATATTAACATACTTAAAGTAACATGATTAATTTGAAAAATTTTTTAAGCCCTTAAGGGTTTTCTTTTTGGAAATTTATTGCATTTTGTCAATTTTAATAACCCATAGAGGCAAGGGAATTTAAAGAAATCTTAATAGCAAATTTTTAAGCATTTAAATTGTTCAATCAATACCTTTCTTTTAGGTTTTACATTGAGCAAAAAATACTGTTAAAAATTATTATTTAAAATGTTACAAATACATATTTTGAGAAAAATTTTATTTGTAACCTGCTGTTTTTCTACCAGCTGCAGACAATATTGTTTTTTAATTTTTTTCAATTGTGAACAGTGTGTAGCAAAAAAAAATATTTAATTTTATGGTTTCAAATGTTTTCTTTTTTATTTAAATTTTTTTTAATAAACAATTCTTAATATAATTATTAATAAAACTTATTTCTCTGTAATTCAAAATTTTTAATATAAATAGATTTTTTTTATATTTTTTATAATAGAAATATTTTCCAACTTATATAATTTTACCCACTGTATGGGTAAAAAAAAAAATTAATTTTAAATAAATGTTACCTGCTGTTTTCCTCAAAACAAATTATATAAAATTGTTTATTACAATTTTTGTTTAAACATGATAATATAACTTTAAAAAAAAAAACAGTAACTAAAAAATATAAATTTTAATAAAAAATTTTTAATAATAAAACTTCTTTCTTTGTACTTAAAATTTTTTTTAATATGAATAATACTTTTTTTATATTTTTTATAATAGAAATATTTTCCAACTTATATAATTTTACCCACTGTATGGGTATCTGTAATTTTAAATAAATGTTACCTGCTGTTTATTTCTCTCAAAACAAATTATATAGAATTTTTTATTACAATTTTTGTTTAAACATGATAACATAAATCTTTTTTAATAAAGAACAGTAACTAAAAAATATAATTAATTTACTTCCAGGGACTATTTACTCAGAGATTACTGAGAGTAAGGAAAATTTTTTGCTCAATTTTAAAAAAATGACAACTGCCATAGAAGGCAATTAGAAGTTTATGTAAGAAGCAGTTCAAACTAAATTTTAAAAAAATTTACTCATTTTTTTTTCAAAACACAAAAACAAAATACGTGTTTACATGTATTTTGTTTTTGTATGAATTAGGTTTTTGACAACTGTATTAGGTTTTTGTCTCTCACATAAACTTCTAGTTGTATTCTATGACAACTACTATCTTTTTAAAAAACACGCTTTCTTACATATGTAGTACATTACTAAAACTATTAAGATTCTGAAATTAGTGCTTCTTTTCTATAGTGCCGGTTTGAAAAAAACTAGAATCCAAAATTTTTCTTATTATTGGAATTAAAATAAAATTTTTATGAAAAAATTGTTTTTTAGAGAAACTATAAATATTGCATCTGTAATAAAGTCTTTGTTAGTTACGATATTATAATGAAATTTTCGGTGAATGTCGACTTTATTATTTGGAAATTTTTACAATTCGCAAAAAAAAACACCAAAATCTCAAAAATCTAATTTTTTTGAATTTTACCACATTTAATGTAAGTCTGGAATAAGGCTTCGACAAACCATTTAAAACACATCGGAATCTCCGAAACTATATTCTGTTTGTAGTTCCATGCTTTGGGCTTTTAGAATATATGTATATATGGAATAGACTAAAGTCAAAATTTTGATATAAAATAGGTCAAATTTGAATTTGTACTTAGCCCTAGTGAGTGCTTGGTTTCGCCTTCTATTCTAAAATCATCTCTATTAAGATGCCTTTCCGAAAGGCATAAAATTATTATATTTTCATAAGGAAAATTTTGTCTTGAAGTAAAAAGAATAAAAATACTTTTTCGGCAAAAAAAAAAATCGTAATTTTTCCAATTTTCAAATTCAAAATTATTTATTTTTGGACTCGGTAAAGATATCAACTTCAAGTTTTCTTTCTTCGATAGATAATTTTATTAATTATAAATATCTGACAAAATCATTCGAAAATATTAGTCTATATAGGGAAAAAACTAGACCAAGATCTTGCAAAATTGAGATAGTTTAAATTTTAAATGCAAATAACTCGAAAACTATAAAAGATATTTTTCGTAGGCCTTATCGAAAGATTTAAGGAGATTTAAAAAAATTAGAAATATGGATGTAGAATATAGAAATATAGATATAGAAATCGAATAAGAAAGAAAAATAACTTCTGAATTATGCATACTAAAATTTTAGTTTTAGTTTCATTTTAAAGATGAAGATATTGCCTTTGAAATGATATGTGTTATGTTAATTTAGCTCAAAAGTTCAAGGGTCAAAGTTGAACGTATAAAAATCGAATTTTTCAACTGAAAAAGCGATATTTTCTTAAATTGTTAAAAAATACATGATATTATTATACACTGGTGCATATTCCTATAAACGCACGTCAATCATTTTAATCAACTTACCAAAGATGGAGCTAAAAAAGTAATTAAGGTGCTATAAATTAATTTTTTATATTATTTATTGACTTTACTTAAAAAAATAATAATAACAAAAAACTTAAAATGTACATTAATTTTTTCATTGCAATTTTAGTAATTTAATGCCATTCTTTATGACATTTTCCTATATACGTACATAAAGTAATAAGCTAATTTAGCATTATTAATAATGTTTGATTTCAAATCATGCCAATAACAAGAATATGAATCGGGACCGTCAAAATTGAATTTCCTTTTTTCAGAAAAGATTTCTTTATTCCACTCATCTGTCTATTTCATGTCTTTTCTTTAAGCTAATGAAATTTCCCAATTAAAACAAAAATATTTCCGTAAACAGAGATGTTGTCATCAGAAACTTAACTTAAGTGAAACAAACAACTAATACTTTTAAAACTTTTTAATATATATATATATATATATATATATATATATATATATATTTTGCAATGACATATTAGGTGAATTTTTATCGACTGCGTTTATAGGAATATTCCAGTGAAATGATTACCTGATTGCTAAATTAAGGAAAACAGTAAAAGCAGGAAACAAAAAGTAAAAGTAAGAGAAAAAACAAAAATTTTAAATGCCTTTATAGGAATATGCACCAGTGTATTTTACTCTTATTTATGAACTTATTTATGTATTGTTTTGTATATAGAAGAATAAAGTAAATTTTTTATATAAAATTTTATTTACTAATTTTATGCCTTTTTTTCATTTCAGGTAAGTGTTTCCCGTCTTTATTAAATTTGTACTCCAAAATCTGAGTACGTTGTCATTTGTAACAAGAAAACCAAAATAAAAAAATAACTAAAAAAGTTATATTTTCAAAAAAAGAAAAAATGGTTGAATTTTGCATAAAATGTGATACAAAAAATATGTATTCAACGAAATATGCACTAATAAATCGATACAATTTTAAAGCTATATTTTCCGATCTTTTGATAGTACTCTCTAAAAATATGCATTTATGGCAAAATATGCAGGAATAAGCACTAATAAATCGATTAAGGCTATTTTTCCGGTCCTTTGTTATTATTCTTGCATAAAAATAACACAAAAAAATAAAAATTTTGTAATTTTAATGAATTTTTAAAATTTTAAAAAAATGTTGCTACTTAAAATGGCAAAATAATATTTTTCAAAATAATTTAATGGGCAAAAGAAATATTTTTAATTTTAAAAAATAATTTCATTATGCTAATTATTCTTTTTTGTAAACCACTTTAATCTGCTAACAAATAGAGTGACTAGAAGTCGTATTAAGTTAGTTTAGGTTAGATGGGCAGCTGTAAATGTAAACTATACAGTTCACTTGAGTCATTTTGGTCCCGTTGTGCTACCCTAATGGATCATGTGAACTTGTTTTCATATGTCCGAGAATATGTTCGATTCAAACCAACCTGATGCACGAACAAAAGATCTGATTCGTCTGACATCAATTCATGCATATATGGACTACCAACTTCAGCAGTGCTTACATTCGCAAGAGCAGGACAGTGACAAAGAAAATGTTCTACTGTCTCTTCCTCCTGCTCCTCGTTAAAGCAACTTCTACAATAGCTATTAAAAGAGAGTCCTAATCTCCTAGAGTGTGCACCAACAATCCAGTGCTGGCTGCAAGTATTCGTTTCTGACGCCTTGGCAAACCCAGAATGAAACTTGACCGTTTTTGATCGTACTGGGACCATATCTGTCTCGATATAAAACATGCGTACTCGTTTGTCCATCTTTGTTGAGCTTTTCTCTTCAAGTACTGCAATACCATTGATCTGCAAGATGACAGCGGTATGCCAACTAGTTGGTCCGTTTCTTCACTTTGAAGATGGCTAATTCAGCTGCAAAGTCATTCATATTAAATCTATTCATTAATCACTTAATTGTCTTTTATAATTTGTCTATCTCACAAAATATATAATTTTAGCATGTGAGATTTGGCAAAAAATTAAAACCGTTTTTTTCCAAGTTTTTGCTTAAACAATCACTAACTCACTGTTAGTGAGGTTACATATTAAGTATTTTTTTCTCATTTCAAATTAGAGTTGTGGTTTTTTCATCCACAGGAAATTGTGCAAATACGCGTGCTATTTAGCATTAAGTCATTTTCAGACACTTTGTTATACAGTTGTTTTTAACTGTTTCTTTTTTTTTCAATAATAATTTATTTTGGTTTGGTTTTGTTTCATTATTATTGTTTAAACTCTGCATGAGCTCATCTTATAACTTAGTTAAATATTTATATATGAGAGTTAAATTGCTGTATTAATTTGTGTAACCTTACAATATGACTTGTGAAATAAATTATATTAATTTATATAATGCTGCTGTTATTTTTTGATTAATCCCAATGAGGGGGCATTTGTTAATACAAATATATAAATGAAATTAATTTTTTTTATTTTATACAAATTTTATTTTATTTTAAAAAAGAAATTATATACCTATGTTACGATTATATATCTTATTTTAAAATAGTTTTGCTCATTTTCATATACCGGGTAAATTTTATTTAATTTCACTGAGTAAATAATTAGAAATTTAATTCAAACAAAATTTAAAATTTTTAAGAGATTGATGCAGATTTTGTTCTATAATTTATTTTTGTGTGAATATGTAGGAAATCCATTAAAAATTTGTATGAACCCTATAGGAAATGTCACTAGTGAATCAGTACTGTTTCACTATTGACACTGTCACCAGTACTAGTGACTTATTATACCCCCGACAATGCTCCTTTACTATATACTAGACCATATGTAGACATTGTCACCAGAGATTCACTAGTGCATTTTGGTAATTCTAGTCTACACTTTTATTACTTTTATGGTGTAAATGTTAATAGTGAATCTATACTGACCCACTGTTGACACTGTCACCAGTACTAGTGACTTATTATACCCCCGCCAATGCGTTTTTACTCTAGACATTTAACATGTGCGTGTCATTGGAAATCTACTACTGACACGGGTACTATTGAGTAGGTAGTTCTTTTGGGACCATATGTAGACATTGTCTACATATTTATTTTAGTAATTCTAGTCTACACTTTTGATACTTTTCTGAAATAGACGTTGTTAATAAAATTTTTGTTAACATTTGACGTTTTATTAAAAAATTAAGGAATTCAAAATATAACGAATTTAGAAAAATTATTAATTTTCTTTGCTCAAAGAATCGCTTTCAAATTCAATGCTTTCACTTATTTTAGATTTGCTTCGACCCATTTGCTTAATATATATATATATATATATATATATATATAATGGGTGATTCAAGTAGAGATACAGATCACGTGTGAGTCGTGTCATGTTGTCATGTTATTTTTATTTAGTATTATTTGGCATTTCATAATGAAAAGACTTACGCCGGAACAACGTTTACAGATCGTTCAACTTTATTACGAAAATTCACATTCTGTGAGGAATGGTCAATATAATCGACCTACTGAGCGTACTATTCGCAACACCATCACCCATTTTGAGACCCAGCATTCATTGTTGGATATTATTCGACCGAATAGACCACGTCCAGCACGCTGTGAAGAAAATATAGCGGCCGTAGCTGAGAGTGTTCACGAAGACCGTGGAGAGTCGATTCGGCGCCGTTAGCAGCAACTCGGACTGACGTATGGAACGACTTGACGCATTTTACGTCGAGATCTTAAATTGAAAGCGTACAAAATACAGCTTGTACAACAACTGAAGCCGCTCGACCTTCCCAAGTGACATCGCTTCGCTCTATGGGCTCTTGAAAAGTTCCAAGAAAATGGGGCCCATTTCTGGCTCAATGTTTATGTAAACAAACAAAATTGCCGCATTTGGGACGAAGAGCAACCTGAAGAGATTCAAGAACTGCTACTTCATCCAGAAAAAACCACGATTTGGTGTGGTGTGTGGGCCGGTGGAATCATCGGTTCATATTTCTTTAAAAATGGTGCTGGTGCGAACGTAACCGTCAATGGCGACCTTTATTGTGCCATGATAACCGACTATTTGATGCCTGAAATTGATGCTCGTGATCTCGGCGACATTTGGTTTCAGCAAGACGACGCCACTTCCCACACATCGCATCAATCAATGGATTTATTGAGAGAACACTTCGGAGAGCACATAATTTCACGTTTTGGGCCAGTCGATTGGCCACCAAGATCGTGTGATATCACACCATTAGACTTTTTCCTGTGGGGATATGTAAAGTCTAAAGTTTATGCGGACAAACCCGCTTCGATTCAGGCCTTGGAGGAAAACATCACGAGTGTCATTCGCCAGTTAACAGTCGAAATGCTCGAACGAGTCATCGAAAATTGGACTGAACGAATGGACCATCTGCGGCCAACATTTGATAGACATAATCTTCAAAAAATAAATGCCAAGGAATGTTCTTTCAAATAATAATAAACATTCTCCATTAAATTTTAATTTTATGTGTTTTTTTTTTTTCTTTAACAAATAGGGAACCTCGAAATGGATCACGCTTTATATATATATTGGCTGCAGTGCTCCTCCTAGCGTTTTATCGGCTGCTTCACTAAAACTTGATATAACATCTGCATATGGAAACAAAAAATCATTTACAAAAATATTACAAATTTTGAGAACTCAAATATAAAACTTTTTACCTATTAAAGCTTTAAAAACTTCGAACTTGTCAGCTCCTAATTTTTAATAAACAAAAGAAATACAAAATATGAAAAATTGGATTTTGTATGTACTTTTTAAATTTATAATTAGTTTATAATTATATAATTATTATAGCACAATTGAAAAAATACTAGATTAATAAAATCAATTATGCCGCCGAGAAATAATAGTAGCGCTTTGGCGCCGAATTAGAACTCTTATTCGTTGTGTATACATTTTTTTGTCATCAAAGCAAATAAAAAATGTAAAGACTTTGTTGACAATGTCGCCAAGAATTCACCAAAATAATCGACAAAACTGGTGACTTCGAGACACTTGCCCTCAGGTTTCCTTCAAGTAATTTTATTTATTTCGTGTTTTTAATTTATTTGTGATAACGCACACTGGGGCCAAGTGCAAAATTTTTGGTAATAAATCTATTATTTATTTCAGGTTTTTAATTTTTTTGTGATAACGCACATTGGGGCCAAACGCAAAATTTTTGTTAATAAATCTGTATCGCCTAAACTACTGGTCGGATCGAATTGAAATGTATGCAAGAGTTAGAGAGGAGGACTTTAGCTTTTAGAAAACTTATCTTTCAATCACCCTGTGCTAAAACGAGATAAATTATAGGTTGCCAAAATTTACTACCTGGAGTATGTAAAATTTCAAAAAATCTTAACTTCAAAGCCAATTCAAAGATTTTTATATTTTTTTAAATTGCTTGGCAAGCTAAATAATCTTACCCAACCAAGTTATTTCTTAAATTTTTTTGGCAAATTTTAAAAAATAAACAATATTCAATAAATTTAATCGATTATTGCGAATATTACCTCGTTACACAAACACATGCGTCAGTATAATTCTATGTTACATATATGCACATATGAAAATGCACAGTAAAATATTCTAAAATAACGAATTTAGTGAGAGTTGAATTGAGTTGTTAGTTTTGCGGTCATTATATTATTTTTTTTTTAAAGACCTATTCTATAAGTTTTTGAAAAGTAGACAGAGTTTCGCTTTAAAAAAAAAACATTATCTTTTGTTTTTTTTTATTTTTTATTTTTATATTGTTTATACTTGAAAAAATTGAAAAATTGTCATAAATTGATTTGTACAGTCTTTTAAATGATTTTTGCAGGAATTAAAGTTCCATAATTATTTTATACATTACATAAGAAATAATAATGAAAATATTATGCTAATATACTTTTTTGTGCAATTTAAAAAAGGTCAGAAATTGACTTTTTCATAAAATCTGCACTTCTGCATTTGTTTCATTTCATTTCATACATTTCAATTCGATCCGAGCAATAGATAGAGATTTATTACCAAAAATTTTGTATTTAGCTCCATTGTGGTATATTTCCTATAAAAAGTCTGTTTTCTTAGTATTATCTAAGGTATGAAAAAATGTATTTAATCTTCTTTTGTTACCATTACTGGAATAATACGCCTAGAAAAAAATTGATCACATATGTGCTGAAAACGATACCATTCAGTGTGAGTAATGAACAGGAGGAGGATTCAAATTCAACACTGAGTGTTCAAATCATTAACGAAAATTGATACCAATTGATATCAAGTTGACATAGGTTTAGTATAGAATTATTAAATTACATAATGTTTTCTATTTTGTTTATTTAAAATTTGTAAACGAAATGCCGATAACGTAAATTGTCAGTGTGGTAGATTTTGAATCGAATTTTTCCTCTTAGTTCATTATTCTAGGGTTATATTTTAGTTTAAAATCAAATTTCTATTGAACTGAATCTGAAGATTTTCAATACCAACTGATTAAGCTATTGAGAAAATTTTCAGATCAGGTTTAATTTTTTTATAAGTATTGAAGCAATGAGAATATTTGATATAGACAGACAGAAAGTAGACAGACAGAAAGCAGACGAGCATAAAATCGACTCAAAATATGGTATCTTAGAAAAATATTTTGGAGAAATATTTCGTGGTGTTGTGGATTTGTTAATCTATTCAGCTATCTTTATTTATTGATTTATTTATTACTGTTAACCCGATGTAATGGAGCGGACTAGAGTCTCTGGTGGTAATCGAACCCACAACCCCTAGACAAATAGACAAGCCTACTATCACCTACACTAATGGGACAAAAGAATTTCGCAAAACGAAATTTGTTTTATTCAATTTGAATTTAGTTTTTTATTAACGTTTAAAGTTCTTAACCCTTTGAGACCTAAACTGTAAAAAAAACTATTTATTTTTAAATAAAATTATTTTATTAATTATTTAGTGTTCATATCTGTCGTATCGAGAGATGACTTATATCACATGCAGTACAATAAGTAATTGATGGCATTACGTATACTTCACTTATCGAAAATAAATTATTTGAAACTTTCGAAATTATATTATATTGTTTATTATTGTTTTCTTGCAATGGTACGCCTCAGTTAATTTTTTAATCAAATCAATTAATACAGTAGTTAATTTTAAACAAAATTCTAATCAGTATTATAATTTATTTAATTAAAAAATTTAATTAAATTTTTTATCAAGTTAATTATTTTCACTTAATTAATATTATCATTTTGATGATTGGAACAAAATCAAACAATATTTTAATTGTTATAAGCAATTTCGTGATTGAAATTCATTTTTATTTATTTTTTTCTTCTGTGTATAACTTAATTTTAAAAAATTCTATAATACATAACAATTTTTGTATTTTGTTGTTTTATTTTTCACATAAATTATGATTACTTTTTTCAACTTTTAAAATTAGCAGCTAATTATTTTGTATTAAATCTCCGTCAAAAAAAATATTCCCTTGAATTAATTAAACTGATAATGTAGATGATTTAAGCAAAACAGAATTTTTTAATTTCAATTTTGTTTAATATTCATTTAATAACCTTAATTTACTATATGACAGTCGAAATAATATGATACTTCAACTTTAACACTCTTGCTAAGAAATATTGTTTGCTTTTTTTCTTTGTATTTTTTTTTAACTTTTTTCGGTCTTACTTTTCAATTTAAATTAAAACCCTAATTTTACTTTCGAAATCATGTAGTCACGTTTCAGTTTGGACTACAACGAAATAATAATCATAAAAATACCAAGCAAATGATAACTATCATTGCAAAAAAAACTAAATAATATTGTTTATAAAATAAGAAACAAATAAAAAAACTCAACTAAATTATAAATAAAGTCTAAACAAAAATTCAAGGTCAATTATAAGAACACTAAAACACTACAATGTTGGAAAAAATAAACTACTTCAGATTAAAAAAAAGAGCAAAATACAAATTTATAACTACAGGCAAGAAAAAAGTGTACAAAAGACAGACAGATGGACAGACGTTTTTTAAAGCAAACAAGTGGTAATAAAAATTAGCTTTTAAATTTTAAAATGATAAAAATTTTTAGATAAAAGTCTAGAATCCACAAAAGATTATTAAAACAGGCTGAACAAATTATAACAAAATTAAATTCAAATTAAAATCAAAAACAGAAAGTCAACACGTTCATTCTTTTTACTAGAAATTTGTTAATTTTACTAAAAAAAAATAAGAAAATTTTTATAATAACTTCCTCACTTATTTCTTCCAGAGGCTTAAATATTTTCTTTAAAGAAAATTACGTCATTTTTAAGCTAAAATATAATTTTTCATTTTAGTATTATTTTCATCAACATTTGCGTCTTTTTCTCTAAAAGTGATAATTATTAATTTTGTGTCTGTTTTTTATTTTCTCAATTTATAACTAAATACATTTTAATTTATTCTAAATTCAGGTTTTCTTTGCTCTTATGAGTATAAATTAATTTATTTATTTATTTTTTTTTTTCTTAAAATGTGTAATTTTTTTCCAATAATTCTTTTGAAGTTGAAATATAAAAAAATAAGAAATAAAATTAAAACAGCCTCGAGGTTATTGTATTATTCAATCTTTACAGTAGCCCCTCAGAAAGTAGATGTGTTGTCACATCTTAAAAAAAAAAAAGTAATGAACAAAAATACATGATTTTTTTCTAAATAAAATAAATATTTATAAAAAATCTTTTAAAATACTATTATTTTTATGGATTTTTAATTTATATTTCAACAAACATGATTTTAGTGTTTATAAATAATAAAACTTGTTTTTGTTTCTTTATAAACATTTATTTATTTATTTGATATATTAGTTAATTTTATTTAATACTGCTATATGTTAATTATAAATGTTCACATATAAATTTATAATCAATAATTTTTTTCTTAAAACTTTTTGGTTTTAATTAAGTTTTTGAAGTTGTGCATTAATTATTAAAAAAAAAAAAAAATGGTAAAAACCTTTCAAGCATATATCGATAGTAATTGGAGATTTTTAATAATTATTTCTTCAGTTTCTATTTCCGGAACTAATTCAGTTGTAAAAATAATATTTGTAATTTACAAATAAAAAAAAACGTATTTTATAAAAAAAAAACTAATTATATATATATTTATTATATATTATATAACTTTTAAAATATTGAATAGGTTTTTTTAAATATATATACTGCACAACTGTAGGTAAAAAATTTTCAAATGTTATATTGTGTAACGTGGTTTTGTCGTCGGCTGAGGTAGCTCAGTTGTATCCAGGGTCGACTTACGGGATCCACGAACCTTAAGTGAGAACACAATTTGTTTACCCTTTCCGGGGTTCAAATATACGGTATATCTTTATTTAATAATTCAATGTTTTAGTTATCGATAGTATTTATAAATATTTTGTGTTAGATAAATTACTAGCAGCATGATGATACGCAGGGATTCAGTCGGGTACTTCTCAGGTGAATCGCTGTGCAAGGTATCGCCCTGAAGCTCGGACTTGTTCCGAGTACCAGAGAAACAGTGACTGATCTCACAATATCAGATGTCTTGGGAACAAGGCAGATTATATTGTAAGATCAGCTGTCTTAGTTTTTGGCAAATTCTAGAGCGCTCAAATCGCAACTACTTCAACCAACCTTAGAATACTTATGTGAAAAATAACAAACTAAATGAGAATTATTAATTCCCTCTAACATATGATAGTTGGTAGCTAAAGTAAATACGTTAATGTATTGGTGTAAACAAATGTAGTTACAGACGAGCAAAGGAGTGAAAAATGTTAATGGGATACAGATATATAAAAGAACATAATAATAAATATAAATATTATAGGTATGTAACAAAGTTTAAATAGCTGTTACTATTAACTTTGTTACAATTGTTTATTAAAATCTTATGTATATTAAGGGGATAAAAAGGATCACAAAAAACAATATTACCTAATAATATATAAGAACATTTTTAACAGCCCGCATGAGTTCATCTTGAAACTTTACTAAATACACAAAAAAAAAATAAATAAAAATGAACTTCAATTACGCAATTGCTTATATTAATTAAATTTTTATTTGATTTTACTCCAATCACCAAAAAGATAATATTTATTAACTATAATAACTTATTTTTGTTCATATTTCAATTAATTATTTTAATCAAATTAATTAGAATTATGATAGAAAGTTTGTTAAAAATCAATTAAAAATTTTATTGGTTTAGTTCAACAATTAACTAAATAGCTCCGTACGGATTTAAATACAAAAATTTTTTGAATTATAATAAATATTTAAACAATACAATATAAGTAAAATTAAACGAAAAAAATTAAACTACAAATTTGATTGAGGTAAACGAAACTTGGTATATATAGTTTGGTCTTGGCATCATATACACACTGTTGAAATCACCGATAATTACGTATAAATCAGATTTTTGTAGCCTTTGACCAAGAGTATTTCATGAAGCTCATATGTGATTATCGGTGACTTTCAAAGGGATTTATAAGATATATGTCAATGTTTTGTTTCCCTTTATTAAATTTTAGTGTTATACACTTATTCAACTAGGTTTTGTAAAAATGTCCATATGAAGTTTATGTCTAACAGTCTATGTTATATAATTAACTATAATCATTATAAAATGTGTACTCTTAATAATACATTTAAATTTAAAATATATAATGTTTATATTTACATTTAATTCCCGAAAACTTCACATAAAAGCGTTCATCTTTGCGGAAAGTTCCAATGAAAATTATATTATTCTATTTGAGATATTACCAATAAAAATCTGACAGATTTCTGAACAAATCATCAAAAACAGTCAACATGAACTAACTTTATATACATATATAAATAATCTTTCTTAGAACAGCTTTAAACAAACTGGGATCTTTAAATTAAATATAACCTTCGGCACCAATGACGGGAATATCTACAATAGTATCCAAAAATTAATAATCTCATCAAATATTTTAAATTCATACTTACCACGTCATCGAATACTGAGGAAATAAATAAATAATATAAATTGTTGGAAATTGAATTAAAGTTATTTTTTTAATCTATTTAATTTCTTTTTCATTATTATTAACACGTTTTCTTTTTTCTTTATATTATTTAGGAGCTGTCGATTTTTGTAAAAAAAAAATAAACCAATTAAAAAGTTAATTACATTAATTAATAATATAATATAATATAATATAATATAATATAATATAAAATAATATAATATAATATAATATAATATAATATAATATAATATAATATAATATAATATAATATAATATAATATAATATAATATAATATAATATAATATAATATAATATAATATAATATAATTAATGAATCATTTTATTAAAAAATTATTTGGGAAAAATTTTACGGTGTATGCGTAGGAGTTAAATTGTTACTATTTAATCGTATATCTGCTATTATAATATGACTTGAGAAATTAGTTACTTATACTATTTTAATGTTGCTGCTGATATTTTGTGAATACTGCATTCATTAATACGGGAATAAGATTTGGAAACCTATTTTAATTCCATATATGTATTTTCCTTAATTGAGTCTGGACTATTTTATGTTCCAAAAATAAAATTAAAATAACATTCTTTACAATGCTATATTTAGTTCGTTTACAACCTCCAATAGTGATTAGTTCACATTTCGGTTTATAACTTATTATCTATTGAATCAATTCTGTAGACTTTTAAAATACAACTGTTTAGGACAATTAGAGAAATGAAAATGTTATATTCAGACGGACATCAAAAAGTCAAAAATTACTTAAAAATATATATTATGACCATCTCCAAATAAATGTTATGTTATGTATTTTACTAAAGTCAGATGTATACTGTGAGCATAAAAGAGATCAGAAAAAATTACCAATTAATATATGGGATGAAATTTATATCACTGCTATAGTCAATCTTTATGAAATATCATAATAAACTGTATTACTCAGCCCTCATAAATACATTCAATTATGATTCTATATTTATAGTTATATCTTAGATTGAAGCCTAAAATATCTTATGTCTAACAAAAAAAAATAACTACCGATTCTACTTTAAAATGTAGAAAATGAAGAAAACTTTTGGAAATACACATATCTTTATAACAATATTATATAAGTTCTAATTAAGTTGAATATACTATATGGAGTATAATTTTGGTTTCGAAAAATTCTTATAAAATTTTATTTAGTTGGAATTATTAGAAACGAAAAAAAAAGTTCGACATAATTTCATGGACATTATAACTATTGCACAGTGTAGTAGAAGGAAATTTTTTTGCAAATAAATGTAACTTCTAATCGGCTAGTTAGTTTACATCAAATTCACATAAGCGTACTTTGCGGGACCCTCGGCAGTGGACCTATGGGGCTCAAACTACTTCTGATATAGAAAATTTTTAAATTGCCAAATCTTTGTTTCTTATTCGATTTTAAAAATTTTTATATATTCTTAAAGGTCTCGATAAAGGTTACTAATGCCTGTCGTTTCTTTTTGGACTCAAAAAAGATATCAACTTAACATTTTTCTATAAAAAAAATTAGATCAGATACGAAAATTTGACAAGCGGTTCAAATCTGCTTTAATCAAAAATCAATTCTATGTCATAGGTACCCCACTTTGAGCCTCAATATCTCCATTCCTGAGGTATTTTACAAAAATATTACACTTTAATTCAATAATGTTCTCCAGTAAAAGGGAAATTTAAATTCTAGTCAAATTTATTTTACTTGAAACTTTTTAATTTTTTCAATCATATTTCATGTTTAAAATATTTTGTATACTTGAATTCAGCAAAATTTTCCAAGGCTTGAATTTTTGAAATTTGTGTATATATTGAGTTATAATCAGATTTCTTCAAATATTTTTATATAAAAAATTCAAATATATAAATTTTTTGGCAAAGACTACAAAATTTCGGACTTATTCGAAGATGATACAAAAATTGTGTTACACAATTAAATGCCTGCCTAAAAGATCTTTCATATCATACCCTAATTTCATTTAGTTCCATTGTAAGAAAAACAAGTGCCACAAAGTAGCGTCTTCTGAAGCCTTACTCACTTAGAACCATGTATGTTTAATTTCATGTTTCTAGGATAATTATAATAAAAAATGTAAAAAGTACCTTTAAAAGAACGAAAAGGTACCACTAAATCCCCTTTTGTGATTTTCATTCATTTAAGAGTACATATCTTTAATTTCATCTTTAGAAAGGTACCATTATAAGCAAAAAAGTACTAAGTTCCATTTTCCGCCCTAGAACAAAACCGTTAAACTTGAATTTTAAAAATGCTCACTATGTTTAATTTTTTATGTTACAGCTATGACTTAAACGATACAAATCTGTCTTCAATGACTTAAAAAAAACGTTTTAGAAAAAGTACCAAACTATTTACTACGTTTTGATACCCAAGTTCCAAATAACGTTCTGTTAGCTTATTTTGTGTAACTAAATGAACCAAACAATCTTAAAAATTTTATAAAAATTGTCTCAATGAATTTTAATAAAATTTAATTTCCCATTTTTATCCCCCTTTATTGGTACTTTATCTCACCATGAATGTAGCAAAAATTGTATTGCAATGAATTTCAAAATTGTAGTTAGGAAACCATTTATTTACATATACATATGAATAATATGTAAATAAATAGAAAACAAATTTAATTAAATTGAATTGTAAAAAGTTCTACAAATAGGTACGATTTTTATGCCTTAAAAGTTTGAATTTTCAAAAAGTACCAAACTTGTGTTCGACATTTTTCAATAAGTTACGAATATAATATAAATTTTATTTCTATATTTAATGATTTAAAATATACATAGGTTGCAAAAAAGTACTAAAACAAATTTTTTGTCCGTATTCTCCCTAAAAAGGCTGAATTTGAAACAAGTACCAGACACCTGTCCACTTATTTTTTTAATGAATAACGATAAGTATTAAGTTTTTTCAGTATC
Organism: Protocalliphora azurea; assembly: GCA_932274085.1. NCBI lineage: Eukaryota > Metazoa > Arthropoda > Insecta > Diptera > Calliphoridae > Protocalliphora > Protocalliphora azurea. Next base: position 29,423,303 of record OW026521.1, read on the forward strand.
TACATTAGTTTAGATATAAGGTTTAGATATAAGATAGCCGAGTTTACCCGTTTCTCAAAATCCGTCTTTATTGGATAATTACGGTGTGCGATGAACATAAAGACGAATTCTCGTACCTTCGCCTATTATCGTTTGGACTAAGCGATGTGGAATCAGTCAGTCGCTTAGTAATGTTACTCTTTAATATATATGGGCCCTTATCAAATTTTTTTTTTTTACCTGTAAGTTTTGTATTAATAATATTTTAAACAATTGGGTTACAGATTCGAACTTACAAGACTTGAGACTGATATAGTACAAACTTTTAACATCATAGGTTTCATTTTATAATCATGATTGTTGTTCAAAGTTCAAAAATTTAAAAAACGGGCTTAAAATTACTTTACTTTTTCCCATTCTTCCATACATTTTGTTCGCGTTTATACTTTTGATATTATTATATTTTAAAGAATTTATAATTCTCATTTAGTTTGTATAAATTTAAACATAAATGAGCAAGAACCGAAGTATCGATCTCGTTATACTTTACTCTTAGTGATCAAAGTATCAAAAGACTCGACCGAAGTTCTTTCTTCCGAACCCGTAGTTAGCCTACCGAGAGCCGAACTGATTCTAAATGCATTCGAGTCACTTTAAAATTATACAAATTGTTTTAATGTACCATCAAAAAAAATTTTTTAAAGATTTAAAATCAAAATTTTTTGATAATGACCCATACAGATTAGCATAAGTAACTAATCAATATGTAGTATAAACCACAAGGTTATACTAATTTAAAATAAAAAAGATCTTTTGATCTTCTGTCTTTTTAATCAGTCAATCAATATAACAAGTTTTGTTCTTAAGTCTTTCGTTTAGTTTCATGCGTCTGACTTTATTAACCCTTTTGCATGTTATTAAACTTGCTGAAAATGACACTTTAGATTAATTTTTATTTTATTTTATTCTTTTTTCTTTCTTGTGGCTGCCAGCATACAATCACTTTGAAAATGTCGACTCATCACTCGTCATTTTAAGTGACACATTTGATACAAAAGGAAGCACTTGTTGGTTTTTGTGTTTAATTTTTTTTCTTACTTTTTTTGTTTTTGTTTAACAGCCTTTTATAGACACATTAAGATATTGAGGAGCTGTGTAGTAAAAAAAAATCACCATAAAACCAAAACATGATACAGCCTTATTTGGCTTGAAAATGAAACAAATGAAATGAAGACAAACAACATTTACATAACAATTTTACCAAATAACAACAACAAAATTGCACAAAACCAACTAGAGATGAAAGAAATCTTGATGAACCAACTTGTAAATTTCGTAAATGGGCAAAACAACTGGAGCCACAAATTATAACATACATATATATACATATATATATATATATATATATATATATATATATATATATATATAAAATGGTCGGAAGTTAAGGATAATAAGTTACCTTGACACATATTTGATTTTTTTTTCTTTTTTTTAGTAATTTCTTTTTAAATTATAGCTAAGAATGACATAATATTTAAGTATATAAGTAATTGTAATTATACTTATAAAAAAAAGAACTTTAATATGATTACAAACAAATTTACACAATTTTTTTTACAATAAATTTATGTGGGAAGTTTTTGTTTAAATAAAACTCACAATATATTTTTAAGCCTTAACACATTCTAAATCTTGGCATAGAAAATAATGATTTGAAATTCAAAAAAGAAATAAAAATCTAAAAATTGATGGCTGTCAAAATAACAAGTCACATGAACAGTTCAATATTTTAAAGTATCTGTAGTATGTAGGTGTATCTTATGACCAAAAAAAAAACTTCAAATTTAAATTGAACTTAAAAATCTAATAAAACTCACACAACAAGAATAAAAATTTATTATCTGTCTTAAATTGTTGATTTTTCCTAAACTTAATAGCCCAATCTGTACAAGAAAAAACCTAAACGTTTAAAAAACAATTGATTTGTCTTTATTGCTTTTTTTCTCAGCGATTTTAACAACTGTCTAAAATTTTCAATTTTTTTTTTTATTTTTCACAGTTTGTTATATAGATTATAGTCGCATAATTGCTATAATGTTACTAAAATCTATATTCATTTTGTTATGGCAGCATAATTGTTATAGGGACGTGTTTTTCAATCTATTGTAAAGTAATTCATTACTTGTTCATTTAATTATATCAGGTGGGCTGGTTATATGTGTTGAGTTGTTGTGTGTTGTGATTTTGAAGACATATTGACTTTAGAATTATATTTTTTTGGTGATTTTATTTGGCAAATTTTGACATTAAGGGTGTGTTTAATGACAATTTGTTTTTAATTATATAATAAATTGTTTTGTTTGTTTTTCAAAGACTTTGTATTCTGTGCAAAAAGAATTGGGTACCAAAAAAATAAAAAACAAAAGACTTAAGAAACATACTTGTAATAGAAATAAAAAGCACAAAGTTGAAAGTGATTTAAAGCAAAAATAAAATTTAATTTAATTTTAATAGGACATAATAAAAGATCAAGAATAAAATTTAATTGTAATTATGCTTTTAATTTGCCAAATAGTTAAGCTAAATTATAGGGGAGAGTTTCACTTCTTAAACTGATAAAATCAGATTTACAAAAGTTTGTTTATTAAAGAACTGTTCAAATTCCTATTGTTACCTTTAAATTTAAATTTTTATAAAATTTTAAATTTTAAATAAAATTTTTTAAATTGTAAATAAATTGAAGACTTTATAATAAATACACTTTCATCTATTCCTTATATATTTATTGTACCTTCATTAAATATAAAATAAAGTAATCATAGCATAAATCTTAGCTATAAATATTTGTTTGGTCGAGCGGGTATAGTACTATTATAAAAAGGTAGTACCTTCTCCAAAAGTTTGGGCATTGTAATTTTTACACAAATTGGTACCTTTTAAATTCAAAAGCGATTTTATAATTTTGAGTATTATATCGAATGGACGATTTTAATCAATAAACCGATAACGAAAACTATGTTGGTTAAGATATTTTCGTAATTAGATCTCCACAAAATATTAAACATTAAAGTAATATACTTAAATTTATTAGCAATATTTTCTTCTTGACAATATATTTTTGTATCATGTTTAACAACATTTTGGTTTTAATAACAAGAAAAGCAATACGTTTATTCAACTTTCTCTCTCTCTCTCTTGCTCTCTCAGTCTCCCTCTCTCTTTCTGGTCTGTTTTCACTATATAAGTCTTCGTTATTCAATAAATAAATAAACAAATAAATAAATAAATAGATAGATAGATAGATAGATAGACAGATAGATAGATATACATATAGATAGATAGATAGATATATAGATATATAGATATATAGATATATAGATATATAGATATATAGATATATAGATATATAGATATATAGATATATAGATATATAGATATATAGATATATAGATATATAGATATATAGATATATAGATATATAGATATATAGATATATAGATATATAGATATATAGATATATAGATATATAGATAAATAGATATATAGATAGATAGACAGATAGTTAGGTGGATAGGTAGATAGATAGATGATAGATAGTTAGATAGATAGATTGATAGATAGATATATAGATAGATAGGAAGATAGATAGATAGGTAGATAGAAAGATAGCTAGATAAACAGATATTTTGGAAAATGAACCTTATATGTATAATACCCACTCAATTATATACCGATCCTCATAATTCCAGTTTATTTGCTTCAAATATTATCATGATACCTAATTTTATATGGAATTTATATACATTGAACTGATTTTCTGAAGCGTATCAGTCTTTGTGAAATTTGTTATGCTGATTTATTTGTTGTGAATTTAATAAAAATATGGGCATGTTTAAAGCATTTATGAACATTTAATCCCTATTCTAGAAGAGCACATATATAATATTTCGTGCCAAATTTCATTAAAATATCTTCAAAATTACAACCTGTGTTTTGTTAACGAGGTTTAGATGGACAAGACATCCGGCCAGATAGACGAATATAGTTATATTAACTCAAAAAGTATAAAGTGGGATTTTCTGTTTGAGTGGGATCTGACAACTTTAAATTGAAAATTGTTACGTATGTTTTAAAAAACGAAAAATTCGTTTCGACAAAATGTATGGATAACAACAAATAAATTTTAAGTTCAACTAGTTTTCCATTTTGTAGATGTGATGTGAATTGTAAGAATAAATAGACTTTTTAAGTTTTTTTTTTTTTTTTTTTTTTTTTTGCATACCCATCATTTGTCATTCCGTGTGTAACAAGTCAAAATAATCATCTAAGACCCCTTAAAGTATATATATATATATATTCTGGGTCCTCATGGAAATCTAAGACAATTTAACGATGACCGTTCGTCTGTCCATCGGTCCGTTTGTTGAAAGCAGAATTGGGTTCGAGGCGGACCCCCTAGGGGCACAAAATTTGACCCGAAGTAACGCTAGTTTACACTTTTCGGCCGTTATCTTTTACAAAAAAGCACGCACATCAATGAAATTTTGTACACAGAAAAAAATATTTCAAATATATTTTTTTTGACAAAAAATGAGAGATTTTAAAAAAATATAAAGAAAAACTTGTCAATAAAAAATATAAAAATAAAGCAACCAATTTCCAACTATTTTGGCTCTTTCTATCATTTACAGAAATTTAATACGAAATATAAACATGTTGTAAGGATTTGCTCAGTTTTCGGAGAAGCATCTAATATATAATCATTTGATAAGAACGATTTTTAAATATACGATGAAATTTTTAATCGTTTAGATGCTTTTGTAGATGTTCTCGCCGTTGGTACCGAGATTGTATTTAATTTCAAGATCCAAATTTGTGTTAAAGTTGTTCTATGAAATATTATTTGTATTGAGAAGGTCAGGTCATATTGATTGTTTTTGCCCTTTTGTTCTGACATTTGTCATATTCTTTAATGTTTGGTATCTCTGGTATCTCTTCCTATATCTAATATAAGGCTCAGGCGTGGAATTATATGAAAATCATTTTTGTAACGAGTTCAAAGGTTTCAAAAATTTTATTTGCACGTAATTATCGGTGATTTTAACAAGATTTATAAAACGCCAAGATGAAGCTATGTTCAAAGTTTCATTTCCCCCATTTCAAATTTGTTTATTATTATTATTTTTTCTTTTGTTTAGTTTTTATTATTTTTTCTTATTATTATTTCTTTCGTTTAATTTTAGTTGTATTGCATTATTTATTTATTTTTTAATAATTTAATAGATGGCTATAATAAAATGTATGTGTTTTTATTGATGGATGAATTTAACTATTAACATAATTAAATTAACAAAATTAAATTAACAAATTAACAAAATTAAATTAATAAATTAATAAACAATACGTTTAGTTGATGTTAGTCAAACATCCAATCATATTTCTAATTAATTTGATTAAAAAATTAAATGAAATTTTAACCAAAATCAATTATTCTCAGTTAATTGATATTATCATTTTGGTGATTGGTGCAAAATCAATTAAAAATTTAATTAATATAAACAATTTCGTAATTGAAATCCATTTTTATTTATTTCTTTATGCAAAATTAAATTAAATTTTAACTAAAATCAATTGTTCTGAGTTAATTGATATTATAATTTTAGTGATTGGTGCAAAATCAATTAAAAATTTAATTAATATAAACAATTTCGTAATTAAAGTCCATTTTTATTTATTTCTTTATGCAAAATTAAATGAAATTTTAACTAAAATCAATTATTCTGAGTTAATTGATATTATAATTTTAGTGATTGGTGCAAAATCAATTAAAAATTTAATTAATATAAACAATTTCGTAATTAAAGTCCATTTTTATTTTTTTTTTCTATGTACAAATAGTCTAAGGACAAATATAAAGTGGGATACCAAAAAAATAGGCGTAGTCCTCTCACTTTATCGCCCACTTCCCATATATTAGGTGGAATTTTTGAAAATTGCATACGGTGTATATAGATTCGGTGAAGCCGAAATTGTTTGGTTCGTAATTTATTTAAAAGAACTTGAAAGTAATGATAAAATATGTGCATATAAATTGTTGAACATAATATGCCTTATTTAGAATTTTTTATTTGATATAAGGCTAAAAATATACCTGTTAAATTTCTTTCCGTAACAACATGCCTTTCACCCAAATGTATCTAATAAACACTACAAATAATGTAGCAGTTTCTAATCTCTAACAGATTAAATCATACTTTCCCACACCATTCCTGCAAGAGGCTAATAAAACAAAGAGAGTATTTTTATTTTTCTGTTGAACAAAATTTTAAAGGCCGCTACCGTGTTTAACTATTTAGTAATCGTGTACACCTTTAATGTAAATTTAATTCCGTTGTTTTGTTTCTGATGATAAGAAATCTGCTCTAATTTATGTTAAACTTAAGTATTTTTTTTCCAAAACTGCTGTTGTTTTGTTACTGTTTCGAGGTTTTAGCATGTGTTTTGTTTTTTTTTTTTTTTTTTTTTTTTTGTGGTAACAATGTTGGAGCTTTTACAATATGCTCCACATATTTTTTTAGTTTATAAATTTTAGCCTGTTTTTTTTCGACAAAAAAGAGTTAGTGTTTTTAATATGCCAGCCGGTCAAGCAGCCAGCCAAACTTAAGGTAATCTATTTCTATGGTTATATTTTTAATTTTATCAACAGGCTACAGATTTTTATTAGAGACCACAAAATGTTTTTGCAAAAAAAAATGTTAACAAAAAGTGGATTTCTTTTAATGTTTTTTTACATGGTAGATAATTTATTACAACACTTAAAGAAACAACTTGCTGACATGTGATATGCGTTCGACTTTCACTGATGTTAATGTTAATGTTATGGTTGCTGTTTTAAATGATTTCAACTTAAAAAAAAATTGCTAAGAAAAATCGTTAAACCAAACCAACAATATCTTATCAGATCTAGGAAAGAGTATCTAACTGGCAAATGCTTTTTATAGCATTTTTTTTTTCTCATTTCTGTATTAAATAGTGTGTTAGGAGAATTTATGCTGGTTTGGTCAATATTTATTTTACAAGCTCACTTTAGTTGTTGAATTTAATGGTTAATAAAAATTATAAGTAAGAAAAAATAAAAACAAGAATTTTGATTTGTCAATTGGATTTCAGTTTAATTTATTATTATTATAGCAAATCTGAAGAGAAATCATGAGAGTTGAGTTAAAGAAAAGGAAAATAATAAAAATAAAAAGGATATGTTAAACTAGTTATGATATCTAATCACTTTCTACTTTCTTAAACAATTAGTAATAAAGTAAGGCTTATTTTCTAAAGGTCTTCTTCATAATCAAATATTCAATTTATAAGAGTTTGATAAGTTTGAATTTTGCATGAAAATTTTGTTTTATTAATGAATAATAAAATCGAAATTTTATTATGAATAAGACCATAAGTCTTTTGATTTGGTTACATATAACTACTGACAGATAAGTATTTATAAAAAATAACAAAATAAATATTTTAAATAAAATGTTTAATTATAACAAAATTAAACTTAAACTCTTCCGATCCGATGGCGAAAAACTACAAAAATATTTCGACAATTTGTAAAAGATATTAAATTTATATATAGCGTTGAGAAAATTAATTATATGCACTGTATAATCACCCTTTCGTAACACAAAATGTGCTGCTGGGGATCAAAGATGATCATCTAGAGCTTCAAAAGGATTTAGATGATCTAAATTTAATTTCTTTGGATGATTTTTAATTTAATTTCTTGTAAACATTTCAATGAGTTAAATAGTACACGATGATCTTAAATCATCCCAAGTTTGCCTAACATCAACTAAACCATTTGCATTGTAAAACTTGTCACTAACTGAGATACGCGTTTAAAATTTTGCAAAAATTTAAATAAAAAAACTAAAACTGTGCTTTAAATGACTATGTTTTTCAAACCAGTCATTCGATTTTTTCAGCGAAATATCCCACAAGATGTCTATTATTACCCACTATTTTTAGAGGTTTTTTACCAATAAAAATGTTTTGCTTTTTACAAAATTGCGCAAAAAATAAAATTAAAATTTTCTCTTTTCAGTGTACTTCGATATGTATTAAAAATTTAGTAATAGTTTGACATGTACCAATAGCACTTTAGATACTTTATGAAATCGTGGCGTTTTGGTATCGTTAAAGTAAAACCTCTATTTTTAAAATTTTTTATTAAATTTTCAACTTAAAACCTCCATAACTTTTGGGCGCATTGATAAAAACGAATAACTCGAACAGAATTTGCAAATATAAATATTGATAATAAAACAACAAGTCAATGTTTGTGTCAGAAGAAGAAAATAAAAAATATTTTTAGTAAAATTTTTCAAAATATTTGAAATTCCTCATATACATATATAGATAGATAGATAGGTAAATGGATAGATGGATGATAGATAGATAGCTAGATGGATAGACAGATAAATAGATAGATAGATAGGTAGATAGATGGATAAATAAATAGATAAATAGATAGATAGATATATAGAGAGATAGATAAATAAATAGGTATATGGATAAATGGATAGATATATAGATAGATAGATAATTAGATAGATAGACAGATAGATAGGTAGATAGATAGATAGATAGACAGATAGATAGGTAGATAGATAGATGGATACTTAGATAGATAGGTAGATAGATGGATAGATGGGTAGATAGATAGATAGATAGATAGATAGATAGTTAGATAGATAGATAGATAGATAGATAGATAAATAAATAGATAGTTAGATAGATAGATAGCTAGATAGGTAGATAGATAGATATATAGCTAGATAGATAGATAGACATATAGATAGATAGAGAGATAGATAGATAGACATATAGATATAGAGATAGATAAATAAATAAGTACATAGATAAGTAGATAGATAGACTGATAAATAGTTAGGTATATATATATATATATAGATACATAGAGAGATAGATAAATAAATAGGTATATAGATAGATATTTGAAAAGACAAGGTTTTTGATTATTTGCTTAGATTTTATTTGATTTTCCGCTTCAAACTTCTGTAATAAAGAAGTTAAAATTTTCTTTCAAATATCCTCTGAATCCCAATACGTTTAAAATAACATACTGAAAGATTTTTTCAAATTATCCGAATTCATTCTGATGCAAAAAATTTTAAAAGTCAGCACATTGAAATTAATATGAAGAGTTATATTTAAAAAAAAGTTGAGCTTCACTTTTTTTACTTTTTCTTACAAAAATATTATTATTTTTTAAATATTTGAAAATATCAAATATTATAGATAATTAATAAGGAAATCTGAAATTGATTAAGATTTTTATCCTACGCGAAACATTGGTTGAAAAGGGTATATTTTTCATAAATTTTCAGGTTCATAGATCTAAAGAAAAATTATGAAGCTAGATTTTTTTCCGGCGTATTCAGAATGTAAATAAATAAAAATAAAAAAATTTTCACAATGATATTTTTTAAGTGCCAAAAGGTCATATTAAAATTTACATTTTTAATTTTATTTTTAATTAGCAAAATTTATTTCGCTTTTTTAGTTTTTCAAAACGAAATATTTTTTAATTATAATAATAATAAAAAAAAAATATATATATATCTATATATATATATATATATATATATATACATATGTTAAATGTAGCTAAACTACTTTACCAAATACTTTGCTAACGATTATTCTTTTTTCATTTTATTTTGCATTAATTAACTTCTTTAAAATTATATCTTCGGTTTTGTTATATAATATTTTTTAATTTTATAAAATCCGCACATATTACACTATGCAACAAATTTTGGATTATTAAACGCAAAAGTATACCATCAGATTAATTAAATCTTGTTCAAAGTTAGTTCGAATTTCAACTTTATGGACTCCTAAATTTCATATAATTTGGAGCACTTTTTTCCCTATATATGAAAATAAAAAAAAAATCAGCAAATTTGTATGTATTTACTGTTTTATAGAGGTTATTTGCTGTTTTGTAGAGTACAAAGCTCCTCTTAGATATTATGTAAGATTTTTATTGAAATCTCCCCCTTTTTTATGCCCACATTTCACAACAAGATTATATGCAATATGTGAGTAGTCACATTATTCAACCAATTTAACAGATATTTTGAACGTATATATAAAGTCAATCCTCCGAAAAGAAATATAGGATACAAAATTAACAAAAATGCTACGCCTACTTTTTTTAATAATTATTTTTTTGAATATTCAAATGAAATTTAGCACATATATCAAGTATTTTTGGAGAAAACTATGGACTAAAATATAAGTTAAATGCCATGCCCAGCTTTTAGCCCACTTTCAGTAAAAATAAATTTTGTTACCTTCTTGATGCTACTAAGGCAATTCACATAAATTCACATATTTGACATACACAAGGAATATAAAATATTTTATATTACACACTTTAATCTACGTGGGTGCCACGCCTCTTTTTCGCCTACTTTTAGTGAACTGTGATATTTTTTAGTGAACTGTGATATTTTTTTTAACAATTCCATCAAAATGTTTATAAAATTTGATATTTGATTACTACAAAGCAAAGCAATCCCTTACAACATCCAGTCAGTACTTCCTTCATATATATATATATATATATATATATATATATATATGTATATATATATATATATATATATATATATATGTTTCATTTTAATCGGTTCAGACACAAGGTCAATTCAAATAAAGTAAACATCATAAAAATGAGCATAAAAAGGAATGGCATCCACCAAAAATCTAATATAATAATTTAAAAGCTTTTTATTTCCAATCATATTCAAAAAAGAGCTCCGAAAAATTCAAAATTAAAGAGTCCATTAAACCAAAATTTGAACAAACCTTGAAAAACCCATTGGGGATTTTGCTACGCTTTCATTTTACTTTGAAATTATTGATGAAAATTTTTCTCGTTGTACTGTGTTATTCATAATTTATATACATTCAATTTTATTTTTTAGACCAAACAAATTAATTTAAAAGTCAAATTATTTAAATGACTATCATAATTTAATCATGTCTTTTGCATCTTACCATACCTTAAATTAAATTTAAAACATTTAAAATTAATTTGAATACATTTAAACTAAATGTTAACAATTCAACACTTATTTAAAATACAAATAAAATGAAATAAAAATATAAAAAATAAATATTAAAAGTAGAAATATTTCAAAACAACGCCCCATATTTCAATAAAAAAAAAACCTAAAACTTGTTTTTTTCCATTTGCCAAAAATGTTAAACTATTTATTCTCACTACAACCACAAATATAAATACATTAAACAAAATGTTATAAATTTAACAAACATTCATCAATCAAATTAAAATCATAAACAGACACATTCCGTTCTTTATGTAGACACTCCAGATAAAGGCGATGTTGCTGATGAAGGAAACTTAAAAAAACAACTTTAACAACAACTACTTAAAAGACACAAAAAGTACAAGAAAATAATTTGAAAAAATCCAAAAATTTAGAACAACAATTAAATTATGTTGTGTTAAAAGTAGACAAAAAATTAGCTAAAAAATATTCTAAGAAAAAATTGTTAAAAAGAAACTTTAAATTGTTAAACAATACAATAGCACGCCCTATAATTTATTGTTAATATGACAGAATGTTAATAAATATTAATAATAAATTAATTTTGTGTATAATTTGCTACAACAAAAATACTATAAATTAAATTACATTTTGATTTGTTTAGTAATAAATGCAATTTGATAAGAAAATTTAATTAAAACTTTGATATTTAAGAATTTAAAGTTAAAAAAAAAAACAAAAGACTTAAACAAAAAACTTTAATTAGAAATCCATGAAATATATAACTACGTTTATGCGTGAGTCTTATTTGAAAATAAAAATTAAACTATTTGCAAATAAAACATAAAATTTTAAAACTTCTTTTAATGTAAACATTTTTTTTTTTTTTTTGAAGATAATACACTGTGCAATGCGCCCACAATAATTGTGGTCACATCGACAATTCACGGTATCGGCTTTTAGACATCGCACAGTTGTCCCAAAACTATTGTTTTTTTTAAATGATTCTGTAACTTTTTAACCGTTAAAGATATCTAGAAAACATTTCACATGATCAGAGCTGAGATACTTTTGAGTTAATTTGGTGGAGCATAGATCCCTAGCGGGTCAGGGGTGTAGAGGGTAGATCTCCGAAATTGATCACCTCGTGTATGTTTTTTTTTTTATTCGCCAAAAATTGAAAAGAAATCTTAACGCAAATGCGTATAAACCAAAATCGGAGGCGCCTTGGGTAACGGTTTATCCCCAAGCCCTATAAAAACTTTGTCAATTTTGAAAAAGTTTTTTAATTTTTTTTTTTTTTTTTGAAAATTCTCAAATGTTAAAGCCTATATCAAAAAAATATGTATTTGATATATACCCCCCATATGTTAGTTAAACACACCAAAAATAGTTTCTGATGACCATTTTAATGAAAAAAGTCAAGTTTTTAAAGAAGTTTTACTCGGCCTGAGATTTTGGGTATTTTGATACGAAAAAGTGTGAGTTTTTTTAATTCCTTGATTTTAAAACATGTTTCATTGGAATACCTCCACTCGTTTAAATTTTATTTAGGTCCAAATATTAACATTATTTCTCAGAAAATATACTTAAAATATAAATTTTGAAATTTTCAAAAAAAAAATAATAATTTAGAAGAGAAGGAATATTAGCACCTTTTTGGACAGTTACACCAAAATTTGTGAACTTTTTTAAAGTTTCAACTTGTTATTTAGAATTTTATAAGAAATATAGTGATTATTTCCAAAAAAAAAAAAACTTAGGGCTCAAATTAAGTCCCCAAAGTTTAAAAAACGAGGCCAAAAATGAGGTAAAATTTGCTTCGACCTAAATATCTTTTATACAGAAGGAAATAACCTAAACATATACCTATATGTAAAACATTTTTTACATTGAGGTCATAAGTGAATTTTTTGCGAATTTTTAAAAATAAATATATTTTCGAGGTGACCAACTTTGCAGATCTACCCCCGTGAATAGCACTGATCATGTGAAATTTTATTTAAATATCGCCAACGATTCATAAGTTGCAGCATTATTTAAAAAATCGTTTTGGGACCACTGTGCACAGTTCGTTAATTACTTTTGAATGCAGATAATATAATACATTATATTATTTAATAATTCAATACACCAATGTTGTCAATTTGATGCCAATGTGATATCAATTTTCTTTAATGATTTGAAAAAAATCTAATTAAAAATTTTAATTTAAATGCAGTGTTGATAAGATTCATACTAAATGGTGTGGTCGATATTTCCATGGGTGTAGTTATATTTTTTGCCATTCGGCATCTTTAAAAAGTAGTCTGGGATAAGAAAAGTAAATTAAATATTTTCAAATTATTAATATATATTGCCACAGAAACCCAATAAATTTGTTTAGAAAGAACTGTAAACTTGCAAAAGTATATAAAGAATTTTAATATTCTCCCTTCAATCACCAAAATTTCTTGTTTATTTAAAGAAACATTCTTTACTTTTTCTCCCAATTTGGATAAGTAAAAATATTTTTAAAACATTTCTCTATAATTTACATTTCATAACTTTTCATAAACATAAAACAAAATTGAAACTAAGAACAAAACAGAAAAAATAAACTGTTTCCCATTACCATTAAACAATTTGCTAATTTTAAAAGCTTTATTTTCTCGTTGTTATTCATTACAATTCTTGGCTTCCTCCCCTCAATTCTCCATATATATAATTATATAGAATATGAGTTTTTGATGGCCCCATTGAAAAGACCCTCTATTATTATTATACGATGCTGCTGATGATGATGATAATGATGATGATGGTGGTCAGTTTAGCCTGATGAAAATTAGCGTAAAAGCAACTAAAAAAAAAAGAAATAAAATAAAATAAACGGAAAAAAATAGTTAAACAAATAGTTTATACTCTACCAAGCTGCTTTCTCGTTGATTAGGAGAAATTGAGAGTAATAAGCTTAAGAACAATTAATTAGGGTAATTTTTAAACACCATTTCCAAAGAGACAAATGCTCAAACTACAAACTTTATTAGAAGCTTTTGGATTTTTTTGTAGCAGATTTTTTACTTTCTTTAGCAACTCTCAAAAGGAAGAGACTTATGAACTATGATTCAGAGATAGTTTAACACAGTTAACTTTATCTAAATTCCTACCAAAATTTCTTTTAAATGCAATAGCTGATCCCCAAAAACTAAGTCCAATTTTCATCAGCGGTGAATAAAGTGTTTCATGTGGTTCTCTTAATTTCTATTTCTCAGCTTCAGCAAAAGTCGTTATGAATAATTCCAAAGCATTGCCAACGGCGTCCTATGGGACAATGTTCGCGGATATACATAACTCTCCAAAATCCCTCCAAAACCCGAGATATGAATGCAGTTACAACAATTAATTGGAACATTATATCCTCCAGTCATAATTCATAAATTTTACGGAAATAAAATTTCATTGATCAATCATCATCACCATTTTACTTGGTGACCCAAAGCACTGCTTGAAAATGATGTAAAGATCTCAAAGACTTTGTGATACGCAGAGACTAAGATTTTTTAAATATAACCAAAGATTTTTTAAATATAAAATCAATTGAAAACTCTTTTAAATTTACACCTCTCACCAAAATGATTATATCAATTACTAAAAACTGTAAAAAATGAAAAACAGAAAAATGTTTCAAATTAAAAATCAATCAAATCAATGAAACAGATGATTGAATGAATTAAAAGTTTAAGTGAGAAATAAAATTTTACTTAAATTCTACTTTTATTTGATATTTACTTGAATATATTTATTAAATTTAGATACAAAACTAAACCGAACTAGAACTGAACTAGGCCTAATCTAGAACTGAACTAAAACTGAACTAGAACTGAACTAGAACTGAACTAAAACTGAACTAGAACTGAATTATAAATGGACTAAAACTGAAATAGAACTGATACAGACCTGAACTAGAACTGAATTAGAACTGATTTAGAACTCAATTATAACTGATTTAGAACTGAACTAGAACTGATTTGGAACTGAACTAGAACTAAAACTAGATTAAAAATTAGTTAAAACTGATGTAAAACTGAACTAAAACTGAACTATAACTGAAATAGAACTGAACTAAAACTGAACTGGAACTGAAGTAGAACTGAATTAAAACTGAGCTAGAAGTGAGCAACAACTGATTTAGAACTGAACTATAATTGAACTATAACTAAACTAGAGCTTTTTTTATTTTATTTTTTTTTTATGTTTCAAAAAGGTTACAATATTTATTGTTTACAATTCAATAGTTTAAAATATTATTTGTGAAAATTTTTAACATTTAAAAGAAAATACAATTTAAAATATATGTGGAGATGTCCTCGGCACATGTTGAAGTTGCTTCAGAGCTGGATAATTTAAATCATAATTCATATTCATATACACATCTCTAAGTGCTGAGGTTTTAGTATTAAGGTTTTAGTATATATTTTTATATTTTCTTTCGTTTTAATTTATTTGGTTTAGTTTTAATTTGATTTATTTTTAGATTTTCAACTGAACTGTACTAGAACTAAACTAGAAGTGAACTAGAACTGAACTATAACCGAACTATAACAAAACTAGAACTGTACTATGACAAAACTAGAACTGTACTAAAATTGAACTATAACTTAAATAGAACTGAAATAGAACTAATGTAGAACTGAACTGGAACTGAACTAGAATTGAAATAGAACTTAACTATAATTGAACTAGAACTAAACTAGAACTGAACCAAAACAGAACTAGAACTGAACTAGAATTGAATTAGGACTGAAAACCAAACTAATTTACTGATTTAGAACTGAACTAGAACTAAAGTTATATGAAACTAAACAATCTTTCCGTACTCAAGATTTGCTTGGAATTTTCCAATAAGAGCAGAACGATGCTAGTCTTGTTGTTATGCTAAAGTCTGTAAAATTTTCTATTTATTATTCGCTATTTGGTGAAACTGAGCAACAGAACACGAGACAGTCGTTGTCATATACAAGAACTCAGACTTTCGCAGACTTTAGCTTGGCAATTGTTGTGTCATGTGCTAAATTCAACTGGTCCTAGCAGAACAGCTCTGCGTAGCATACAGTGAATCCAAAAATCTACATTCTGTATGATCAATTTGAGTATATGATTATTCTCGGCGGAATTCGCACCAAGATCGTGTGAGTTGACCTCACTGAACTTTTTCCTGTGGGATTATCTGTAGCTGCAAACGACCTAGAATAGCACATACATATATTTTAATTTTTTTAATAATCTGTTAATTATAAAATGCTGATCTTTGATCTACAATTATAATATATTACTACATTATTCGTGATCATTCTAAACCGTATTCTTTATACCAACTTACATATATGTGTATGTAGTTAAAACACCATGTAGATAAATATTTTTTTTTCTTTTTTCTTAGAAATCACAAAAAAGAAAAACTTTTGAAATTTTATTGCAGTTTTATTAATAAATAATTATCATACATTTCTCCATCCATCCCACTGTTATTGTTTTACTGAAGGAGTTTTAAGCGTAATTATTTCTAAGTAATTTTACAAAATGCTAATAACTTTTTGATTGGTTACTTATATTTATTTTGTTATTCTATGCCATGTAATAAACATAATAATTTATGAATGACTATTTAAATGTATGACTATGAATAGACACACTACATTTGTTTGCATGGGGTCTTATATACTTACAACATAAAAGTGTTGGTCTTAAGAACTAAAATAGCAATCATTGACATTAATCAAAATAACATTTAGATATGATGTAAATGAAGGGTTCTTGTTGTTGTCTTTAGATTCATTCTACAAATGAGAACATTTTGTAATAGACTTGTAGTAGAAGTAATTTATTAGCTTAATGCCAAACATCTAAGTTAGAATATTACAGGAGTTTCATTGGCAGGGAGGTATTGTTGTTTAAGGAAATTAATTGGGGGGGGGGGGGGTGGATATATAAAACAGTAGATTTTTAAATATATATATTATTTTATTATATTTTCTCTCTCAATATTTTTTAATTTTTGAAATTCGCCACAGTGTGAATTTAACT
This sequence comes from Protocalliphora azurea, assembly GCA_932274085.1. Classification (NCBI taxonomy): domain Eukaryota; kingdom Metazoa; phylum Arthropoda; class Insecta; order Diptera; family Calliphoridae; genus Protocalliphora; species Protocalliphora azurea. The sequence continues at coordinate 29,440,450 of OW026521.1, forward strand.
TTTCGGCAAGAAAATTAGCCTAGTGTGAACGCATGCTACATTTAAGTAAGATAAAAAAAATTAAATTTTTTAACGTTAAAGAAAGATGCAAAAAATTTTGTAAATTTTATCTTTTTTTATTATTTGCATAAGTATTTCCGCTCTAATCTTAAAGGTATTTAGAAAAATGTTTTCAATCTTTTCAACAACAAACTTATTATTATAAATTTATAAATATTTTTCCCAAGAATCCTTAAATCCTAGTAATTTATTTCCAAGCCTTTCTTTACAATCCGCCTCTGTACAAATAAATCTCTGGTGTCGTTAATAGATTAACATTATTACTTTTTCAACTTTTATAAGTTGTACCTGTTGTTAACATGAGATTAAGTTGTTGTGATTCTACCAAAGTCATCCTCGAAGTTTTCCATTTAGTAATTTAAGACAAATGATGATGTTTCTTTAGAACTGTTTCTGTTTTTATGTCTGTTTGATTGTAATTCGCCATCATCATCATCATCATATTTATGTGTGTAAAGTAGGCGCTTAAGGGAATAATTTAATTCATCTTAAAAAAAATAAAAGACTCTTAAATCAATTTAATGTCAGTTATTAAAAAAAAAGGTTTTTAAAATCTTGAAAAACACTTAATTATTTCTTGTAACCTAATCAATTAATATTTCTTTCTTTTCTATTTTAATTTATTGCAGGAAAACGTTCCAACGATCTAACGAATTACGAAACTACAAATCTTCAGCCACCCCAACATACACAACCGTATCATCAGCTACCAGCCGATCTATCAGCCGAAAGTATACACAAAGAAGCCGCTTTAGTACTTGCCCAGGCCAAACGTCATAAGAGCATAGCAGAGAATGGTGATAATATACCAACATTTAGAGTGAAAACCAAACGTAGTGGTGATCCTAATCCCAAGAAATTTCATTCTTTACCTTTGCGTAAGAAAAAAGGCAGCACTACAAAGCCAGTTAGTCGTAGTAATAGTGACGCTGCTGCCAAAAAACCCTCTAAGAGACCTTCAATCTTTAATATATTCAGTCGTAAAAGTGATAGTAATCTAAATCAAACTGTTGATCGTGATCCTCGTTTTGAGGATAGTGGTGGTAGACGTTTGGTGAGAAGTAAAAGTGATGTGAGTTCTTCTTCATATAAACTAAAGAAAGTTTTAAAAGATAGCAAAACACCACAAACCACTGCCAATAGTTCCGGCTCCAATAAACAACTTCAGCACACCCAACTTAGTCCCATTATAGAAAACGATTCTAGGGAAGATTGTTTTGAAGAGCAATTCAATCGTGAACGTCGCAAATCGGAAGCCATAACCGATAGAGAGAAGCATGAAAGTGGCCTAGAAGAGTTGTTGGCTCGCAGTCATTCTCAGACAGAGCTAGATGATAACGTTGTACGCAATCCCATATCGGAAAATATAAAAGAGAAAATTTTAAACCTACAAGCTAAGTCGCAAGAAAATATGCACAGTTCCCAGCTGCCAGCCCAAAAGTTGCCCCTTACTAAGGGGCATACCGTCAATGGCATGGTGAAACGTTTATCTATGGAGAGATTTTCACCACCACCACCCATAATGGGTCCTGCATTCTCCTATATAAGGCCTAATGAGGGTATTACTTATGCTCAGTTGGAATTACAGGATGATTTGACTCCTTCAAGAACCACTTTGACAAGAAGAGATTATTCACAAAGAGTATCGCCAGTAAGAGAATATCGTTCTTCCGCCCGCGATTATCGTTCGGCTTCAAGAGATATCTTTACACCTGACCGGGAAATACTTCGTAATAATCCACGTTCATCTGAAGATCAAACAGATTTTATAACTAGTCATTCTGCGGGAAGAAATCAATATTCTCCTAATTACAATCCAGCAAGTGGTACTACTACCATACATATAGGCGGTTCTTTTTCGCCTTCACCCTGGCAACAATTGTCACCACGTAATCTTAGCGATGAAGATGAAGGTTTGGGTTTAGAGACTCGTAAATACTATGAGGAAGAATTGCAAAACAAATGCAGTAAATCACCAGCTGAGCCTCCCATAATACCCAAAATTCGCAGCATTACTCCTCCTCCTAGAGAGAATGGCTATGCTAATGAAAGATATCTTTCGCCAGCCCGAGATCTGCCCAACAATGATGATATGGGTTATCGTAGGGCACGTTTAGAATCTCGTATTCTAACACGCAAATATGGTGAAAATAATACTGTCGAAAGAAATGGTTATCTACCCTCTCGAGAGAATTCCCGTGAATGTGTTTTAGAAGATGAACCAGATAATCCCAGTGCCTATCATCGTCGTCGCTACCTCAGTCCAGAAAGAGAAATTGTACGTGATCCGTATGAACCTCGTTTCCATAAGCCCGAAGCGAATGAAATTCTTAATAAATACTCACCAGAAAGGTCTCACTTGGACATAATAGCTCCCTCTCTGACACAAATTTCCACTTCAACTATGCCCAAAACGGAGAAAACTTCTCGTTACAAACATACCAAATATTACGATGATGGCAGTGGTCATGGTGTCAAGGAGGTGTATGAACGTGAAACTCAATTTGATATTGATGGCAAACCACATGTACGTGAATCTAGACATCGTGAACGTGTGGATTCCTTTACTGGTAAACCTATACGTGAGGAAACTTCTCCTCTAATGGAACGTCACGTATTGACAGATTATGAACCCAAGTCATTGGAATCTCAATTTACAAGCACTGACCAATATCGTTCGTCGCCAGAGAATATGAAACGTTATGAGAATTTGGCCGGACGCCAGAGCAGTGAAGATCGTTGGCATAGCAGTTTGAAGAGGGATAAATTGCAGCAACGTAGTTTCGATAAAGGAGATTCAGGAATTGAAAATGATTTTCGTAAGGAATCGTTTAATGGAGATATAGTAACGAGGTGAGCATTATTTTTAGTAGATGGACAACTTTTTAAGATGAATTTTCTTTTTAAAGAAAATTTTCGATAAGTTCTCTTTTTATAGACAATTTTCGATAAATTCTCTTTTTTAAAGAAATTTTTCGTTAATTCACTTTTTATGGGAAATTTTCGTTAAATTCTCTTTTTGTGGAAAATTTTCGTTAAATTCTCTTTTTATTGAAAATTTTCGTTAAATTCTCTTTTTATAGAAAATGTTTGATAAATTCTCTTTTCATAGAAAATTTTCGTTAAATTCTCTTTTTATAGAAAGTTTTCGTTAAATTCTCTTTTTATAGAAAGTTTTCGTTAAATTCTCTTTTTATAGAAAATTTTCGATAAATTCTCTTTTTACAGAAAATTTTCATTAAATTCTCTTTTTATAGAAAATTTTCGATAAATTCTCTTTTTATAGAAATTTTTCGATAAATTCTCTTTTTACAGAAAATTTTCGATAAAAGCTCTTTTTATAGAAAATTTTCGTTAAATTCTCTTTTTATAGAAAATTTTCGTTAAATTCTCTTTTTATAGAAAATTTTCGATAAATTCTCTTTTTATAGAAAATTTTCGTTAAATTCTCTTTTTATAGAAAATTTTCGATAAATTCTCTTTTTATAGAAAATTTTCGATAAATTCTTTTTTTATAGAAAATTTTCGTTAATTCACTTTTTAATGGAAATTTTCGATAAATTCTCCTTTTATGAAAAATTTTCATTAAATTCTCCTTTTATGGAAAATTTTCGTTAAATTCTCTTTTTGTGGAAAATTTTCGGTAAATTCTCTTTTTATGGAAATTTTTCGATAAATTCTCTTTTTATATACAAAATGTTCGATAAATTCTCTTTTCATAAAAAATTTTCGATAAATTCTCTTTTTATATACAAAATTTTCGATAAATTCCCTTTTCATAAAAAATTTTTTCGTTAAGTTTTCTTTTTAAAGAAAATTTTTTTGATAAATTTTTTTAGAACATTTTTGCGATAAATTTTTTTTTTTTTTTTTTTTTTTGTAGAGAACATTTTTCGAGAAATTTTCTTTCTTTACAATTTTTTCATTAATTTCCAATATTTAATACCATATTTTGCTCCTTTACAGATGGCGCAAACGCACTATTGCCGATGACATCAAGAGCTGTGAGAATTTCTTGAAAAAAGAACGACGTCATTGCGAACATCAACGTTGTGGTAAGCGCAAAGAGAATTATATTTATCGTGAACGTTCCATAGATGATGGCTCTCACTTTGATCCACATTTAGATAAATATCCCAAATCCAGTAACAGTACATCCACAACATTACGAAGACGTGATCAACAATCACAAACTACGCATGGTCGATCAGAAGACACGGCAACCTTAAAGCGTAATAAAAAAATGGGTGGTTTTGAAAAAGTAAAACAACTTTTTGGAGCTGGCTCGGGAACAAATGATAAAAAGGATGTAGAAAGGAAAAGTATGAGTAGCAGCACCAGCAGTAGTGCGGGCACACAACAAACTATTAAATCAAAAGATAAAGATAAATATATGGTTAAGGAAGAAGAAATGCGTTCCAGATATAGAGAATATAATAGTGGCAGTGGTAGTAATAAAAGTGTTGGAGTAGGCACACAAACAACAAACACAACAACAACTACAACAACAACAATTTTGCAAAATGATAATATGCGCGAACCAAAGGTAAGAGAGTTAGAAATGTGAAATGATTATTCGAAAATATTAAAGGTGCTAATAATGATGAAGTTTGTATTCGTAGCTAAATATAAAATATAAATTTAACAAAATTTTTAAAAAATAAATAACACATAAAACAAGAGTGTTTAATTTGAAGATGATGTGATTTGTTGTTAAAAAATAAAAATTCATTAGATTCCGTAGGAGTGTACGAGTTAAATACATTTGTCTCGTGGGTTTTTGAGACTTTAGCACGGAAGTACAGCATCATCATCATCCATAACTTAAAAAAAAATAAATAAAAATAAAAAATAGCTTGTTAGAAAATTGTTGCCTTCAGCTACAGTGGCTGACCACTAAGTTCAATGTTCGATCTTTTTAATTCATTATTTTACCTAAGCTTAATTAAGTATTAGGGGGGGTTTAATAAGTCATCTCAATGATCGTCATCTTTTAAGCATTCACCAATCATTACGTGGGTATGTGTAACTTTATTTAGTTAACACTTTTAGTTTTAGAACTCTTTTTATTTATTTCTTTTATTATTTCTGTGTCTTTTTATTTTTATTTATTGTTCCCTTGGCCTGAGATGCTAATGCCTTTTCTGGTTATGGTTATGGGCTAATAATTATGGAATTTCTTGTTACTTTAGTATTTTGTGGGCTACTTAAAAACTAGCGTGTTGGTGGTGTAACCAAATAAAAATGATTATTATTATTATTTTATATTAAGATTATATACTTTCATTCATAATAATTTTAATTTTTTTTTTTTTTTTATTTTGTTTCTTTAACAAATAACAAAAAAAACAAAGAAATATTTTTTGAATACTTTTTATTATTTATTTCAGCCCTTTTAGTTCTGCTTTGTGTAACAAATCATTGTTAAAAACAAGTGAAAGACTATCTATTATTTCAAAAATTTTTGGTATTAAATATTTTTGCGAAATACTTGTTTTTTTTTTTTCTTTTTTTTTTTCTTTTTTTTACTGAATAGTGACATAATTAACAATTGTTTTGGTATTTAAAATTTGATTTACATAAAAAATTAACACAAATCAAATGAAAGTTTTTCTTAAAAAGTAAAACGAATTTAAGAAATTATTTGGAAATATTTTTAACTAAAACGACAAACAATAAAAGGGGTACTAACTTTCAATAAATTTTTAAATTTTACTATCGATAAAAAAAAAATCATGAGAGTGTTTAATACAATATTTTAATTGTTATCGGCTAAATAACAAGTTTTAACTTTGATGAACAAGCTATATAGAAATTTTTTATTTTCTTATCTTCATCTCGTTGATCGTCACAACTCTTTACAAAAGTTTTTAAAACATAAAAATCGGTATTTATTTGTAGAATTTACCAGCTCTTTTTATGCTCCAGTTGGTCAACTTTGATACCCTGTAGCTTTATTATAACAGTTTAATTAAGTCTCCTACTACAATTTTCCTATACATTTGAATTTGATCCGAAAAGTAGTTTAGGAGATACCGATTTATTACCAGACTATCATTATTTTTATTAAAAACTCGGAAAAGGCAAATTAACATTTGAGCGTCCCATAGAAAAAAATTTCGTAGGTAGACTCCTCAAATTGTGCGTAATCATACGCTGAATGTGTACAAAATATTTTAAAAAAATTTAAATTAATCTTCCATTTCCTACCATCAATTTAAAGTCAGGGATCTAGAACATTTTGTAAAAAAAAGTATTGAGTTTTTTCTCGAAATGGGTATCAAAAAAATCGTAATTTTGAGCAAGTTATGAAAAAAATATTTAATATACCACGGGATATTTAAATGTTTTTAAAATTAATCTTCAGTTCCCTACCATCGCTACACCCTACATCTTGTCAAAAAAGAGAAAAGTTTTGATTTTTTCTCGAAATGGGTATCAAAAAATTCGTAATTTCGAGCCAGTTATGAAAAATATATTTAAAAGTTTTTAAAATTAATCTTTATTTCCCTACCATCGATTTAAAATCACGGATCTAGAACATCTTGTCAAAAAAAGTTCAATATTTTTTATTGTATAATGGATAAAATGTTCATAATTTTATTCCTTTTATAGTTAAAATATTAAATTATTTTTCAAAAAATTTTGTCCTCAAAAATGCATTAAAAAGTCCTCTAGCGAAACAAAATCTCATAAGGAAAAATTTAGAAATATTTTTTCCATAACAAGCTTGAAATTGAGAATTTTTTTAGAACTATTTTGCACAAAAAAACCCGAAACTTGCTTTTTGCCAAAATTTATCAGACTTGAGATTTTCAATTGCTGGTAGGAAACTGAAGATGAATTTGAAAATTTTTTTAAAATAGTCTTTTCATACTCATCTAATAAATTGGCATTGTTTGAGGGTTCTTTCTACATCGAAATCCCACGGGACACTCTAATGCACATGTTAGGTGTTCTCTGTCAAAGAGCAATATCTGTAGGGTACAAGACGCCTATCAAAATCACACGTCTGAGGAAAAGGAATATTTAATGTTGGACGCTTTTAATAATGTGAATATATCCTCGATTTTAATAGCACTTTAAAGTTCAACTGGACTGGCAACATAATTAAGAGTAGAGTCATTAACTTCAGTTTGGATATGAAATATGGATATTGAAAAATAGGAAAGGTTCTAATGTAGTCGGTTATACAAATGACACACTGTGAGAAATTCCAGAATACGAGCTAGATAGATAGATAGATAGAGAAGGTTGATGTGATACCAGATAGTACCATATCTCCACCCAGAGACCGATCCCGGTCCATTGTGAGTCTCTTCATTAAAATAGCTGTGAAATATGGAGTATAGAATACAGAAAATAGAAAATACAGAAAATAGTTGAGTAGAAGTAGAAGATAAAAGGGGTAGAAATGTGAACGAATCATATAGGGGGATTAGCAATGTTACCAATCCCCCTAGGGTTATACCCCTGATTCTCCCTTAAGCAGTCGATTCCCATGACGAAGCCTATGATGTCTATAAGATCTGCGTCCCGAACGTCACTTAACCCGCCGAGGAATTGGCTACCCAGCCATTTCATCCTACGATGCTGCAATCGTGGACAATGGCACACAATGTGCTCAATAGACTCGGTCTCGTCGACGTCTCCACACATTCTACAAAAATTGGAACTGCTAGCGTCCCATTTAGACCTAATCTTCCCTATCAAACAGTGACATGCATTGTTCAGTACCGGCCATATCGCCCTCGAATACGAGCTAATCATAAATATTTTTTAAAAATATTGTTTATTTATATTTTTGAAATTTTAAATTAAAATTTGTAATTTATTGTAAAGCTAACATATCATAAACTATTGTGCGAAAGTATTACAAAATTTCATAAAATATATTGTGCGAAAGTATTACAAAATTTCATAAAATATAACTATAATAAAATATTCGCTAAAATTAGTATATTTGAAATGAAAAATGTTTGAACAAAAAGCTAGCACATTTTAATGAGTATTATTTTGGCATCCTAGTAATTCTCTTAAATTGCCAAATTTTTTAGTTGTTTAGATATTCCAAATTTATATTTACTATGTGTACCTACTATCCGGCTACTGCTGAACCTTTCCTTCCTGTTTTTCTCTCGCCATTACACTGATTTTACACCTTTTTTCCTCCTAAACGTAAAAATACTAAAAATTATAATTATTAAGCCTTATAGTTAAAAATACACGTTTAAAAATGTATAAAAATTCAAAAAACTACCGACATTCATGTCTTACCCCCTAAACGTTATAAATTTAAGAAAATACCGAAGACCTGTCTCTTCCTCTTTTGAGCACTAAAGACCGCGATTAAATTTTTTTCCTATATTTATTAGTATTAAGGTAACGAAAGGGAACCACCAAACGATTATTACCCCTTTTTAGTAACGTTTGAATTTCCAAAAAACATAAAAACCCTTATTTGCTTTTTCTTTAAATACAAAAGAACACCACATACATAAATTTATTCATATTTTTGATGTCTTGTTTGATATATAAAGTAAAGTATCCTATTTAGAGTTTTCAAAAAATGCCAAAGACGTGTTATATCTTGATTATTTTAGAGTACAACAAATATACCGAAATACAGTTTTTACTAATTTTTACCCCCTAAATATTCCAAGTTTCAAAAAGTACTTTATAGTTTGCAATATACCAAGTTACCAAATTTACTATTATTTACTACTTTTTACCTTCTTAACATTCCAACTTTCAAAAATCACTTCTATTTATAGAGAATGCTTTTACCCCCAATATTACAAAAAATTCAAAAAGTACCGAGAAGAAAAAAAAAAGTATCACAAATTTCCCACTCTGTGAATTCTTATACACATAGGACTTTCTTCATATTTCTAGGTTAATTATTACAAAAAAAATCAAAAAGTACCATTTCAAGAATAAAAAAAAAAATACCACAGTCTCTCTTTGTGAAATCTTATTCAATTATGTTTCTACTCTTCAATATTATAGAAAATTCAAAAAAGTACCATTAGAAGAACTAAAAAGTACGAAAACGTTTATACACATTTGTTCTCATTAACTCATGGCCGCGTAAGTTTAATTTTATGTTTCTAAGTTCATAGTATACAAAATACAGAAAGTAAAAGTAAAGGGATAAAAAAAACTCAACTCAAAAATATATATAAAAGTACCAAAAGACTTCCTATTTTGGTACCATTAGGGAGAAAAGCTAACCTTTAGGCACCACCTTCCTTGTTTTTTTATTCGCTCAGAACCATATTAGCTAACTTTTATTAATTGGTAACTTTATTTATTGAAAACATTAGAAAAGGAAAAAAGTACCAAGTTCCAATTTCCGCCTAGAACAGAACCATTAACTTTCGATTTTCAAAATGCTCACTATGTTTAACTTTACATGCTAAATATTTTTAAGACTCAAACGATACAAGTCTGACTTCAATTAATTAAAACAAAAAATATGTTTTAAAAAAATTTCCAAACTGTTTACCCAAATTTAGTTTTATTTTTATGTACGTCTTGGTATCCGAGTTCAAAGTAACATTCCATTAACTTATTTTCTGTGACCAAATGAACCCCATTGTAGTACTTTTTTCCCCCATGGATGTTAAAAATTGTATTTCAATGAATTTAAAAATTTTAATGGAATCCCATAATTAAATATTCATATGTCAATAAATATAAAAAAATATTTTATGAAAAAAGTACCAAAAAAAGGTGCGATTCCTACCCCTACATAGGGTACCTAAAAAGTACCAATTTCTAGTTTTTACTCGTTTTCTCCTTAAAGGTACTGAGTTTCAAAAAGACACTAGACACTTGTCCGTTATTTTTTATTTTTTAAATTAATTAATATATGTATTAATGGAAAAGCTGAAACCTATAGTGAATCGTTTTGTTTAAATTCCAACTCATCAATTTGGTTTTAGAGAAAAACATAGCACCATAGAGCAAACTCACAGAATTATAAATGTTATATCTAAGACTTTTGAAGAAAGGAAATATTGTTCTGCTCTCTTCATTGACATTTCTCAAGCCTTCGATAAAGTATTACCTGAAGGATTACTATTTAAAATTACAAAATATTTATCCAAAAATATGCATAAGCTGCTGGAAAGTTATTTAACTTATCGAAAGTTTGCAGAGAGGCTTTATAAGCTCACCACAGTCCATTGAAGCCGGTGTACCCCAAGGCAGTATACTGGGTCCCTTTTTATATTTAAGATACACATTCTGATATGCCAACTAATAGTCGAACCCATATATCAACATTTGCACATTACACAGCTATTCTAAGCGTTCGTGAAAACCTCCAAGAAGTATCTAAACTTTTTGCAAGATCATATACTCCATTTAGAAAATTGGTTGAAGCAAAGGAGAATAAAAGTGAATGAACAGAAATGTGTACATATTGCGGATAGATTCTTGACCTCCAATGGTGATAAATAATCACATTATACCCCAGCAAACGGGAGTAAAATTTCTTGGTATGCATCTAGATCGACGGCTTATGTGGTAATCACAAAATTAACCCAATTGAAGTTGAAATCACTTCAAAGTATCTGGTTTATTGGTATAAATTCAAAATTAAGTCTAGACTGTAAACTGTTCATCTATAACTCAATTTTAAAGCCAATATGGTGCTAAGGCATCCAACTATATGACACGGCCTCAGCTTCAAATGTTGAAAAAATTCAATGACTCCAAAATAAAATATTGCGAATGATAACTGCAGCTCCCTGGTATGTGAAAAATAAAAACATTCACAAGGACCTTAATGTTCCTCTTGTCAAAGACGAAATAAGAAAACACGCAGAATCGTATTTGAGGAAGCTTGAAGTATACCCTAACCCACAATCGTTTGAGAAGAAGGAACACAACAGACCTCCGCCTAAGCTAAACCCTTTAATTGTATATAATTTTTCGTCCGACAGTGGTTAGACTTAATATAAATTAAGATTTAGAGTTAAAATTTGAATACTTATTGTTAGTTCACTTAATTTTTCGAAGATTCAATAAATAAATTGAGATGAAAAAAAAATCTTTCAGAATCCAGATATTCCAGGAGATATATCAGTGGGCAATTTATGTAGACCACAAGGAGATATGGTCTCAAAGCTTCCCAATGGGATGCCACATAATCTAATTTAAGAAGTAAAAATCGAAGAATGAGAATGTTTTGAAAAATTCATCTTTATAGTCGATATTAAGATTTTTTTATAGTCGTTATTAAAATAGCACCTATTCGCCTTACTGTTGCCTCCAGTGTTGCCAGGAGCTGAAAAAAAGGCTAAATATACAAAAAAATAAGGCCAAAAAAGTTCAAATTTTTTCTTTAATATAAAAACTTATTTTTTTTTCTCATTCTTATTAGTTTTTTATCTTTTTTAAAGATATTGTAATAAAGTTGACCCAAATGAAAAATTGCCCAAAAAATTCCCCTAAAAATTTTGGTTATATTTCATATGAAAAATAGCCTAATGTTTTTTTTTTTTTTTTTTTTTTTTTTGTCCAAATTTCATTATAAAATAAATAATATTACAATTTCACCTCAGCGCCAGATTGGCATTATAGAGGCTTGTTGGAGAAATTTTAACAAAAGTATTAAAAAAATATTTATAATAAATAATAATTTACAATTTTAACGTGTATATTAAATATACAAATACACATTATATCAGAAGCTTATCAACATGTTGAGATAAAAAAATTTTTGAATAAGATTTAAATTGCGATAGGCTTGAGGCTTGTTTAATATTATGTGGCAAGTTATTATATTCTCTACAACCAGAGTGTTCAACTCGTTACTTAGTTGTTTCAGATTGGCAAAAAATTTTTCTTAAATTGTCACGATTTCTTGTGTTGAAGGTATCCTGATTCTGTAGAAATTTTATGGTATGATGCCCAATACAATTAAGGCATTTAAACATGTACAGTAATAATTGAAACTTATAGAGCCCATAAATTGGCAAAACAGTGGGAGAAACGTCTCTGAATGAAATAACAGTTGGAAACCGGCTGGGCAAGTTAACTACACTTTTTAATGCTTTGTTCTGCATTCTCTGAAATGATTTAAACTCTGTAGTTTTTTTTTTTTTTTTTTGAATCCATATATTAATGCAAGGTAATTACAATGACTTTGAACCAAAAATTAGGTTTTTTTATCAAACTTGTTTCTAAACTTATATATTAAACCTAAGGCAAGAGAAAGTTTTACCTTAAGATTCCTAATATGTTGATTCCACATAAGATTTCCCTGCAAACATATACCCAAATATTCAACAGAAGAAATCTCCCGAACTTCATTTCCATCAACAAAAATACTAAAATCATTACTAAAACCAAAGTGTGGTTTAAACCTTATAAGTTTCGTCTTTGCAGGATTTTTCGACATTTTTAAACTATAATTCCTTTTTGATTAAACATTTTTAACTTTTGGCTGGGAAAAAAAGGCTAGAAGCAAAAACGAAAATTTTGAGACTAAAAACAAAATAAAAAGGCTAGATTTGACCTCAAAAAGGTTAAACTGGCAACACTGATTGTCTCTTAAATTAATAAATTTGGTCTTAAGTTCCAATGGATTTAAATAGTTAAAAATAAATATCTAGTATGGCTATATATATCATGTATGTGTCAAATGTCTAATAAATTTGAAGATCAGTGATCATTTCTTATGGAAAAATACATAGATAAAACCAGATTTTTATTTTTCGTTAAAAATAATTTTAAAATGTTTTAATAATTTCTTAATTTTATTTTACAATTTTGTTTTTTAATATCGTTAGTTCCATCCGTAAGGCCTTTAATTCCTTAAATTTTTTTTCTGAGAATTTCTCTGAAAATATTTGTTTGCTAATGAAGCTTTAAAGCCCTTTTTTAAATGTGTGATTAACAAAAAAAGTGTTAAATGTATTCTGAAATGTTATATGATAAATAAATTATTATTCGTTGTTTTTTTTTTATCATTCCATCATTTCAGTTTAAGCTTAAAATCTTGTTTATGTTGTCCATAAATTATGTAGAGACCTTTTTGGGACTTTAGTTTTGTTGTTTCTTTAAGGTATATTGTAGGCATTCCATTTGTTTGCTAATTTATTACAGACAGTTTTTCAATTTGGAGATTTTTTTCCTCTTCTTAAATAAATAAGAGAACAATCAAATATTGTTTGACACTTTAAAATATTGTTTTGCATGTGTTGCATTTTTTCATTATTTTATTATTATTTTTTTGTTTTTTTAATTCAATTTTAAATACATTTATCAAAAGTTGGTATGCCGGCAATTTTGTTGCCTCATTTGTTGTTATGTGGCGACATAATCCTTTTAAAAAGATGCCTTAAATTAATGTTTCCACCTTAAGATTACAAACAGACATACAGCAAATAAGCCATCCATATTAAGGTGCTTTTTTTCTTGCCATTTGAAAAAGTCTTTATGTGTTTCTTATGAAAATAAAGGTGGAGTTTCATAATGAAATGAACATAAATTTAATAAATAACAATTGATAGACATTTTTTTGTTTTATTCAAAATATTCCTCAATGATGATAAATGTGAACATTTATAAATTTGAAGCATCACGATGTAGAAGATGAATAAGCGATAGACTTTTAAATATTTAGAATTTGAAAATGTTTCAAAAGAATTTTAAATTTTGTTAGGGATTTAAAGTTTTAAAAGATTTTAATCTGACTATTATAATCAAATAATTTTGTTTATTAATTGTAGAATGAAAATATAAAACAAAAATTTGTAGAATTTACCCTTTGTTTGGAGTAATATCACCGTCTTTTATCACTTTAGAAATTCCTTAAAAAAAATAACAAAAAAGGGACATAGTCATAGTCCAAATAGACTTAAATTAAATTCCATACATGTAAGTTTTTAGGACAAAAGAAAGTTTACAAATATCGTTAACGGTTGTGAGACGAGATTATTTTGAACAAAAAAGTGGTGCAGGTTCTATGTATATTTTATTACACAATTTCATATGTATCATTATAATAAATTTATTAATAACTTATATTAATTTTAAAAATCCATTAATATTAACACATAACACTTTTAATCAACATTACCCCCCAATCAACTTAATTTAAAATAATTATATTTTCTTAACACCTAACATAATTAAATATTAAGCATTATTATCACTATCAAGCAACGGAAATCAACAATTACAAATGTAGTGTTTAAAAAAAAAAAAAAAACAATAGCAAACCAAGTTTCTTTCTTATGAAATAAAAGTTATAAGAGAAAAAATAATATTCATTAAAAAGATCTAATCAAATTAAAACTGACAATTGAAATTAAACATTTTGACAAAACAGTAGTTTCTTAATTTAATCACTATTAAACTTAAAACTACTTGGCGAGTTAAGAAATGAAATATTTTTTTTTTACGAATATGTCTGTATGTCTAGTTTTATTTAATACTCTAACATAGGCATTTAATTTATGAATTTGCAAAATACTACTACTACTTGTATGTATTTAAATAAAGAGCTCTTTAACAGACAGATAGACGTGGTGTTTGAATGCTAAAAAATAAGGTGTGCGATCAATTAAACTTGTGTACGGCTAATATAAAATTCAAATTTCTTGGACTATTATTTTATAATCAACAACAATTTATGTGATTTTAGAGTAGGTTTTCGAAACTTTCTTTAAGGAAATCCAGTTTTATGTGTCTAATATTTTTCTTTATATACCATTCAATTCGAAATACACAGAACTCATACGTTCAAGTGTAATTAATGTAACATTTCACCAAAAAGTATGCAATGTTTTCTTAATCCTATATCTATTAATTTCAATCATACGCTCCATAGGAAAGAGAATTTAGAAAAATATTCAAATTCAAACACACACTTTCTAACATCAAAAGAAAAAACATAACAACCTTAAGATTAAGCTATATTAAGTCAAAGTTTTCCACCGCTATACCGATCGTTAAAATTTTGGTAATAAATCTGTATCTTCTAAACTACTTGTCGAATTGAAATGTATGGGAGAGTTTTTGAGCAGGACCTATGATTTGAGACAAATCATCTTGCAGTCACCCTGTTGTAATACGAGATGAGCTACCAGGGTGTTAATCTAGACCACGTCGAGTATCAAAAGATTTCTTTATCTCAACAAGCTCCTTAGAAAGGTTTTTAAATCTGTGAAATCTGACTTGATTTAAATAAGTTACGCTCTTTTGAAACTTTTTCATACTCGATGACACCCTGTAGCTCATCTCGTATTACAACAAGGTGACTACAATATAATTTTTTTAAAAGCTCCTCAAGAAATCTCCCATACATTCAATTCGATCCGACTAGTAGTTTATGAAATACAAATTTATTACCAACATTTTTGCGATTGGCCCCACTGTGCCTAGTAGATACATACATATATCTATAAATTATTTTTTGAAAATTTGTGCTTTCATAAATTATTTATTTATTTTTTTTTTTTAGTTTAACTTATATTTTTTAAAAACGTTGGTACTTCTTAAATTTTCTTTTTATTGCTATTCCTTCTTTAAAATTGAAACTTTTCTTATAACATTTTTAAACATTTAAACACTTGAAATATTTTTAAATTATAATTTTTTAAGTGATACTTTTTTAATTTAAACTTTCTTTTAACATTGGTACTTTATTCAAAAGATGTATTTTTTTATTAAAAGAAATTATTTTTTTTTTTATTTTTAAATATTGGTACTTTTTTATAAATTATTATTTTTTTTTTTTAATTGTTCCCCTTTTTTTAAATTAGTATATTTTTAAAATTGCTACTTTTTCTTTAAAAATGTTTACCTTAACAATTTTAAAACAAAGGTACCTATTTCTTGAACTTGGATATTATATCTGTAATTGATATTTTTTCAAATTACTATTTTTTTTTTCAAATTAACACTATTTAATTTTTTTATGGAAATTGCTATATACTTTTTTAAACAAAATTAATACTTTCTTAAATTGTTAATTTTGTATTTAACTAGTTGCATGGAACCTAAAAGTTTAATAAAAACTGTAAGAAGCTTTGTCCAGTTATTAAAAAAAAAACAATGTTTCCCGTAATGCTTCTTCTATTAAAACTTATTTTTTATCGAAATATTAAGAAAAAATAAAGTGCAAAAAAATATGTACAAATATATTAGCCACATCATTAAAATCGGTTCAGCGATTTAGGCATGATTGCGTAACAAACAAGCATATGTTGTTGACAACACTTTATTGAATATTTTAATGAAAAATTACAAAAATGGAAGATATGTTTTTTTTAAATCTAATTGATACAAGGACGAATACTGACTGATTTCAGTATCCTTATCTATTAAAAAAATGAAATTTTTACAAAAATATTTAGAAACTAGATTTGTTAAACATCAGTTTGAGCTAAAGTTTGTTTCAATCGGGTAAATAAGTCCGAAGATTGATGGATTTAAATATCATGTATTTTAAAAAAATTTCTGAAAAAAGTGAACTTTAAACCGCGATAAAAACTAAATTACAACGAATTTGAAAATTTTGGAGAACTTTAAATTTTATGTTGACATAGTGAGTGTGTATACAGAATTTCATCGAAAATGTTTGCTTTCTCCCATAAATTGTTTCTCATTTTGAAGTTTAGCAATTTTTTTAATGTAAATTTTTATAGTAAAAAATACTACTATATATATAAGTTTTGCAAACTTAAATCTTACTAGAAAAATTTTATTTCTTTTGAAAAATGGTAACTTTTGAAAAATAAATACCTTTTCGAAACGTATTAATTTTTTTTTTTTTTTTTTTTTTTGATTACATAAAAAATATATATTCTCAAATTCATTTAAATAAATTTGAAGTAATAATTTTTAAAATTATTAGATACTCAGCCATATGCAAAGCATTTTCTAGCATGCTTCAGTCATCTTTAGCACTCTTTTATGTTGCACTATATACTCCTCCGTAAATATTAGCTATTTATATAGAGAATTAGAATTTGCGACTTATTTCTCTACAAAGCTATTGAGTGAAAATTTTAATAGTGATTTTTGCAAATGTTATTTATAATCTTCTTAATTTGACTGATCTCACTCCTCAAATACATATGCATACGCATAGCATACTCGTACAACATATTGCGTTGTCTAACCATAAAAAATAAAACTGATGCATGTGTGTGTTGCTTTAAATTTGTTACGCTTCAAAGCTTAGATAGAACACTTGTTGTTATTGCTTGCTTACGTTATGTTTAATGTACATACATATGTATTACGTTACGTTAGATGCAAATTTAATACACAACAACTGCAACAACAATAAATGAAACTTGTTGCAAAAAAAAAATACTCTTTTACCAAACACCAACCAATACCGCCACTACAACAACAACTTTAATAGTAATCACAACAACATTAACATTTTCAAACATATAAAATTGCAATGCCACCATTAAGTCTGTCTGACTTTTAAATATGCAATGTCTATCTTTATATATCTCCACTTAAATATGTATATTGTATGTCTCTCTGCCTGTCTGTCTGTCTGTGTCTGCTTTAAAAGTCTCAAAGAATTCGATTTGGCTGGCTTCATTTGGCCTTGGATTTCTAATAAATAAGGTAACTAAAGAAAAAAAAAATAATACAACGTATGAAAAAAAAATAAACTATAGAATTTAATATTATAAGAATATTACCGCGTTGGCGGATGTTTTATTTTCAATACATTTTCGTTTTTCACTTTAATGTAGAAAACGTTTATTCAAAAACCATTAAAGTTATAATAAATAATACAATTGCAATTGCAACAAAAGAAAACAAAAATCAAAATGAAACAAAGAACAACATTTAGGTACTCATTGGAAAAATAATTATCTATCGTATAAATACTTAGTTGTATGGTTATTTGAATTTAACGGATATTGCTTAATTATAAAAAAGGTTAAATAAATACTTATTTGCTGCTGTCGCTGGCAATGATTATGGGGTTAAAGAGGTTTAATTAAATGTAAAAATAAATGACATAAGATGAACTTAAAATGGAGAATTATAGACAAAAAGTAGAACAGTACTAGACAACGAAGTAATCCCATGATATTGGGCTTTTCTAGAGACACAACTCTAGCTCCAATTGCTCCAAAAAATAAATGGAAAATGATCACTTCTAAAATTGATGATTTTCTAAAAATATGGTAACTTCTATAAATAATTTCTTTTTTAGAAAATTGCTCTTCCAAACCTCTGCGAAAATGTCAAATTGAAAATTATTATTTTCTTTTGAAAAATATTTTTTCCCCTTTGTGAAAATTGTTTTCTTTTTTCTCTTATCGGAAAGCATAAATTATGCTTTTCTGAAGAATTTGGTTTCTTTGGTAAGCAAGATTTTACAAATTATCCTTATGACACATTTTGCAAAATTCGTAAATTTATAAAAAAAAAAAAAAATTCTGTATTTTTTTAAAAAATTATATTATTTAGCTTGAAAAAATAATTAAAACTCACATGCATATGTTGATGTAGCTGTCCCGGTAGTCTAACAGTCTGTCAGTCAAGGGGTTTTTAGTTCGATTCCAACCAAAGACTCTGTGCAATTTGTTTCTCAGCAATGGTTTTATGGTCTTTGTTAATCTGCTCGCTTAATTTATATTATAATTTATAGTTGTATTGTAACATAAAATAAATAAATAAATTATAAATAGGGGAAAAACAAAATTTGTCCAACAAAAAAAATACAACTTTTGACCTCACCACCAGTGTTGCCAGGAGGTGAGAAAAAAAGAAAAGAGAGCACTTTAAAAAAGGTCAGGAAAGGCTAAATGCCCAAAAAAATAAGGCCAGAAAAAATCTAATATTTATACCCTACACCACCATAGGTGGGTGGTTGGAGTATTATGCGTTTGTGCTGATGTTTATAACGCATAGAAACATTTATCCAGAATCACTTTTCAAATCGAGCTAACGATGTCCGTCCGTCCGTCTGGCTAGCTGGACGGTTGGCTGTCCATGTAAACCTTGCGCGCAAAGTAGAGGTCGCAATTTTAAAGATAATTCAAAGAAATTTGGCACGTGGGTCTTTTACGATACAAGGACGAAGCCTATTCATCTAGCCCCCATACAAATGTCCATAGGAAATAACACTCAAACGTGCCTTAAAAATAAAAATATTTTATTGAAATTCGGTGAAAAGAAGTTCTGTGCAAGTATCAATCTTTGTACCAAATTTTATAAAGATTTATTTACAATTGATCATAGCTCCCATATAAACCCCTCTTCCGAAAATCACTTTAACGTGCATAAATCCCATACTA
Source organism: Protocalliphora azurea (assembly GCA_932274085.1). Lineage (NCBI taxonomy): Eukaryota > Metazoa > Arthropoda > Insecta > Diptera > Calliphoridae > Protocalliphora > Protocalliphora azurea. The sequence continues at coordinate 29,459,808 of OW026521.1, forward strand.
ATATTAGTATAAAGTTAATATTCGACACAAATAAGTCTTATGTAAATAGAATCAACACTGTCAAATTTTATAAGAATCGGTCCATAATTTAAAATAGCTCCCATTTCCAGGAATCGCCCTAAAGTGCATAAAATGTGTTAGATGTTAGTATCAAAGCATTATTCTGTATTTGTGTATTTTATTCTACATTTGTAAAATTGGCCACAGACGTAATAATATATATACACAATGCTGTAGGGTTTCATATAGTACGTCTTGACCGACAATATCTTTTTTTTTTTTTTTTTGTTCTCATTACTTATTGATATTTTTTAAAGATATATTTTAATAAATTTATAAATAAAACAAAGAACCGCTGTTTACAAAATTACCCTATGAAAAATCGACCACAAAATTCGCACCAAATTTGGATTATATTTCATATAAAAAAATAACCCAATGTTTTGAAACGATTTGTTATTTCTGAATTATAATTCCTTTTTGATTAATAATTTTGAAATTTTTTTGGTGATTTTTCGCTTTTATAAGATTTTTTTTAGATTATATTTATAAATAGTTTCTATGGCTAATGAAGCTATATTAAAAAATAATTACAATAACTGATTAAGTAAGTCCATATAATGAGTTAATTTATATTTGATTTGAAGAATGAAGAGCCGCAGGCGAAAATATTTGAAAATTTTAAATAATTTAAATTTTTTGTGTGAATTAATACACACAAGGAATTATTTTTCCCCTGTTGAAATACTTAAATTTTAGCCTTTTTAAGACAATTTTAAGAACCAAAAATGGCTAGAAAAAGCTAGAAGCCAAAACAAAAATTTTGAGGCTAAAAGCAAAATAAAAAGGCTATATTTAGCCTTAAAAAGGCTAAACTGGCAACACTGCTCACGAACTCCGATTTTGATAAAATTTGGTATTCACACTAGGGTGATCGACTCGAATTTCCAATCGGTTTAAAACCCGTTTTTTCGGCTTAAGTACTGTCGGTTTTTTTCAAATGTTTATTTTTCGAATATCGCCTAAACCGGTTTTTTAACACAAAAAACCGGTTTTATAAATAACATTTTATTTCAAAAATAAATAGAACTGGACAAATTGATCCGAAGATATATAGATTTAAATTTTAAAAACTAAAATACAATGAATTTGAAAATGTTGAAGACTTTTAAATTTTGTATTGAGGTAATGAGTGTGTATACCGAACTTCATTGAAATCGGAGATGGTGAGTTTCGTCGGGTGTTCGAAAATTTTTGTTTTCTCCCAATAAATAAACAAATAAACAAATAAAATAAAATAAATTAATTAAAGATTTCATAGTGGGAGGTATTCATTCTGTTTATATTTTCCAGCACAATTTGAATAATTCAAAAAATTTATTATGAAAATTATTTTGCAATTGAAATTCGAAATTAATATAAAGTGGAAGCCTATTGTAATTGTTTATTATCGGTCTATTATTTCACCTAGCCCCCATACAAATGTGCTTCCGGAATAGGGGTCTTACGCTTATAAAATAATCGGGAGATAGATGAAATAAACGCCTATAATAACCAATTTCAATAGGCTTCGATCTCATGTCAAAATAATTATGTGTTCATCAAGATATTTTTAAAATAGTAAAAGTCGTAAGGTTTACAAAGACATCCAACCGACGGACAGACAGACATCTTCAAAAGGATACAAAAAGTGGGTGTTATCTGTAACGTACACTTTAAAGTGAGCACCCTATCTATGCGTTACAAACATTAGCAGTATAACTTAAGAAAAATAAAATTATCTTGTGATAGAGAAGGTTAAACTAACTAATAAACAATTTTTTGCTTTAATAGGCATTATGTGTAAATGTTTTATATCAATAGAAACCCATTATAAAATCAATATTAAAAATAAACTTCCAAAAATATACACATGTATGTACATTAGTGTGGTTCAATTTTTTTTCTCGACCAAGCGGTTATCAAAATCGTAATCTACGACGAATTTTAAAATCGACCATTTTTAACGAGAAACTTTTTTTTCGTATTTTATATTTTGTTAAAATATGCTAAAATTTTATTGAGTCTTCTAAGAAACTTGACAAAAATGATTATATTTAATGAGCTTCTTCGAAAGGAAATATCATGAGCTTTCGAAAGCAGCTTAGATAGTTAAACAATTTTGATATTTAGGTTAATTAAAAAAATGTTTAATGAAAATTCAAATTGATATTAAATCATGGGAAGACGCAAAACTTATCATTAAATGGTACACAAAAAATTAAAAGAAAGTTATGATTTCTAAAAATAATTTAGATGTTTATAAAATTTTTGTATTTAAATAAATTTTTAAAAAGCTCTCGTTTGAAATGCAGAAAAAATGTGATTAAAAATTTGTATCAGCAAAAATTAACATAGTGACCTAAAACTATTTAAAAAACGCCTAATAAAAAAGCAACACAGCTGCTGTTACACATGCACTCCACTCACTCTTGCCAGATAATTTTAGTATAAAATCGACAAAATTCGAAACGAAAAAATCGTCAAAAAGCAGAGAAAATTAAAATTATTATTTATATTCATATTGAAAAAATAATATTAAGTCTGAAATCTATTTGTTTATTAAACTTTCAGATTAATAAAGGTTTTTCCGTGTAGCTGGCCTTTGGCGGGACTCAGAGACTTTTCCCTATATTTATTCGTCGAATAAACTTTCTTTAGAAATAATAAAATTTTGTAAGTTCCGGTATATCAATAAAAAATTTAAATTGCATAAATTCTCTCAAGGATTTAATGAATATGATCATACTATATATCATTCAAAAGATATTTTAACTTTTAAACGGTACCAATATAATTTAAATCGCATATGTATTAATAAAGATAGACATCCATAACTCGTAAAATAACAGCGAGCGGCCTCATTTTTTTACTTATCTTTAATCACAATTAAAAGTACTACTGAATCATTATAAAAGTTGTTTAAAAATCAAGTGGGCTGGTGATCCTAATTTATGGCAAAATAAACTCAATTGAAAAAATTACTCAAAACAATCATATGTATTGGATTTATTTTCGACTAAACTTTTTAGTACTTAACACATTCTTAAACTTTTTTTATCTGTGATCAAAACTACTTCACTTACATACGGATGTATATAAAATTATTTTTTTTTTTTTCACACAAAAATTTTGTTTCACCAATACTGGATAAATTGCAAACAAATATCGATGTAAAAGTTTAAACTACTTATAGTCCTTATTCTCTCTCTCTCTTTAAATAAGAAAAATAGGCGTGTGTGAACAATTTCGTGAAATCGTAATTTTTTGAACAAAAATCGTCAAATCGAACTTTGGAATTTTTGCAATAAAAAATAGTCAAAATGCAGATAAATCGTCAAATCTGGCAACAGTGACTCGATTGTTTATTAGATTTTAACTTTGTTGTTTTTTTTTTTTTATTTTGTTTGTTTACCATGATTATATCAACTTCTCAGAGAAAGCAAATTAAAAGAGAGTACATTAGATTGATATGCAGTTATTGTGCATGTACTCTTCCTTCCACATTTAACATAGTGTCTACATTAGAGATTTTTTTTATCAATACAAACGTCAAACTTAATGCGAATTTGTGGAAGGTGGCAACAGTTGCACAAAAACAACAATATGGCGTATTCATTATTGTTTTTTATAAATGCAGCTTGACAACTGTAACAACCAAAATAATAATCAACTGTTTAACTAAGGTTACCTTGTATATATTCGCACTGATTTTAACGTTTGTTTTGATATAAATTTGCCTAATGTAGACACTAGGTAATTGAATTAATTATGGACTCTGATATTGCCGAACGATTTGTGCAACTACTGAAATAAATCGCAATGGTGTTATGGCAGTCACAGCTGAAAGTTGAAACGCAATATCAAGACCTTAAAAATAAGTAATTTTAAAATAAAATTGTATTAATTTTTCCCCCCTTTTCACCTTTAACAATTAAGTTTCTGTTTTGCATTTATATATAAAATAATTTTGTTTACTACAATATAATTTGGCGGAAGATGAAAGTAATTAAAGTTTGATATTTCGAAAACATCGCAAAATTGTTTAATTTAATTTTTATGAGCGAACAGATAACAGAACTGAACATAAAATACATTCCAATTTTTGGATCATTTTGAATATATTTTCTAATACGTTTTTCTTTTTTTATCTTAATTTTATCATATTTAAAAAAATATATATATAAAATATGAAAAGAAAAGTTTCCCGTTAAAAACGGAAATCTCGATTTTGATTTTAGGCCCATGGTTTTTTAGGTTTACCCATGGTTTCTTGGGTAAACCTTCTTAGAATTCGTCGTAGATTACGATTTTGACCACCGCTTAGTGATTTTTTTTTTTAATACATAGAAATTGACCCACTCTAATGTATAACATCAATAGTGCACCATCTCAACTTCATCCTCTTAAATTTTTTTTTTTTTTTTTTTTTTTTGTAATCCCTTCCAAATATGTGTGTACATTATTTTATATGCATAGTTTCTTCTCTTTAGCTGTAAAATTAAAATTTATGCAAAATCATCTTCAGCTCCTTTTTATGAATATAGACTTAAGAAAAATGCTGAACAACAGTTACAACTCCACACACTAACGACAACAACGGAAAGGGTGTCAATATGTCAACTTACAAGTGTTGCATAACTTTCAAGATCATTCAAGCAAGAGGAGGAAAACTTCAGACATGATCATAAAGGAGGCAGTAAGACACAAACACACACACCAGTATATATAAACACAAATGCTGTACTACATGCAGTTTGTACATTCATTATGCAAGACAGTAACGAATTTTTTCAATATTTTTTTTTTTTTATTTAACGCCTCCACACTCCACATATTCACTGGCAAAGGAGTTATAAACACGAACATGCGCTTGTTCAACACTACCGCCACCGCCACAAACTGCATTCAATGTATCTAGTGAATATCCAACTATATTTGTTGCATCCACAACATGAAGATGCCATCATTTTTTTTTTTTACAAGTATTTTATTCATGTCACGCTAATAGCAGCTGACTTTTTTTTAAACTATTTGTTGGCAAATGTTTAATGTTGTTATTTATATTGTTAGTGTTATTGTTGTTGTTGGTAATGCTGGGAAACTCCTTAAGAGCTTCCTTATGGATTCTTCACTATTTATTGTCTGTTTATATCTACCGCTATTTTCTTCTTTTCTTTAGGATTTTAAATGTTGTTTATTTTAGAAATGAATAAGTATGGTTGGTATGTCATTTATATGATTACCGAAAGTATCTGTGTCTCTATGTTTGTATGTTAGTAATAATGGTCATTAGTTAATGTCTGACAAGTATTTGAGTGTGTCATATTTTATGTCATAAATAGAAAAAAAAATTTTAAACTAATCTAAACATTGTTATATAATATGTTAGGGTTTTTAATGAGGAAGCTAATGGTTACTGAGGAAGTCAAATTTAAAAGGATCTACAAATAAGACTATTGGCAAATATATATTTTTTTAATATAAAATTATCTACATTAAGATACTTTTCAAAAAGATATTTATTAAATACATTTATTTAAAAATTAAGTATTTTCTAACTTAATTAACTAAGCTGGTTTTGGTGAGCTTTTAGCCTTCCGGGAAAAAATTATTTGTAAATAAACATGTTACTCTTTTTAAAGAAGGTACCAATTAAAAAAATAAATGTTTCTATTTTTTAAAAAAGTGCTGATTAAAAAAAGCACATGGAAAAACACATGTCATAGTTGCACATCTGCCATTGTCAATTTGTAGAAAATGAAGTAATCATTTTTGTTCCATTAATTGATTTTCATCTCTTTCATCGAAGATTTCTCATAAATCAAAATTTTACATTTTCAATTTATAGATGATCAAAGGCTGACGGGATTATTTCTTCAATACCTCCGACAATAGGTTGCTGTAGGTATTAACTGAATTAAATCTCTTAATTTTTGGGATTTGAAAAAGATATTGCTTATTTTTATAAGCTTAATAATAATGAACAGGAATTGACAACAGCTGTTTTAGTAAATTAAAAGAAACCGAAAGAAACGCTGTCATTTGGCGATATCTCCAAATTTATAGACCGATTTTAGAAATTTTCAATTCTCGGAAGCTATAGGGGGGTTTCATAAACCCTATAAGAATCAAATTACAGACCGACTTTTTTGGTTTTTATGCAAAAAATAAAGTTTTTTTCGCTCTCCTAAAAAGTTGTTCAAAAGCACATATAACGATAACACCCTTGACATTAGTGATATATATATGTAAATATAATTTTCGCATAGTTCTTAAGAGGAGCTTATGGTCGTAACAAACTCATTCCACTTCGATTTATCCATAACTAAGTTTTTCGCTTCGTAACCCGCTTCCATGACATCTACATCCACGATTTGTCTCCTTGTGTTTGACGGTTAACCTCTTCTGTGGCTTTCCTGGGGGTTGCAGAGTGTGTGGCCTATTCACATCCACTTGCAGTGCGGGTTTCCGTAATGTCGAACTGCTGATCTCTAATTGCCCAAAGTGTGGAGATTGTATTTGGCCAGCAGATATAGAAGATCTTTCGCAAGCAGCAATTAATATACCCTGCAGGCTGCAGCGCTTGCAATTTCCTTCTCGCAGTGTGTTCCAAATTAGACTACTGATTGAATACTTTATTTTACTAATTTTTGTGCTCCTGGAGGTATGTGTTGATCTCCAAATTTTCTCAAAGGAGCTGAAGGCATTGCTGTTTTCGCAGACAGCAAAATTAGGTTACAATGTCCCGATTTTCATTGGCTGGGTATTGATGATGCTTATCCGTATGACTTTAGCCAGTCATGCGGATATAACGACGCAGTGTCTGTAGGCAAGAAGGCATATGCCGTCCGCGTTATCGAGGTTTCTAAGATTACTGCGTAAAATCCAAGATATTCCCCAGTGATTTTACGCTACTTGTGACATTACAGTGTCAAGTACAAGGCTATAGATCCCTGTCGTATACCCTTCTGTACCAGTATTTGGCCACTCAACTGCTGTCCATGCACTATTCTTACTCTTTTGCATTCAGGGACTTTAAATATTTCACCATGATCAGTGGCGTCGAAGGCTTTCTCAAAGTCTTTAAACACACGATCTACGGTGCGATTATCTTATTAATCATGCTGAGGAATGTGATGCCTCTACAATTTTTGAACTCAGAGAGGTTTCATCCTTTCAGCCTTTCATTAGTTCAGGCGCTCTTCATACGATCCGCTTTTAGAAACTCTATTGTCTATATATTGTCGTTGGGTCCAGGAGTTTTGCTCAGTCGGTATGATTCTATTGTGGATGCTATTTTCCATATATCAGTTGGGCACACTTTTCGTGGTGTTGATAGAAGCAAATGTTTGCTGTGTCCCAAATTAATGCTGACAGCAATTCTCTGTGATATCTTTCTCAGATCTAGACTTGATTCTCTTTTGACGTCAAAACATCGTTTACATTCATTTTTTGTATTCGTCAACTGGCGCACTGATCGAAAAACGTCACGACCAGGGAAACAAGCCGAGGCAAAATTTTTAGCAGCGGCTGCGCAAATTAAACTGAATCGGCAGCAGCAAAATTTTCGACTGGGATTTAATAAATAATAAATATATTGTGCCTACCAGATGCGCTCCATCGATAAAAAATTAAAGTAATTGAAATTTTAATACGTTATACTTTATTCAATTCAGATAATTTTATCACCTGTAAGAAAAAAAAAATAATAATAATGATAATAATAATAATAATAATAATAATAATAATAAAAATAATAATAATAACAATAATAATAATAATAGACGGAGCCACTGCATTCAAAACAATATGTGAAAAATGTCCTTAAAATATTGCTATATTTAGTGTCTTTATGATCGTTAAATCCCTATTTCGGAAGGACATTTATATAGGGGTTAGGTGAAATAAATCATAACCAATTTCAATAAACTTCGTCCTTGGACCATAAAAAATTTAATTATTTTCAAAATTGCAACCTGTAGTTTGCTTACAAGGTTTACATGGACAGACAGACGGAGGGAATCCGACTCAGAAAGTGATTCTAAGCCGACTGATACAAATTAAGATGGGTTTCAGACTAATATCAGATTATAATGATACATCAAAACAAGTAAGAAATATATAGTCGGTCAAGCTCGACCATATGTTTTTTTTTTTTTTCTTTTTTATATGTGCATGAAAATTCGGGAAATGGCGCCCGCGATCAATTGTGGACTGATACTTATATTAAGCATATGAAACATATGTATGCATTATATTATGTTATTTATATACTTTAGGGTGATTCCCCGAAGTGGGTCTTATTTGGAAGCCGATACTTATAAGACTTGGCACTGCGGTTTCTATTTATTTACTAGTGAGTTACGTCAAATATTAATCTGATACTATCATTTGTATGAGATTTATGACCGCTAAAGAAATTTTCTGAGAAATTATTTATATACTTTAGGGTGATTGCCCGAAGTGGGTCTTATTTGGAAGCCGATACTTATAAGACTTGGCACTGCGGTTTCTATTTATTTACTAGTGAGTTATGTCAAATATTAATCTGATACTATCATTTGTATGAGATTTATGACCACTAAAGAAATTTTCTGAGGGGTGGGGGGGGGAAGGTTTATATGGGAGGTATGCTCAATTATGGACCAATCTTCATGATATTCAGCACACAGTTTTATACTTACATAGAACTCATATGTGACAAATTTCATTAAAACATTGTAATGTTTAAGGAATTTATGATGGTTTCGGGAGGACATTTCTATAGGGGGGTTAGGTAAAATAATGGACTAATTATAGCCAATTTCAATAAACTTCGTCCTTGTACCATAAAAAATTTCATTTAATTATTTTCAAAATTGCAACGGATGGACAAATATTGTTAAATCGTTTCAGAAGGTGATTCTAAGCCGATTGGTATAAATTAAGGTGGAACAATATTTTTAGATATTATAAGCATCAGCACAAACGCATAATACTCTCCCCACCTATGGTGGTGTAGGGTATAATGATCAAAAAAATATCAATTTCCAAAAAATAAAAAACGAATAGTTTCAAACAAATTACAAATTAAAAAAGAACTAGAAAATTTCCAAACTTTTTTCTTCCAAAGGTATAATATTTTATATTATTCTTTATTAACTACCTCTATGATTAGTTAAATTTTTTGTCAATTAAGAAATCTCCATATCTAATTTAAAAATTTCCTCTAGCTATTTATTTCATATGATAAATATTTTACTTTATGACTTTAAAACCTCATATTACTTGTTATTATTAATTAAAATTGATACAACTCTTAATTACTTAACCTCTCACTTGTCAATTTTATTATTAAATATTTAAAATCTTAAGCAAATAACCTTGATTGGCTAACATTAATATATAAACTATGCTAACATTTAGAATAATTCTCAATTAGAAAGGTATATGATATTTGGTCATTTTACTGTTTTTTTTTTTTTTTTTTTTTTTTTTCTTTATATTTAGGTCACAAATGATCATAAATTTTACTTTTGAAATTTGAAAGTAATATTCTAGGATACAATTCTAAAGCAAAATCAAATAAATACTCCCAATAAATGCTCAAAATATATAAAGTAGTTACTTAAATACAACAACACCTACAATCAAAAATTGCCACAAATTTGCCAAAATGTATGGGATTGCGGTTCTAAATACAATTTCTGGCACTTAAAAAAAAAAGATAAACAAACCAATCCCCCATTTTTTTATAGGAACAATAATAATAATAATAAATATTTTTATTATTTGAAAAAAAATAGTTTATATGGTTTACAGTTGGAAAAAATTACTCAATATTTATTTAAACAGTTACACAAACACATACAATTAGAACTAGGTTCCATGTAAGTATCTATGACTATGTTACATGCAACAAGTATTTGTTTTGTTTTAATCGTATTATAAATTTTGAACCTGTTGCCGTTTAGACAAAACAATATCAAAAATCCACTAACCAAGTTTAGAAGTAAAAAAAAACTATTATTACGACTTTAATACAGGTGCCACACCAAAAGCTCTACTATTTTCAAATTGTTAAATAGTTAAACAAGCCTTAAAGAGAGAACTGAAATAGCAACTATGTTTACAATAACTAAGTAGTTATAAATGTATAATGGACCCTTCTAGATATGAAAAATGTTACTCGTACTCGTTACTCGTATATTTATTAGGAGGTAAAAGTCGACTAAAGAGAGCACTACTTTTTAAATTTTTTACATGTATATTGAAATATTTTATCGTACTGTACATATGAGGAATACATATTTATTAGGATGTGATATTTCTCATAACGGGCGTATGATGAATAGCACTGGTCGGTCCCTTGATGTGCTGAATATAAATCTGACCTCATCTTTTTTCTATCATGTACAGTTTAGATTGACAAATATTACCCCCTTAACAGCATTTTTTATCCGCACAATAGTTTCGGTGTTATTTAGAAATAAGTGCTGAAAAAAAAAATTTGTAAAAATTTTATTTAGTCAAAAATTTACAACGGCCAACGGTTTTAGTTTTTATCATTTATTTATTTATTTATTTATTTAATAATTAAGCTCTGTATATTATGAATAAAAATTAATGACGATATATTGATTTTATTCCATATTAACCGAAGACACTTCTTAAAAATTTAAAAAGGTTACTAGTTTTCCAGGACAAATTTTACCCACTTTGAAAAAAAGTACCAAATTCTCAGTAAAAGTACCAAATTGACAAAAAAAAATACTTATTTACAATAAACGGATAAATTTTTAAGCAAAAAAATAATAACAAATGAAAAAGTTTTAATTTACAAAAAAATAAATAATTAAATAATAATAATAAAATAAACAAAAAATATCCAGTTGCCTACCAATTGTGAAGTTGATACCATTTCTAATAAAAAAATTACAATTTTTTTAAATAAAAAGTAAGTTTAAAAATTTTAACTTAAAAAAGTATACATTTTTGAAGAAGAAACCAAATTTTTAAAAAAATATCCATTTCCTACCAATTTTGTTACAGGTTCCAATTTTCAAAATGTACATTTTTTTTAACTAATAGTACCATATTTAAAATGGTGTAGTAATTGTTGAAAATAGTAGCAAATTGTAAAAAAAATACCAATTTTTAGTTAAAATTAAACATTTTAAAAACAAAAAATTAATTTTCTAAAAACATACCAATTCTGAAACAAATACCATTTTCAAAAAGTTTTTTTTTAACTAACAATTAAAAAAAGTTTACTATCGATTTTGAAAAAAAGTACTATTGAAAAGTATATATTTTAAAAAAAGTTCTTATTCTCAAAATATTTGTTAATTTTCCAAAACTACACCAAAAAAAGAAAAAGTTTTTAAAAAGTTTTTAAAAAATTTTTTAAAATAAAAATTTTCAAAAAAGTAAACATTTTTTAAAAAGTACTATTAAAAGAAAGTATATAATTTATTCCACGAGGGATTTATAAAAAAATGGCAATTTTTTGAACTAAGGTCATCAGATCTTTTTCATATTTATTACACATTTAGCCGATAGAGCCATTAATTTTTTAACATTAATCGATTTTGATTCATATAATATATATATATATATATATATATATATATATATATTATATGAATCAATACTACTATATATATATATATATATATATATATATATACATATATATATTATATGAAAAATACTACTATCATTCTATTGTTTTTTTTAAAGTACTATCCTCCAGGAAAAGTACTGTTTTTTAACAAGAAGAAAATATTTATTCTGAAAACATTTTTACAATCTTTTGTTTTTTTTTTTTTTTTTTTTTTTTTTGAGAGAGAGGGTATAAATTTTTATAAGCACTTTGGAAAAGTACAATAAGAAAATGATTAATTTTCTTTTTTAATTATCGAATTTCGAAAAAGGATCAATTCTTAAAAAGTACTATTTAAAAAAAAAAAAAAATAGTAATAATTATAAATATCAGTTTTCAGAAAAAAAACTTACTATTAAGAAATTTATTTACTAACTTTTCACCTATTTTCAAAACAAGCATCAAATTCTCCAAAAAAAAAAAAGCAAAATTACTAATTTTCTAGAAAAAGTTATTTTTTCAAGTATTATCTTCCAGAAAAAGTACTATTTAAAAAAAAGTACTATTTGTCAAAAACGTTACTATTCATCTAGATATTTTTCGAGAATCAATTTTCAGAAAATTTTTTAAAAAAGTTACTTTTTTCAGAAAAAAAGTGCTATTTTGTGGAAAAAGTTCTTTTTTAGAAAAAATACTATTTTAAAAAATAATAAAAGTTTATTTCTTCTTTTCTTTTAATATTCAGAAACAATATTTTTTAATTTTTAGTGCTCTGTTTAAAGGAAAATTACTATTTTTTCAAATAATATTACTCAAATTCAAAAACTACTTTTTTAGTAAGTAAATTTTTAGAAAAGGACTTATGTTCCAAAAAAGGTAAAACTTTTTTAAAAAAAGTATTTTTTTTCCTTTTTTTTTTTTTTTTTTTTTGAGAAAGTGATTTTTAAAAAAAAATTAGTATTTTTTTGAGAAAAGTACTTCTTAATCAGTTTTTATTATTTCCTTTTTTTAATTTTTAGAAATAGTATATTTTTCTTTTTTAAAAAAGTACTGTTAAAAAAAAACTACCATTTCAAGTACTGTGTCTCCACAAAGGAACTTTCTGAAGAAAAAGTAATATTTTTCAGAAAACGAAGTTTTTCCGAAAGCACAAAATTTTTCAAACTACAGTAATACATTTTTTCGGAAAAAGCAAAAATTACTATATTTCAGCAAAAGGACTGTTTTTCTGAAAGGTATTAATTTTCCTCCGCAAAAAGAGTACTTTTTAGCAGAAAAATTAAAATTTTTTTAGCATAACGAAAATGAAATGTAGGGTATTTTAGATTCGCTATAGCTATAGTTATATCACTCCAACTTATTTCATTTACCATTATAAGAATAAATATGTTTTTAGGCAAAGACATTTAAACACTCTAAATAAAGCTTATTTAAACCTGTCCGTCCTTCATTTTACCTTATTAGGCCAAAACGTGAGTTCATATATTAACAATAGTCGTATTGATTAAAAAAAAAAGAAAAAAACTCAATTCATTTGATTTTGCTTACGGGGTTATTACTTTAAAAAAATATATATTTTATGAATATTAAAAATAAGTAATCAATTATATAACAGTGATGTTTTGACAAAAAATATTTAAATATTTAAACAAAATTTTTTAGTTTTTATAAAATAAAGAAAGGAATAATTTTTATTTAAACCACTGTGTCTCATTTAAATGCACTCACTCATAAATTGTAATACTTTGTAGTGCTGTGCAACTATTGAATATCAAGTATCGAGTACCGAGTATTTGTATTTTTTTTTTTGGAGGGAGTGGGTACTCAATACTGAAAAGTAGTTAATCAATGTTTTTAGAGCTAAATTTTATAGTGATAACGTATTAAAAATATAAGGTTTAAAATACAACTCTGTATAAAAATAAAAATTAATCTGTAAAAAAAAAATAATTTTATTAATTTTTGTTAATATTGAACATTTTTATTAATTTTATATTTTATATATAAATAAATTTATAAAATTTCGTGCTATTCGGTAAAATATATTTGTTTGAATTTTAAGTAAAATAAAAAATCTGTTAAGAATCGAGTAGTATCGAATACCTAAATGATAAGTATTTGAGTATACAAAAGTAATATAATTTGCCAGCACTAGTACTTTGACTGGTATTTTTATTAAATAACACTCAGTGGGCACAATCGTAAAAATTTTTCGGTAATTAATCTGTACTTCCTAAGCTACTGAACCGATCGAATTGAAAATTCAATTTCTAGTTGACCACCTCGTGTATGAAAAAATTTAAAAAAAATCGTAATTTCTGCAAATCAAGTTCGAATTCAAAGATTTAAGAAACCTTTATAAAGGTCTTGTTGATATGGACAGAAATGTGCAAACTCGCCTCTGATAAATCTTATGGTTAAAAAGACATTTGCGCTTGAATTGGGTTTTCTCAAATAATTTCCGTAATATAGGATTTTTTTTTAAATATCCTATGGTTTTCAATGTACTCCAAAAAATGTGCTGAAAAATTTTTTTTCTTGAATTATTTCAAGTCGTCTAGCCGTGAAAAATTATCAAAATCAGGACTTTAAATTGACCACGAAAAATTGGTGCTATTGTTTTTTTTTTTTTTTTTTTTTTTTTTTTTTGCAAATGTATTTAATAAAAATATATTTCAAATATTTCAAAAGAAAAGACTTCAAGAATAAATAATAAACAAATTTTTATTTGATGAAGAGTTGCAACCTATGTCCAGCATTGGTCGAAAACGGTAAAATTTTGAATAACGTTTCAAGTTCATCGGGCTAGAAAATAAAAATCATGAGATTTTTCAAGTTTAAAAAATATTTTTAAATAACTAAATATATATATTTATATATATATATATATATATATATATATATATATATATATATATATATATATGGATTGATTTGATATAGTTCCCCACCGCTCAAAAATGTAGACAGAAGAAAATAATCAAATTTTTAGAATCATATTTATTAAGTGCACAAAATACATATTAAATCTTACTTTTTTAAATTTATTTTTAAAACATTGTATTAGAAAGAGAACAGTCTTTTTATTTACAAAAAATCGTTTTAATAGCTTTAGCGGGTAATATCTAATACATTTTCAAATATAAACAAAATTAAAAAAAAAAAAACTATAAATACTAAAATTTACAATTTTTTAAGCATAAATTCTTCCAGTTTTTAAATATATAAATAATATAAACATTCTATAAAAATTTATCTATCCAATGATGTGCACATTCATTACATAGCTTTACAAGTGAAGCAAATATAACGATCTAAATTCAGACAAATCGGCCAAAATTACTAAAATTACAATATTTTCTTGCATGTGCGTGTGCTCATGCATTGAACATACCCAGTACCCAGCAAAACCTTTTTGGTTTTCGGTAATGACAACTACTTACTAAAGTAGTTTCTTGGTAATGAGGCGTCATTATTATTTGCCTACTCTGTATTACATTAATAAGTACTCAATAGTATAATAGCACAGTAATACTGCAATCACGTGGATGAGTTGGCTAGAGCGCCGGATTAACAACCAGAAGGTTGTTGGTTCAACTCCATTCCGAAGCTGTTAGTTTTTTATAATAAAATTTCTAAAAAGATATTTTAAACTAAATAGAGTTTTTGTCGCTTAGGATGGTATGTGCGAGATGCTGTACTGAGTAAGACGTTAGTCAGTAAAAACGAATGGTTAGTTTGTATCCAAGTTCGAGTCTCACTGACGGCAAAATTTTTTTGGTTTTGTTTTTATTTTTGTTTTCGTTTAGGTACATATTTTTGAGTACCCCTAGAGTCAAAAAATAACTACATGAATTTGTGGACAAGTCGAACAAAAATAACTAGTTATTCAGGCAAAAAATAAGTAGTTTATTTTTGTTTCCAATTATAACTGCTAGCTTACCAGGAAAGCAAAGTTTTTGCTGGGTACTTGCAATTACAAAATAAATTACTACTAAAAAAAATTTATATTCGTTGAGGACCGGCAAATTTTATTAACATATTAACATTTATGTGGGATTTAGAAACTTTTAACCCCCAACTAAATATCTTTTGCTTAAAATCTTTAGATCGTAATGCTTCTAAAAAATGGAATTCATACTACCAATGAGATTGGCTAAGTCCCTATAAAAAAATAACTCTTATTTGCATTATTTTTCTCTAATCACATAATTATAAAAGTCAACCTTATTTTCTATTACTGCTCGATTCAGCTGTGTAAAATTCTAAATTTATTACAATCTGGTTTGCTTTCGACACCATATATATCATAAGGACATAAGAACAATTAAATTTTCATTACTATCCAACCCCCTACAATATTGGATCAGGGACCATATTTTGATAAAAAAAAAATTGTTCTAAACAGTTAAATTTTAAATACATTTTTCTCCTAAAGACTAACTAAAGTTTATGATATGCAAAGTATTTAAAATCTGAATACATATATTAAGATTATGTTACTTTTTTATATAAAAACTTTGAATTTTTAAAAATTTGGTTATTTTTTTTTCCTAACTTGGTTATTTTTTCTAAAATTTTGGTTAGAAAAAATTTTTTCCGTGGCAACATTAAACACACTTTTGTAAAATTAATTCTTTGTGTTGATGTAAATCTATGAAAATAGTAGCAATTTCTCCCAAATTGGCTGGCTTTACGCCACTAAATTTAATACATTTATTCAGCTATATCGACAGTTTATATACCTGTGGATAGGTAAGTTATATATTATGTTTATATTTTTTATATACTAGTATTTATAAATCTTAATAATTTTTTTTTATATTTAAAAATTCATAAAAAATTACCCGCTAAAACTATCACAATTATTTTTGGTATGCAAAACGATCGTTATCTTTCTACATATTATCTACATATTTAAAAAATTTTAATTTTTTTAGCGGACGGAAACCGCTTTAGTTTCAAATCAATCTATATATAATGGGTGATTCAAGTAGAGATACTTTTTTTCAATAGCCTTTTTTTTGACAGATCACGTGTGAGTCGTGTCATGCTGTCATATTATTTTTCTTTAGTATTGTTTGGCATTTCATAATGGAAAGGCTTACGCCTGAACAACGTTTACAAATCGTTCAACTTTATTACGAAAATTCACGTTCTACGAGGAATGTGTTTCGTGCACTTCGCTCAACTTATGGTCAACACAATCGGCCTACTGAGCATACTATTCGCAACACCATCACCCATTTTGAGACCCAGCATTCATTATTGGATAATATTAGACCGAATAGACCACGTCCAGCACGCTGTGAAGAAAATATAGCAGCCATAGCTGAGAGTGTACACGAAGACCGTGGAGAGTCGATTCGGCGCCGTTCGCAGCAGCGGCGACCATTATCGTGCCATGATAACCGACTATTTGATGCCTGAAATTGAAGCTCGTGATCTCGACGACATTTGGCTTCAGCAGGACAGCGCCACTTCCCTCACATCGCATCAATCAATGGATTTATTGAGAGAGAACACTTCGGTGAGCACATAATTTCACGTTTTAGGCCGGTCGATTGGCCACTAAGATCGTGTGATATCACACCGTTAGACTTTTTCCTGTGGGGATATGTAAAGTCTAAAGTTTATGCGGACAAACTCGCTTCGATTCAGGCCTTGGAGGAAATCATCACGCGTGTCATTCTCCAGTTACCAGTCGAAATGCTCGAACGAGTCATCGAAAATTGGACTCAACGGATGGACCATATGCGACGTAGCAACGGCCAACATTTGATAGACATAATCTTCAAAAAATAAATGTCAAAGAATGTTCTTTCAAATGATAATAAACATTCCCCATTAAATTTGAATTTTCTGTGTTTTTTTTTTTTTTTTAAAGTAGGGAACCTCGAAATGGATCACGCTTTATATGTAGTTAAATATTTTTTAGACTTTATTTTCTAGCCCGGTGAACTTGAAACATTGTTTAAAATTTCACCATTTTCGACCAATGCTGAACATAGGGTACAACTCTCCATTAAACAAAAATTTTTTTATTATTCATTCTTAAAGCCTTGTCTTTTGAAATATGTAAAAAAAATATTTTTTTTTTATTAAATATATTTTGAAGAAAAAGTAAAAGAATCAGCTGTAAAAAAACAGCAATTTTTCATAGCCATTTTAAAGTTTTGTTAATTTTTCACGGTTTTACAATTTAAGATAATTAAAAAAAATCAGCACATTATTTTGAAATGTATTGGAAATTTTAGGATATTAAAAACAAAAAGAAAAATTCACTCCTATATTAGGGTAATTATTTAAGAAAAATCCAAAAAACGTCAAGGCAAACAAATGAAGTTAGAAAATTCAAGGGCAAATATATTTTTAATCATAAGAGATATCGTAGGTGAGTATACCTATTTTTTTTTTTTTTTCTTTACCTCAACAAAATTTTCACAAGGGTTTTTTAAATCTTTGAATTCGAACTTGATTTGTAGAAGTTACGATTTTTTTTTCAAAATTTTTCATAATCGAGGTGGACAAGATTGACACCCTGTAGCTTATCTCGTATTATTACAGTCTGACTACAAGGTGATTTTCGAAAAGCTTAAGTCCTCCTCTACAACTTTCCCATACATTTCAATTCGATTCGTTCAGTAGTTTAGGAGATACAGATTTATTATCATATTTTTTTTTTTTTTCGATTGGCTCCACTGTGCAACAACAGAACTGATCGTATTTGTAAATGTATTAGTGGTTTGCTGTTGTAGTTTTTGTTACTAATATTACCGTTGTAATACAAAAAGTACCGCAATGCCAAATATACTCACTCTTTCTCTGTAATGTTGGTAAGCAGTACTCTTTTTTATTGTTTACATTTTTTTTCTTTTTGTGCAAGAAGAGAAATAATTTTTTCATGTTTTTAAGGCAAACGTTTTCATATACGATCACATGTAGTACATTTTGTTGTTTCAAAGGCAACCTGTAACAAAAAAGAGTATTATTGCATGTTGCATTAAATCGTTAGTCGTCAACAACGTTGTGGTCATTGATTTTAAACAACAGCAACAGTAACAACAAAAAAAAAACAAAAATACATTCTGATATTGCCAATTGTTAGTATTTTTTGGTTCTTTTTTCAATATTGGCTTTACAAACTATTTTTGCCATTGCTTGAGTGTTTGTCGGTTGATCGGTTGTTGGCTGCTGTTGTTGGTTTTACCTTTTCTTTTTGGCTATTTATTAAATGGGCTTCATATTACCACTAACTTTACTTAATACAAATACTAAAATTACTCATTCGTACTGTTATAAAAGTATGTATTGGCTTACAGCTAAGTATTTAAACTTGTTTGATTTTATTTTTAACCTAATTGTGGCTAAATAAACAAAACTAAAAAATAAAAATAAACATTAACAAATAGTAATGAGAACCTTTAATATTGATTTTGTGTGAAATTATTTTATTTATTTCACACTTAAAAATTCTTAAAAATTGTTAAATTTTGTTAAAAAAAAAAACAAAATATTTTTTGGTTAAATTGATTGTTGCTTTTTGGGTCAACCAATATGGGCTTTTGGTGGGAGTGTTTTAATGTTGATCGTATAAATTAATGTTATTTAGTTTAAAGGTGTTTAATATTGTTTAATGGTCATTGATGGTAGATATTTATTGGTTTTCTGCTTAGTTTGGTAATTAATTTATTTATAATTGGCTTAACGAACTTTGTAAGTTATCATTATTGAAACTGCAATACACAGTGGAAACGATTGCAAAAAAAATCCTAAACTGCTGATCGTATCAAAAAGAAATGTATATAAATAATACAGGGGAGGACCTAAGCTCTCTCTCCCCACTCTCTCTCATCCCCCTCTCTCTCATCCCCCTCTCTCCCATCTCTCTTAACCTCTCTCTCTCTCACTCTCTCTCTCTCATAAAAACGATCTTATAATCAGCGTTGTCAACTATTTGTAACCAAAACGCGCTAAAAAGCGCTATATTAAACCAAAATTAAAGAAATTGGTTCAATTTAGCGCTCTTTTTAGCTCGTTTTTTAAATTAAAATTTAGTTTTTTATTAAGATTAACAACTTAAATATTACAAGGTCAATATTTGCTATTTTTTTTTTTTTTTTAATATTTTAACTTCAGCAGAAATAGTGAACTATATTTCAAATCAAATTTAAAATTGGTGTTTTTATTACAGAAACAAAAATTTTATGTACATTTAAAATTTCTGATTCATAACAGCTTTTTTTCAAGAATTTAAATTCATAAAATTGTTACCTTCGGTTAGAATTTTTTTAAATGTTAAAGCAAAACCTTTGATTTAATCAATCCAATTTTATTCCAAAAAAAAGAAATTCCTAAAATAAATCGGAACGTAATTAGAAGAATCTGGAAATTTGCTAATAAATCCTTAATTCAATGATATTTGAGAAAACGGATATACAGTACAAGCTCGATATTCGCGACTACCCATTATCGCGGCGGCCTGGTTATCGCGACGGCTTAATTTTTAAAATTGCAGGTTCTATAATCGCTACAGTTTACGAAAAAGGGGTTCTATTTTCGCGACTTTTATCTGCTTTTTTTTCTAATTTGATTACAATGTCTATAACAAAAAAAGGGAATTCCCCGTCTTTTGGTATATTTACCTCTTTTATTGATTTTGATACTCAATTTTGTCAGTTTATTCGTGTCATTTCTTGTGTAAATATATCTCTTAATATGGGAAAAGTTCAACATATTTTAAAGCCAATGATTTCTCAAAAATTTTAGATTTAAAAAAAAAATTTAAAAGTGGTGATTCCATAAATTCAATTTGCGTAAATTATAAGCTGCATAAGTCTTTGGTTTACCGCATTATAAAGCAAGAAAATTCATTAAAAATTGTCTTCGAAACCTCATCTTATTGATCCATTTGTGAAAGAGTTTAAGGATTACGTTGTTGAGCATGGGTTGAAATCTGCAGTTCCAACAAACTGAAATTGTTGGTTGTTGGAAAATCGAAAAACCCACGTGCCTTTAAATGCTTCTTCAATAATCCTTAATATACAACACCAGTAATAACGCTTTTATATTCAATGACTGCTTCCATCACGAATTTGTTCCCCAAGTAGGTTAATTTTTACCAATTAGTAAAAGTTAGTTTTTCATAAGTAAAATTTTTTTAGGTCCGAGAATTTTTGCCTGCAAAAGGTCTGCCGCAAAAAGCAGTTTTGCTTTTAGATAACGCGACGTGCCACCCAGTTGAGGAATGAATCTACCACCCAATTGCACTGCGCTGATCAAATTAAATTTTAAAAAACAACTGCTTATCCACTTGCTTGGCGATAAGGGGACAAATTTGGAAATAGCTATGTCCTGGAATAAAATATTAGTGTTCAATATCCGAAAATCCTGGAACACCTTACTCGAATTCGGTAGTGAAGAGGATAATATGCCCTTAAACATTTTACAAAATATAATTCAGGAAGAAAACGAAGATCTTTCAACTATTGGTACACTTGTAGGTCAAATTGGTACATAACATCTTTTCACAAATGCTGAGATAAACAACTCGATTCAAGAAGAATTTCATGTGGAAAATAATGAGGAGCAAATGGAATTATCAGATACTGAATCGGAGGATTTATACGATAGTGGACATGAAGAAAACAAAATTAAAGTGGACGATTGTATAACATCGTTAAACATATGCTTTGGAAAATGATAAGCCGACAACGCCACTATATGAACTACGTGATTCAGCTGTTTTTTTTTTTAAATAGTTTGCCAAAAAAGCAACTCAAAATCTCCAATTTCTTTAAAAATGTTTAAAATGTAATAAAAACAAATTCTAATTTTAAAAATTACATAAAATTTTTGAATAAAATTTTGGGTTCTGTTTCGCTAAAATTCAGTTCTGGTTTTTAATTAGTCGCGAAAATTGAGCTTGCAATGTACTTCAAATGGCATTTCGAAATGAAATGAAAAAATCGTTTTTGAAGAACTCGAAAATTAATAAAAATAAAAGTAATGTTCTATGGTAGAAATTTTTTGCTCTGGTGAGAAAAATTCTTATTTTTGTAGTTTGAAATAAAAACTCTATAAAATATTGATAAATTTAAAAAATTAAAAATGTGTTAAAAAAAACAAGAGATAAATGAACAAGTTTTAATGTTTTGATTGCATTTTAAATCCATTCCGAAAGCCACACTCTATTTTGGAAATGAACATTTAATAATGAATATGAAGTATTTTAAATAATGTAATATAAAATTTAATGTTAATATTCTAGTAAATATTTCACAACATTGATTTTTTTATCAATTTTAAAACGTCAAAAATTTATATACTTTTGTCAAAAATTCTACTATTCTTACCCCTGGTCTACACGTACATAGATATTTTTATGTTGACAATTGTCAAATTGTACCTCTCTCTTTAAAATGTTGTGTGTGGACCAATAAGAAATCTATTGCGCAAAATAAATGTTTAAACACAAAGCTGAGCAATAATTTTTAACATAAGCTGTCAAATTTATTGTTCTCTTTTAAAATTTTGTCCTTTTTAAGAAAAAGAAAAGTGCAAAATAATTATATTTTTTCGAAAAGACAAATAACCCAGTTTTTGCTGGGTTATTTTTTATTATTTTGCTGCTTTCCTGGTAAGCTAGCTGGTATAATTGGATACAAAAATAAAGTACTTATTTTTTGCCTGAATAACTATTTATTTTTGTTCGAGTTGTCCATAAATTTATGTAGTTATTTTTAGACTCTAGGGGTACTCAAAAATATGTACCTAAACGAAACTAAAAAAACGAAAAAAAAACAAAAAAATTTGTCGTCAGTGAGATTTGAACTCGGACACAAATTAACCATTCGTTTTTAATGATTAACGTCTTACTCTGTACACCATTTCGTACTTAATTTTCTAAGTGACAAAAACTTTTTTTAGCATTAATATATGTTTTTAGACATTTTCTTATAAAAAAAACTAAAAACATCAGAATGGGGTTGAACCAACAACCTTCTGGTTTTAAATCCAGCGCTCTAGTCAACTTATCCACGTGATTGCAATATTAATGTGCTATTATACAATTGAGTACTTATTTATGTAATACCGAGTAGGCAAATAATAATGACGCCTCATTACCAAGAAACTACTTTAATAAGTAGTTGCCATTACCGAAAACAAAAAAGTTTTTGCTGAGAAAGAATAAAAATGCGAAACAAATTAAAATTCATATAAATTTCTTATGTACGTTTTCTCCACCCCTTAACACAAAGTTGCAAACAAAATTGTTTTCCCGTTATTCTGCCGACATTATTTCTAATGTTAAGAAATAAAAATGTCTTCGTGTAGACGTAGAGTTATGAGATAGTAAAATTTTATTAGTTAATAGGTACGTAAAAACGCTCCAATTTAGCACTTTTTTTCGAAAAACGCACTAACAGAAAAAAATGCGACTTTTGGATTGTTAAAAAGCGTTAAATCTAGCGCGAAAAGCGCTAAATAATTGGCAACGCTGCTTATAATCAACCTGTTACAATACAACCTAGTGTCTACATTAGACAAATTTTTATCAAAACAAACGTCAAAATCAGTGCGAATATATACAAGGTAACCTTAGTTAAACGGCTGATTATTATTTTGCTTGTAATAGTTGTCAAACTGCATATATAAAAAACAATAATGAATACGCCATATTGTTGTTTTTGTGCAACTGTTGCCACCTTCCACAAATTCGCGTTAAGTTTGACGTTTGTCTTGATAAAAAAATCTCTAATGTAGACACTCTGTAAGCTACTGGGTGTCAAAGTTGGCCACTTTGAGCTTTAATAAACATGAGAAGCTCTTCTACAAATAAAGACTGATTTTGATAAATTTTATATTTTAAATTGGAGATTTTTTTGAATATTTATAGCTTTGATGTTATTTAATTTAATTTCTTTTCTTTATTTTTTTTCTGGAAATAATTTCCGTAATAAAGCAGTCCAAAAAAATGTTTTAATATCCTGTAATACACAATATTTCCTTAATTAATATGTTGAAAGCTTTTTTCATTAACTTAATTAATGTAATCGCTATATATTACACTCTACTATAGTGAAAATCACTCGAGAAATGTCCTTTTTGAGGACATCATAAATCAGTTTAAAAAATATCTTAAAAAACTGTTTCTGGCTAGGTTCCTGTATAAATATATCCCTAATTCTGTTATTTTTTGTTGATATTTTTATGTCGAAATTACAAATGAAAGCTGAACAAGTTCATTCACCTTATAGCCAATATTGTTCCGAAAATAAAAATCGATATTTCTAGTCGATTTGGACAAAAAAAAACTTCACACACTGAACTCGATTTCTAAAATATCTTTGCACATTTTTCTTATATTTTAATTTGAAAAATGTTTATATACATTTCTAAATATGTATGTATGTGTTGGCTTAATTCCTTGTGGTTTCGATCATCTCTTCTCTTTGTTATTTTTTTATGAATTTCTGAAGTGATATTTGATTTTCAAATAATTCAATTTATATAATTATAAAATGCTACATTTTTCTCCCCTTTACGACTAAGATAACAACTGAGTTAAGTATACTATAAGTTTTCCCTTGTAATTTCACTGTTACACAGTGTAATTAATTTTAATATTTGTTTTTTTTTTCAAACAGTTTGCATGTTTGCATTTCATTAACCTTTTATATAGGTTAAAAACAAATTTCAGCTGAAAGAAAGAAGAAAAAACTCACCTAGTCTATTAACAACAATAATTGCTCTCATTAGCCTGAAAAACAACATTGTTATCAAAAAGTTCAACTAATTTACACCTCATTTCATTAAAATAAAATTCCCCCCTCTAAAAAAGGCCACCCACTTAATAGTGACAATAATTTAAAGCAAAAAAATTTACTTTTTTCTGTTGCTACAACTAAATACAAAATTTAATGTAAACAAAACTTCCTTAAAATTTTCTTAAACTCTTTAACCTTTTTTTTTAACTGCGCTTAAAAAAGACTTCACATTTTAAATGAAATTATTTTGTTTAAAATTTTTACATTAATTTGCATATATTCAACTGAAAAATACAAAGAAAAAAAACTACAATTTGCCACATTCAAAACAAATAAAAAGTTTTTCGGCAAAAAAAAAAAAAAAAAAGAAAGAAAAAACATGCAAAAAATGTTGCCAAACTTTTGGCATTTTAACTGAAATTATTTGTTTAAGTTTTTGTTGGGCTAAAATTTAAATCAACATTAAAACACCCACTGTATTGTATATAGTAGTGCAAAGAAAAAAAACTAAATAAACATATCTTTGAAGTTTTTTAACTTCAAGCGAACACAAGCTCAGTGATCAATATTTAGTTCCCTCAATGTATTTGTTACCTTCTTTTTTTTTTTGGTACTTAAAAAGTTTCTTTTCTTTGGAATGTTGAAATAAAAGTATTGGTTTTTTTAGTAGAAGTGAATTTTAATACCTTAAAATATTTTTTTTTTTTAGTTATGATTACCAAAATCTGATTGAGATAACAAAAATAATAGTTATATGTTTGCCAAGCCCAGAAATATATTTGTTGTAAGAATATGTTCCTGAAAATTTAATAACAACTGATATCTTTATTCCTGAGAATTTGATAACTATTGAATTTGTTATTACCAAAATTTGATTGAAACCACAAAATTATTATTTTCTGTTTGTTTACTTTCTTAAAAAACATTCGTTGTCCTAACCAAATTGCTAACATTCACATTTTTTTTTTTTTATTTCTGATTTTATTCAAATTTCGTATTTTTAAATAAACGGTTAGCTGAGGCTCCGAGGGCAACTGACTAATCAATGAGACAATTTGGTCCCGTTGTGAAACCCTGTGGGATCACGTGTTGCTAACTCACGTGTCCATAACAGCATTCGCAACGAACCAACCCGACGCATGTATGAAAGAATTGATCCATCTGATGTCAATATCAGAGAGATATGATAGCTCACTTGGGTCCAATTTGTTCCCGTTGTGAAACCCTGTGGGATCACGTGTTGCTAACTCACGTGTCCATAACAGCGTTCGAAACGAACCAACCCGACGCATGTATGAAAGAGTTGATCCATCTGATGTCAATATCAGAGAGATCTGATAATACATGCACAAACGGATATGTCAAAATTAGCAGTCCTAAACTCGGTAGGAGTGAGGCAGTGGTATAAAATATGCTCCACCGTTTCCTCCTCCTCTTCCCCATCTCGACAACAAAAGTCGTTAAAAGGGAGCCCTAGTCTCCTAGCACGAGCACCAACAATCCAGTGCCCTGTGACAACGACTACCCGAATTCTTAGCCGATGCCTCGGTAGTCCCATGATGAATTTAGATCGAGATTCATCATAATGGTACCTCGAAATTAAACATGTGGATTCATTTGGCCACCTATCTTGTACAATTCTCTATAAGTTCCGCAGAATTATTGATCTGCAGGCCGAAAGTAGTACTCCAACCATTTGGTCCGTATCTTCACCTCGAAGAAGGGATCCATCCCTAGCTAGTGCATCCGCAATAAAATTACCCGAGGTGCTTGAATAACCCCTAACCCAGAACAACTCCTAGTTTGAATGTCTCGCCATCTTATTCAGAGATGTTCGGCATTCATATACAAATCGGGATGCCGAAAGCGATTTAATCGCGGCTTGACTGTCTGTACAGATTTGGATATCCGAATACCCTATAGTACATTAACAAGTTCCCCGCCCTCTTTATGGCCGAGATCTCTGTTTGAAGAATGAAGGTAATTTAAAAAAATGATTTCCTATAAACGGGAATATAGACACCCTCCCCAACCCTTTCAGCAGATTTGGACAGTATAAACCTCAACTGAACCAGCTCTTAATTTCGGGGCAGTTGAGATTGATAATGAGAAGTCTCTGTCAAGAAAGGGTATGCGGATGCAATAATCAATATTGCTAGGTATGCTATTAAGGAATCCCAAAATGATCCCATGACCGAATCCATTATCATTCCATACACCTATAGCACTAAGCCTTGTCGCCGTCATAATGGCGATCTGTTTGGCCATAAATTGTTGCTATTAACGAAAAAATTAATTAATTAAAAAAATAATGATAAAATCCTTTTAAAGTTTTTATTGCCTGAAATGAATACTTGTTGCCTACTAATAATTCATAATGCTGTAGTTAGAGTATTAAAACTTCGTTGCTTTCTTACACAACATTTCCAACTTATTTTTTTTAATTTTGTTAATTTAAAAAAAAAAATACTTTTAGTTTATTTTCTACCAAAGTTTTGTACTTAATTGCATTTAATGAAGCACGTTTTTTATTTCGTATTTGCGAAAAAAAATGAGTTCGAAACTCTATAATTAATTGTTTAAATATTTACTAAAATTCCATTTAGTTGTTTGTTATTTCCCCTCCCAAAAAATAGTTCGTTTATTTTTTTTTGTTAAAAATAAAAACAGACTTGAACCTGTTCATATGTAAAGGTTTAAATAAAATTGTGACAGAAATAACCCAGCAGCATTTGTTTAAAAAAAATTAATATTACTCGTTTAAGGTCTTATCATTTTATTATGAATAGACTATTGTCCGAAAAATATTACTGCCGAATTTTACAAGAAAATAGTGTTCAAATATAAAACTAGTTTTTACTTTTTCCTTCTGCTGTATTTGCAAAAAAATTACAAAATTTCTTTTAAGGTCTTCTCGTATTTTGTATTATAACTATGTTTCTACTGAAATGATTTTGTTAATTGTCATTACTAAACTGCTTAGTGCAATAATAAACACCATATGATAGTTTTTTTATTTTGAATTTATATTTTCAATATGAGAATGTTTCATACAAACATGTGAATCAGAGTTTAGCTCAAGAAAAAAAATATTGTTTAGGTTTTCTTCGATTTTTTCTTATTTAGGCGTTTTTTATTCGTTTTGGCGATTATTTTTTTCATTCTATATTTTTTCATCTTCTTTTCCGTTTACGCGATTTTTTATATATAATTTTTTTATTAAATTCTGCGATTTTTTCCGTTTATGTGATTTTTTTCTCGGTTAGTAGATTTTTATTTGGACGTTTTTTTTTGGCGATTTTTTTTTCGTTTAGGAAATTTTTTTAGTTTTGGCGATTTTTTGTGTTTTTTAATAACTGCAATAAAAATCAAAAAATAACTTTTATACTACTTATAAGAATTTTTTCATTGGCGTTTTTTCAATTTGGCGATATATTTATTCGGTTTTGCAATTTTTTTCCGTTTAGGAGATCTTTTTCTAATTTTGTTCTTTTTCGTTTCAGAGATTATTTTCTTGTTTAGTAAATTTTTCTCTGTTTAGGCGATTTTTTCATTTTGTCGATTTCTTGGTGTTTTACAATACCTTCAATAGAAAAACGTAAAATAACTTTTATATTACTTAGATTTTTTTCCCTTTAAGGAATTTTTTCCCGGTTAGCTACTTTTTTTTTCTAGGTTAGTACATTTTTTTTAGGCAATTTTTTTATTTTGGCGATTTTTTGGTATTTTTTGCAATACCTTTAATAAAAATCTGAAAATAACTTTTAAATTACTTTGAACAAAAATTTGTTTTTTGATTTCGGAAATTTGTTTTCTTTTTCGGCAATTTTTTTTGTTTTTTTTTTTTTTTTTTTTGAGATCCGGTTAGTCAGATTTTTTCCGTTTAGGCGATTTTTTTATTTTGGCGATTTTTTAACTTTCACTAAAAATCAGAAAATAACTTGTATTACTTAAAAAGAACTTTTTTTATTTTGGCTTTTTTCTTTTTTGTATTTTTTTTTCGTTCTTGCACTTTTTTTGCGGTTGTCGATTTTTTTTCTTGGTTAGTAGATTTTCTTTTTTGATTTTAGCGTTTTTTTTTTCGTTTTAGAAAATTTTTCCATTTAGGCGATTTTTTAATTTTAGCACTTTTTTTGGCGTTTCATATTACTTTCAATAAAAATAACTTTTATATTACCTAAAAAATAAAAATCATAAAATAACTTTTATTTTTGCTCAAAGAAAAATTATTAATAAATAAATTAAAGTGAAAAAATAAGCCTCTGACTTTTATAGTAAAAGTCATAACATTTACGCGCCCTGATTTAAAATATCCAAAAATAAAAGAAAAATAAAATAAGCTTATCTTGATAACGCAAATAAAATATTTAATTTTACATAAAAAATTGCATTTGCAAATCAAATTGTTTAACATTCCTGTCTTACAACTCTTTCAATTAAAAGTGGAAAAAAACTCTAATTCACTATTGTCATATCACTACAACTCTTTCAATTTGTTTTTTAATTTTAATTTTTTGTTAAAAATTAAAAAAAATACACAGAAAATTTCTAACAGATCTATAAAAAAAAGAAAGTGCATAACTTATGTATATAAGGGCTTTGTTTATATCTCAGCTGACAATTTTTTGTACATTTCAAAAGCAATATTCTTATGTCTTTACCCGTTATATTGATGTATTAAACATATACCTCAGTTATTAATGAACTTCCATGTCTACAGAAACCCAGAAAAGTTTAAATATTCTTATTTCTTTAATAAATTATTCATTTAGACATAAATCCTTATATAATTTCCCTATTTCTTTTCTTTATTCATTGCAGGCAATTGATATATCCATGCGTCGTCGTTTATCAACACCAAAAGCTAGTCCTTTATTACTTAAACGTACCTCATCGGATAAAAATCGCAAAGAATCACCATTAGCTAAACCCGAAAAAACCAGTTGGTTCAAATCGCTCGATAGACGTGCCAAAAGCAAATCTAAAGAAAAGGTAAAACAAAATAAATAATTTCACATAAACTTTTTAACTTAAAATTGATCTTACAGTTAAACACACCAACCATAACGGAAGCCTCCAGTCTAAAGAGAACTAAAAATTCCAAACACACAACCACACAGCAGCCTCAACAGCCCACAAAAAATTTAAGATTTTTCGGCGATACTGATTTGGATTCAAATCCACCCACCATCTCTAAGGGCACAACAGCTAATAAGTAAGATTTAAACAATAAAACTTTACTCTTCTAATAGTAATTTTAATTTAATTTTATTCCTTTTCAAAAAAAAAAAAAAAATACAGATCACGTCCCCTACTTACATCTACCTTAACTCGTTCACAAAAGTACTCACAAAGTGCTTACAATTTGGATCGCATACGTGGTGATAGTCCACAAAGGCAAGATTATCGTCATACTCTAGCCTCGGGCACCAAAACATCTGCGGTGTCATCGAGTCGTCATAAAAGCACTTCTATGCATAACTTAGATAAACAAGGTAATGATGATGTTGATTTTCGTAAAAAACGTCACTATTCAAGATCCCGGGAATTAGATGATATTTCAGAGAGTGGCTCTGAAACGGAAGATCAACAAAAACGACCCAATGGTGGCTTAATGGCATCAAGAACATTGTCACGTGATCGCTTAGATCGTACACAACGATATGATGAGAATACCTATCGTCGTAGTAACGATCGGCCGATATCATCCACACCGAATGGTGGTGATACTAGCAGTAGTACCCAACATCAGCCGAGAAGAACTCAACCACATCTAATGGGACCACCAAAACCGGCACGTAGTGCTGAGAGAAGAGCAATGTCATATTCAAGGTAAAATTTTTAAAATTTTCTAACATTAGATCAAAATTTTAATTATTTATTTTATAACAGAGAACGTGAACGTTTCCCTGCTGAAAGCTCGGGAACAGAAGGAGAGTCTAGTTTACATAGTCAACGTAGTGTAGTTTATTTACATGCTACCACCGTAGGTGCCATACCACAGCCATATCATTTAAGACGCCGCTCTATATCCAGAGATGATTTGCATTCCAATAAAAACCAACCGAAAAATCAACCCTTACAACCCATGACCAGAACCGTATCCAGATCAGTATCAATGTTGGCTCCTTGGAAGCCTAAATTGATAAGTGAAGGTTATGAAATTAATTATTCTCAGGAACAAAATAAAACGGTAAGATCTTAAACCAACGATGTTTTTTTGAAATTTTTAATTTATAATAATTCATTTCTTTACAGATGTCAACACTGCCCCGTAAGCCCTTGCAAAACGCCAACTCTTCTTCAACTTTGACACGCACCAGTAAAAAATCCGAACCTTTACACTCACGCTCTCGTCGACACGATTACTCTAAAGATGATCAATCATCTTTACGCAACTCTTCCACAACTAGCGCCTCTAAGTCTGCCCTATCGACAAATGTACGTCGTAAACATTAAGGGGCAGCGATCCAGAGAGGGAAAGAAATTTAAAACCGAACTATTTGTATCGTAAATTAGTTTTTCTTTTTATTCATTACACAATAATCTACGTAATTTAATATCTTATTAACCAAATGCAATAATTAAAAGAAACATAAAACGTATAAAATAATAAAGTTTAAATTTATCATTTTTAACGTTTTCTAACACTAAAGAGAGATTTTAAGTTAAGCTTAAGAAAATTGTAAAGAAACTATTACCTATAAAAGCTTTTTGTATAAGTTCATAGAGTAATAATTACAGCAAAAAAAAAGGTGCTCTCTCAAAAGAAAAAAAACCCGTTTAAAAATTCCCTTAGCCAAGTAAGCTTTAATTTTAAAATCTAATCATTTAATGGAAAATACAAACAAACAAAAATATGCCGAAAAAGCTCGTTAAACTTTAAAGCTTTTCATACATTTTAAAATGTTAAACTATAATCTAACTATAAGTTTTAATTTTATTAATTTTAATTTTAAGTACGATTTTTTTTAATTTTAATTTACTAAAAATATTTTAATTAAAAAGAAACCTCAAAAAAAATAATAAAAAAATAAAATAAATATATTTTATTAAAAAAAACCTAAATATTTGAATGTATTATTTATTAATTATAGTTACATGTATGTATATACAGAAAATGAATATTTTCGAAAAAATTTCAAATAAATTATTGATCAGAATTTTAGCATGATTTCAAATATTTTTATAATTAAATAAATTACTCTAAAATCCAATTTCAATTACGAATAATACATATTCAATTATTTTATTAATTGAAATTGAACTTATTAAAAAATTTAATATTCAATTATTCAAATTATAACTTATTATTATTTATATTTGATTAATTTATTAATTGATACAATAAGAAAAATAATTGAAAACCGATGAAATGTTTCATTTTTAGTAAAAAATATTAGAAAGTTAGAATTTTGATCAATTGAATAATAGATACAATTAAAAAATTAATAGTTTTTATCTTTGATAAATCGTTTAATAGAACATATTTTTCTGTGTATATATAAATAAACTCCATTAATGGGTTGTGTGATTTTTTTTTTGTGGTCTTTTGTGTTATTTGATATGGTAAACACCAGTGTTGCCATGGCAAAAAATTTTTTGTAAATTTTAAAAAAGGAAACAAATTAGAAACAAAAAAGAACCAAGATTAAAAATGTTGAAATTATTTACGTAAAAGTTGACATATTTTTTTATTTGTATTTTTATATTTTTTAAAATATTTGTTTAATATTTTGTATTTTAATAATATTTTTAAGACGTCAAATAAATATTTTTAAGACGTCAAACTTCTTCATACTTAGGAAAAACTTAAGGGATGTAAAAAGAATACTTAAG
Organism: Protocalliphora azurea; assembly: GCA_932274085.1. Classification (NCBI taxonomy): domain Eukaryota; kingdom Metazoa; phylum Arthropoda; class Insecta; order Diptera; family Calliphoridae; genus Protocalliphora; species Protocalliphora azurea. The sequence continues at coordinate 29,492,043 of OW026521.1, forward strand.
TTCTCATCATAAAAAAATTTTAAGAACTTAAGTACGATTTTGCCACTAAGTGAGTAGTATAATACCGGGCCATAAATATTCAAAATAAGAAAAAAAACATTTTTTTACTTTATATGCTTTCCTAAAAATCTTATTTTGAGCATAATTTGTTTTTTTCACTTTGATACAACTTCTTATTAATACATTTTTTCTCAAAAAAAAAAAAAAAAGTCCATTCGAATGCTTCTTTGTTCACAAGTAAAAACTCACAAGGTTGCGTTTGAATAATCGCTTGTTATCGAATGCTACCAATATAAATTTCAATACGTTTTATTCGATATCGAATAATAGAAAAATTCGCACATTCAAATTACCCCTCTGACTACACCAATTTCAGAACTAATGATTTTAGAAGAACAAATTGTTTTTCCTGGAAGTTTGTAATTATTTCTTAATTTATTTATTTATTTATAAGTTTTAATGTAATTACAAATTTTATTCCAACCTAATTAACCAAACGTTCTGGCAGGAATCGAACCCGCAACCCTCTGATTGACAGACTAAGTCAAAGCCTTCCGCGGCATTCCATAATATTTTTTTTTTTTTTTTTGTATTTTATCTATTTCTTTTAATATTCAATATAATAAAAAAAATTTTTAAGAAATTAATATTTGATTCAGAATTGTTCAACAATTCGAAAAAAAAACTGGTTAATTATAAAAATTTTAATAAAATCATTTTTTAATCGGGTTAAAATTACATTTAAAAATTTATTATTTAATATTTTATAAATGGGTCATTGTCAAAAATTTTTGATTTTAGTCCTTATTTTATTTTTTTCTATTTGTTTTTATTTTTTGATTCGATTCATTTAATGTAGGGACACAATGAACTCTCTAGTGGAAAAAAGTCCAAAAAGAAGAATTTAATAACAAAACTTACATTAGACGATAGCGAAGACTTTCAGCATACAATATATGTTTCGTTTTTTATTGTGTAATTAGTCTGCATAAAATAGGAAAAATCAAAAATTAAGGATTTTTTCAAGTACTTTTAAATTTTTGGGAAAAAAAATTCGCAAAAAAAATCAGTTTTAGATATTTAGGTGTTTTTATTAATTAGATGTATTAAAAATCACACAAGAAATAATATTACAAATAAAAATATGAAATATTTACTTCTACACTGTGAAAAAAAAATGTGTAACTTTGGCCAAAAATAATATTGTCAACTTTAATGGAACAGAAAAAAAGGCACAGTGGAAAAGAACTTAAGTCAGAATGGTATTCAATATTTTAAAATAATAATAATAATAATAATAATAATAATATTTTAAATACAGCTATATTAAATTACATGTGTTTTCTGTGTCAACTTTTGAACTAGGTTAATTGTAAAAATTGTCCTTATAAAGTTTTTCGATTTGTCTATTAAAAATATTAAAGTTATAGGGTATTATATATGAATAATAAATCAACCAAGAATAATCGTGGTTTTATCAGAAAAATTAGCAAAGAAAATAAGAAATTAAATCAAGTGATCAAACTTTTAATTCTGCCCAAACCTGCAGTAACAGTTCATCGAAACATAACAAATCAAAACAACAGTTTCGTAAATTTTTATAATACATATCTACATTGAATTTTACAGAAATTAATAATACAAATATATTAATAAGTCGTCCTTAAATAAAGTTAATTTAAACATTTTTATTATATTAAGAAAACACTATGGCAACACTGATTAATAAAAAGTAAATAATTTATGCGAAAAATACCATAATTAATATTTGTTTGTGTTGCAATATATATGTGTATACATATTTACTCTTATAAAACTTAATATCTAAAAGAGGGTATTTTGGGTAAATTATCAATCAAATACAGGCAAAATATTAAGAATTTTTAAAATTTGAAAGAATTTTTTAAATTTGAAAGACTATTTATAAACAGACGGTCAATCTCCACACATATACTAAATTTCATTGCTGTACCTAGTTTCTTACTATTTTTCCCCTCCAATTTTTATATCAGTTCACTGTGAGGGAGCGCAAAAGTTATAGCGGTTTTAAGTTGAAAATATAAACATTTTTAAAAACTAGAAGTTTGTGTATAATTCTGGTAAAAATTACACGTAATATAAAAACTTAGTGAGTTATTTAAATTAAATTTATGATATTTTCAGTGTGGTATTAGTGGTATTAGTGTGGCATTTTTCGCGATTTTTAAAAATTTTGCGAAAAATGCGGATTGACTATTAGAGTTTATTACAAATAAATGCTATTTAATATTGTGATCTTTTTTAACCCCCGGGGTTTTTTTACAATTTTTATCTTAAGAAATTTTTTGAACCGCCTCTACATTTACGTTAAGCATTAAAAACTCCAACTATTTAGCCATTTATGGCCAGTGTCGTCCTTTCCATGCGATGTGCCTTGGCAAAATGCGTTTTGACAAAAATGTCCCGTTTTCAACTATCAACGACAATTGACTTAAATTTACGGTCCCGGTCAATTATATTTATCGCGGTTCCTATCAGAGAACCAAGTTGAGGCAAAATTGTTAGCGGCGCCCGGTGGTTCAGAAATTAATTTCATAATTTTTCCACAATTTTAATATCATTCAATAGTAAACATATTGGAACTAAGGTGGCCAAAAAATTAGATCAAAATATTGGTAATTGTGGATGTGTCAATCTGTTAAAGACAAATATTTTATGTTATTTTATAAAAAAATTTGATTTATGTAAATTTGATTAGAAGTAAATTATCATTGCTCGCAAGCTATTATAATTGACTGGATTTTTTTTTTTTGTTATGTTGATAGGATAATGGTCTTTACAGCCCGTCTAGACGTAACATAATATGTAAGATTTTTGTGTCAGAGAGTGTTAAATGCGCTCTCTGAGAAAATTATTTCACGTGTAGATTCAAATATTAGTATTATAAGATGTATTACGAGACTGTTGTGATGAGATTTATCTACACAACCATCTTATAAGATGAACTGTCAAAAAAATACACATATACGAAAGTTTGTTTGTGTGTGTGCATGTGTATTTTGGAAATTACTGAAAAATAATGTTTTTTTTTTTTTTTTGTAAAATTGTTTCCTTTTAGTGTTTATTTTACATGTTAAAAACATTTTTATAAAAATTGTGCTAAAAAGTGCGAATTGCTTAAATAAAAAGGACTGATTAAAAATAATGATTTCTTATAGGATTTATTAGAATACGTGTATCCCTTATTTAAGATTTAACATAATATAAACAAAATGGTTACTCTCCTCTGCCGGCGTTATCTCACATATTATATCAGCGTTAATCTCAGTTGAAGACTTGATGATGTGTTACTGTACCGTTTATACCTGCTATATCATTAAATATTTTCTGAGGTACTATATTTTAGTCAAATTTTAATTTTACTGAAATAGAACTTTAGAGGGTCAAAAGGGGTTAAGGAAATTTTATTACCAGAAGAAAGTGTTCTCCTTAAATCCATATATACTTTTGTACCTGCCTGGACTCGTCTGTGGAACACTTTTTCCATTTGAATGAAATGAGTAATTCCATTTTAAATTTAAAAAATTTTGACCCTTGGTTACTGATTTATATAAAATTTGATGCATGTGTGGAGGAGGAACTGTGGCAACTTTATAGCTTTGAAAGTGATTAACATATTTTAAATGGATATAACTTTTGTTATATAAAAGATATTAAAATAATTTTTTTGGAGTGAATGTGTCAAAGCTTGTGTTTTAAGATGCCATATAAAAAATTTGAAAATATTTTTGTTAACATATTTTTTGTAAGAATTTTCTTTAGTGACGTGTATCTAGAAAAGTCCATCTTTAATTTTTTTATATTTTTTCGTAGAAAGCCTCATTGGTATACTTGCCACAAAGAAAATTTCAGAGAAGTCAAAATTTTTAAATTTAAAATGGAATTACTCCCATACTAAAAATCAGTTATGATTTGAATTTTAAACCTACATCATCAATAAAAAGCAACGACACCAATAAAGAGTTAAGAAGTTTCAAAAATAACCATGTTCAGGAGGAATTTTTCATTATAAATAAACCAATTTTTTTAATTATAAATCAACCAAAACAAGGATCAGACAATACGAATGATGGGAACACAGCATGAAGGTTCTTTTCAGATCCCAAAAGAGCATCTGAAATAGCAGGTATTGATATAAATCTCATTTCAAGATTTAAAACAATTATGGATGTACTTGTGTGCAATGAACAAATTGATGCTAGAAAATTTGGTGATTATGCGAAATAAACTGCGCATAGATATACAAGCAAATATTCAGTTCACAAAATCCTTCATCATGGAGAAGATGTCATTAAGCATCATTTAGTACCACTTGGAGATCTATCAGAGGAAGCCCAGAAAAAAAGGAATAAGTATTACAGATTTTATAGAGAGCACAATACCAGAAAAATATCACGAAATTCTACAAATGAAGATCTCTAGCATTCGAAGTAAATGAAAAGTAGAACATCGGAACTTAGATGAAGAAGCAAAAGGACAGAAATAATATAAAACTAAATATGGAATATTTTCAGGTTATTTATTATAATTTTTTTTTTTTTTTTTATTTGAGTAAAAAATAAACATTAAAAAACTTAAGAGTTATTATAAAAAATAAAAAAATTTTGTTCTTAATGTTATTTAAATAAAAAAAACAAAGTAAGCATTAAAAAAATCGTCATTTTTTATCCAAAAACCACCGTTTCTAGTTCCTGTTCCAGAATTGGTAAACTGAAAACTTGTTCACAAAATTATCATGGTTATTTTTAAAATGTTTTTTTTTATCTGCTTATAACTTTTTTTATAAGTAAAGCTAATTCAAAGAACAAAAGTCCCCATTTTCCTACTCAATGCTGTAAAAAAAAATTAAAAGTTCAACTTTAGCCTTCAATTTCTCAGCAACTGCTGAACCGATTTTAATGAAATTAAAACTGGGGAAAAATTCAAGAAAATATCTGTCCATCAAAAAAGTCTGAAATATTTCTATCGATTCAAAAGTTACGGAGTTTTGGCCGATGAAAAACGATTCTGAGCCACTGTGAGGGGGCTGCACGGGATATTTTTATCGGCGGCGGCGGATTTCACAAAGACGTATCGGCGACGGCTTATAGTCGGCTTGAATTCTTATTTTTATTAAATAACAAAATTAAAAATAGGAATTATATATATATATATATATATATATATATATATATATATATATATATATACCAGTAAGATTTGCAGGTTTCAGTATTTTTTTTTTTCGTATTGTATTTTGTCGTATTTCCTAGAAAATCAAAAGTTATTTTGGGAGCAAAAAAAAAGGGAAATAAAAAAACATTTGTTTATTACGGTGTCAGTGTAGTATTTTAATTTATAAAATAAGAAAAAGGAAAGTGAGTGCGACAAGGCCATTACACCAAAAGATATATAACTTTGAATATATTTTGACAGAAAAAAACAAAATATAACTCAAAAATGGCTCTTAAGTTCAAAATATACAAAGAATAAAATAGAGTTTGTATCTTTGGTGTAGCTGATCGTATCTGCGTTGAACCGGCACAGCCGTTAAGCCGGTACATGCCGGCGACGGCTTTAAAAATAAAGATTTTGAGCCGATCGGCTTGGTTCTCTGCAAGAATTATACAAATTGGAATTTGCTATGTAAAAAAAGAGTAATTCCATTTTAAATTTAAAAAATTTTGGCCCTTGGTTATCGATTGAGGTAAAATTTCGTGCATGTGTAGAAGAGAATACAGAGGCACGTAAAATGAATTTTTCTCATTTTTATTTTGAGAACTTTGGCAACTCCATAGCTTTGAAGGTGATTAACATATTTATTTAACATAGTGTCTACATTAGACAATTTTTTATCAAGACATACGCCAATCTTAACTCGAATTTGTGGAAGGTGGCAACAGTTGCACAAAACAACAACATGGCTTATTCATTATTGTTTTTTATATATGCAGTTTGACAACTGTAACAACCAGAATAATAATCAGCTGTTTAAGTAAGGTTATCTTGTATATATTCGCACAGATTTTGACGTTTGTTTTGATAAAAATTTGTCTAATGTAGACACTAGGTAAATGGCCATAACTTTTGTTACGAGGGCGGATCAATAAGTTCGTGACGTTTTGAATGAAACACAGTTTATTTTGCAAAACAAAAATCTCCTTTAACTCAATACACTTAGTCCAACGATTCTCCGGTGTTTTGTGTACTGATCTCAATTGACAGTCCAGAACGTTCAGCGTCATTTGTACTTGTGTGACCACAACGAAAGTCAGTAAACCACTTTTTTTTACCATTGAAATCAATAGTGCAGAGTATTTATCGAGCTTTTCCTTGGTTTGATTGACGTTTTTTTTCGCAAAAAATAATGTTTAATGAGCAATCGAAATTCACTTTTTTTCCATTTTTAGAAAAATACACGAGGTTGTATGTTTTGAACAGCTGTTAAACGCAAAATAAATGACTACACTTGCTCAAAATTTGACAGTTGTCTATGAAGAGGTGGTACTTGATGGAAATAGTGTTGCATTTCATATAACTACGAGCCCTAGTATATAAAAGATTTATATATATATATATATATATATATATATGTGTGTTTTTTTGCATTGGATTTGTCAAAGCTTGTATTTTATGATGCCATATAAAAATTTTGAAAATATTTTTATTAATGTATTGTAATAGTGTATTTAAAAAAACCCATCTTTATATATATATATATATATATATATATATATATTAAAATGGAATTACTCAATACAAAAACTGAAGAAGAATTTTTGCCTTATTTTCAAAAAGTCTACAAAATTTTTTTTTTATTAATTTATTTTCATTACTCCTTCGACTTATTGTGAAAAAAAAAACTAAACTTACGCAGTAATCCATGATATTTCATTAGAAACTATGAATGTGCCTCGCGAAAAACTTTTTCATAAATTTTCGTTCTTGTTTACCAAATTTGAAGACTATCTACTGCCTTGACTATTTAGGACACATCAACAAGATATAGCGCAAAATATGTGCCTAATTACAGCAAATATCAATACTTTTTTCACAATTAGAAACTATGAATGTGCCTTGCGAAAAACTTTTTCATAAATTTTCGTTCTTGTTTACCAAATTTTGAGACTATCTACTGCGTTGACTATTTAGGGCACATCAACAAGATATAGCGCAAAATATGTGCCTAATTACAGCAAATATCAATACTTTTTTCACAATTAGAAACTATGAATGTGCCTCGCGAAAAACTTTTTCATAAATTTTCGTTCTTGTTTACCAAATTTTGAGACTATCTACTGCGTTGACTATTTAGGACACATCAACAAGATATAGCGCAAAATATGCCTAATTACAGCAAATATCAATACTTATTTCACAATTTGTATTCTATAGAGGAGCGCACAGATTCCCCCCCCCCCCCCCCATAAAAAAAAAGAAACCAAAAAATTTTGTCATCAAGAAACTGTTGAAAATCTGCACAATAACAAAGGAGGTATAAAATTTATTCACAAAGTCAAATTAGTTTATATAAGATCGAATGAGATCTCTGAACAACAATAAAAATTATAAAATGAAACCTAGGGTATTTAAATTTTGCCCTCTATTAGGTTCAAGTTTTGTGAGTACAGATCTGTAAATTGTTTAAAACAGTATCGCCACAAAACTTATTAAAGATTAAAGTCAGTTTCAGCCAGATTAAACATTTTTTACGAATGATATAATGTTAGAAGAATTGAATGTAATTAAATAAAAGTTAGAAAGCTTTTGCTTTAGCTTTATAAAATTAGCAACAGTTTGTCACGTTTGCTATTAATATTACAAATATCATATTAATATTAAACTTATTTTTTTTTTTAACATTCAACATGTGTGTGATTTGTAGTAAAATCATTCAAAATATTTTGTACTCTTTTTACTTTGTTGTTAATACATATGTTAAATTAATGATATTGAATTTTTCCTCTAACGTGCCCTTCAAATTCGCTTTTCTTTTGGTTGTGTAAACAAATTGGTGCAGTCCCAGCAACGGCAACGATCAAAACTATATATTCACTCCATTGTATATACACACTACTATCTACAAACAATAGCACGTGTCTAGTGGTTGTTTTAGATTTATAAAAACTAAATGAAAACCACAGAAAAACGCATAAAATTTCATGTGTTTAGAGTTGAAGAAAATCAAAACAAATTAAATGAAAATCATGTAAAGAAAAAAAAACACCTCGAATTTTAAGGAAATTAAAAACCAGCTGATTCGCATTCGAAATGGAGAAAAATCAAGAGCAAAACAAAAATGTAAAATGGGCTATTTAGTGAGATAATGATCTATAGGATGGCAGAGAATTTTTGGATGCTCTATAATCGAATAATTTAAAAAATCAGATAATCATTTTAAAGGAAATACTGAATAAATTAAAAAGTCCCTGAAATTGTTTATAAATTAAAGCTAATATTGATAGATATTCGTTGGAAATTAAATTTGAATAATTAAAACTGTTACGAAAAAAAAAACTGAAATTTAAAAATTTTGAAATTGGGTTATGCAATTGCTTTAATATTTGGAAGGCATTAGGTATTCATATGAATATTTACAACATTTGTTTTACCACTGCAGAATGTAGGGTACATAAATACGATTAGTATTGTGATCTAAACGAAAAATCACTAACAAAAAACCAAATAAGCTACAATAAATGTATGCTGCCTTAGAAAATATATGACGACAAACAGTTTTCAAATCGATAAAGAAACGAATTAAAACGTTTCAAATTTATTTTTAAAACAAATAATTTTTCTCAATTTGCTATTTTTCCTAAATTTTTTGTTAATTGAGAGCATCAAAATCAAATAAAATACAAAGCTGAAAAGAAAACATTAAAATGTGAGCAAAATTTAAAAGAAAATATGCTTTAAAGCAAAGAAAACTATAAAGAAAATATAACGAATTTCTATGAAATCAAGAAAAAAAAATTGTGCTCATAAATTTTGGCAGTCGAAATTTTGCAGCGGCTCGCTAAAGTAACGGAAAATTAACACAAATAAATAGTGTAGCTATAAATTTAGAAAAAGAGGAAAAATATAAAAAAAATCAGGAAAAATATATAAAAATTATAAAAATAAAAATAATGAAATTATTTAACAAATAAAAATTTTTAAAATTAAATTTAAATTTAAAAAAAAACACATTTAAAATTAGTTGAAAAAAAACTTTTTAATAAATAAATAAACAAAATGGCCACTTTAACTTTAAGATCCAATAAAGAAGTTATGCATAAAGCCGGTTGGAAATTGGATGAAAATGAAGAAGGTAATAGAATTTGTTTTTAAAATATCAATCCAGCACCATAAAATTATCATTTTACGACCTCTTTATTAAATTTTTAAAATTAAAACGAAATTCTTAATATTTTTTTCTTTTTTTTTTTTTTTTTTTGTCCTTACAAGGTATATGTTTTTCATTTTTATTTAATAATTTTTTTACAAAATAATTTCGCTTATTATTGTCGTTGTTTCGCTTATTAATGTAGACAAAATTTTTCAATTGCGTAAAATCTTTAATACTCTCAATTATTTTTATTTTTTTTATTTTTGTTTTGTGTTTGCTCGAAATTTAGAATATATTGTATATATTTGGGTTTTGCTCTATTTTTATTTAATTTTTTTTTCTAATCGTAAAAGCGATTTATTCAATTTTAATACTAGATAAAGTTTTAGATAAATTTTTGTTTTTGTTTCTTATTTTATTGTTTTGTATGCAAAACAAATTCATTATTAATATTATTTAAAATGCTTTTTGTAAACATAATAGTAACTTTGAATATTTAAAGTACTTAAATAATACAGGGCAACACTTTGTGGAATGTAATTTCTCAGTAAATTAAGATCACTTGAACTTCGTGATCACTCGATTTTTTTCATGTAAAATCATAAGAAACCTAAAATCGGCTGTAGTTTCTTAATAAGGCTCCAATTGAGAAAAGGATGTCGATCTATGATCACTTATATTCTTGATAATAAATAGATTTTTCATATAAAATTGGTTGCAGTTGATCTCTGATCACTTATATTTTTCTTAAATATATATGTAGCTTCTTATATGATAAGATTCCAATTGAGAAAAAAGCGTTGATCAGTGATCACCTATATTTTACAATAGTAAACGATTTTTCATATAAAATCATAAGAAAACTAAAAATGGCTGTAGTTTATTACAAAAAAAAAGGCTCCAATTGAGAAAAATACATTGATCTGTGTTCACTTACTTTTTTTTCATAAAAAGTGAGAAAACTAAAATTGGCTTTAGTGTCGTAAATAAGACCCCCATAGGAGAAATGATGTTGCTCTGTGATCACTTATATATTTCATAAAAAAATAGATTTTTCATATAAAATTATAAGAAAACTAAAATTGGCTGTAGTTTCTTAAATAAGGTTCCAATTGAGAAAAGATCGTTGATCATTGATCATTTATATTTCTCATCAGAAATCGATTTTTCATATAAAATTATAAGATTCCAATTGAGGAAAAGGCGTTGATCAGTGATCACGTATATTTTACAATAGTAAACGATTTTTCACATAAAATCATAAGAAAACTAAAAATAGCTGTAGTTTATTACAAAAAAAGGCTCCAATTGAGAAAAGTACATTGATCTGTTCACTTATTATATTTTTTTTCATAAAAAATGAGAAAACTAAAATTGGCTTTAATTTCGTTAATAAGACCCCCATAGGAGAAATGATGTTGCTCTGTGATCACTTATATTTTTCATAAAAAATAGATTTTTCATATAAAATTATAAGAAAACTAAAATTGTCTTTCTAAATATGGCTCCAATTGAGAAAAGGACGTTGATCACTGATCATTTATATTTTTCATCAGAAATTGATTTTTCATATAAAATTATAAAATACCAATTGAGAAAAAGGCGTTGATCAGTGATCACGTATTTTTTACAATAGTAAACGATTTTTCATATAAAATCATAAGAAAACTAAAAATAGCTGTAGTTTATTAAAAAAAAAAAGGCTCCAATTGAGAAAAATACATTGATCTGTTCACTTATTTTTTTTTTTTTTTTTTTTTTCATAAAAAATTAGAAAACTAAAATTGGCTTTAGTTTCGTAAATAGGGCCCCCATAGAAGAAATGATGTTGATCTGTGATCGCTTATATTTTTCATAGAAAATAGATTTTTCATATAAAAATATGAGAAAACTAAAATTGGCTGTAGTTTCTTAAATAAGGCTCCAATTGAGAAAAGAACGTTGATCACTGATCATTTATATTTTTCATCAGAAATCGACTTTTCATATAAAATTATATAAAATTATAAGTAAACTAAAATGGCTCTAATTTCGTAAATAAGGCTCCAATTAAAAAAAAGGACATTGACCTATGATCACTTATCTTTTTCTTGAATAATATTCCAATTAAGAAAAGGACGTTGTGATCACTTAGCTTTTTATCAGAAATCAATTTTTCATTTTAAACCATAAGTGAAAATGTTCTTTTTAATTTCTTCAACTTTTTAATTTCTTTTTTACTCTTATTTTCATTTAATTACTTATTCTTTTTCTTGATTTGCCGGTAAATAAATTTTATATACAATCGATCAAAAAGCAAAAACCCAATGTTATAATTTGTTATTTTTAGCTTAAGAAATGTTCAACAATATCTACATATTTATTTTTTTTTTTTTTTAATTTTAGCCTGTTACATAGACATAGAGAATGACGATGATGAAGATGCGGCTACAGTCAAAGTTGATGAGAAAAATAAAATATACTCAAATTGGAATAATTTACCTGATTTAGCGTTAGAACAAATATTTACCTATCTAACACCCAGAGAACGTTACTATGCGGGTTTGGTATGTTGATTTCTGAATAGAATAAAATTTACCAGAGATTTTTAATGTTACACTTTTCAATAGGTGTGTAAACAATGGTATAGATCTTTTTATTTACCCACCGTTTGGGATAATTTTCTAGTCGATGATCGCACATTAACCCGGCAAAAATACAATTATTATTCTGGCTGGCAATATTGTTTGGATCACATGCGCACCCAAAATTGTTTAGCACGTATAGGCCGTTACTTAAGAGGTTTAGAATTTCGTCCCGAAACTAGTTTTAATAATATTTATCAATTTATGACCATGTTGTCGTGGAGCATGTCGAAGGGAGCCGAAGTAAATGGTCCCAAAGAGATGAAAGGCACAGGACAACGTATACGTTCTTTGGTCTATGTATTTCCCTGTAATATGTCACAAGCCAATGATCCCGAGGGTATAAAACTATTTGGTACTGGCGGTCAATTGCTTAAAGGTTTAAAAGATTTACTATCGAAATTGACGAATTTAAGAACGCTGAAATTAATTGATTTTGTATTGGAACGCTATGAGGCAAAACATTTGTTGGATGAAGTATTGGATGCTTGTTGTACGAAAATGCGTGTTTTGAATTTAGTCAATGTAACCACATTACATTGTCCCATTATGCATGTGGGTTTATTTTTAAATTTACAGGTATTTTAAAGAAATATTTTTAAAATTTTAATTTTTTTCTTTCATTATTTTAATTTTTTTCTTATTAGATTTTAACCATTTCCCCTCAAAATATAGACGATGATGTTCTGCTACTGCTGGCCGATACCAAATTAAAACATTTACATTTGTTGCAAAATTTGTATACCTCTTCTTACCTAACCATTGGCCATTGTAGTGTCAAGGCCTGGCGTATATTGAAAAGAGATAATCCCAAGTTAAAGGTTCATTTAAGAGTGGAATCTTTCAACGATGGTGAAATTGTTTTTCAACCGGAGGCTCCAGTTTATAGTGTAACATATGCTGCACCTAAAACCAAGGTAAGAATTATAAAGTCTTGAATAAAAAAATAATTAATTAAAAAAATTTTATATTTTTCCTAGATTCATCCTGATATTGTTATGAAAATGGTGGATCATTATAAAAATCATTTGGCTGTTTATGGTTATGAAATGTTGCCACGTTTTTCTAGTCCCAAATCTTTTCACAATCGTATCGATTCATTGATGTTGTTAATGTGTAGACAGTGTTTTAATTTACATACTTTGGTAAGTTTTATTATTTTCTATAAAAAGAAAATTTAACGAAAATTTGTTATAAAGAGGAAATTTAAAAAAATCCTGTAAAAAGAAAATTAAAAAATTCTTTAAAAACATCATCTTTTGAAAATGTTCTATAAAAAGAAAATCTACTGAAAAGTTTCTATAAAATGAAAATTTATTGAAAATTTTCTATAAAAAGAAAATTTATTGAAAATTTTCTATAAAAAGAAAATTTATTGAAAATTTTCTATAAAAAGAAAATTTATTGAAAATTTTCTATAAAAAGAAAATTTATTGAAAATTTTCTATAAAAAGAAAATTTATTGAAAATTTTCTATAAAAAGAAAATTTATTGAAAATTTTCTATAAAAAGAAAATTTATTGAAAATTTTCTATAAAAAGAAAATTTATTGAAAATTTTCTATAAAAAGAAAATTTATTGAAAATTTTCTATAAAAAGAAAATTTATTGAAAATTTTCTATAAAAAGAAAATTTATTGAAAATTTTCTATAAAAAGAAAATTTATTGAAAATTTTCTATAAAAAGAAAATTTATTGAAAATTTTCTATAAAAAGAAAATTTATTGAAAATTTTCTATAAAAAGAAAATTTATTGAAAGTTTTCTATAAAAAGCAAAATTATTGAAAATTTTCTATAAAAAGAAAATTTATTGAAAATTTTCTATAAAAAGAAAATTTATTGAAAATTTTCTATAAAAAGAAAATTTATTGAAAATTTTCTATAAAAAGAAAATTTATTGAAAAATTTTCTATAAAAAGAAAATTTATTGAAAAATTTTCTATAAAAAGAAAATTTATTGAAAAATTTTCTATAAAAAGAAAATTTATTGAAAATTTTCTATAAAAAGAAAATTTATTGAAAAATTTTCTATAAAAAGAAAATTTATTGAAAATTTTCTATAAAAAGAAAATTTATTGAAAATTTTCTATAAAAAGAAAATTTATTGAAAATTTTCTATAAAAAGAAAATTTATTGAAAATTTTCTATAAAAAGAAAATTTATTGAAAATTTTCTATAAAAAGAAAATTTATTGAAAATTTTCTATAAAAAGAAAATTTATTGAAAATTTTCTATAAAAAGAAAATTTATTGAAAATTTTCTATAAAAAGAAAATTTATTGAAAATTTTCTATAAAAAGAAAATTTATTGAAAATTTTCCATAAAAAAAAATTTATTGAAAATTTTCTATAAAATTTATTGTAAATTTCCTCTAAAAAAAACTTTATTGAGAATTTCCTATAAAAAGAAAATTTATTGAAAATTTTCTATAAAAAGAAAATTTACTGAAAATTTTCCATAAAAAAAAATGTATTGAAAATTTTCCATAAAAAAAAATTTATTGAAAATTTTCTATAAAATTTATTGTAAATTTCCTCTAAAAAAAAACTTTATTGAGAATTTCCTATAAAAAGAAAATTTATTGAAAATTTTCTATAAAAAATTTTATTGAAAATATAAAAAGAAAATTTATTTAAAATTTTCTATAAAATCCATAATTTTCTCCTCTTTTTCATACTTAAGCTGATCCGCGAAAAGATCTCTACCTCTACCGTACTTTTAATAGCTCGAACTGCTAAAAATCTTCGTCGTCTCTATGTCCGCCGCTTTGGTACTATCATACGTTGCGATTGGCCACGACATCCCGAATGGTCTGATGAGTTTCATATATGGTTGCGTCGTTCATGCCGATCATATGAATCTGTAGAACGTGAAGTTTCACAAATTTTAGGTTACAGTTGGCACTTTTTAAGCGATCAGGAATACAAACTAGTCAAAGCAGATGTTCAAAATGTATGGTGAAATATATAGTTAAGTAAATGTGATATAATATTTATTGTTATAAAAAATTGTAAAGAAAAGTTTGTCTTTATTATTTATATTAAATCAAATTATTTTTTTAAAACACTTAACCAACTAAAACAGTTTTAATTGGGTGTGAAAAAATTCTTATCTTATTATAGACTTTTTTGTGGGATTTACCTTAAATTATAGAGAAGTGTAATAATTATTAAATTATATGTAAAATTAGGTTGCGTATGTAAGTTGAATAATACAAAACATTTTTAATTACAAATTTCCTTTAGATTTGAAAAGTGTTAAATAAATTTAAATATGTATTTCGAGGAAACACAAAGAAAGCACTTGTAATTGCTTAGTAAAGGTAAATTTTATAACAATTTTAATATTGCACAGAAATTTCCCTTAAAAAGAATTTAAAAAATTTTGAAAAATTGAGAAAATTTCGTTTAATTTTGTTCATTTATAAAAAAATACCTCAAAATAAAATTTCCCTTTAATGAACATTTTACAAATGAGAGAAATTTAAAAGCTGTTCATAGATTTCTATTTAGCTTTTAATATTTATTAAAAATATATTAAAAAACATAAATAAATCCTTCGAAATAAAATTTTTCTTAAATGGAAATTTTTCTAGAAAGGAAAATTTATAATTTGTTTACAGATATGTATTTAGTTTTTAATTTTAATTATATATAAATTAAAAAATACAGAAAATTTTCCTCAAACTAAAATTTGCTATAGAGGGACATTTTTTCATATAAGGGAAATTTTTTTAATTTTTCTCAGGTTTGTATTAAATTTTTAATAATAATTAAAAATATACATAAAAAAAAATATAAATACAATCCCCAATATAAATTTTCGTTTAAAGGGAAATTTTTTAGTATATTGGAATTCCAAAAAAATGTTCTCAGAATAGTATTTTGCTTTTTTTATTCATTAAAAATACCTTACAAAGGCATAAAAAATTTCTCAAAATAAAATTTCCCTTTAAGGGAACTTTTTAATATATGGAAAATTTTAAAAATCTTCTCAGATTTGTATTCAGGTTTTAAAAATACTTATCAAGGATATGCACTAACAAATCTATGCCATTTTAAAGCAAATTCTCTAATTCTTAAAGATATTTGCTTTATTATGTTCTAGGAGTAAAATTCAAAAAATCATTCAAATGCATGTTTTTTGCTTTTACTCCTAGAACATAATAAAGTAAATATCTTTGAGAATTAGAGAATTTGCTTTAAAATGGCATAGATTTGTTAGTGCATATTTATGCGAAATACATTTTGTTATAAATGCATGTTTTTGCATATTTTGCCATAAATGCATAATTTTGTATCATATTTAGTGCAATAATACAATTTAAAATTATTTTTGTGTAGAAAAATAATTCTGTGGCCATATGATAAAACGACTTAAGTCCACATTTCAAAATTTTCAGAATAGCTAAAAAATGTTTTAAAATAATAAAAATAAAATGAACAAGCTATTTCTCCAAAACTAAAAATCACAGAAGGACGTTGATTATTGTAAAAGGAAGGAAGGGTTCTTATTTATCTCGTATTAAGATGCCAAATTACACAGAATAAATAATTTCGTTTCGTAGAATTGTTGTCCTAAAACATTCGACAAAACAATATCACTGAAAAAAGTTTTTGGTATATCAACCCTTAAATGGAATAAAACATAAAGATAAATAAAGACTTTCAGGTTCAAATTTCCAGTCATTTATCTGAATATTTGACCCTGAAAGTTTAATATGGAGTTATGTATATAAAACATTTGTTTTGGTTGTCATACGTTTTTATAAACATTGAGAATTGATTAATACTTTTTAAAGAAGTTACCAATGAGATTATTCCATCTGAGAGCACAATAAGCTGTATAAAGCAACCCTTAATATCATTTTGGAAAATTCGATCAATCATTAAGACCACAGCCATCGAAAGAAGTGTTGCCAATATAGTTATTACAATTTTAGATTCAAACGATGAAATAATAAAATCTTTCAACATCACTTAAAAATGCATCCACTATATATATCTGTTGATGTGGAACTGCAATTTTCTATGTTCAAAAGCTGTCTAAGGTCTTTACTGTATATTTATTTTTAATTTAATATGATACTGAATTAAAAATTTGTTTTCTTTAAAAAAAAAAGGTTAATAAATAAGTGCATATTTTATTTGTTTTTAGGACATATTTTGAAATTTTTAGTGCATTTTTTAAGCGCCTAAAAAACACTTTTTTAAATGCATGAACTTCCTGTCCCTGATAATTATATATAAATTAAAAAAATACAATAATTTCCCTTTAAGGGAAATTTTTTCAAATGAGCGAAATTTTAATTTTTTACAATTTGTATTTAGCTTTTAATACAAAATAAAAATACATTATAAAATTTTCCTGCATGGGAAATTTTTCAAATAAGGGATATTTTGTATTTAGCCTAAATTTATTTTAAATTTAAAAATACAAATATTTTTGTTAAAATAAAATTTACTTTAAGGGAAATTTTTAAAAATTTTCTCAGATTTGTATTTAGCTTTTAATAAAAATTTAAATTTTTTTAAAATAAATAGAAAATTTGCTAAAAATAAAAGTTCCTTTAAAGGAAATTATTTTCAAATAAGGGAAATTTTTAAAATTTTCTCAGATTTATATTTATATTTTAATATATATCAAAAATGCATTAAAGAATATAAAAATTTTACTCAAAATAAAATTTCCTTAATGGGAAATTTAGATTTAAATATTGCAAAGGAAGCTACCATGAACTCTGCGGATTCTAGTCTATATTTTTTGATGTGTATTGTTAGCATCAAAAAATCTTCCCAAGTAATAAAATATAAACGGTCAAATATTAAAATTTAATTCTTACACGTAAATTATTTTATGGTCATTTATACCAAAAATCACGAAAATATAATTATTAAACATTTTAAAAATTTAAGGGGATTTTTTATTACTTAACGAAAAGAACTTTTTTGATTTTATTATTTTTTTTTTTTTATTTTCACTAATAATATTTGCATTTACAATTTTTATAGCAAATATTAAAGAATATCACAAAAAAAAACACCAGACAGACATCAACAATAATTGAGAATGCTAAATGAATTCAAACACAAAAAAATACTAAATCACCAACATTAATAATTGTACACAAAAATTTGCAATAACAAAATATGAGATCTTTCCCATATTCGTCATATTTATCTTTGATATAACAAAATAATAATAACAATAAATAAATAAATTTTGTTTGTAGCCACTAACTTCAAATTCGTGTATAAATAAGTTAAAAAATTAAGTTAACACTTTATTCGTCAGTTTTGTGTTAAAGAGATTTGTCGAAGCGGAATTTATACATAATGAAATTAACAACATTCGTTTTATTAACAATCGTTTGTTCTTTAATTTTAATTTCACAAACACCAAGTGTTTCGTCCACCTTAGTGGTGGTAAGACCATATCCTATCGTTTATCGTAGTCGTCCGTATTACTATTATAGTCGACCCTATTATCCCCATTACCATCATTATCATCGTCACTACGCCTACTATGGATGATATCGTGGAGTTTTTGGATATAACCTGAAAATATTTAAAATATGGATTATTTTGAACTTAAAGTAAAATTTTTGTAAGAAAACAAATATATTTAATATTTATTGTAATATTTAATTAAAATTAATGAAAAGTGTAATTAATTGAAATAAATACTGTTTTAATAATTAAAAAAATAATAATAATAAAAATTTATATAAGTGATTTTTTAAATTAATCGACCATTCACAATTGTAAACATTTTGAAAAAAAATTATTAAGTTGATTTTTAAAATATAAAATTATATCTTAGGAACATTGGTGGCCATTTTGGACAAAGTTGGAATTGCACATGTATTCTACTTCAAAGGAATGGTAGTCCAAGGGTATTATAATGGAATTGTTTTAGTCGAAATTGTGAAATAATTTTGGAATTTGAGAAAATTCCCAGCAAAAACTTTGCTTTCCTGGTAAGCTAGCAGGTATAATTGGAAACAAAAATAAACTACATATTTTTTGCCTGAATAACTAGTTATTTTTGTTCGACTTGTTCACAAATTCATGTAGAAAACAAAATAAAAATAGAAAAAATTTGTCGTCAGTGAGACTCGAACTTGGATACACACTAACCATTCGTTTTTACTGACTAACGTCTTGCTCAGTACACCATCTCGCACATAGCATCCTAAGCGACAAAAACTGTACTTAGTTTAAAATATCTTTTTAGACATTTTGTTATAAAAAACTAACAGCTTCAGAATGGGGTTGAACCAACAACCTTCTGGTTGTTAATCCGGCGCTCTAGCCAACTCATCCACGTGATTGCAGTATTACTGTGCTATTATACTATTGAGTACTTATTAATGTAATACAGAGTAGGCAAATAATAATGACGCCTCATTACCAAGAAACTACTTTAATAAGTAGTTGTTATTACCGAAAACCAAAAAGTTTTTGCTGGGTTAATTTTGAAAAAATACATCTTCGAAAAACTTGAATAATTTTGGGCAGATTGCTGGCTATTTTGAATTCATATAGAATTGCATATAATTCGCACCATATAAAAATAGATAGTCCATAGAGTCCAAAATAAAAACCTTTCAGTCGAACTTCTGAAATAATTTTGAAATTTGAGAAAATTAAAAGAAGTTACTTATTAAAGAACCAATTAAAAAAAAAACAAAAACAAATTTCTATGTAGTATGCTGTTTCAAAAAATATTAAAGTAATTAAGAAAGTAACAATTTTCAAAGGACATCAATTAAGGAAAGCAACTTAAGAAACTCCCAAGTAGTATCAAATTTGAAAAAACTTAATTTAATTTAATTAAAAAAAAGCAGGAGTTCAAAAAAATTAAATTTTTTAAAGGTCTGACAAAAAGTACTCAAATAAATAAAAACAATTTTCAGAAAACAAATACATAGTAATCTGAAAAATAATACATATTTATTTTCTAAAAATTAGTTCTTTAAAAGAGCATTTTTCTAAAATGAGTAACTATTTTTAAAAGAAATGTGTAACTTGTTTTAAAGTACCAATTTAGAAAAGAGTAAATATTTTTAAAAAAATATACGTAAAAAGGATGTAGTATCCAGAAAATATCTAGTATAATGCTGGTACTCTATAAAATAATAAAAAATACATAATAACATTAGGATAAAATAATTTAAATGTATTTTATTTTAACTATATTTAAAAAAAATGACTCCGAAAAATTCGAACTTCAAGAGGCCATAAAGCCGAAATTCGAACTAACTTTGAAAACTCTTTGAGGTTACACTTTATTCAGGCAATATTTTTTGTTGCACTGTGTTATCAAAAATGGTATAAAAAGTACAAATTTTCAAATAAAAGTACCAATTAAAAAAAATAATTAAAAGAATAATAATCTTAATAAAAGTACCAATTTTCAAAAATAATAATTTTTCCAAAAATTTTAATTTTCAAATATATACTTAGTTTTAAATAAAGCATGAAATTTAATATTAAAAATTATTTCATTTAACGAAGAAAATAGTGTCAATTTTAAAAATCGCTAATTCTAAAAAAGTACACAAAGAAATATTTTTCTAAATAGTACCATTTTTTCAAAAAAAAATAAAACACAATTTTAAATCATAAATACTAATTTTACAAAAAAAAGTGTCAATTTAAAAAAAGTACTTATCGAAGAAGTACCAAGGTTCATCAAATCGACTTTCGAATAATCGAACAACCAACTTTTTGTTGAAAAAAGTCGAAATCAACTTTTTGGTTCGAAAATTGTCAAGAAATTGACTTTCTTGTTGCCAGATAGATTGAAAAGTCGAAAAAATTTACTTTATTTAAAAGGAATAGTTTTATTTCAACTGCATCATCTAATTGTTGGAAATAGTATTGTAAAAACTTATTTTTGTGTCTAACCAGCAATTTCATTGTCGGTTAATTAATCAATATATTTGATTGCTTGTATATATTTTTATATTTTTTAAGTTTTCATAAGTCAAATAACAAAAAATAGTCAAAAGAGGCAAAAAAATTGTATATCGAAAATAGACGAAAAGTGGTAAGTGGTCGACTATTCCAAAATTTAAGAAAGTCGAAAACTCGACTTTTGTTCCAACTATAAAACCCTACTATATATTTACAAAAAAAAAAATCGCATAAATTTAGTTATTTTCAAAAAAATACCAATTTAATAAATTAACTTTTTTCCAAAAAAAAATACATATTTTCTAAACAAAGTACTAATTCTCAAACAAAGACTTATTTCCCTAAAATAGTTATAGTTAAAAAAAAAAATAAAAAAAATATAATTTCAAAAAATTAAAAAAAAAATACAATTAAAAAAAGTAATAATTTTCAACAAAGTACAAATTTGCATTAAAGCAGACCAATTTACAAGAAAACATTTTTAATAAAGAAGTACTCATTTTCAAAAATATACCATATACGAAATAAAAACCTATTAACCTATTAACCTGTTAACAAAAAAGTCAAGATTTAAAAAACTGAAAATTTTTAAAGGAAAAAAACTTTTTAATAAAAAAATCCAAAAAATATATTGCAATTTAAAATAAGTTTCATTAAAAAAAAAACGCAACAATTCTCTAAAAAGTTTTTATTAAAAAGTACAATTATTAAAAATGTACCATATTCTAAAAGGAACCAATTACCAAAAAAAGCAAAGTGTCAAGAAAAATAACACGAGTATAAATTTTAAAAGAAAAAACCAATTTCCAAAAAATATATACAATTTAAAATAAAAACCGTTTTTTTTCGGATGATTACAAAAATCAAAAATTTTCTAAATGAAAATGTCTTTAATTTGTAAATAAAATGTTATATGTCAGCTTTCGCGAATATGTAGGTACTTATTACCTACGTATTTAATATATCTAAATATAAAAAACATATGTTTGAAAAGCTCTTGCGGCTAAAGCTTTCACTGAAAAAAAAAAACTTGATTGAAATGCATTTCACAGATGTGGCGTTTAAAATGACCTTGACCATAAAGAGAAAAATCAATAAAAAGCACAATTCATGCACACATACCAAACGCAAGAGCATAAAAATAATAAAAAAGCAAGAGGATAAACTAACTCTTAAACGAATTCGTAATACCCTACTTGCAATAATCATATCGATTGAAACTCAAATTTTGCATCATTTTTAAGTCGAAGTTTAGGTAGACAATTTAAAGCGTTAGTAGGACTATATAACCTAAATTGAAAACTAATAGCTAAAAGAAATAATGGACCAATATCCACCAGTTTTATTAGGGTTTCTCCTTGCATGGCGGACAGACGGACGTATTTACATTAAATTTAAAAGTTGTTTTAAATCGATTTTTATACCTAAGATGAGCAAAAAAATGCCGGTAATATAAATAAAATAAATCAAGTTACCAACGATATAATAAATTGCTAATAGTCACCACCAACGTAATAATTTTCCATTGCATGCAACCACAAGAAAGAGAAATGTGAATGTCAAGGCTAAAGAAAAACGTGATAATAGTTAAATACTCAACGTTGGCAAGGGAAATAGTCAAAAATTACTGAAAATTTAAATTAAACGCAACAAATGCAGTGATTTTTTGTTATCTATACAATACAAAATTAAAAAAATATAATTTAGCTTAATTAATACGAAAGCCTAAACATATGCAACGAATTTTTAATATATCACAGCTAACATTTTACTGTTAAATATTCGAAACTGTTAAATTCAATCAAATAAAATAACAAACAGTTAGAGTGCAGGCCTGCATGCATTCGCAAAGAAAATGTAATTTTCTTACAATAAATTAGTGTAACTTTTGTTTTTGTTATTTTGTTGGTAAACAATAATTTTTCTTTTTTTAAATATTTAATTGAAATTGAGAAAAAAAAAATGTTGAACAAAACAAAAAAGTGAAATTTGTTTTTTTTTTTTTTTACAAAAACATTAGTTTTTTATTTCATTCATGTATTTTTTATTTATTTATTTTTTTTTAAGTTTCTAATTTCGTTAAACATTTATATCGTATATTTCGTTGTTTTTCTTTTTGTTTCTTTTTTTATATATCGTCTTGGCAGATTTCAGATTTTTTCTTCATAAATGCAACATACGCGTTTTGATCATGACCGACTAAAGAACAATTGTGAGCAAAATAGAAAAAAATCAAACAAATATTGAACTAATTTCTATGTGAAAAAAAAAAAATTGAAACTGAATAAGGAAAATCGCCAGAAAATTGTGTTAAAAATACTACACTGTGATATAATTTTTGAAAATAATTCAAATCATTTAGAAAATTGTGCAATTTGAAATTATCAAATAATTTAAAAGAAATTACAAAATCTTTGATCTCATTTGCAATAAAATTATTTAATTAATTAGTACAACGCCACTATGAATAGAAAATGTTTACACTGGAGCTATTTAAATTTCAAGGACATTCCCATGGACTTGTACTTGTACGAAGATCTCGAAGAGGTTTATCTTAAAGAAAACTATATTACTGCCATACCCAAATGGTTTTTGAATTTGACTACTTTGAAATTTATACATTTGGCTGGCAATAATATCACTGCACTGCCTGATGAAATGTATTTGTTGGAAAATCTAGAATTTCTCGATGTTTCGAATAATCAAATAACGGAGTTACCTGAATCGATGGGTTATATGACGAAATTGCTACATCTGAATATGAGCTCAAATGATTTGACAGAATTGCCAAGTAGTAAGTGATAGTATAAGTATAATAATTACTAGATTATAAGGTGTAATATTGAAATAATAATAATAATAATACCCGTCTGTCTGTTTATCTGTTAGTTAAAATACAATTTTTAAAGACCCCCGATTACTTAGGAATATGTGATATATCAAGATATTGGAAATATGTTTCAGAATTTTTCCTATTTAAAATTACCAAACCTAAGGGGGAAAATCTACTTTTTGAAGAACTTAGAACAAAATTGGGTTTGAAATAATATGTCGGTTAAAATAACTTTTATGCAGACCCACGATTAAATTTTTGTTACATCAAGATATTGGAAATAATTTTGAGAATTTTTCTCATTTAAAATCATCAAACCTAATATAAAATTAAATTTTTGAAGACCCCAGAAAAGATTAGGAATTTGTTCTATAACATCTAAATGTGGGCTCAAATGATTTGACAGTTGCAAAAAGCAACTAAAATAGAAGTACAAGAAATGCCAGATTATAAAGTATAATAATGAAACAATATTATCCGTCTTTCCGTCTGTCAGTTAAAATAAATTTTTGGGAAGATACCCGATACATCAAAATATTGAAAATATTTTTCAGAATTTTTCTTACATAAAATCAGCAAATAATCGGCAGACCCCCGATTACTTAGGAATATGTTTGTTGCATCAAAATGTCGGAAATATGTTTTTAAAATTTTTCTTACATAAAATCAACAAACCTGAGAGAATATTCTACCTATTGAAGATCCCCAACGATATGGAAATTGCTCAAATTATTTGACCGTATTAATTAAAAATATAAGTACAAAAATTGTCAGATTTTAAAGTATAATACTGAAATATTGATATCCGTCTGTCCGTCTGTCTGTAAAAATAATTTTTTTGAATATCCATAACAGATCGGCCAGAAATTTTAAATTTTCATTAAAGAACTTAAACAAATCAATTTTTTAACAGTAAGACTTAATCTGGATGAAAAATGGACCACTCCTCTTGAAATAGAAATCATTTCTTTTATAAAAAAAAACTCCAGCTTACATTTATTCTTATTTCAGGGAGAGCTATGAACAATTGGTGATCCCAAACTTGAGAGTAAATTCTACTTTTGAAAACCCTAGCTAAACTTCTATTTCGTTCTATCGCAGATCTATCAAAAATTTTGTCTTTTAATTGAAGAAGACATTCAAATCGACTTATACTATCACTACGATCAATTATAGATCAAACTTCTTAAAACCTTTTTATTACTTAAAGAAGAGTGTTCATTATGGACCCTCTTGAAACATTAGTAAGTTGATCCTTTTCCCATTTCTTCATAGATTATGGAACGATCATTATTCATTCAATTACCCATTACTTTCTCCATAAAATAAATGTCACCCTTAAGGTCAAGGCTCACTACATGCACTTTTTAATTGCAAATCTCAGATAAACTCATAGATACAAAATTAAATGAAACCTCACTCCACAATTGTATATCCACCCTCACCCACAAGAACTTCGACATTTATTTGTTATTGTTTATTTTATTATTTTTGTTTTCATTTGTTTTTGTGTTGTGTGCAGTAAATTTTTCTTCTTTTTTTCAATAATATATTTTTAATAATATACATATTTCAGTAATAATATTTTTTGTGTATTTTAAAAATAAATACAGTACGTTGCACAAATAAATCAGCTGCCCAACTCATGTTAGAAATAACGTCATCTAATCATGTTTTTATTTGCCGAAAAGAAGCGTGTCATGCAGAAAATATATACATACGGATTTGAAAATAAAAATTTTAATTTCTGCATATTTTTGACCAACATTTTTATAACCGAAACTGGCCGAAAATTTTTAAAAGTTCACAAAATTATGAAAATTTGTTTGGAAACATAAAAACCTATGAAAAATAAGTAGAAATGTTACTTTTTGCATATTTTTTACCACAATTTTTGTAGCCGAAACTGACAGAAAATTTTCATAAATTCTAAAAATTGTGAAAATGTATTATAAATATTCAAAACAAAGCAGAAACAGGCAAATGTGTTTATTTTGCATATTTTTTAATCACCGAAACTGACAGAAAAACCTTCAAATGGTGGAAAAATCTTGAAAATATGTTAAAAATTAAAAAAAAAATCCAAACATTTTAATTTGATGATTTGTATAAGCGAAACTGTCCGAAAGTTATTAAAATTCTTAAAAGTTAAATTATAAAAATGTATTATAAATATTAAAAACCATTTAAAAGTGAAAATTTAAGATCTTACGTCAATCTGTCAATGATTTTTATAACCGAAATTGACCGAAATTTTTAAAAATTTCTCTAAATTTAGGAGATATTTTACATATATAGAAAAAAACAAAATCAAACAAAATTTTAAATTTTAACATACATATTTCTGCAAAATTTTTATTAATTTTTTTAACCGAAACTGATCGAAAATTTTCAAAAGTTTACAAATTTACAAAAATATGTTACAAATTTTAAAATTCTCCTTAAAAACAATTGAAAATTTAAATTTTTACACGTTTTCTATTAAGAATTTAATAGCCGAAAATGGTCGAAATTTTTCAAATCTCAAAAATTAGAAAAAATATTACAAATGCGAAAAAACAATGAAAAATGTTATTTTTAGGTTTTTTTTTTAAATGAAATTTTTTTTTAAAATTCATAAAACTTTTAAAGCATGTTAAGCAAATGAAAAACTGAAAAAAAACACTAAAAAAATTTTTACATTTTTTAAATTCCGATTTTTATAATTGAAACTGATCGAACATTTTTAGATGTTCACAAAATTAATTGAAATATGTTTGGAATGACTAACATCCATTAAAGTAGAAATAACCGAAACCGAAAAGCGCTCAAAATGTTCAACTATTCTAAGAAGTAAAAACCGAAACGTGAACGAGCTAAAATGATAATTTATACACAATTTTAACAAAGAACTTTTTGACCAAGACAGACCGAAATTTTTTAAAACTGACTGAAAGTTTAAAAAAGTCTACAAATGGTTTAAATACAATAAAAAGCACAAAATTATGTAAAAAACAACAAATTTTTGTAGCCGAAACTGGCCGAATATTTTTAAACTGGCCGAAAATAAAAAACGTACAGTAAAGAACTACAAAATTGTAAGAAAGGGCCAAAAATTTACAAAAACGTCTAAAAATCAATTAAATACCTTGAGTACTGCAAAAAAATATAAAATTGTGTTAAAAATTAAGATCTTTTTATAACCGAAACTAGTCTAAATTTTTTAAACTGACCAAAAAGTTCAAAAAACGTATTAAAATTCTATTATTGTCCTGAGTACTGTAAAAAAGCGCAAAATGATATAAAATAAAAGAAATTTGAATAGTCGAAACTGACCGAAATTTTTAAATATTAGCTGAATCCTTAAAAATTGTTTATAAATAACTTATATGACTTGAATTAAGTTAGGAAATCGCAAAATTTTGTGAAACACTAAGATCTTTTTATAGCTGAAACTGACCGAAATTTTTAAAAACCAACCGAAAGTTTAAAAATGATTTAAAAATTATTTAAGTGATTTAATACAGTAAGAAACTGAAACATTTTGAGAAATTATGAAATTTAACGAAATTTTTGAAAAACCGAACCTGCTAACATATTTTAAAAATAGGACGAAAGTTTTAAAAAAAAATTTACAAAAATTTCACAGCGCGACAAAAACAAGTATTTTTGGAGGATACAATGACTTTATTATGTATAAAAAAATACCTACATTTAGGCATCGACTTTAGTGAAATATGGTCTCGTTTTATTTGTAACATATCCTGATTTTCATTTAAAGAAGAAAAAGAAGCATTTTAGTTGTTTTCGATTTTTTATTATTATCAGACAAATCGTTCTCGAGATATGTTGCAATATGTGCAGCAACTTCATTTATTTTCAATATAACGGGATATCTCTAGATCTGTAGTCATTCGAAAAAAAGTAATTTATAGACTTAAACTCCATGATTATGTGAATTAAAATTTACTAAGAAATCCCGTGCCGCAGAATCAGTGCTGCCTTTTGTTATTTAGTTACTTTGAATCTGGTAAGAAACTACAAAATTATGGAAAAACGATAAAGAAAGATGCATGCATGCATGCATGTCCATCATAATTCGTGGATGGGTCTTATATTAGACATGTGGTCAATTGTGAACCGATATTTTTACTAAGTGTAAAATAAAATAAAATATACGAATACGGAATATTAAGTTAATACTAACATTTGGATGAATTTATGCACTTTAGGATGATTGCCGAAAGTGGGCTTATATGGGAGCTATGGTAAATTTTGGAGCGATCCTCATAAAATTTGTCATTATGATTTCTACTTAAATAAAACTTATTTGTGTCGAATATAAACCTGATACTATCATGTGTATGAAATTTATGCACGTTAAAGTGATTCCGAAAGGATTTTATATGGGAGCTTTGGTCAATTATGGACCGATCTTCATGAAATTTGGCACAAAGATTGATTTTGCACTGAATTTCATTATAATATTGCTATATTTAAGGCATTTATGATCGTTAAACCCCTATGCCGGCAGGACATTTGTATGGGAGCTAGGTGAAATAATGGACCGATCATATTTCACCTAGGCTTTGTCCTTGGGTCATGAAAGTCCTACGTACCAAATTTCATTAAATTATCTGCAAAATTGCAACCTATACTTTGTGCAAAAGGTTTACATGGACAACCAGCTAGACGGACGAACGGACGGACATCGTTTGATCGACTCAAAAAGTTATTCTTAGTCGATTGGTATACTTTAAGGTGGGTATTGGATGATTTTTTCTGTGCGTTACAAACATCAGCACAAACGCATAATACTACAACCACCTATGGTGGTGTGGGGTATAATAAAACCTTTTTATAGTGGAAAATTAAAAATAGGTATTCGTCAAATTGTATTTCAATTTCTAAAATTTGAATAAAATAGAGTTGTAATTTTTTTATAAATTTGTTCGCATGTTAAAAAAAATTACGTGCCGTTTGGTCACCTTTTGTTATTGTTTTTGTATAATTTTTCAAAATCTTTTAAAATATGTATTTAAAAATATAATTTTTTTGGTGCTTTAGGAAAATAAAATATTTCCAATTTGTTTCTGTTTATTTGTACAATTAAAATTGTTTAAAACAATTAAAATATTAAAGTCGTCTTAAAGAAATTTTTTAAACCCTAAATTTTAAAAATTATTTTCTTTTATAAAGTAAAGTTTTGCAATTCACATATTTAAATTTTTTGTTCTTTCAGCTATTACCTATATGAAAAATATCGAATCCCTTAATGTCTCCAAGAATCGACTTAAACGTTTGCCTTTACAAATTTGCGAATGTGGCCGCTTAAATGAGCTAAATATCAGTGATAATGTAGAAATATGGCATATACCAGAACGCATCTCATACATGCAATCGCTACAAATGTTATCAGCTGATCGTAAGTTTGAATTTATATGTTATAAGATTTGTACATGCTAATAACCCTCTCTCATTATAGGTTGTTCCTTAATTTATTTACCGGTGGCTTTGGCAAAATTCATAGACTATTTGAGAATATTTAATAATGCTGCCATTACTCATATACCCATTATCTATGAGAAATTCTATCAGAGTTATTATGAGACACCAAGAAAAGCGACACACATGTATGATGAAGTTTGAAAGTAAAGCAAATAGTGTTTTTGGGGTAGTATAAATTCGTTTTTAAGAATTAAATGATGTAGCAAACTTTGAAGCTATAGTACGATATTTAAAGGAGTTAATTTTCCACAACTGACTCTTATGGCCTGATTTTGTAAAACGAAACAAAAATTTGTTTCGACAATTTGTATTGAAAACAACAAATTTCGTTTCGTTTTAAGACAGGCCCTAAGATTTGATCCGAGTTTGAAGATTTAAAAAGATGAGATGATTTGGAACCGAGATCTTCTTATTCTAACATTTTTTTTTTTTAAACTTGGCTTTTTGGTGAAAAACTTTTTTTTATTTTTTTATGAAAAACAGTTTCTTTTTCTGTGAAAAGTGTATCTTTTAGTAATTAAAAAATTATTTTGTGGTGAAAAACTCATTCTTTGGAGAGAAACTAGTTTTGAGGTTAAAGAATTATTTGGTAGTGAAAAACTAGTTTTGTGGTAAAAAACTAGTTTTGTGGTAAAAAAAATAGTTTTGTGGTGAAAAACTAGTTTTGTGGTGAAAAACTAGTTTTGTGGTTAAAAATTAGTTTTGTGGTGAAAAACTAGTTTTATGGTGAAAAACTAGTCTTATAGCGAGAAACTAGTTTTGTGGTGAAAAACTAGTTTTACGGTGAAAAACTAGTTTTGTGGTAAAAAACTAGTTTTATGGTTAAAAACTAGTTTTTTTTTTGTAGCGAGAAACTAGTTTTGTAGTGAAAAACTAGTTTGGTATTAAAAAACTAATTTTGTGGTGGAAAACTAGTTTTGTGGTATTAAATTAGTTTTGTGGTGAAAAAGTCGTTTTGTGGTGCAAAACTAGTTTTGTGGTGAAAAACTAGTTTTATAGCGAGAAATTAGTTTGTGGTGAAAAACTAATTTTGTAGTGAAAAACTAGTTTTGCGGTGAAAAACTAGTTTTACGGTAAAAAGCTAGTTTTGTGGTGAAAAACTAGTTTTATGGTTAAAAACTAGTTTTGTGGTGAAAAACTAGTTTTGTGGCGAAAAACTACTTCTATTATGAAAACTAGTTTTGTGGCGAAAAATTAGTTTTATGGTAAAAAAAAATTAGTTTTATGGTGAAAAGATTGTTTTGTGGTGAAAAATTGATTAGTGGTGGAAAACCAGATATTTGGCTAAAAAATAGTTTTGTGGTAAACAATTAATTTTGTGATGCACAATTAATTTTGTGGTTAAAAAATCAGTTAGTTGCCTGGAGTCTTCAAGTAGTCAGAAATTAACAAGAGAGTAGATTTTTTTATCGTTGTTTTCATCTATTGTTTCGAAAAAATCGCATGGCTTGAAAAGGTTCGAGCTACTAAAACTCAAAAAAAAAAAACATTATTTCAATATTTTTATCTAATGTAGGGATATCTGTACAACCCGAATAGGTTTTCCCCAAAAATATATCCTTTTTTTAAAATAGTGATATCTGAACTACCCCAACATTTTTCCCCATACAATTTTTACCACACCTAATAAATATTTTCTTTTATTATCTCTCAATTTCTTTTTCAGACCTATAACACGTGAGGATTTCTTTTGGGTTATAGAAAAGGAAACATTTACCAAACTCCTACTGCCCATTGGTACCAAGAAAGTTTTTCGAGTGCCCTCTAAAGAAAATCAAGTTACACTTTATGATGATTGTCTAAAAGCTTTAGAATATTTGAATAAACTTTCACCATTTTATGAAAATCCAGTATTAAAATACATACTACCCGAAAAATATATGGTGGATCATATACGTAATGGACCCACAGGCCGGTGTTCGGTATTTAAGTGTTCGAATCCATTATTTAGCACATATTATTTTATGGTGGTAAAAAGGTATATATTTATTAACTTATTATATTTACAAACTAAATTTCTCTATCTAAATATTTTTATTCTAATATAGACGCGCCAGCAAATCCAAACAATTGTTTACTTGCTATTTTTGTACACAATACTGTGCCAATTTATGGTTAATGGATAATAATAAAAAATACTATTGTGTGGATTGGGAGATGTGTGATGATTAAGACAACAGTTCCAACACAGTTTAATTTTAATCATATTATTACTTAACTACGGCTTCCTCATCTATAATTTAGGTTAAATTATTTAGTGTCTAATTAGTTAGTGAAAAAATCAAAAGAAACAATACAGTACAATTATATTTTTAAACAAAAATTAAATTGTCCTTTATTTATTATATTAAAATATTAGATTTTTTAATTATCACTTAACATAATGTTGCTGCCTAAAATCTTCTCTCAGATGTAAATAATCGTATAATATACATTTTCATGGTTTGAATATATAACCTGGCAATTTCCCCAAATGCCAAGCTTGCGTATAATCAAATTTTTAATTTCATTGAGGTCTTGAAAAGATAAAAATTTTATTTAATTTATGTACCTACTGAATTTTTTTCTTTTAATTTTTTACTTAATGCAAAATTCTATTTAAAATTTGTGCATAAATTTCTTGGCTTATATGGATTTACGCATTTTCACATATTGCTTTTCGCAGACATGCTCTACTCTACCATTCATTCCTTTGCACTTCATAAGATTTTCAACAAATTCATATAAAAATTCTTGAGCTTCATTTTTGTGTTCGTCGAGCATTTAGAGCTTATTTATTGAGGCCCATCAACTTTTGTTGACTTCTTTTATTCCATTTATCCCACTAATAAATGAATTTAGGTGGTACTTAAAATTGGTATTGAATATTGAGAGTCATCACTAAATGGCGCCATGGTTTCTTTTGTTTGACAAATCGACGGAATAGGTTACTCCAGTAACTAGATGAAAGGAGACGGATTTAATTTTAAGGTAAATCGAATATATATTTATAAAAAAAAATACAAAATCTATAGCCTAAAATTTTAATAACCTTAAGAAATTTTCAGCAATTTTTTTTATTATTTCATGACATAGAATACAACTAGAAGTTTATGTGAGAGATAAAAACCCAATTCAGTTGTTAAAAACCTAATTCATGCAACAACAAAATACATATTGTCACATATATTTTATATTTGTGTTTTGAAAAAAAAAATTAATAAATTTTTTGAAAATTTAGTTTGAACTGTCTCACACATAAACTTCTAGTTATATTCTATCCCATTTTTTGCCGAATCATATGAAACTTTGATGTATTTTCAATAATCAAACTTTATCTTTTAAATGAACTGATCGATCAAGTAACTTGTCCGGGTAATTTGGTATCAGTGACTAAATAATAAACAATAGATTTGAAAGTCTTTTTATTCGAATTTTCAGACTCGTTAGAATTGACAATTATTCAAATGTCAGTCCAGGACAAAATTATGGAACGTAAGAAATGCTCTATGAAAACAAAGTTGGTGAAAACACGACGCAAGTAATCATTTTGCTCGCTAAAACCATAAAACAATGATGAATTAAAATTCGTATCTGAAGAACAGGATTTTTCTCTAAAAAGCCTGAAATCTCAACAAGCACGATCTTGTCTTTCACCGAAGGACAAAATGTTAAACTTTTCGCATAGTATAGGATAAGCAAAAGTAATAATTGAAATTACCATTGCAGTTAAGATAAAGTCATATGCGGCTCACAAATCTTTAAAATGACAATAAATGACGAACTCAAAACAGTTAAATTTAATGCCAAAACAAAACAAATCAATCATACTACGTATCTGATCTTCTTATTAAATTTTAAAAACCAAGCCTGATATTCATAAGAAGAAAATATCCTATTCAACGGCTATGACAAGTCTAGATTAAGGGATCGCAAGAGATCACAACAGATCCTCTTACTACAGGCAACGATCAGCATCAGTTAAAAACACCCAAATTGAAATATTGCATCTCTCCGAGAAATGGTACTAATGAGCTCCAAACAACTCCAAAAGTTTTTAGAAGTTGTACTTTATTTAAAAAAAGTTGCTTTCCAATTTACTTATAATCAAAATTTAAAGATTTTTACTAAAGGAATCAAATCATATTATCATAGGACATGATCTTGAACTTATGTTCAATATGAAATATTTTTTCCGTCGATGCTCACGCCACTAAATTAAATTTACTTCGACAGATGTGAATTCGAATGCACTAATAACAATGAGCAAAATTATACACTGTAAATTATTAAGACTTAAATTAAGATTTTTTTTATAATTAAAAATTTTATTTTCAAAAATACACAAATTTCATTTTGATTTATTTTATTAAATATTTTTTTTTTAGAAATTTTATTTCTTTATTTAAATTATTATCTTTTTTTAATCTTAAAATTATTTAGTTCACAACAGTTTTAAAGCGAACAAATCTAGACTAATGGATCATAAAACACATTGTGTGAAATACTCATATAAAACACCAAATCTTCAAATTTAGTGAATTAAGATGAATAACAAATATTTAAAAACTTTTCTAATTAACAAATTTTAATAGTGGAATGTTTTCTTTATTATTTATATTATCATTTATGCTGTGTTCACATATAGAGGTTTTTTGAAAAACGAGTTGTTTTCTCAAAAAACATAAACAAATTGATATGTTTTTTCACATATTTCAAAGCCAAAAACATCTCGATTCGAGTTGTATAATTATCTAACACACAAAAAACATACCGAATTTCTATACAGGAAAGAAATTTTTAGTATTTTTAGTACATAGAAATTTGTTGGAAAAAGAATTTGTAAAAATTGTTCAACAGTTTAAAAATGAAAAATTATGAATAAAATTTATATTTTTTCATAAATTTTATTTGTTTAAAAATTTTATTTTTTGAATTAGAGTGTTTGAGTGTAAAATTTTTATATAAATAAAAAATTTGTGAAAATATTTTGACAAATGAAAAACAGGCCGAAAAGAAAAACATATACATATATAAAACATATGTGAACAGTAATGTTTAAACTCATTGTGTTTTTCAAAAAACAAGTTAAAAAATAATGTGTGTGAACATAATATTAGATTAAAAATACAAGTATTAAAGTTTTATCTGGCATAACTGGTGAAATTTGCCACACTAGGCGTTTGGTTTAGCTTAGAAAATCAAAGACTGCTAACACTAAGGTTATAAGTGTGATTTCAGCGTCGCCAATTAGAATCCGGTTCGAAGGACCATAAGTTTCAATTGTTATTTGACCATGTTTCCTCTGTTTAGAGTTAACAAAGCAGAATTTGAGAACTATAATTAGATTACAAAAACCTTTGAATTAAATATCATAATTGCATAATTTGTTTTCAGATTATGCATACAAGACAGACAGACTTATGAAAGGTATTTCTGAGTCGTTTTATTTAATGAGATCTGAGTTTGAAGCCATTACTTGTATGTGCAAAAAACATCAATATAATCCTTGTCTAACTTAATCTTTGCACTTTGTTAATGAGATATTAAATGGTTGGTGAATTTGCAAAAATATTTTTATAACCTACCCTACACATGGTGGGGTAGATACTATGCGTTTGTGCTAAGAATATTTCGAAGACTTTTCGATGATATTTAACACGTATGCTTGTTGTTTATTAATAAAGGAATAAAATCTATTGAAAACAATAGAATATCAAAAGTTATATATAAGATAAAAAACATAAAATATAAATTATAAAGTATAAAAGTATAAACCATAGATTATTAACATGAATATGAAGCTTGAAATTAAAAACAATTTAGTGCGCTATGTTCGGCTGTGTCGAATCTTTTATACTCTTCACCACTTTGCCAACAAATAAAAAGAAATAGTATGCCTTAATATTTTCATATTTATACTTGAAAAAAATAATACATATGTATGTACATTTGTTCCACAAGCAACGCTTGCTTAAATTTATACACAAAAGCAACATTATTTATATACAAAAGCAACAACACCAATAATCATTATGATAATGCTGTTGTCAACTAAACTGCTTGCTTATACAAAAAACAACAATAGTCACTGTTAATAGACATGTTTGTGTATGTATATTATTTTTTAAAGTTTTTTGACCCATAACTCGGTTTCATTAATGCAAAAAACCGAAATTTTATAAAAATATTTATGACTGATCTATATTAAAACTAAATTACTGAATACTATGTCTTATAAGACATTGCAAGCCACTTGTTATTTTTAAGTGCTTTAAATCAGTGTGTGAGCGGAGAAATAAATAATATTGAAAAGCATGCGATAATTGTTATTAATAAAAATAATTTATTAAATATAAGTATTTAAAAGTCGTTCAAATTAATTTTTGCGATGTAAATTAAATATAAGGCCATAAAATCTATCATAATAGAAATAAATGAAAATTTAAATGAGCATACAATTAATTATAAAACCAAAATTATGGGCTTTTTGAAAATTACGTAAAAATTGCACTTTTTGTAAGTATTTCTATATAGCAAATTGCAATTTTTGTATAAATTGCTAGGATATATATAAATAAAAATATAATTGATCGATACCATAAATTTAAATGTCGTTGATAGCTGAAAACTGGACACTTTTGTCAAAACAGATTTTGCTAATTGGCATAATTAGGTGGTGTTTATAATGCTTAACGGAAATGTAGAGGCACATCATAAAATTTGGAAAGATAAAAATTTTATGGACCAAAAATTTACTGGGTTTAAAAAAGGATTACAATATTAAATAGCATTTCATTGTAATAAACTCTAAGCTCTAGCTTCCAAAATTGGTCGCAGTTCCGAAATTGTTAGTATCAAGATAATATTTTACATAAATAAGTAGATAATACGGTACCGAGTTTTATGAGGTTCGGTCCTCAATTAATAATAGAAATAAATGAAAATTTAAATGAGCATACAATTAATTATAAAACCAAAATTATTTAAAATATAACGAAATACTAAAGTTAAATAATCGAAGATATTAGGTAAACATTCTAGTCATATACTTCTTAATTATGTAACTGAGAGCATCAAATTTTTAATAACTTTAAAATCTAGGTTTCAATTAATTGTTTAATTCTTAATTAAGAGTAATTTTTTAATTACTATATGAATTAATCCTTTTATGTTTATTCAAAACAGAAAAGTCAACAATAAAATATAGACATACATACATATGTATGTATGAATGCAATAACATTTATAAACAACTTCTTTGCTACAACAACTTTTAGCGTATCTAAAATACTTTCTCAATGTCTTGTATGATTTACTTTTTTTTTTTTTTTTTTTTTTTTTTTTTGCTACACCACTTGCACCACTTGTTGTGCGACAAATGCCTGTATTTGCAGTCGCTCATATAGATGACGCATTTGCTTTGCTTTGGTCAACGAACAGTATAAACAGTATTTATTGTTGTTATTGTACATGTTGGCTATGAACAACACACTTGAAAAGCAAATGGATTTGCTTTTCAAATCATCTTACACAGTGCTTTAATAAAAACAAAATCCGTAGATTAAACAAGGGCTACAAAAAGTCAAAATAGCGTTTTTCCCAATATATCAGTTATTATTGGATCGATTTAGTTCATTTCTTCAGCATAAAAATTCAGAAAAAGATTTACAAATCATTCTTGCAAAAACGAAGTCCATAGCTTATATAGAAGCTTCAAAAAATCGAAAACCGATTTAAAAAACCGGTTTTTTGGACATGTCTCCGCCATATATGAACCAATCTTGAAAATTTCCGAACGTTTGATATATATTATATATGGCACTTATCGGTGGGCTTCATAAACACCATTATAGAAATTACTCAAAAAAGGCACACGTACTACAATTGTTTTTGTTTTCAATGGAATTTTTACTAACACATTTTTAGACTTAGTTTTTTTTAAAAACCGGCTTAGATTTTTGACAACGGAGCTTCATATCTATGTTAATCTATGGTATAAACTATAAAGTATAAAGTATATAGTATAAAATGAAAAGTATAAATAGAGATTCTCCTTGAAATCAGTTAAAAGTTCCTAAATCTCATACAAACATAATATAATATTTGATCCAAATATTAATAGTTCAATTAAGTGTAAATCACAAATTTTATCAGCTCTTAAATGATTCTTATATCCTATTATGCTCACGCTCAATAATATAGAGTATCATATTATCGATCAATATCGATTACAATTTTCTTACTTGTTTAACCCCTATCTTTTATTGTGATGACCTTGAATTTGTCTCATTTTATTCAAGTATTTATGAGTCCCACCATTTAGCACTTCTCAGCTCGCAATACTCAATTTCGTTCTCAGTCGTTTGTTTTCTTTAAATAATATACAGATCTACAAATATCATCTGAAATGATAACTATTTGTGCATGAAAAAAACACGAGTAAATAAACTTTTGGAGTAAATTTATGAGCATTTATTTAATTATTTTCTTGACCTTACTCACATCTGCATGTACATATGTGTGTATGTATGTTATACGATTGTGTACCTTTGTTTAAAAAATCACTCATCACAAATGAGGAAACAGTAGCAACAACATCATCGTTGACAATTTAAATCTTTAAAACACAAAATTTTCAATCAATTTCTCTTATTCTCCCATAACACAACAAATAGTTTCAGTTTTATTTCGGCACAATAACATGTTTATTTAAAAATAAAAATAAAATTAAATTAAATTGTTGAAATATAAATAGATACAACACTTTTAAACAAAAGAAGTACGCAAATCTTTTAATTAAATAATTAAATTAAAAAAGTGTTTAAATGCTATAATTTTACATACTATAATTCTGAAAATAAAAAAGTGGTGTTCACGTTCTTAAGTAATTTGAAAAAGTGTGAAATATCTCATTTAAAATATATTAAAAAAAATAAATATCATTGACTAAAATTAAATTAAATTAAATTGATACCATAATTTTAAGAGTTAGTTTCTTAAACAAGAACGTAATAAATTTATCTTGTATGCATTACCAAAGTTTAAAAACAACACCAGTGAATATACGAGTTAAAGTGACTTTAAGGCAAAGACCTTAAATTGAAGTTTATGCGGAAATCGTGAAATTTGAAAGTATGATTTATTAAATACTAGCTAACCCGGCAAACGTTGTTAAACGTTGTTTTGCCATACAACTTATTTCTAGTTAATATTTTGGTTTTTAATTAAAAAGCAACGAATGTATTGTAAGTGTATGGGGATGGGTGGGCGTGCTTTTACCCTTTTTGCTTTATTTTACGCCCTAAGTGTTAAAATTTATAGCATTTAGTTCCTTCAAGACTTGAAACTATCACCGGATAATTATTTAAGAAGACATGGGTAGGGGGAGCTTTTACCCGTTTTGCCCTATTTAAATGTTGGAATTTCCAAAAAAAAAGTATATCTTTAAGTTCCTTTCACATGTTACAGTGTCTGCATGTTAAATTTTAAGAAAACCGGTTGATTAGTTAAGAAGATATAGGATGAGGGAGCTTTTACCCTTCTTGTCCTATTACCGTCCGAAATAATAAAAATTATAGGCTATAGTTCCTTCCAGTTGTTACACTATTTGCCTGCCAAATTTCAAAAAAATCGATTGATTAGTTAAGAAGATATAGGCTGGGAGAGGTTTTGCCCTATTTTCGACCTAAATAATAAAAATTATAGGCTATATTTCCTTCCAGTTGTTACACTATTTGCCAGCCTAATTTCAAGAAAATCGGTTTATTATTTAAGAAGATATAGGGAGGGGGACCTTTTACCCCTTGTGGCCTATTTTAAGCCCTCGATCGATATGAAATATACCTTACGACCTATTCTCATACCTAACAAATACACGTAGAAATTTTATAAAAATCGGTTAAAGTGTTTCGGAGGAGTTCATTTACAAACACCGTAACATATATATATATATATATATATATATATATATATATGGATAGATAGATATAAAGCTTTTCTATGCTAAATATAATTACTTATGTTCCGGGAGTACATTCTATGAGTGCTTGCAAAGAAAAATAATGAAGGACTGTCTTGTTTATGTGAAATAATGAACAAACTGTACTTTATTTTAAAGATTTCGAAGGATGTTGAAATTGGTTATGATCGATCCATTATTTCTTCTGGCCCCCCATATAAATGCCCTCCCGAAATAAGACTTTAAGATTATAAATGTCTTAAATGTGATCATATTTTAGTGATATTTGACACAAATAAGTTTTAAAAAAGCATTAACATGATTGCAAAATCGGCTCACAATTAATGATAACTCCCATGTAGGGTCCAACTCCAGAAATCACTTTAATTGGTACAAATGCAATATAAATGTTTATGGGCCATTGCAAAAAAATTTTAACCTGGTTGAAACTGACTTTAATCCATAATAAGTTTTGTGGTAATGCAACTTTAAACAAACAGGTTACAGGTCTGAACTTGCAAGACATGAAACCAATAGAAAAAAAAATGAAACCTATGCATTTTATAATCATGATTCTTCAAATATCCCAAAATTTTTGAAAGGGCTTAATATTACCTAACTTTCTCCATTTCTTCTACACTTTTAGTTCGCGCGTTTATACATTTTGATCTCATTCAATCTTATATAAACTAATCGGAATTTATGGATAAGTTCTACACCTCCTTTGTTGTTATACAGAGTTTCAACAGTTAAATACAGAGTAGTCGAATCGAATTTTTGAGTTTTTTTGGGCGGGGTCTACGAGCCCCTCATCGGAATACAAATTTTTGAAACAGGGATTTATACTTGTTGTAATTATGTGTATTTTGCGCTATATCTCGTTGATGTGCCCTAAGTAGTCAACGCAGTAGGTAGTCTCAAAGTTTGGAAAACAAGTGTGAAAATTTTTTTAAAAATAGTTTTTTTTCGCGAGGTAAATTTACAGTTTCTAATATAAATAGCATGGATTACTGCATGAATTTACTTTTTTTATTTCACAGAATAAAATTGAAGGAGCATTAAAAATAAATTTTATAAAAAAAAATATTTTTTTGAGAATTACGCAAAAATTGCACTTTCTATGTAGCAAATTGCAATTTTTGTATAAAGTGCTAGGATATATATAAATATAAATATAATTGATCGAGACCATAAATTTAAGTCAAATTTCGTTGATAATTGAAAACTGGACACTTTTGTCAAAACAGCTTTTGCTAATTGGCATAATGAGGTGGTGTTTATAATGCCTAGCGGAAATGTAGAGGCACATCGTAAAATTTAGAAAGATAAAAATTTTATGGACCAAAAAAAATTTACTTGGGTTAAAAAAGGATTACAATATTAAATAGCATTTTATTGCAATAAACTCTAATCTGTAGCTTCCAAATTGGGTCGCAGTTCCGAAAATTACTCAGGGTATTTATCATGAAATTGTTAGTATCAAGATACACAAATAAGTAGAAAATACGGTACCGAGTTTTATGAGGATCGGTCCACAATTAACTATAGGTTCCCTAACCAGCATCAATAAAAAATACGAGTTTTCGTTATGATGTTTTTGCAGTTTAACTGCAAAATGTATACGAGCAAGATAAGGCAACCAATTTTTAGTAATATAGATCAGTGACGGAAAATGAAAAATGATCTATATATATTGCCTTTTATAAGCTGTGACTGCTCAAAAAATTAAAAGTCAATTTACAAATTTATTTAAATTTATTTTGAATATACCTAATTTTCAAATTATACCAAAAATCTAACGATTGATTGAATCCTATGCATAAATGCAATATATTTGCAAAAAAGTATAAATTTCTTCAAATATCCCCATTTTTGAATTTTAAAAAAGTCAAATTTGAGTGGCTCTACCATCTACATTTTTTTCTGTAACAAGTCCTCTGTCAAATTTATTTAAAAGTTTTATCAAGTACTTATGTATGTTTAATTTTCAATTTTGTCACGGTATTCAGCAAAGACAGAGTTGATTTTACTCCAAAATTGTTTCTAAATCTATTTAAGGTTTCAGGCATGCTGATCAGCTTTCCAAGTTCAAGTTTCTTCAGACCATATACTAAGTATATGTATTAGACTGCAGTAAAATTTATCGACTTTTGAATTTTAAATGCAACTCGCCATAGAATCATTTTTTGGGTTGTAAAAAGATATTGTGTGAAATATTAGTAAATCGGGTCGTATGCTGCGTTTACATGGGAAAATTTTGACCTTTTTACAGTATTTAAAAAAATTCAGTTATTAAATACTGTTTTGTAACTAAATTATACAAAATGGAAAAATCAGTTAAAAAATTACGAATTAAGAATTCCCCAAAGCATAAACGTGTTTTAGACTACTTGTGTAGGGAGTGCACAGACAAATTTTAATTCATAACTAGGGTTTTAAATTCCCCAACCTTTTTCATATCCCGGGAATCGGGATTTTATTTTAGGCATTCCGGAGTATTCGGAAATAATACATTATTTTTTTAAGTATTAAAACTAAATACAAAAAAAAATAATATAATATAATGTATCATTTTATTTCTAATGGCGTTTTCTTTTCTGAATAAAATGTTCCCTGCATTCAGCCCTTTACCCTCTTTTGTGTTTTATTCTGAGAAAATGTAATAGTGTAAATGTGTCAGATGTTCTTTTCTAATAGTGTTGCACTTAAATTCAAAAAATATGTTACATGTTTACCCTCATGGTGTACTTTATTAACAGCAAACTCAAACATTTTTTTGCAAAAAGAATTTATGTTTAATATTTAAGGCTTTGAAATTGATGTTCAACCAAATCGAAAACAGTGTTGCCAGGAGCCTAGTTAAATTCAACTTTAAAAAATGTGGAAAAAGGCTAAATGTCCCAAAAAATAAGGCCAGAAAAAATTTAAAATTTTTTTCCTTAATTTAAAATCTTATTTTTTCTCGTTCTTATTAGTTTTTTTTTATATTTTTTAAAAATATTGTAATAAATTTATTTACATAGAACAATGACCGAAGTGAAAAATCGTCCAAAAAATTCCCATACAAATTTGGGTTATATTTTATATGAAAAATATGTCGAAATGATTTTTCGACATTTTAAAACTATAGTTCCTTTTTGATTAAGCATTTTTAAGTTTTTGGGTAATTTTTCATTTTTATAAGAATTTGCTAAAATTATGTTTATAAATAGTTTCTATGGTTAATGAAGCAAATAAAAAAATAATTTTAATAATCGATTTAGTAATTTCATAAAATTAGTTGTTAATATTTGAATACATTAGTTATTCTTGATTTGGATAATGAAGCGCCTTAGGCCAAAAATCTTTTGAAATATAAAAAATATATGTACGAATAAATACACAAAAATGCTTAAATAAATGATTCTGTAAAAATAAAATTAGTAGTAGATAATAAGAAATTATTTTCTTCATTGTTGAAATGCTAACATTTTAGCTTTCTGAAGGCAATTTTAAGAATCAAAAATGACTAGAAAAAAGGTTAGAAGTTAAAAGCCAAATTTTTAGACTAAAAACAAAATAAAAAGGTTAGATTTGGCCTTAAAAAAGCTAAAATGGCAACACTAATCGAAAATTTCACCAAAAATACCAAATTTCAACAAAAATTTCTAATTTTACCAAAAATTCGAAAATTCGAAAATTCACTAAAAAAAATCAAAATTTTAGCAAAGAGCCAAAAATTCATCAAAAATTCAAATTTCAACAAAAATTTTTCTAAAAATTTAAAAAATTCGAAATTTCGCCAAAAATTTTAAATTTCGCAAAAAATACAAGATTTTACTTATAATTCGATACTTCATAAAAAATTCGAAATTTTAGCAAAAAACCAAAATTTTAACAAAAATTCGAATTTTCAAGTTCCAGCAAAATTTACAAATTTACCCAAAAAACCGATTTCCTTCCATTCAATTTTTAATTTTTTCTTATAAATGCTTTAAAAAATAACAATTAAAGAATACCTATACATTTAATATTTTCAAACCCCACAAAAAATTTTCCGAGTACTCGGATTTGTAATCGTTTTTGTATACTTTCTTTTTTATTGCTTAGGATTCACACAAAATTTTCATTTTTTTCTTTTTAATTATAGTTTAATATAGTCTATATCCGACACAAGAAACAAGAAATATGTAAAATTTTTTGCAATACATTTGTTGAATTTTATAATTTCTCTCTATGGGTGGGTATTTAACATTTTTAGGAATTTATTCGTGTATTTATAAAAACCATTCGAAATTCATAGATATGGAAAAATCTTTCCACCATATAAACTTATTGTTGTTGTTTCCATTGGCATAATTATATATAATATAATGCAGTTTGACAAACAAAATAAAATAAAACATAAACAAAAATCACTAAAACGCTAAAAAAAAGTAATAACTTTATAGACGATTATGAGGACTTATACTTGGACCCCATAATCTGCATCAAAACGATTTTAAATATATTCATAGAGGATATTTCTATATGGGACCTACGGTCGTTTGCGGACCAATTCTGGTGAAATTTATAATTGTGATTTGTACTTCTATAAAACTAATTTGTGTCAAATACGCTCTTTATGCTAACATTTATATGACATTTACGCGCGCTTAGTGATTTTTGGAATTAAATCTTGTATGGGAGCTGTGGTCGATTATTGACCGACCTTTATAAAACTGGGTACCGTGTTTAATACATGTATAAATCCTACTTGTATCAAATATCACTTTGATTTTAAAGCGTTTACGGGAAGCTACGATCAAGTATGGATCGATCTTCGTCAAATTTGTCATAGTGACGTTTATTCAGAAAAGACTTTTTTTTATGCCGAATTTTATTAAAATATTGATACACTTAACATTAGGGTATAAAATACTATACCTTATAGCCAATATTGTTCTTATAATAAAAAACGAACTTTTTAATCAATTTGAACAAAAAACTTTAATCACCGAACGCGATTTCAAAAATGCTTTTGTATATTTTTTTTAATATTTTTATTTAAAAATTTTTTATATAAAGCTCTAAGTATTTAAATGGTAGAAGTTATTTATTAAGTTTAGATCAAAATCAGTTTATTTTGTATGTAATTTTTATTTATGGTTATGTATTCAGAAGAGAATTACTCAGGACTTATCGGTTATCGAAAAAAAATCTCACTAGAAATAAATGTAACACAATTTTGCACATATTTTTTGCCAAATTGGTAGGAAATGATTTTGCATTTAAATTTTCATCATAAAATGTTAAGAAATTTAACAATACAAGAATAGTATATAAAATAAAAAATAAAACAATTAATAAATAATTTTGTGTATAGATTATATATTTAGTTTTATATATATCGCGATTTCACAGAAATTATCAAAAAAAAAAATTTTTTTTTAATTATTTAATATCAAGGAAGACACTGAAAAGTGTTGAAAACTTAAGCAATTTGGCGGTACTAAAACAATATTATTTATAAAAAGTTTTCATCGCGTTTGGTGCGTGAACTTCTTAACGATCGCGAAAAATAAATATCATATTCCCTTATACTATTCTACAATACCTTGCTATGGTATTTTTGATATTTGCAAAAATTGCAAAAAGTTATAACCCTATTTAACATATTTACTAAAATTGAACCCCTATTGCAGAAATATCGATTATAACTAATTTCAATAGGCTACGTCCTTGTGTAAAAATATTTTTTC
This sequence comes from Protocalliphora azurea, assembly GCA_932274085.1. Taxonomy (NCBI): domain Eukaryota; kingdom Metazoa; phylum Arthropoda; class Insecta; order Diptera; family Calliphoridae; genus Protocalliphora; species Protocalliphora azurea. Next base: position 29,536,917 of record OW026521.1, read on the forward strand.
GTGTTAATTTTTTGCTGCATAATTTATTTGTTCACCAAATTTTATACAAAGTAGTTTACAACCACCTTTCGGATAAATACCCAGATATTTACCCATTTCTATTCAATTTTAAAATTTTACCCGGTATTTACCAATCGGGTATTTTCCCATTTCCCATCCATATATTTATCTCTTTTTTTTTTGGAATTTATAAATAAAATTTTATATATACAAAGTATTTGTATAATTACTCGTTTTAATTAAATGCATTATTTGTTAAAACACTTAATTCTTTTTCGTTTACATTTTTGGAAATTAAAAAAAAAAAAAAATATGTATGGAAATACTTTCGAAGTGAGATAAAACATTGTTTTAAAACTACTAATGCATTTATTGCATTATCAGATAGTCGATTTCTGACTTTATTAAAATAGATAATACCCGTTCGCTTTCAACGAATTTTGGGCTTATGACATTGGTCTAAGTTTCCTATTATAATAGCAGTGGCTTCAAACATAGAGAATTCCATGATGTCAAACAAATTCGGATTTTTCAAATATGTACGAAGTGTTATTTCTTTTTCTAGTATACAAATAAACTCTTTAGAGTTATTTACATCGAACTGGATGCAAGGCAATATTTGCTTGATTATGATAAATCAAAATTTTTTTTATAGAACTTTTGATTTTTAAAAATGTTAAAATTACATATTCTTAGTAGTTTTTAATTCCCGGTATTTCCGACAAAAAATCCGTACAATTGGGAAGTAAAAAATTGCCAATATTCTCGAGAAAATTCATCCCGGGATAAAAGCCCTATTCATAACCCCTTTCCCTGCTAAGTTAAAAAATGTTGACTAGTTAAAAAATTTGTTTGCATAAAATAATTTTTTATATTATTTATTTTGCAATCATCACCACTGTGCAATCATAATAAATTGATACTTAAATAAATACTTAATTATAGCATGTAAACAATTGTAACAATTTATAATTGATAACAATTTATTTATAAGATAATATTTATACACAGAAAAAAAATATGTCATATTAAAAGTTTTGTCAAAGATCAATTATTCTAATATTTCTAATATAAATTTTACTAAAAATAAAACAATTCATCTGCTTTTAATTATTTTTGTCATTGCAACAATTAATAAATTAATCAAATATTAATACAAATAAGTGATAATTTTAATTATTGAATATACATTTTTTTTAATTGATTGTATTTCAATTAATAAAATAATTAAATATGTATTATTCGTAATTGAAATTGGATTTTAGATTTTTCTATCTTAAATTTGAATTTAATTTGTTCACAGAAAAACTATGTTCTATTAAACGATTTATCAAAGATAAAAACTTTTCCAATTACTTTTTCAATTATATCAATCAGTCAAGTAAACAAAATTCAAATTTTCAAATATTTTTATTAAAACTAAAACAATTTATCGGCTTTCAATTATTTTTCTTATTGTATTAATTAATAAATTAATCAAAGATAAATAAAAATAAGTAATAATTTAATAAGTAATAATTAAATATACAATTTCTTTAATAGGTTAAATTTCAATTAATAAAATAATTGAATATATTTCATTCGTAAATGAAATTGGATTTTAGATTTTTCTGTGAAAATTATGAATTTGATTTGTTAAAATATTTAGATTTTGCATAATTTATTTAATTATAACAATATTTGAAATCATTTTAAAATTCGGTTTAATAATTTAATTTACATTTTTTTTAAAATATGTTTTTTCTGTGTTTTGATTTTAAAATGTTTTTTGACAACATTTTATAAATAATTTACATTAAAAAAATATAAATTAAATGTTTAAAAAAATAACATTTTGATATTTTTGATCTATATAAAAGCTTTCTGTTACAAAATCAGTTCACAAGATGTTTCATAAATAGTTATTTCAGTAGCTTTTATTTGATTTTTCATAAAAATAAGTTGAATATAGTTTTTGATTTCTATGGAAGAACTAAAGAAATTTATATAATTTTTCAATCAAAAACAGTATGAGGCCAAAAACTATTAGTTTTCACTTGGTGTAAACGGCATATGTGTAAAATTTTAATTTAATTTGTTAGATTACTTTGATTTTAAGTAATTTACTTAATTATAAAAATATTTGAAATCATTTTAAAATTTTTATTAATAATTTAATTGAATTTTTTTCGAAAATATTTTTTTCTATGTAGTTTCAAAATGTAGTTTATAAAGACATCAAAAGCATAAAAAAGTAAGGTCAGGTTAGTCAAATAATTGACGAATTTTATTTATTACTTAGTGGAAGCTGACATTTAGTTAATTGATTTTTTTTTAATTTTTTTCACACTTACAAAATATTTGCAATTGTATGACCATAGATTAAATTTTTTTCAATAATTTCCATCATATAATTAAAAGTTTTAAGGCACGTAGAGCGACTTAATTTAATTAGGTTATTACATTTACGTTTATGACTACTCGTATACACATAACTCTCAGAAACAAAACGTATCAGCTGATACGTTACATTTACGTTTACGGTGGAGTAACGAGGCTTTTATTCTTGTATCTTAACTTTTTCATATCAATATACTAAAAATACAGGTTTTATTTAAATTTCAGTTAAACATTTTTAAGTAAACAATAAAGAAAATTTATAAAATTAAAATAACTATCAGCTGGAGGACAATCTTTTTCTTTGTTCATTTTAAGGCTTTTGTTGAATTGGTAATTACTTAAATACATACGGTTTATTTAAATCAGACAGTTTTCCAAATATTTTTAGATCCTTTAAATTCAAGTTTTTTTTCTAAAATAAGTATTTAGAATTTGAAACAGAAAAACCATCAATTGTAATGTCCCTGTTAAACCTCCATTAGTTTTAATATCATTAGAGCTAAGATATCGTCTTAATATGCCGGTGTTTTTAAAAACCAAACTTAATTTATAAAATAATTTTAAATCTCTCTTTTTACTAGTTTTATGCTAACTAATACTGAAATTTTATAATTAGTTTTTTATAGCTAGGTACAAGATAATTTCAAAAATATATAATTTTTTTCAATATTAACTAGAATATTTCAGATCATAAATTATTCCAAATCTTATCAGAGATACTGACCAAAAGTGATGTGTAACTAAAACACTTTAGTTCGGTTAATTAAACTTTGCAAAATTTAAATATAACAGAAAACAAAAAAAAAAATAAATAAATATTATTATTGTTTTGAAGCAATTTGCAGCAAGTTGGAATTTCTTATAATTTATCTAATCAGACTAATAACCAGGGCAATCAAAAACATACTCTAAAAGAAGTGTTTTATGTGCATAAACAATGCTCTTAAAATCGCAAAATATGCCCTTAAAATTAAAAAATATGCTCTTAAAATATTATTTTTTTCTAGCTAAATTTTAAAATATCTACTATTCGTGCTAAAAATAAGTTGATTTTTATTAGCAATTGTTGAAATATATTTTGTTTTTGCACTTAAAAATATTGAAAGCTAATCCATTGTGTCAGGAAATTACAAAGTTTCTATTAATTTATAAGATAAAAATTGTAAGGGAATCAAATTTAAAAAACGTATATGATAGTAAATAAAAAGAAAATTTCACTAATGGCGAATTATGTAAAAAATTCTTTTGGGTGTAAAATATTAAAAATTTTTGTCTTAAATGTAAAACATGCTCTTTAGTGTAGTATATACAAAATTATGTTCTTAAGTATAAAATATGTAAAAATATGCCATTTAAATTGCTGATTTTCTATGAAAATATGACAAAATATGCTATTAAGCCCGAAATATGCAAAAATATGCTGTTGGTATCAAAATATGCAACAAATTGATGTCAAAATTCTTGAAATTTTCTGAAACGGTTAAATACGAGTAACTAAAAGTTTGGTTCATTTGAAGCCCTAGAAAGAATACGATTTTGCATATTTTTGGTTTCCCTGATAACATTTCGAGGTTTCGGAGAATTTCAACCATTTACATTTACCTTTAAGAACTACGAAATATTTTTAAGATAAAATAGCAATTTTACTGAGCGCGCGCTAAATAAAAAAAAACGCATCACAAATAATTTACTATCTCTTGCATTATTGATAGAAAGACCTTACAAACAACGTCAGCAGAGGCTATATAAACAAGTTGTCTGCTAGGCTTTAAAGGCATTTAGTGTTTCGGATGCGAACATGTTTATAACAGAATTAAATTTGAGCATTGTTATGCTCCTGACCATCTTTAGTCAATTGACCAATGGTCAATTTAACCCAAACTTTGCGCCGGGTAGGAGTACCATAGTACACTTATTCGAATGGAAATGGAATGATATAGCCGAGGAGTGTGAGAAATTCTTAGGACCCAAGGGTTATGGTGGTGTGCAGGTAAGTCAAATAAAAATGTTTTTTTTTTTTTAAGTGGTATACAAAAATGTTTATATGAGAGTGAAACGGTAGGCTTGTTGGTAGTTAGTCTATCAGTCTAGGGGTTGAGGGCATAGAGTATAGAATGCAACTAGAAGTTTATGTGAGAGGTACTTCGAACTCAAAAAAATTACTCATTTTATCAAAACACAAAAACAAAGTATATGTGAATACAATATTTTTTGTTGCATGAATCAGGTTTTTTTCTCTCACATAAATATCTACTTATTAATCTATGGCATAGAGTATACATATAGAGACGAAACATTAACTTGACAATTGAAAAAAAAATTTTTTTAAAGAATGTGTTTTTATTTTTTTTTTTTAGCAAAAACAAAATACATTTGATTACATTTGTTGTTATGTGAGTTAGTTTTTGACAAGTAGTTTCGTTTCTCTTTACTCTCTGGTTGAGGGTTCGATTATCGCTCGAAACTCTGTTCACTACGTAACTCTGTTCGATTAATTAGGATAGAATATAATTTATAAGTGTTTTATAACATAAATAAAGAAATAATATTTATATTTATTTTCCTTTAAGGTTTCGCCAGTCAATGAAAATGTTGTGGTGGCCAATCGTCCTTGGTGGGAACGTTATCAACCCGTCTCTTATCTTTTGGTAACACGTTCTGGCAATGAAGCCCAATTCGCCAACATGGTTAAGCGTTGTAATAATGTGGGTGTTCGCATTTATGTAGATATCGTTTTTAATCATATGGCTGCCAGTCATAGTTCGGTCGTTGGTACTGGAGGTTCCACTGCTGATCCTGGTAGCAAGAGTTTCCCTGCTGTTCCTTATTCATCTTTGGACTTCCATGCTACTTGTGGAATTAACAATTACAATGACGTCTATCAAGTACGCAATTGCGAATTGGTGGGTTTAAAGGATTTGGATCATAGCAAATCTTGGGTTCGAGATCGTATTGTTGAATTTATGAATAAGTTAATATCCATGGGTGTGGCTGGTTTCCGTGTGGATGCTGCCAAACATATGTGGCCAGAAGATTTAAAGGTAAGATTGACATTGAGATTTTTAAATAATTTTAAATAAAAACAATCACTATCTTCATAAGAGTATGTATTCTAATGATCACAAAATCCATTATAATTATAAGATTAATTGCTAAGATTAATTGCTAAAAATCCACTTAATACACCTCTCTCCTAGATCATCTACAATCGTCTAAACAATTTGAATACCGCTCATGGTTTTGCTGCCAACAGCCGGCCCTTCATTACCCAAGAAGTCATTGATATGGGTGGGGAAGCCATATCCAAATATGAATACACCGACTTAGGTACCGTTACCGAATTCAGACATTCCGATTCCATTGGCAAAGTATTCCGTGGCAAAGATCAAATGCGTTGGCTGGTTAACTGGGGCACAGCTTGGGGTTTTATGCCCTCCGCTCGTTCCCTGGTATTTGTGGACAATCACGATAATCAACGTGGTCATGGTGCTGGTGGCGCTGATGTTCTTACCTATAAAACATCTAAACAATATAAAATGGCTTCTGCTTTCATGTTGGCCCATCCCTTTGGTATTACACGTGTCATGTCTTCATTTGCCTTCGACAATACCGATCAAGGTCCACCCACTACCGATGGTAACACCATACGTTCGCCCATTTTCAATGCCGACAACTCTTGCAGTGGCGGTTGGATTTGTGAGCATCGTTGGCGTCAAGTCTACAATATGGTTGGTTTTAGAAATGTTGTTGGCTCATCGGCCATTCAGAATTGGTGGGATAATGGTAGCAATCAAATAGCTTTCTGTCGTGGCAATAAGGGTTTTATAGCTCTCAATGGTGACTCGTATGATTTGAATATGTCGTTGCAAACCTGTTTGCCTGCTGGTACATATTGTGATGTTATTTCGGGTTTGAAATCGGGTTCAAAATGTACTGGCAAAACAGTGGTAGTTGGTTCTGATGGTCGTGCCACGATTACTATTCGCACTTCAGAGGAAGATGGTGTTTTAGCCATACATGTCGCTTCGAAATTGTAAAGTGTTTAACATTTTATTTTAGTTAATAAGAAGAAATGAATAAAAATATTTCATAAAAAGTAAATTCAAAGGATATTTGTTTTAAGAAACCAGTGTTTGAATGAAAATAGCTTGTTTTAATACTGAAATTTTTTTTCTAAAAACACATACATATTTTTCGAAAATGTACTAAGAAAAGTTTTTATTTTTTACAACCTCCATTAGTTTACCATTTCGTGTGTAAGTATAAATGTATATTTTCTTTTTCCATAAAAAATTTTTAGTCGTTTCTGTCTGTGAAAAATCTTACATCCAAACTAGTAACCTACTCATTTTTTTCCTTATTTTCTTAATTAGTTTGTTATTTAAAATCAGCTAAATTGCGTCAGTAGAATATATAGTATAAAACAAAATTTGAACTAACGTCAGAAAAATGTTATTTTTATACCCTTCACCACAGGTATAAAGGGTATATATAAGTTTATCAATCTGTTTGTAATTTCCACAATTTTCGTTTTCGGTTGAAATAGCGTTTATGAAGCCCACCGATAACTGTTATATATGATATATATATACATCAAACGATCGGAAATCCTTTTGAGAATTTTGCTATTGAAATGGCGGAGGTATGTGGAATAAACCAGTTTTTTGAGTTTATTTCGACTTAAAAATGGTTTAAATGGCACTTGGGAACCTCTCGATAACATAGATATATGATATATACATCAAAAGGTCAAAATTTTTTCCAGAACTTTTCTATTGAAACTCGGAAAAACCCGGTTCAAAAATAGCGGAGATATTTAAAAAAATCGGGTTTTCAAACCGGTTTTCGATTTTCTGAAGTCCCTATATAAGCAAGAATTCCAGAATTTTTATGCTGTAGAAATGAACTTATTCGGTCCATTAGTAATAGATATATCGAACAAAACGTATTTTTAAACAACAACAACAATAAACTAAAGCATATTTGACTAGAAACTTCGTTCTTTCACAGAAAAATCGGAAATTTTTTTAAGAATTTTTGTGTTGAAAAAATAAACTCAGTCGATCCAATATTTATACCCTGATGTTTGTAACGCACAGAAAAAATCATCCAACACCCACCTTAGAGTATAAGATCTAACGATGTCCATCTGACTATCTGGCTGGCTGTCTGGCTGTCCATTTAAACCTTGTGCACAAAGTACAGGTCGAAATTTTGAAGACAATTTAATGAAATTTGGCACGTAGGACTTTCTTGACGAAGCTTATTGAAATTGGTTATGATCGGTCCGTTATTTCATCTAGCTACCCATACAAATGTCCCCCTACAGACAACCGCTATTGGAAGTGTTTCTTAATTATAAACATTTATACTCAGGGATCTATCTGGTCCAAAAATTTTATGTTTTGAAAATTGAAAATATGCTAAAAAAGTATTACTTTTTTAATTGCTAATAACTTTTAAAATTAAGATTGCAGATCTCTGGTTTCACACTATAGACAAAAATATTACCTTTACAACGATATTTATATAGTTTATTTTTATCAAAAGTTCAAAAGTAAAAGTTGGAAATATAAAAATCAAACCATTATATATCACAGAACGGTATTTTTAAATTCTTAAGAAATTATATAATGTTGACATACATAACTCTTCTCCCTACTCTAGTAAAATTTCAAGGAGGACACTCATTTACTTTAGAAGAAATTTAATATAATTATAATAAAAATGATCAACCACAATAAGTATGATAATACTATGCAAATTTCAATTCAATAAGACCTAGTAAAAGTTCTAGTTCTAAAAATGTAGTGATGTATAAGGATAGACACCTAGTCGACTTGAGACTATTACCACAAAAAAGAAATAAAAAACTCAAAAAAAAATAGTGGAATCAAAATTTAACAGTGTACATCCTTAAAAAATGTATGTATAAAGATTTCCAAACATTTTATGAAATCTATATCGCTAACTTATTCATTTTTAATTAATATGTATTAACTTAAAAAATTATAAATTATTTAGTTTTTATACTATAATCTTTCTAATTTATATAGTAGTACCTTTAATTAAAAAAAATAAAAACCAAAGTCGTTTTATCGGATTATGCAACATTATGTAACTTTAATGCAACAATTTACATTTCAGCTAATTATATTATTTTTATAATATTTATAACTTAGTTCTGCTGCATTATTCTTATTAATAAGGATAATTAATTAAGGATGTCATTAGAGAAAACGTAATAGTTGGAAGAAAATATTAATTATTTCTTAAGAATCCATATCTACATTGAATAAGTTATTTCTTAGAAAAGTTATCACTTTTTCAAAATAAAGTTTTACGAACGAAAACAATTATGTGTAAAAAATATTCAAAATAAAAAAATTATTTTATTAAAAATGTTCCAGCAAAATGAGTTATGTGTAGTTTTTTGAAAGATTTTATCTGTAGTAATTGCACTAAGGTTCCAAATTACAAAGTAAAAAAGTCTTTTCGCTCTTCTGAAAACCTAATAAAAAAACACATAACTATTTTTGTTGGAGCAGCGACGATATACTGAATATGTTACTTAAGAACATTTTTTTTTTTTACAGAAAAAGAATGCGACCACTTTTTTGGCAAAATAAAAAAACGAGAAAGAATGTACTTTTTTCAAAGTTCAAATTTAAATGCTTATAACTTTTGACTCCGTAAATATTTTTTTTAATGTTTTTCTTTACATTATTTTGCTACTTGTTTGTTGTAAAAGTTTGTAATAAAAGTTGGACCCGCTATAACGAAAAAACTTCATCAAAGTAAGTTAAAAAATAAAAATTGTAAGCTTTTAAGCCCAATATCTCGTAAACTAAAAGAGGTAGGACATGTAGATCTGGACCAGAAGAATCGTCTCATATAAATTTCAAATCGATTCAGATATAACGAAGCAGGATCGTTTTTAAAATTTTCATACCCGAGAATTCCAACTTTGGTCCAAGCTCAAAGCTTAAACTCGCCTACATCTCTAATATTACTATATGAAATTTTATTGAAATCGGAAAAACCGTTCAAAAACTGCATAATTATTTCCATTTCATTTTTTCGAGCACACACTGTGCGCTGGTTGTTCTTACAAAACACTTTTATGATTAAATAGCTTTAAGCAATTAATTTCACAATTTTTGATAAAATACATTTATAATGTATATTTTCAGTTCTTTTAAAACAGTTTTATTAATCAATTTGGGAAGAAATATATGATTCACAAAACTGGTCTAGAAGTAATACAGAACAAGTTCTAAAATAATAGTTCTCAAAATCACCATACAATTCTACAGTATGGGTGCAGGAATTCGTAACAACAGCATCAATTCCAAGTATTAAACAATTTAAAGTGGTACTGCCTTCACCAGTTCTAAAATTAGTGATTTTAGAATAATTTCTACACTCTCTCTAGAATCTATGATTGTTTGTCCACTGAAAAGCTATAAACAAATTTAAAAAAAAAGTACCAATCATGAAACAATTTTTGATGTATGTTTTTTCATTGATACCTAATTTTCGAATAAAAATTGTTATTAACTTACTTAACAACAATAATTAGAAAATTTTCTAAGTAACACTTCCAGAATGGAGGCATTCCTTGGATAGCAACATTCAACCATAGCAACCTTAAAACAAACCTTGGCAATACTATAGAAATAACGAATTTTATCAATTTGTTAGTTCTATAGACATTTATAATTTTTTTCTTTTCAAGCAGAACAGCTAATACTCATATATTTTTAAACAACTTTTAATAAAAAAAAATATAAAATTCCTAAAGAATAATATTCTAAAAATTAAAAATGTTGCGCATACCAGGCATGCCTCTCTTACCGGGCACGGTATTTAGAGATGTAAGCAAAATTACTTTTTTTTCACAAGAAAAATCTTAAATATTTTTTTCTCGTCAGATAACCAAAACCCATTTTCCTAAACATCAACATCTTATGAATCATAAAGGTGTTAGCATGTTATCTGATCGTAAACCCACTGGCCTTGTAGATGCCACGGGCATAATTGTTGATCCCAATTGTCCACCAGTACAAATACCTTCAATATATCCACCTAAAGTGGGTCCAAAATTACCACCTTGGTTGGCTTATGACAAGCAAGTACTTTGTTTTAATGCTTACTTTAAAGAAACGCTGCAAGAAGTCTACCATTGTCCATATCAAGTGAGAAAGGTTAAAATTATGTATTATTTGGAAGATGGTACTGTACAAATTATAGAACCAAAAGTTAAAAACTCGGGAATACCACAAGGATGTTTGGTACATCGTCAACGTATACCGAAACCGGCACCTTGCCAAGCAGAATTTATATCGATATTGGATTTGAATGTTAATACAACAATAGAGATATTCGATAGGGTGTATCATATAACGTCCTGTGATAAATTTACGCGACATTTTCTAAATAAATCTGGTATACCAGTACCGGATCCGGTAGATGAACCAGTGTATGTTAGTTTTGTGAAATTTTGTAGATAAGGAATTTGTTTATAGTTTTAAAACACATAAAAAATACTTTCAGTGACCCCACCACTGAAATGCGTAAAAGATCTGGCATTAAAATCACTAACCCCGTTCAAAAGAAACATACATTTGCCCAATTTTTGGAATACGATAGAATGGTTTTAAAATTCCAAGGCTATTGGGATGATCGTTCCGAGTTTGGTGATGTAAGGAAACTTGAAATATGTTACTATCTCTCTGATGATACCATCGATATCAAGGAACATTTTCCACGTAATTCGGGACGAGAAGGACCATCAACTTTCCTAAAAAGAACTAAATTGCCCAGGGTAATAGAAAACATATACAAAAATCCATTATATTTAAATCAAATCAATAATAATTTATTTTTTCAGGAATTTTCGGGACTTCCTTTACCGGGTCAACAAACTCCTCAAACTTTACTCAATGTTTTAGGAACCAACATGCGCAATGTACGTTATGTTGCCGATCCTTTAGATGTGGGACGCAAAGAAACGATATATTACACCGATAAAGATTTACAAATAGGAACTGTGTTGAATGTTTATGGCAGAACAGTGGTATTAACGGATTGTGATGACTTTACCAGAAGTTATTACCGTAAAAAAGTAAGCTTAAATAATAATTATGTATTATAAGAATATAAACAAAAAAGAAGTTGCAAACTTTGTTCCACTTAAGTTAATAATTAAGAATGTTGTAATGACAAGAAAATTAAAGTTACATATTTACAATTCACATTAAAAGGCACGAAGAAAGCTGAGGACGGTTTGTATAAAATGCATTCCATTCCATTATTGTCCGAATATTCTTTTTCACTTATATTCTTCATTTCATTATTACATTAATAAGAATGAACTCTAATCTGACTAAAATTAAAAATTTATTAGCAAATTTTAATTTTAACACCTTCCCTCTTTCCTTCTCTAGTATGGCATTGAAGACTTTACACCCGCTCCGGTACCATCACGTTCCGACGATTATGTGCCCTCCAGACCTCGTGAACGTATTTTACCACCCTATAATGGTTGGGGTTCTTATGAAGATTCTGAGGGTAATTGCATCTCCGTAGAACCTAAACCACCTCAAGCAGACTTTAAAAAATTCATACAATTGGATCGTTATGTTTTGCGTTTTGGTGCCAAAATGTTATCGACCATTAAAGAGAATTGTGAACGTGTTTTTATTATTTCCTACTATTTATCGGATGATACGATACAAATATTTGAAATTGCTGCCAGAAATTCGGGTTTCTTAGGAGGTGAATTTCTGAAACGTACCCGCATACCGTTGCCGGGTCAAATGAAATTTACTTCGAAAAGACCTCAGTATTATCAACCGTATAATTTTTATATTGGTGGCACGGTTAGCTTAAAAGATCATATATTCCATATTGTATCGGCTGATGAGTATACACTGATTTATATGGAACATCATCCAAATCAGGTGAAACAGATCGTATACAAAAAAAAAAAAATAATAATAAATTTGTCTCAGAATCTGAAACATTTCATTTTCTATAGGAAAATTCTGTCTCAGAGTCTGACACACATTTCCTATAGGAAAATTCTTTTTCTGAATCTAAGACAATTTTCTATAAAAAAAATGTCTGTCTCAGAATCTGAAACACATTTTTTATAGGGATATTGTTTGTCTTAGAATCTGAGACATAACTTCTATAGAAAATTGTTTGTCTCGGAATGTGAAACACATTTTCTATATGAACAGTTTCAGATTTTTTTACTATTTTTATTTTTTTCTCTTAGTTCCCTCTAGCTGACGTTAAGACAATTATGCATAAAGTCCGTGAAGCTTTGCGCAAAAATTACAAAGATTTTGTTTGTAAATGTCTGCCAGATGGAAGTGGTGATCATACCATAACCCGTTTCGTTGGTTATGAAACTCTAAAACAAGCTCTGGTTAATGCTTTGGGTGATAACATTACCAATCATGAAATTATTACCTTATGTCGTCATTTTTCTGCTGAACAAACTCCTCCAAGTTCATGTAATAAGGACACCATACGAGCTGCTGTACATCTTGAACTCAAACGCAATTTATGGAATGCCATGGATGAGTTAAAGGAACATTTATTCCATATTAATCCTTTACATAAACCATTTTTAGCTGAAGGTAAATTGCGTTCAGTGTTAAAAGGATGTCGTTTACCATTTTCGCAAGAACTAATCGATGATATAATGATGGTATTGAATCGTAATGATTGCGATGAAATAGAAGTATGTGATTTTCTAAATTTCTTGGATTTGGGCTGTGGCAAGACCGCAGATATAACGCCTGTCAATATAGCATTTGAATTGTGTCCTAAAATACCATTTTTGCACAAAGGTAGATTGGTTAATTTCCAATGTTTCCTTGAGCATTTGGGTTTGGAGGAGTCTTTAAAAAAAGACGGTGAATAAATGGAATAGTATTTCTTTATATTTTTAGATATAATTTAATTTTCAGTTAGTTTATTTAAATAAATTCTTTAGTTTTTTATTATACAAAAATTCTTAAAAACACGTTTTCTTGTGAAACTTTAAAAACAAAAATGTAAAAATTAACTATATAAAATAAAGGAATGATTTTCGTTCTTATGCACAATTATTTTAAATAAATTAAGAAATTTTTCTTAAAACCACGAATTAGACAACATCACACTTATTTGTAACAAGTAAACAGATTATGTTTCAATTAATTAATTCATTCTACCACCCAGCTGCTCTACATCTGCTAATGTTATTATAAATTATTTTTTCATGTTTTACAATTTCGATTCAGTTAACCAATTAAAAGATTGTGGTTTTCTGTCGGATGAAGGGCTTATAGCCACATTAATAATGGTTGGTTTATCTTTTAATTTTTGAGCTTCTTTAACGGCAACTTGCAATTCGGGTATAGACTTGCAAAAATAACCTTTCAAATCAAACATTTTCATCATTTTTTCATAGTGCACTTGAACACCTAAAGCGGAAGGTGGAGTGCTAAAGGGAGAAAAGGAATTATCATTAATAAACACATGAAAAAATCATTTTAACCCTTCTACTTACACTTGTGTCAAATCGCCAGAACTGCGTATAGAATCAAAAGTATCCTGATCGAAACCACCATAAATACCATTGTTATTGATAATAACAATTGTAATGGGCAAATTATAACGGACCATAGTCTCAATTTCCATACCAGAGAAACCAAAAGCACTGTCACCTTCAACACAAACCACCCGTTTGCCTGGGAAACGATCTCGACAGAAGAGAGCAGCGGCAATAGCAAAACCTGGACCAACGCCCATGGTACCAAATGTACCGGCATCCAAACGATGACGTGGCAAAGTATTCAAAAGCATAGTACGACCAATGTCCATTGTATTGGCACCCTCACTTACAATGATGGCATCACTAGGTATCTGTTCGCGCAAATGATGGAAAACCGCATAATAATTGAGAGGAGTTGATGTATTCATGGCCATTTGATGGACGGAATCACGATTTTGTCTACATTTGGCAGACAAAGTTTTCCACCAATCATGATCATTTGAAAAGCGGTAATTAATGGCATTCATTTGCTCGAACAAGTGTTCGGCAAAAGGTTTAATGTCCGATTGTATAGCCACGGAAGCAGTAACGGAATTGTGCAATTCTTCTGGGCAAATATCCACCTATAATGAAATATTAAGAATTAATATTTATTTATGAAAATATTATACAAAAAGTCACTTGTATAAATTTCACATCCTGATCGTAACGAGGTGGTTTGCCAAAATGTAAAATCCAATTCAAACGAGCACCCAACAGCAAGATAACATCAGCTTTTTGCAAAGCCAAAGTGCGCGCTGAGGAGACGCATTGATCCGCTGTATCCGATACCACACCCTTACCCATGGGTGTTGGCAAGAAAGGCAAATTGGTATTTTCAATGAAATGTCTTAAAATATTTTCAGCATGAGAATAAGCGGCTCCCTTGCCAATAATCACCAATGGCCGCTTGGCTGAACGTAACAAATTAGCGGCTCTCATCACATCATCATGGGAAGGATAGACCAAGGGAGCTACTGGATAAGCTAAAGTCTTGTAAATTTTTTCTTCGGGAGCTTTAGATTGTAAAATATTGCCAGGGAAATCTAAATAGGCGACACCAGGACGTCCATAAGTGGTATAACGTACAGCTTTCTCAACATGCAAGGGAATGAGAGCAACAGTGGGTGGACGAGCAGCGTACTTGCAATAAGGGCGTGACAATTCTACCTGATTGCATTCTTGGAAACCACCAATACCTTCGTGATCTTGGTTAGTTGAGCCGCCAATAACGAGTAAAGGCCAACAGTTAACTTGAGCATTGGCCATGCCACCTAAAGTAAAACGAAGTTTTTATTATTAAAAATACTTCATTTTTGAGACAAGACCAAAGAAAGAACAAGGAATCTGTATGGCTAATGTTTTATTTCATAATATTAATTATGTTGAAACAACATTTTCAAGCAGTCTAGTCTTAAATATTTTCCATAATCCAATAAGGGAAGGAAAAGTTTCTCCTCTGTTTTTAGCGTTTGCGTTTTTTTTTGTATATTACTTCCCAGCAAAAAATATGAAATAAAAGTAATTCTTTACAAAGGACATCTAAATCACATCAAAAGTATCCAATATATATTTTCAACTCTTCTAGCAGTTATTTTTAACACCGTTATAATAATTATGGTAATAAATTTCTTCTTTGATCCAATTTTTCCTTGGTTTTTAACACTTCTTAAACATTTGCTCAAAACACAAAAAGATCTAAAAAACAAAGGACACTTGGATAAATATTAAATAAAATCATTAATCTTGAATTATCTGATTTTATTACTCCTTTCCTTATTGCTTTTTGTTAAATAAAAACTGAATTATAATAATTTACTCGTATCTTCAATAACATCAGTAAGAAAATCCTTCAAAGTCTGGATTTTCTTCACTTTGTAGGAATCATTTTCAGTCACATCTTAAATACAAAGCTGATATAAGTAATAATGATACTTTTAAGTTGACAAAAAAAAAAAATACAAATCGCAAAATGACTTTAAATTCATCTTGAAAAATATAAAAGTGAAAAATACAATCCTGTGACTATACGTTCCCTGAATTTAAATATCCATAATAAAAGAATAATAAAATAACAGAATAATTAATAATTAATAATGCATATATATGGTATAAAAACAAAAAACCTCTCAAAAAGCAACCGAAATTGTTTACTTTTTCTACTTTTATCGCTAATAACTTCTAAATTACTGAGTGGATTTAAATAAAATTTTCTGCATATCTATGAGAACGTATGTCTCTAATAGTATATTTTTATATAATGTAAGTGCAAAAAGGATAACAAGAAATGTGTTTGCCTATTAATTATATATAGATTTAGATAAATGAACTTCATTTTATTGCAATATAAAAAATAAACTTAGCCTAACATTTTTTTTAATCAACCTTTATTCTTTATAATCAATCAAACAACAAAAACAACCATATCGTAATTTATATTAAACAAATGTTATCTTAAAATAACTATTTACTAATAAAAATCTTTCAAAAATAATTTAAAACCTCCTAAATAAATAAATAAGAAAAAAATAAACAAACAACTTACCTGTAACATGTAGTAAACCTGGACCAGAAACAACCAAACAAACACCTGGTTTGCCAGTTAAATAGCCAATGGCTTGAGCAGCGTAACAAGCAGCCTTTTTAGAAAATTTTAATATGGAAGAGTAGGAAAGGAAGGAAAAGAATAATTATTAATTAATGGTCACTAATTGGAAAATAATTATAGGTGTAAAAACGAGTTACTTACTTGTTCATTGCGCATACCAATATATTTAAGACCGGCAGCTTGGAATGCCATTGATAATTCAACAACCGGAATGCCAATAATACCGAAAACATATTCGACACCCTTAAAAAAAAGTAAATTATAATTGTTAGTTTGTTTGTTTGTTTATATGAAAATATAATTAAGGAAAGGTATATACATAAATTAGGTTTAGTATTTACAATAGCAATAACAAGTAACTATATTAATTGATATTAAGCAAAATTCTTCATTCTGTTTATTTTAAGAATCAGTAATTCTAAGATAAAAAATGGTTTAAACATAAAGCAACTAATTTCTTAATAATTCAAATATGTATATTCAGTTTAATTTTTAGAAAACTCAAAAAAACCTTTGCTAATACATACCTTGAACTGATTACAAATGAAAGCTCTACTAACATTCAACCCAAATGAAAACCTTTTTTATTAAATTTCGAATTTTTCATGTTTTTTTTATTATAACGGAAATTTTGGATTTTTAGTGAAAATTTTAGCTTTTGGTGAAATTTTGAATCTTAAAACCAAATATTTCACATATTTGGTTTTTGGTGAAGTTTTGAACTTCGGGTAAAATTTTGGGTTTTTGGTGAAATATTCGAATTTTTGGTAAAATTTCGAATTTTTGGTGTAATTTCGGACTATTAGCAGGGCAGATTTGGCGATTTTCGCCAAAGTTGCGATTTTTAATTGCTTTGACTGAATTTTCCGTTTGGTGACATAACGATTTTTTTGGCAATTTATAAACAATTTTGTTAGACTGTTAGAATTATTCTTTTAAAAAATATAAATTCAATTAATTTTAAAAGTTGTTGACCTAAAATGGAGCTATATGTCAGAAAAGTGTATTTTAAGTTTTTTTTTATTCAATTACACTGTGCTCGAAAATGAAACTATTTTTTTTTTTAACAATGGTGGCACCCATTTGGTTAAACTAAATCGATGGCGCTGAATTTAGTGGTGTTAATAATTTTTAAAAGCGCTCGTTTATGAGATGTTTCATTTTGAAAAACTAAAAAAGGGTTTAGGAAAATTAAGTTTTTTTAGCTTAAAGTTAATGATTTAATTTCTGAATTTAAACAACATATAAAGAATTAAGATTCCATCGAAGTGTAGAATATGAATTATTATTATGAAATATGTTTCAATCGCTAATAAACGAAACTTTAAACTAGCAAAAAATATTACTATTCTGTAAGCAAGCTAACTAACTAGTGTTACTAATGAGCGTATTGCTTAGCTTTAGCAGGAGGTTGCCCAGCTTGTTAAAATTTGCGACCAGCACAATGTTGTTATTAGCTATTGCAATTATCGTTGGCTTTGTTAAAGAGGAATTTGCGTTTATAAATTATGCGAAATTTTAAATACTAAAAATTGAACAACACTTAACATTTTAGTTAATTTTTTAGTATTTCTTTAAAAAACCAAATAAAATTCTAATTTGGTGATTGCTGATTCACAGTGTAGAGACTCAAAAAAATCTGACAACCCTGAACATTAGTGAATTTTCGAATTTTTCGAAAAATTTTAAGTTTTTGGTGAAATTTTGAATTCTTGGTAAAATTTTTGGATTTTTTATTAAATTTCAGATTTTTGGTAAAATGTCGAATTTTGGTAAAATGTGGTCTTTTTTGAAATGACCCATTTTTCATAAAATTTTGATAATGGCGAATCATTAATTTTACATCTCAAAAAATTTTTGAATTTATCTTCTATTCAATTTGAGGGTAAAATATGTAACTTTTTTTTTTAATTTAAGGGCAAAATTATTAGAAAAGATTCATTAACACTATTATTTTTTTCAGAACAGAACACAAAAGGTATTTTCCAGTTCACACTTGAATACATAGCCCAGCTTGTCGTAAAATTGTTTTTAATTAAAAAAAAGAACTTTAGCAACTCTTTTTCAGTATTAAGTACTTCCTTCTAATGGAAACATAATGTTAAAATATGCATTAATTTTTATATTATTAATTATTCCGCCAAATAGAGAGCGTAACCTGGGCAACGGAAATATTCGGCTTTGGTGCCGATTTGCCTGGTTGCCCGGGCTTTACCTACGATTTCTTAAGCTTTGGATCCACTTGTCATTGCCCATAACAATTTGATGCATACACATCACTTGGTGACACATGTAAAATCGCCTTTCAAATTATCTTGCCTTAAGCTCGTATGGCACCCAATTTCCATGTGTTCGGATAAACCCAAGTGATTTTGAACGTCTGGAAGTTGTTACTCTATCTATTCCCTAAAGATTATGGAAACACATCTTACATTTAGCACTACCCTTGATCGAACAAATCCTTCAATTCTTCATCGTCGAACCTTTTTGGCTGGCTATTCTTATGGAATTTTTGCACGTTTAAATGATTTTTCGAGTAATTTATATATGAACATCTATAAGGGATTTATATATAATTCATTGATTTCAGAAAAGGGGATTATATGAGCATTATGGTCAATATTAAAAACTCCTTTCGCTAGCATTCTTAAACTACCTCAAAATTTTAAACCTGGTTTAACTGAACACAAATTACAGAAAAACTGTCACTCAAATACATCTCTGCTTTGAAAATTTGTCCAACAAAAAAAAAGTACATTTTGTTGTACTTTACATAATTTATTGTTATTTATAAAAACAATTTTTATTATCAAAAAATATATTTTATAAGCCAAAAAAATACTTATACATAAATAAATTGTACATAAATAACCCTACAAGCAAAATAATACGAAAGTGATTTGAGTTCGTATTGCTTAGAAGAAAAATTTTATTGTCCAATAATCATATTCATATTGCGGAAGTTTTATTTATTTTACCTAGATAATCTAGGTAAAAAAGAAAGATACCGCCAGATAATCTTCTGGAAGATGTAATATATAGAAAAATGATTACTAAATAAATCTTGAAATAATATAATAAAGAAATCTTGTAAAGCATGCATGCACATAAATCTTAACATCATAAAGCACAAAAACTGAAACGCTCACATAAAATCAACATTTTTTGATAAAAAAAAAAAGTCAGATTTCTTCAATATTCTTCTTTCTTTCGACAACTGAAGAAATTGTGATTGAAAAATAAAAGTATTGCATTAATTTCTTTCACATATCATCAATTTATTGCGAAGGTGATAATCACCTTACTGATAAACGACGATATTTTGTTTGAGGATAAAAATAATAAAAAAAATATATATAAAATATTCGCCCAAATAATAAAAAGAAGATATTGCATAAATTTCTTCCAGGAAGATATCTTCCAAATGTTTATGGGAATGTATCTATGTACGTAAGTCTGTATATGTATATTCATATCATCACCTAAAATGCAATAGGCCGTAACCACAGTATTTTTTTACAGCAGAAACAAATATATTATGAAAATCCCGAAGGCCGTAACCACAACTTCTAATTTTTTGTTTAAAATTACGAAATTAAGGAAAATTTTTTAATCCTTCACTTGAACCAAAATATATAAAGCATAAAACACTTTTCAAACCAAATTTTTCTTCAATGGAACACATTTTAGGACTATTTCGTTTATGAAGTTGGTGATACGGCCTTTTGGCATTTGTTAATATTAATGTCATTTTTGAAGATTAAATTTAAATTCTTTTTTGTGCAGATGTAGTTTAGTCAGTACATTATAATCCATTAAAACAATACTTATTTTTGTGCTTACGGTCTTTTGCATTTCAGGTGACGATATGTATGACATTTTGAAGATTGTAAAATTTTATCACAGAAAAAATAAATAATATGAATAAGTTAATGGACTTTGGTAGCAATCTAATATTTCAGAAAAGCAGAAAAATATTTATAGTCACGAAATATTTCATACACCAAAAAATTTCCATATAACAATTTTTTTGATGTTCTTTGTCTACTCTCATTATAAAAAACTTCTTGAGTTTTTTTGATTATGGTGACTAAAATTTTTTTATTACTTTCTTACTTCCCCTTCCAAATTACCTGTTGTACCAATGCTTCAGCTATAACTTGCGGAGCTTCTATTTCGGGCATATTGTTAGGCTTTTAAATTTTTATTTAAAAATATAATTTTTACTTTTTTACAATTTGTCTCGTTGGCCCAGAACACTTGTTTGCACCTCTAATGCAGCTGTTTATTTGCACTGAAGAACGAATAAAAGAAGTAATGAAAAATACGAAGATTAATTTTAATTCACAAGAAGAGGAAGCAAATGCATATAAACAGTGATGCTATTTAACTAGTATATTCATTAAATTTTGCGATTTTAAAAGCAACTTTACTAAACAAAAAATTAATATATTAATAACTTTTATAGATATTTTGCTAAGGTTTTTGTCAAGAAGCTGGAATTAGTTTTTATTTTGAATTTTTTGACAACATTAAATAATGAAGTTAGCTATTTACCAGCGTTTTTCTATTTTACTTTGAGCGAGTTATAGGAAAAAAAAGTTACCATCACTAAAGATAAATCGCTGTAGCAATCAGCAGGGATGGAAAAGTTCATACGATTGTACTTTTTTTTATACTATTCAACATTCGAAAAAACTAAAGTACTCCCTCGAGTCATTTGATAAAATTAGGTAGCTATTCTACAATTCAATTGAAAAATAAACTTTTTAAATGAAAATATATTTCGGAGGTATTTAATAGTATTTTATGTATTTTTTATAAAATACATATAATTTTTATATTTTTTATAAAATACGGATTTACACTATGTATTCAAAATTAATTACGAAATTGTAGTAAACAGTATTCCTTAACTAAATGCGAACGATTTGAATTCCCAAAAAATTACACAAGTAATTAATACAATTCAAATAATTTTGTATTGCTAATAAATTATGTATATTGTAGAAACATTTGTGCTGTAGGTCGAATATTTAATTTATAAAATTGTAAACGAGAATCAATCTAAAATATATAATCAGTGAAAATGGAAATGTTCCGAATATCGAATATATCAAATAATGTATTACATTTTGACAAAACTAAGGCTTCTTTTTCTCTTTAATTTTATTTCAAGAACAGAACCATACTTCTAAAGATTTTCACATTTCACTATAATATTGAATCTTAATAAATCATCCTTCTTTTTAGATATACAAATTACATTCTTTGAGTTTTGCATCAAATAAAATATATACTTAGTTTATACGTATTTCTTATTTGCAAAATCAAAGTGTAAAGCATTAACATATATTTTTTATTGTATTAACGAGACTACTTATAAATAAATTTTAATATGTTGGCTTTTTTTTCAAAATCTTCCAAATATTGAACAATTTTTGAAAAAAAGAAATAAAATTATTTATAATAGAATAAATTAATTTTTTATTCACAATCTGCTATCTGCATATCAACAGTGACTTCCTTATTTACAAATAAATTTAATCGCAAATAAGAACTGTGTATAAACTAAGTATAAAAATTTTTAATTTTAGTACTCTGAGAGGGAAAAAAGTACCGTTTTTAATTTGTTTTTATACCGAAAAATATTTTCCTTTTCCATCCCTGGTAATCATAGTTGTGTTTTGTGGAATGTTATAGAGTTGCCATGATATACACAATAACAAATGAATTTTTTAGCAGAGACCTACACCAGCCAGTTTTACAAGTCGCCGCCGTGAAAATTTATACTTAACCTGACTTAAATATAGCAGCTGGTTTTGGTCAAACTTTTAGTAAATTCAATGTAAAACCTTTTGTAAATTCTTGAAATTTAAAACTTTAATATTATTTTTTTTTAGAAAAATTTCACAATTTTCCTTATGACGATGGTGACATTTTCAACTGAGCTGCCGTCTCATGAATTTCCGCGGAATTTCTCTCTAGGCGACAACAACAAAACAAAGCCTTACATATTGCCTATTGAGGAACTCCGCAAGGAGGAGTTCTCTCGCCCTTGCTATGGCTCTTAGCCGTCAATGTCATTTTAAGACAATTTGACGCAAGAGGGCGGAAAATCGTTGCCTATGCTGATGACGTGGTTATACTGATCACAGGTTAATTTCTTTCCACGATCAGAGACGTCATGCAGTATGAACTTAACGAAATGTCCTCATGGGCCACTAGTAAGGGTTTAGGGGTCAACCCGGGGAAAACAGAGCTAGTTCTTTTCACCAAAAGGTACAGGATACTAAGGATACTAAGACTGGCAAAAGAGGCAAAATATCTTGTTGTGTTCCTTGATAGTAAATTATCTTGGAAGAGGAACACTCAGGAGAGGCTTAAGAGAGGTCTCAACGCCTACTACACATGAAGGAACTCCATAGGTAAGAGTTGGGGACTCAAACCGATGGTAGTAAATTGGATTTACACTTCGGTGGTGAGGCCAATTCTGACGTATGGATGTCTGGTATGGTGGGAGGCAATGAGAATAGGAAGTCGTAGGAATCTTCTGTCTAAAGCCCAGAGATGTGCTTCGATTGGCATAACAGGTGCCGTAAGAAGCACACCTCAGGCGGCACTTGACGTCATTCTGCATCTCCTACCCATTGAGGAATTCGTAATGGGAATGGCTGCAAGGAGCCTGCTTAGACTTAGTGAACTAGGACTTACAGGATCAATCAGAATAGGACATTCCCAACTTTTAAACGAGGTTAATCTCGGTGGACATACCCTGGTTCCCTCTGGATCCACGGACTATATGTGCACGGAGGTCGATTTCGGGGAAAATCCTATACTGATTATTCCGAGTAGGAACCAATGGTCAGATAGGGAGAAACTATTCGGTGGTGTATCGGTATTCACTGATGGATCCAAAATGGATACAGGCACTGGTGCAGGTATGTATCTAGTTGAGGGAAACATCAGAAAGACGTATAGACTACCGGATAATTGTAGCGTGTTCCAGGCGGAAATTCTGGGTATTCTTAGGACCACAGAATTGATTGCAGGGAACATAGAAGTGAATACAGAGGTAACTCTGTGTGTGGATAGCCAGGCAGCGCTGAAAGCCTTTAGAGGACACTTTGTCAAGTCTAGGCTAGTTAGCGACTGTAAGAAGGCTCTTAGGAGATTGATGAGAGGTTACCATATTAGACTCTGCTGGGTACCGGGTCATTGCGAGATAAATGGCAATGAGGTAGCTGACAAATTAGCTAGGAACGGCTCAGCTTTGGATAGGACTGTAAGTGAAAGCGGTGTGAGACCATCTCTAGGCTTTTACTTCAGGTTAATTAGGGAGTGGATTCGGGATAGAACCAATCATGCATGGGAAAGTAGAACGGACTGCAGATTATCAAGGGTCCTATGGCCCAAACTTGATAGAGCAGATACAAATCTACTTTTGGGCATGAAAAGGGAAAACCTGAAGACTATGATAGGTATTCTGACAGGTCATTGTCCCATAGGGGGAATGATAGGGTATTGGGATAGGGGCTCCTCCGGTCTTTGCAGAACGTGCGAAGATAATGAGGAGCTAGAGACGGTGGAACATATCATATGTCACTGTCCATGTCTACAACTAAGTAGGCAGAAATGGTTAGGCAGTCGATTCCTTGACGAATTGGACAGTATATCGACAATAGAGCTCGATAGACTAATAGGATTCGTCATGGGAATAGGCTGGCATGGGAATAGGGGGTCGTTGGCTTAGAGCGAGCGACCTGGGGCGGTAGTACTTTTCTTTTCTGATTCTTTCTATTCTCTTCTATACTTTTCTTGGCCTCAGCTTTTTTCTCTATCATTTTCCTTCCTGCTTTTTTCTATATCTCATCTCTCTGTAGTTTCTTTCTAGTTTCTTTCTATATTCTTTATGAAGGGACTCACAATGGACCTTTAGGTCTCCGAGTGGATGCACAAGCACTCTTATGAGTGCTGGGCAACCCTTCCCTACCTACCTACCTACCTACATATTGCCTATATCAATGAAAACGTCAAAATCAAAGCGAATTTATGCAGTGTAGAAACAGATGCATAAAAACAACAATTATTAATGTTTTAGTAATCAGCTGTTTCACTGAGGTTTCTTTATATAAATTCGCATTGATTTTGAAGTTTGCCTTAATGAAAATTTGTCTAATATAGACACTACGTTAATTTGCGGCCCGTGTACTTTTTCTTGTTCGCACATTGAACAAAATTTGGATAGTGTGTACCAAACCTGTTAATGTTTCGTTCGTTCGTTTGACGAACGATGTCTGCCACCAAGCGTACTTTTTTATATAGAAGAAGAGGTGCTGCATGTAAAAGTATCGAAGCGTCACTTATGGCAAACAAAAAATTGTGATTTGTTCGAAACAAAATTAAAAAAATTGCGACCGTTGCTCTGCCGAAGTTTTGTTCTTGTGCGAACAAGAAAAAGGCTCGTATAGACGTAGAGTAAAAGTAATAAAACATATTAAATAAAAACAAGTAAGAAAGATATAGTCGGTCAACCCCGCCAAATGATATCTCACACCATTGTGTGTGTCCATCAAAATTCTTGGAGGGGTCTTATATTAGACATGTGGGCAATTGTAGACCGTTAATTTTACTAAGTGTAAAATAAAATATACGAATACAGAATATTACATTAATACTAACATTTTATGAATTTATGGATTTTAGGTTGATTCCTGAAAGGAGGCTTATATGGGAGCTATGGTAAATTGTGGAGTGATCTTCAAGAAATTTAGCACAAGGGTTGATGTTTATACAGAACTTCCTTACACCGAATTTCATTAAAATATTGTTATATTTAAGGCATTTATTATCGCTAAACCCCTATTCCGGGAGGACATTTGTATGGGGGCTTGGTAAAATAATGGATCGATCATAACCATTTTCAATAGGCTTTGTCATGAAAATCCTACGTGCCAAATTTCATTGAATTGTCTTCAAAATTGCGACCTGTACTTTGTGCACAAATTTTACATGAACAGCCAGACGGACAGACATCTTTAGATCGACTCAAAAATTCATTCTGAGTCGATTGGTATACTTTAAGGTGGGTATTAGATGATGTTTTCTGTACGTTACAAACATCAGTACAAACATATAAAACCCCAACTACCTATGGTGGTGTAGGGTAGGTAGGTAGGTAGGTAGGTAGGTAAAGAAGGGTTGCACAGCACCCATAAGAGTTCTTGTGCATCCACTCGGAGACCATGAGGTCCATTGTGAGTCCCTTCGTGAAGAAAATAGAAATAAGATAGGATATAGAAAGGAGCAAGAAGGAAAATAGTTGAGAAAGAGCCGAGACCAAGAGAAAAATAGAAAAGAATAGAAAGAATTTGAAAAGAAGAAGTACTACCTCCCCGTATCGCTCGCTCTAGGCCAGCGACCCCCTCTTAGCCAGCCTATTCCCATGACAAATCCTATCAGTCTATCGAGATCTAATCTCGATATACTGTCCAATTCGTCAAGGAATCGACTGCCTAACCATTTCTGCCTACTTAGTTGTAGACATGGACAGTGACATATAATATGTACCACCGTCTCCAGCTCCTCATTATCTTCGCACATTCTGCAAAGACCGGAGGAGCCCCTATCCCAATTCCCTATCATTCCCCCTATGGGACAATGACCTGTCAGAACACCTATCATAGTCTTCAGGTTTCCCCTTTTCATGCTTAAAAGTAGATTCGTATCTGCTTTATCAAGTTTGGGCCATAGGACCCTTGATACTCTGCAGTCCGTTCTAGGTATAAAGATATAAAAAGCACAAAGTTAACAACACTGATTTATACGAGACGTGAAAAGAGAAAGAAAAGAAACTGTACAGGTTCACACTAGGCCATTGTTTTGTGCTGTAAAAAAGGCAAGAACCTTGACAAAGAGAAGAAAATCATAAATTTTGTCGATTCATTTTCCATTTTGTGTTACTTTGCTTACATCGCAAGCTTGTCGCCAACAAACTCGAAACACACGCGCAACACATTTGATTTACATGTTAAAGCAGATATTAAGCGTGTATGAAGGCAAGGATCATTATCCTGGGCACTGTTGTCAGATAATTATACTATAAAATCGTCAAAATTCGACGAAAAAATCGTCAAAATCGGCATGATGTTTTTGAAATCGTCAAGAAATCAGAAAAATGAAAATGCATAACTTTTTGGCTTCCAACATTGTTTTATATTATACTAAATTTGAAAAATAAGATCAAATTAAAATTACCGGCCCAGATAAAATAAAAATATTTTCTTTTTAACGTTAATAAAGGCTTTTTGTAGCCGCTGGACTCAGGGACTTTCTCCTATGTTTATTCGTCGAGTACTTTTTTTTAGAAATAACAAAATTTTTTAAGTTCCGGTATATCAATAAAAAATTAAAATTGCGTAAATCCTCTCAAGGATTTAATGAATACATTCATATTACCATTCATAAGGTATTTGAACTTTTAAACAGTATTAATGTAATTTAGTAAAAATATTCAGAAAAATATATCAAAACTTTAGAGATCCATAACAAGTAAACTAAGAGCGAGCGGCCTAAATTTTTTACATTTCTCTAATCACAATTAAAAGTACTACTGAATCATTATAAAAATTGGTTAAAAATCAAGTGGGCTGATGATCCTAATTTACGGCAAAATAAACTCAATTGAAAAAGCTCAAAAAAAAATATATATACACTGCCTGCCACTTGAATAAGGAATCACATTTTTTTAACTTTAATTAAGTATATCTCCTAAACTAAAGTTCAGAAAAAAAATAATTTTTTGCACAACCAAATTTCAAAGTGTTGGCTTTAGTTTCCTGAAGAAATAAAAAAATATACATATTTTGTTATACTAAAATTATGCATTTATTTAAAGACATGTATTTCTGTGGTACTATTTCGTGTGTCACTTGAATAAGGAATTCTTTTAATATTAATCAGGAAGGCTATGATTTGAATTTCTTTCAAAATAAACGGCTAGAGAATTTTTGAAATTTGGTTGCGCAAAAAATTATTTCTTTCTGAACTTTAGTTTAGGAAATATACTTAATTAAAATTAAAAAAATGTGATATCTTATTCAAGTGGCAAGCAGTGTATATATATATATATATATATATATATATATATATATATATATATATATATATATACGTTGGTTTTATTTTCAATTAATTCTTTAACTACTTAACGCATTCTTAAACTTTTTTATCTATGATACAACATTTTTCTTTTCATACAAAAATTTTGTGTCACAATACAAAATCAGATTTAAACAAGAAAAATTGGCGTGTGTGAACGTTTCGTGAAATCGTAATTTTTTTGAACAAAAACCTCAAATCGCACTTTGGGATTTATATAATAAAAAAAAACGTCAAAATGCAGATAAATCGGCAAATCTGGCAACAGTGGTACTGGAGCACACTACGGCGACATGTCGAGCGGCAACTATTTTTTTTGCTATAACAACAAAACAAAAACAAAGAGTGCGTGCAAAAATATGCCATCTGGTGTTCGGGGAATTTTGCAAGGTGTTATTTAAACAAAATCTTAGGGGTTAACAATGATCGACGAGAGTATCTCCCATTAATTGCTAAGAAGTCTCATTAATGCCTCCAAAAAAAGCAGCCACAATTGAAACTGTTAGTGCAGTGGAAAATGCTAGACTTTGATTTTAAAACTTCATAGCAGCTCATCCATCGTGGAGACAAACAGGACATGAGTGCATAGGTAAAATTATTTAGATTGATATTAATTAAATTTACATTTGTTTTAGCCCAAAGCTACAAAAATTGAAAAAAAAAAACAATTTATTTTGAAATAAACTTATTCAGTTTAAACAGAATTTTTAAGATTTTATGAGAACGATTTTTTTTAAAAAGGACCTGTCACAATTGTGAGTTTTGCCCATAGCTTAACATCTCATAGTCCATTCTGATCTTTGTGAAGCATTATATTTTACTGAAGAAAAATGATTTTAATTTTCTAACGTAAAGAAATAGTAAACAAAATTATTGTATTTCGAATAAAGTAATGAAATGTTTTAAACAATTTCCTTCAACAGCCTTTGTCCGCTGGTCATATATCAACCCAGAGAGTATACTCATACAGGCGAAACTCTAGGTTGTTGTTTTGTAAAAAAAAATATGTTTTTATATTTTTAGCAGCACAAAATGTATTTGAGGCTTAAATTGAATGTTTTGTCACAGCTCCGATTTTTTTTTAATTTTTTTTACCATTGATATTACTTTTAACGCTGAAAATAATGATGCAAAAGTTTTTGAATGCAACTGAATAGTTTTGAAGTTATAGGTCATTGAAAAACGTATTTTCATAAGAAACTCATATTAAAAAATATGTTGTTATTAAAAAATTGAGTAAAAAGGAAAAATTATATAACGAAACCGCATACTCAGAGTTAAAAATCATTCCGTCCGTCCGAAAGCCAACTATTAAAAAAAATTCACAAAAAAAAAAAAATACTATATAGGAGAAATTACAAAATATTAAAAAAATTATGTTTAATGAAATTTTATAAAAACTTATTTTTCTATCTATATATGCGCATTCAAGAGCTTTTAATTGATACCTAAATGTTTGCAATCGGATAAACAGTATAGGAAATATTTACTGTTTTACGTGAGTTAGGGAGCAAAATCAGTACCGTATTTGATTATATGTATTTTGTTGTTGCATGAGTTAGGTTTTTGATAACCGACTTAGGATTTTGACAATTAGTTTCGTCTCTTATTACTCTTTGGCCCAACAACATACAATGATTTTGCCACAACTGCAACTGACAGATGCAGTAAAATACATCCATTTATATGGAACGGAACCAAATCATTTCGTTAATCTTCTGCATGAAGTATTTAAAAAATGAAAAATGTTAAAGTCTGACGTCGAATCTATACTAGACAAGTGTTTATCAATATAAACGTAAACATTTTATAAGGATAAAAATAGAATAAATTTGTCAATATTATTGCAGGATTAAAACGAAATTGTCATCGCTCAAGTCCTGACATCGCTTTAAAATGGTGCGTAATAGAGAAAAAAAAAAATAGAGGTTTGTCTTAATAAAAATGTGTGTAATATAGACTCGATGTGAAGTACCGAAGTACTTAAATGTATTTTGACAGCGGGGTTGTCAGATTTTTTTGACCCCTGTCGCCAAATTGCTAATCAGAAATCGCCAAATGTAAGTTTTATTTTATTACATTTAATAGTAATTGAATAGAAAATTAAATTATAATATAAAATACATACAGTTTTCTGATAAACATATATTTTTAGGGTAACAGCTTTAAAAATTTATTGACATATGTTAAAAAAAATAATAATAATAATTCTGACATTGTATAAACATTTGTTCTCTTATACCATGTTTTCACTGAGTAGAAATCAATTAGTTTTGAGCAAAACACTTAAAAGCGTATTCACTGTCTTGACTTGTTTTTGGATTATCGAATTTTCGATCAAAATCCCGACATTTCTCAATCTAATGAAGTTGAATTTATAAATTAAGGCCCTTCATTTTGTTAGATAGACAAATACTAAAAATAGACGATTGCTACTAAGAATACGCAATTATATTTCTTCACAAGTACCTATTTTATATTTTTATATATTTTTAATTAGCCAAATATATCGCCAAAAAATTCGCCATGTCACCAAATAGAAAATTTAGAACCAAAAGCAATGAAAAAGCGAAACGCTTGGAGAAATCGCCACATCTGACAGCCCTGTTTGAAAATTGTTTTTATCTTTTTTTTATATTATTTCGTTGTGTCGGAAAATTTAGTTTGCAATACTTTTTTCAATTTACATTTTATATTTTATTATAGCTGAGTTTTGTTGCTAACGTTCATAGGCAATTTCATTTCATACAATATTAAAATTTATATACGTTAGGAGTTAACGTGTAGAATTATGCACAAACACAATGCAAAAACAATTGCGTCGTACAAATTAGAATTTATAAATGTTTATTAAAAAGCACACAACAACCAGCGTATACGTTGAATCGTATGTACGTTCAAATAGACATAATTCTAATTTAATTCATTTCAAAAACAAAAATAAGTCAAAAAAGTAAAATATTTTTGAAATTAAATTTTTTATTATTTGAAAAGAAAATTCTTACAAAATAAATAAAGAAAATTTCACAGTTTGTTTAGGTTTTCCTATATTTATTTCGATGTAATTATTTCTTAAATACAGCCAGGTGTGTTTTTATTGTTTGGCCTTCGAGAATTTTGTATCACGTTGCGGTTTTTCGAAGCTAACATTTTTTATATGCAATCTTTTGATACCTAACTTTTTATAAGATTAGATTTTTGGTGCAGTACCATATAGAACGTAAATTGATATTGGTGGAGACTAGGGTTGTCATTTTTTTAAGCCTCTGTTAATCAGATTTAATCAAATTTAAATATTATTATTATTTTTTTTTTTTTAAGAAAAACTAAAAAAATAAATAAAATGTACAATTTTTTGCTTCATGTTTTGCATAATTTATACATATAAATTACTTAAACAAAGCCAATGATAGTTGCAGTAGTTAAAGGTTCAAAAAGTTTAATTCTTTAATCACTTTTAGAAATCAAATTAATTTTTTTATCATGATCATTCTTTTAAAGCATATTAATTTAATTCATAGACTTAAATTCTTTGTACTCCACATGAATAGAATTAATTCTATAAATAAATTCCTTAATAAATTCACAATTAATTGTATAATTCAATCTTAAAAAATATATTGAATCATTCAAATCTTCTTCAATTGAAATCAATTACAAATTAGCTTTATAAAATATTTTTTAATTCATTTTGTAAAAGATTAAAAAACAAAATATTAAAAATTGAATGAAAGAAAAATATAAAAATAGAAAAATGTTCGTTCAATTGGGAGAAGATTTGAATCAACAAAAATTGAATGAATTCTTTATGCATTAATATATTAAAGAATTAATTCTAATCAAACCAAAGCCTTTGAATGAAGCTATAGAATTATGTTTTTGGGAATGGTATTATGGAATGAAAAACTAGAATTTTTTAATCCAGAATTAAAATTTAAGAGTATTAAGCTAATATTTATTTAATTCCTTCGAAGCTCTGGCAATTACAACTTAAAGTACCTCTTTTTCAAATGTTGTGCATTATTAAGGACAAGGAAATAAGAAATCATTGCAAATAATTGAACAATTTTGTTAAAATTAAGATAGATGTAATAATTTTATTATAATTAACGTAACTATATTTTTTACATTGCAGTTATTGATAATTTCTAATATAAATATAAATTAATGCACAAAAAAAAAAAAAAAAAAAAAAAAAAACAGCTTAAGTTTGCAAAACTTAATAGTCGCGCAAACTCATGTGTTGTGCAAATGATTTTTCATACAATTTTTGACAGTTTGCGAGGGTTTGTGCGTTTTCATGAGGACCCTTATTATATTTTTTTGATACAATAATTCTATAATAACATTGGTCCTATTAAAATTATAATATATTTGAAAGATAATTGAAAAAAAATTATCAAGCATTTATTACAGAAGTATTACAAATTATATTTTCTGGTGGTAAAATTTCCTAAACTGAGTTGAAACTATTTATAAATTAAGGCTTCTTCATTTTGTTAGATAGCCAAATACTAAAAATAGTCGATTTGCTAGTATTTAAGAAAAGGTAATAGTTTTTCTTCACAAGTGCCTATTTAATAAAAGTTTAAAAAATTAGCCAAATAAATCGTCACCTTGTTTTTAAATCGCCAAAAAAGTCGCCAGCCCTGCCCTCATTTACTATTTTTACTTAGATTTTCGTTTTCTATTGGACACTATAATATATTTGTTGTTGTTTTCGATATGGCTTCATCAAGAAGATGTTGTGTGCTTAGTCCAGATTGTTTTTGCTATATTTGTGGTGAATATATATTTAAAAATTATCGAAAACCTATATCGGACTTGTGAAAACTGCGTATCATGAATACTTTAAAATAAAATTGTGTAATCAGGATAAGCTATGGGTTCTTCATATTGTATGCCAGAAATATGTGGTATGTCTACGGTTATGGTCCAGTGGAAAAAGAGATGCAACAATGTTCGTAACACCCATGATTCGACGAAAACCTAGAAACCATCATGACGACTTCTACTTTTGCGTTGTAAGAATAAACGAAATTAACCCTGGAAATCGAAGTAACTTATCTTTTGCTTAACAACCTCAATTAAAATCACGAGAAGTACAACCCAGCACGTCTAAATGTGCTGATGATCCAAATCCCTGTGAACTCGAACGAAATACATCAAGTGAAGACTCTGATCTAGACTACAAATTTAGCCTATCAAAACCTCAACGATTTAATCAGAAAGAACTAAATGACTTAGTAAGAGATATGAACTTACCGAAAGAAGCTTCTAAAATTTTAGCATCTCGTTTAAAAGAAAAAAATTGCTTACTGAGGAAAATCTGGGTGATTCTAGTGAGGAATAAGGTGAAAGATTTCATTAAGATCTTCAGATAATGAAAGAGCTTTAGCAGGAAAGGTGGGACTACTGCTTTGCAAAGAGTTCTACCTAAAGTCGATCAAGGGGATCTTATAAAAGATTATTTGATAGTGTTCGATAGAAGCGTTGTTAACATATTTTTGTCAAAATAATAAAACTGTATATTTCAAAAAGTAAAGCTGTTAGCAATCTCGCAATATTTTTTTTTTTTCATAATCAGGGCTATAGAAATACCCAATAAAAAAATAAAGGAAACAAGAATTGTGTTGACCTGTGTTATTAACAAAACATTAATGTACATAATAAAATATTAACATATTCATGTTATCTTAGAGAAAATAATGATTAGCTTCCTGTTATTTCTTAAGTCTTTGTTACTATCGAACATGATTAAAGTGGAGCTTTCTCAACCCGTATGAATTGTTATAACAAGGAATAATCCTGAAAGAAATTAGGAAACAGCGGTTATGCAAATCATGTTTCATATTGTTTTATAATACTAATATTTACCTCGTTAAGTTCAGTTTTTGGTCCCAATGAGATCTGGCCGTTCAACATACCATATTCATGAAATAAATAAATATTTTTTTTTTTTTTTTGTAAAGAAGAAACAACTTTTTAAGAAATTTAATACCATTAATCTTACTAGCGTAGCTTTTCGCAATTGCTTTACATTCGACCATCAATAACTAGCTGCATTTTTATGCAGTTTTTAAAATATTTTATGTTTTCTTTTTTAATTATTACTTTTTATATAAAATGTCAAAACAAAATTATCTACATACAAATTCGTTTGCGCGAGCAGAATTTAGACAAATGAATTTTAAATGAATGGTAAATGAATTTTTTAAATATTAGAAAAAAATATTGATAACTAAACCTGAAAATATATTATGTAAACGAATTTTGATTGCAGCTAGAAAAATATTTTGCATTAAAATGAATTTAAAAGAATTAAATTCGGTTACCTTAGACAGACAATTTTTTAAATTACTAATTAATTAGTTAACCTGACTATTTTGTTTTGTATATACCATTGGAAGGATTTTAAAATTGTTACAAATGTAGAAAATTTGCTAGATTTATATATTTTTAATACCTGACATTGCATTTTGTTTAATTCTCTTAAATTTTTTAATAGTAACCATTTTTCAAACAATGCGTTTTCTTTGTGTAAATAGACACAAAAAAGCAATTAACAATTGCCACATCTGACAGTGAGCAGCGTAGTTATCTGTCAAATTTGTATGAAAATGTCGCTGAAACACTGAATCAGGTATGTGATGAAAACCGATATTTTTCAAATCGAATCGGTTTGAAAGGTTGTGATAAAGTTTGATTGATTTCAAGAATCATGTGAAAAATAACCGAATTAAGAAAAATATAACAAATTTTGTTATAAAAACTGATAGAAAGTGTTTAAAATCTAATTTTTATTACTTAGTGTTTATATTAGACAAATTTTTATCAAGACAAAAAAAAATTATTAAAATCAGTATGAATCTATGCAAGATAACCTTAGCTACACAGCTAATTATTATTTTTGGTGTTTACTGCTGTCACACTGCTTACATAAAAAATATTAATGAATTCGCCTTGTTCTTTTTATGCAGCTGTTGCCACCTTCGGGTTAATTTTGACGTTTGTCTTGATAAAAAATTGTCTAATATAATCAATTTTAAATAAAAGTAATTAAAAGAAAAATAACAAAAGTATGAATTTTTAAATAAAGTACCAATATTTAAAAAAAGAAAAAGACACTACGTTAATAACGAAAACGACAAAATAAATACATCACACATTTTTTGATTTCAATTCGACTCGTTTTCAAAATCGTTTTCTATCACATACCTAAATATTTACATTAAAATTTATTTAGAAAAACTTAAAATAAAAGTAATTAAAAGAAAAATAAGAAAAGCATACATTTTTAAAAAAAGTACAAATCTTTGAAAAAAGAAAATTCTCCAAAAGGTTTCTTAAGAAAAGAATAGATTTAATTTAGTTATTTCTATATTTATTTATCTATTTAAACAAGTATCTAAAATAAAAATTTTCCATAAGTACTGACCTCAAAAAAGTATCAATAAAAAAAGAATCTATTTTGAAAAAAAAGAACGAAAAATACTGAATTCGAAAAAAGATTAAAAAAATATAATAGCATAAATTTTCCAAAACATTTAAAAGTAAGTACCAATTTTCAGAAAAAGGACTAATTTCCAAAAAAGGACGAATTAATAAAAGGAAAATAGCATCAAAATGTAAAAGTTTTTAAAAATAAAATAAAAAATAATACAAATGCTTAGAAAGGTCTGTTTTAAAACAAATATTATTCATTGAAAATTAATTGAAAGTATGTAAATCTATTACCCAAAAAAATACAATTTTTGAAAAAGGAATAATACCTAACAATTAAGAATAAAAGTGCATTTGTTTATATCTTATTTAGGAAAAATGTTTTTATTTAAAATATATGTATTTTATTATACGATTTATTTATTTATATGGTTGTGTTAAAAATATAATTTTTATTATTACATACAATTTTGTTTTCATATTGTTACTTTTTGTTGAACATTACATTATCTATGTTATTTATGCTATATAAAATATAATATATATAAATATAATATATAAATATAATATATATATATATATATATATATATATATATATATATATATATATATATATATATATAATAATTAACATTAAAATGCTTAAAATTAAGCAAGAAAATTTTAAAAAGAAATATTTTAGAGAAATATTAGCAATTCAAACCAAATTAAGCCAAAAAAGGTTTTAATAAATAAAAACAATAAAAAATTGTTAACAAATTGACCAGGCAAAATAAGTCTTAACCATTGAATATAATAGCAAAAGGAATCTTATACTAAATAATTTATATTAAATTTAATAAAAAAAAAATACACTGGTTTATTTAATTAAAATTATTTTTATTATAATTTTTGTTGATTATAAATATTTTTAAAGGTATAAAAAATAGCTTATACTTAAAACAAGTGTGGCGGATTAAAGGAAACATAAATAAGTTTTAAAATTATAAAGAAAATGGCTTTTTGTTGAAAGTTTTTGAAACAATTTTTTCTTAATAACAAAAAATATGATATAATTTAATGCTTAGAGAGATACTTTGATATTAAGAAAATGTTTTAGTTGCTTTATACTATTCTATGCAAATTATATCGTTACCCAAAATGCCCTAACAAAGATTTTGAAAATTCGACTAACGGTTAAAATGAACTGATAAAATAAAAGTATATGTTTCTTTATTTTACATTTAAAGATTTTTAATGTTGCATACTACGTTTATATGCCCGGTTTTTGCAAATGAAAATAATTCACAAATAATATTTTATTCAAAGTCGATTCAATAGTTTCAGCAATCAAGATTTGTTTTCGAGTTACTTTTTTGCACGGCAAAATTTTCATTTTACAATTATTTTTAACTACAAATAAAAGTTGGGTATAAACATAGTAACGTACTAATAAAATTTACTATTTACGAATATGTAATTTGTTTGTAAGATTATAATCTGATTTATGTAGAGATAATGTCTGGTATGGATGGTATAATGTTTGTTTATATGCAATTTCCTATACAGAAAATGTTAAGTTTCTTAAATAAATTTGACCTGAGTTTAAATTTCCTTTTTATTGGAGAACACTTTTGAATTAAAGTGTAACACAAGTTTATTTCAAGGCAGACATTGGATTCAATGCTTGAAATACATTTTGTTTCAACTAGAATTCCAGCAAAAATGCTTATTGGGTACTTAGTAGAAGTTTCGAAAATATGAATATTTTATGTCATGTTCTTTAAAATTTCATTGCAAAAATTATCTTTGTTATTAAAAAAAAGAAAAAAAAAATGATTAAAAAATTATGCCATTTATGTAATTATTTTTTACTATCAAAGCCATTTTCAAACTATATAATATTACCTTTTAATTTATATATTTATTCAAAGTCACAGTAGATTTAAAGTAGTTTCACAATAAGTTTATTATTCTTTTTTACCACACCTAACATAAAGTTTAATTCTTACGTAATTAATTAAAGTATTATCAACTAATAAATAAAGAAAAAAAAAAAAAAAAACTAAAGTCTGAAGTATGAAAGAAAACTAGCAGTTACTAAATTTATACATAACAAGTCTAAAATCTCTTAGAATTACCACAAATCAAAGAACTATATATATAAAGTTTATGATATAAAATTCATAAAAAACGAATTTATTGTTAAACAATAAAAAGGCTACTTTAATGGTAATGCAAGGTAAAGTATTAAATATTATTACCAGCCAATGATGATGTAATGATATAAAATAAAATGTGGTAGTTTGCTTGGGTTAATGTAACAATGAGTGCATGAATGTTTTATATGATTTTTTAAAAGTGTTGTTTTGCTTGGGGGTGTGAGTAGTAGAATTTAAAATTTATATTAATTACTTTTATCGGCTACAATGGGAAAACGTACAACACGTATTTCATTACCATAGTCACAGACTACAGAATCATAAGCCAACATCATAATTTTCGGACATAAATGTAAATTGGAAAAATCCAATTTAACTTCTCTAGCTGGTTCACCCGTTCTTACATCCCAAACAATAAGGGATCCTAAAAAAACACAGACACAAGAAAATAAATCTTAATCATTTTATTTTTTGTTCTTTTAATACATACCCATTTTACTGGTTACCAGCAGTGAAGGTGTCAACATTAATAAACTTGAATAGGCATTTGAAATATTAATCGTAGTCAATAGATTACCCTGAAAACGTTCCCACACGCAGATACGTTCATCTGTGCCCAAGGATATAACATAACTTGGTGCACAAGCCAAACAGCTGACGGCACCGTCATGTGCTTGTATATTATACATACAAGCACCGGTAAAAAGATCCCATACACAGAGTAAACCATCTTGGGAACCAGAGCCTCCAGTGCCCGGTTGCCATCTATCAACGAATAGACATGTTATGGGACCACAATGTCCATGTAGAGTGTATTCAACATCAGTATTGTTTAAGCTATACACCTATTAAAAAAAATAAAATTTTATTTAATATTTAAGTGAAAAATTTACTTGTCGACTAAGGACTGCGCACAAAAAAATAGGTGCACATAATTCAGCTTATAAAAATGTAGCCAATGGTAAATTTTTTTGAAATATTGTAATATTCAAGACTTAAATTTAAAAGAAAAATGCATTTTTTATTTGTTTTTAACAAAATACTTAATATTTTCCCTCTATAAGAGTTGTAATGGGATCACTTAGTTTTTAAAACCTATTTTATTTTTTATACAGTTTTAATTATTCTTCAAATATTTTTTTTATTTGGTACGACCCCATACATTTCGAATGAGTTTTTTGGACTGTACTTCCTTTGGTACATAACAGCAACATTTGCTTGATACCACTCAGTTACTTTTTTGTTGTAATGATGAGAAGAGAGTTCAGGTCAGATAAATATAATTCGTTGTGTTTTCCAATGACAGGAATGCATCTTTTGCAAGGACACTCATTTGCGTATATTTCTCTGTTAAAAGTGCCATTTGTTAGTTGTCCAATAGGCATGAGAAATTAAACAGAGGAGAGTTTAATAATTTCGGTTGTTTTTATTTGAGTTGTTATTTGAGAGTTTTGTATACGTATTAGTATCAACTTTTACCGCTTATAACTTTTAAAATACTGAAAGGATTTTAATGAAATTTAGAAACGTTTATGCACATCTATGAAAAACTACCTTTCTATGGTATATTTTTTATTAAAATCGGATACATACTGTGGGAGTTAAAGGAATTATAGGAAATTTGTTTGCCTGTTAATTATATAATTATACATATATAAGCCTTAAAACGTGCATCACATTTTTCGTACGCAGCCCTTATATTTATTTTTAAAAACTTACTTTAAGTGTATGATCTTGACTGCCCGTAAAAACCATATCATTGACCACCTCCATACAAGTAATGGGTTGTTGATGTGCTAAACGCACACCTCTTAGTGTACATTTCATTTCTTCTTTGGTTGTTCTCTGAATATCATTGCGTTGCTGTTGTTGCTGCTGCTGTTGTTGAAGCATAAGACCAATGCTGCCAGTAGAATTAGTTCGAACATGGGCTAAAAATAACCATAATATATTATTATTACTATTTTTTTCCCATAAAAATAATTATTCTTCATACTTCTTCTATAAGCTGAGGTAAAACCCCAATCAATTTGTTTGCCTTTGTAATACGTTTCCAAACGATAAAAATCCAAACGTCCACATAAACGTGCCACTATAACACGATCACCATTTAAATTTATATGAGTTATACCCTGATTACGTTTCGAGTCTTCATGATAAGTGCACTAATAAAATATAATAAATAATATTTTTTTTTATTATTGATTAAAAAAATTTTATTATAGTCAACTTTACCTTTAAAATACCAGATGGCATTTCCCACAATTCAATGCGTCCGTTAGCGCAACCCACAGCAATTAAATTATCAAAATAATCCAAACACCATACCGGTGAAGAATTTAGTTTTCTTACAATCACTTCACCATCTTCGCGGTGTGTGGTAACTTGCATGTCCCCCCGATTAATGGTAGTTATATTTTCACCACTACGAGCATCCCACACCTTTATCTGACCCTTAAGACAGCAGCTGATAATATTGGCTCCATCGGAAACTAAACATTCTATGCGATGTTTATGACCGACAATTTGTGTGGGTACACCCTCGAGAATTTGTTCGGTTTTTTGTGAAAACTCCGAAGATTCATTCCAACTGGAACGCCATTCAGCATAGTTACGTGTACAAATACAACGATAAAATACTACCATGGTATAGCATAAAACAAATACACTGATACAGCACAAAGTAATGGCGAAAAAAATTTCCATGGGACTTTTAGGAAAGAGCGGAGTACCGCCCGGCATAACCATAGGGGATTCACGATTTTCATCATCACTAAAATCCAAAGGATCCAAAGCAGCTGCCAAAGCTTTCCATTGAAAATTTTGTACCACTTTTTCATTAGGATTACGAACACGCGACGCCTTTTCGGGAATTATGGCATGAGACAATTTAATAGTGGGTAAGATGGTAATGTAATGGCCACGTAAGGAAACATTATACTGTTTCATTATGGTAGACCAATGGAAATTCGAAAGAAAGTAGTTAAGCTCAAAGTCGGGATATAGAAGACGTTTAAGTTCTGCTTCGGTTTCGTTAATATGATTGTCAATAGTAGGACCTGTTAAGAAACAGAAATATGCAGAAACATAAGTAATTTGTTGAATTAAGTACTATAAATTAATTCCCTTACCTTCATGACCAGCATTTAGGGATCCTGCACCATTATCAAATACACTGTTGCCACCCATGGCATGACGATGTTCCCCGTCTCCACTGCCACCAAAAGAGCCTGCATTAATAACCGAATGAACATTTGAAAAGAAACTCGATACAGCACCACGTCCCATTTCCCAATTACGTTGAAAATCATCATTACGAAATGTGCCCGTATGATTACTATCCACCACAAATAGATTTTCCAAATAGCCGGAATTATATATAATCGAACAAATCCAAACACTCATCCATACCATAAAAGCTCGCTGAAAGAAACGTGTGCGGGCCCAAAAATTTACTATTTTCAAACGTTTAGGTATCTTATCTGGACCGTTATTCGGGCTTAAAGCAATGGAAGAACGTTTGGTGAGCTCATTGGTATTGCTGAGATTATTAAAGTCGGCAAAAGATAATTTTGGATGAGACTGGGAACGATGAAAACTGCCAAAGGGTGGTGGTGGTGAGAAAATACCATTACTACCACCAACTGCTGTACCATTAGCTACAGATGCACTGCCGAAGAATCTAAAATCTGGACGGCCATTTGAAAAACCATAACCATTAACACTAGAGGTAGGTGAATGATTACCAGCCGCCATTGAATTGCTCGTAAACGAAAGCATCATTTTGGGTAAATGTTTAGCTTCAGTAGAATATTCTGGTCTCCTAATATTCATGGCCAATATGGTGGAAAACAATAACATTTGTAGCATATAATCCGAAAGTAAACCCACTATAGCAAATACACAAAACTCTTGTATAACCGGCACAAAGGTAGCCAAGCCAATAGTCAATATAGTTATTTCCGTTAATAGAGTCTTGGAGATATGCCAACCCTCCTTACTTAAAGCCTGAGCCACACGTATTTTCACATCAAATGTCTCATCGGTTGACACTACACTGCGTGTTATAACTAAACAATTTTCCAAACCCAAAAGTATCACCAAATAGGGAAAAATATCTTTAGACTGTAGACTTATGGTTAGTCCAAAGAAAAAGCATAAACCCAATGACATAACCAAACTGCCCAATATAGTGATGGCAGCACACAAAGCCAACAAAAATCTCGAGCGTATAACATCGATTTTTCTCACTGAAAAGTAGACATATGTAAAGAGTAAGACAAATGCTATGGAAAGCGGTAGAAATTCCCACATTTTAAATTCTCCTGGGTAGAAAATATATGTTATTGACGATTTTTCCGTTTGCTGCTGCGTTTGACTTATT
Organism: Protocalliphora azurea; assembly: GCA_932274085.1. NCBI lineage: Eukaryota > Metazoa > Arthropoda > Insecta > Diptera > Calliphoridae > Protocalliphora > Protocalliphora azurea. The sequence goes on from OW026521.1 coordinate 29,578,627, forward strand.
TGTGGCGGAGGATAATAATGAAGCAGTTTTTCCTTTAATGATTGTATATATTCGCGATCATTTTGTTTTAGTATTAAGGTTAAGGCAAACTGTATGATACGTGAGCGAGAGCGTAGAGGATAACGTTTAAAGCCCGTATCTTGTATGGGTAGACCAAAGAGCATTTCAGCTGTTGATACTTTTGTTTTTTGGAGATTCTAGAAAAAGAAGAAGCAAAAATATAAATTTTGAAATATTCTATTTGTTAAGTAAATGAAAAATTAAGTATAAATAAAAAAAATTTTAAAATTTGTTAGCCCTTTTTGGTCATTTATATTTGACCACTCCACTCTGGGCTAAAAGTTTAATTTTTTTTGGTAAAAAAAAAATCCAATTCAGGTAGAGAAAAGAAATGTATACAGATTTTTAATTTAGAGACTTTAGATTTTATGCCTATAAATTTTAATATTAATACGGTTTATCGTTTCTTAATAGTAAGAGGTTAAAATTAAAATATCTTATTTTTGCTAAAATTTGTTATTTATTATATCCCTGCGGGAAATTAGTGGCAATTGTAGTAATTAACTGGTCTCTCAGTACCGGTTGACACCTTACTCATCATAAAGGTTCCAATTGAGAACCAGTTGACACCACCACACCGCCAAATATCAGTAGAGAGTCAATTTCTAACATGTTTGTTAGAAGCGTTGAAGACTATAAAACCTAAGATACGTTAGAATAACGTGGGTTCGATTTGGTGTGCCGTCATCCAAATTAACGAAGAATTATAAAATAAAAATAAATATAATTCAGTGAAAATAAAAATAAAAAAATAAAACAATTTGAAAAGTAAACAAATTTTATAAAATTTTTGTTATACTCTGAACTCTCTCTCTGAACATGTCCTCTTGGACCAGTACTGTGACCTATTCCAAGTTGCTAATTAGCCTCCTCCAAAGATAACTCCATGTAAAAGTGACAGGTTTCTCCAATGACTAGCCCTAGAACCTGTCATTTGAATGAACGTTTAACACGTAGATTTATCCATCTGATATATATATATATATATATATATATATATATATATATATATATATATATATCAGAATAGAATTGACAATAAACTTTCCAGCATAGAATATAACTAGAATTCAGTTGTCAAAAGCCTAATTCAGTCACATATATTTTGTTTTTGTGTTTTGAAAAAAATGAGATTTTTTTCTTTTGGAAAATTTAGTTCGAAGTGCCTCTCACATAAACTTCTAGTTGTATTCTATGCATAGAACCTTCTATCAAAAACCTAAATAATTGAAACAAACCAACCAAACTACCAAACCTAGAAAGTTTAAAAAATCTACCTATTTTTTTCCAATCGGGCCGTAACGGTAACGCTGTTCCTATGTGTAATTTATTTATTTTTTTTTTTTTTTTTTTAATATTATCTCACCTTGTAGCTTTATTGGTCATCAGTGTTACCAGTTTAGCTTTTTTAAGGTTAAATCTAGCCACTTTATTTTGATTTTAGCTTCAAAATTTTCGTTTTAGATTCTAGCTATTTTCCAACCCTTTTTATTCTTAAAAATTGCCTTAAAAATGCTAAAATTTTGGTATTTCAACTAAGAAGAAAATAATTTCTTATTTGCTTTTGCTAATTTTATTTTTACAGAATCATCTATTTAAGCATTTTTGTATATATTCGCATAAAAAATCCAGATTATTCATATTTAACAAAAATTTTCGCCTGCGGCGCTTCATTCTTATAATCAATCATCTTCATAAAAAATTATTATAATTACAGTGATAAATCACTCGAGAAATGACACAGTGCACGTTAGAGGCCTTCTTGAGGACTTCGTAAATCAGTTTTAAAAATTTGCAATACACTCTCAAAATATCAAGTTATTTGCAAAAAACAGTTTTTTTTTTTTTTTTTTTTTTTTTTTTTTGGTAGATTCTTGTATAAATGTAGTTCTAATTCTGTTATTCCTTTGTTTATTTTTCATTTTTAAACTTCTTTGGATAATAGATGGAGCAGGCTTTTTAACGGTATGCATTATTATTTAAACAACATCTAGAAAATATTAATTTTTTTCATAATTTTTCAAGTTTAACTGCGATTTACCACAATTTTTTTTGCAAGAGCCTATACAACGAAGCAATAATTTTTATGGGAATTTTCGTTGTAAACATAAAAAATATTTATTTTCAAATTAAACAAAAACTATAGAACTTATATGTTTTTATCTGTAATATCTTACTAAAACTTTTCATACATATTAAATTTTTGCCTTAAAAGGTAAAAAATATAGAAAAAACACTGTCTTAATATTTTAAGAAGAATTTTTTTAATAAAGTTTAGAAAATGCTTAATAACTTAAAGTTTTTAAGTGATTTTATATAGCGCTATCTCAGTATATAACATTTCAAACTTTGTAAACAAATATGATATCAAAGTCAAAATTTTGAAAAAGAAAAGTGTTATTTTCCTTTAAAAAATTTAAAATAATTAATTAATAATTTTAAATAATTAATTAAATTGAATATATATAAAAGACTGTAATATAGTTAAAAAGCTACATCCCTCTGCTTTCTAAATCAATTTAAAAATCTTAAATTGACTTAAAATGTTTGAAACTACGAAATCTATAGTGCAGTAATTTCCCTAAAAACGTCTTTTTCGCAATATCTCGAAATTTACTCGTTTTCCGAGTGAAAATGTAGCAGCAGAAACTATTTGTGAATATAATTAAAAAGAATCTTATAAAAACGAAAAATGACTCAAAAATTTGGAAGCGCATTATAAATACATAAATGATGAAAAATCACTTCAAAACATTAGGTAATTTTTCATATGAAATGCAACCCAAATTTTTATAGGAATTTTGTGGGCGATTTTTCAATGTTTTTATTCAGAATAAAAAAGTTTATATAACTTTTTTTCGCAAAATGTTAAATTAATAAGTTATAGTCCTATAAATATTTTAGTTACTTTTAAAAGATTTTTTAGGACACAAGTCAAAGTCGACTGGCTAATAGACCAAAATTTTGCACACATAATATTTTTATTTTAGCCCCATCAAAATCAAAAATTTTGTATTCATGGTTAGTATACTGAAGAATATTATAGGCTGTTTTATTCTTCTACTTACATTCTTTTTACGTTTATATAATTTATTCTGTTTTTATAATTATGTAAGGTCAACATTATTAAAAATTAAGACGAAATTAAAATATACCACTGAAAAAGGTACTTTATAAATTTAGCATTTTTTTTTGCATTTTTAAATAATTTTTAGCATTTTATAGCTTTATTTTAAACGCGATTTAGCAGAACAAATTTTTTTCACATCTGGTCACACTGTTTGCAATATATTATAATAAAGAGAAATGAAGAGAAGCATTTCACATTTGAAAATCGGTATTATTTATAATGACACCACTGTACCCCTTATATGTAGGTACATCAGTCTCTTAACGTTGTTAATAACTTTTAATATCGATGGGGTTTTTTTCTCTACTTTTATTTGTTTTAGCTTTGTTCTGCGCGAATTGTTCAATATATATTTTTGTTTATTTTTTTAATATACATATTATTGCTATTATATTTCATTGTAGTTTTGAAGTTGTAGCAAATATTTTCTTTTAAATATATTATACTTATTATGTATTATTACTATTTATTTACTTTTTATTTTTTTTTTTTTTAATTTCTTTTTTTCTGCTTAAAATAAAATTTTATTTACATTAATAAATATTTAGATAGACTACATGCATACTCGTACATATGTGTATGTTTGTCTAGTTTAAAATTGATGTGTGAAAAAAAAAAATATTGAAAATTAGAAATTCATTAAGAAAAAATATGTGTACATCAGCAATTTAAATAGAATATTCCTTGTACAAATTAATGTACTTAATTATTAGCGAGAAAACAAAGTAAATAAATTGAACTTTTATAAAAATTAATAATCATTTCTAGATTCTTATGTTGGAATCTAGTCAAGATTTTAAACTTTTGTCAAAGCTTTAATATAATAAATATAATTTGTAAAACCTAAATCAATAAATTTTACATATAAAACCTAAGATAAATAAAATACAGCATAAAGGACGAACATCTGTGACCACACATATTTTCTACCAAAAATAGTTTCATATATGTAGGATAGGTTAGGCTCTGAGGGAAGTGGTGTGAGACCACCTCTAGGCTTTTACTTCAGGTTAATTAGAGAGTGAATTCGGGATGGAACCAATCATGCATGGAATCGTAAAACGGACTGCAGATTATCAAGGGTCCTATGACCTAAACTTGATATAGCAGATACAAATCTACTTTTAGGCATGATAAGGGAAAACCTGAAGACTATGATAGGTATTCTGACAGGTCATTGTCCCATAGGGGGAATGACAGGGAACTGCAATAGAAGTTCCTCCGGTCTTTGCAGGATGTGCGAAGATAATGAGGAGCTAGAGATGGTAGAACATATTATATGTCACTGTCCATGTCCACAACTAAGTAGGCAGAAATGGTTAGGCAGTCGATTCGTTGACGAATTGGACAGTATATCGAGGATCGATCTCGATAGATTGATAGGATTCGTCATGGGAATAGGCTGGCTAAGAGGGGGTCGTTGCCTTAGAGCGAACGATATAGGGAGGTAGCACTTTTCCTTTCCAGGTTTTTCTATTATTTTATACACTTTTCTTGATCTCAGCTTTTTCTATTATTTTCCTTTCCTGGTCTTTTCTAAATTTCCTCTACAAACTCTTTCTATATACTCTACGAAGGGACTCACAATGGACCTCTAGGTCTCCGAGTGGATGCATAGGTACTCTTCTGAGTGCTGTGCAAGCCTTCTTTACCTACCTACCTAGGTCCTGAGGGCAGCTGTCTAGCCAATAAGATACAGCTCACTTGGGTCCAATTTGGTCCCGTTGTGAAACCCTGAGAAATCATGTGTTGCTAACTCACGTTTCCATAACAGCGTTCGAAACATGCGCAAACGGACTTCCAAAATTAGCAGTCCTGATCTCAGAAAGAGTGAGACAGTGGCATAAAAGATGCTCTACCATTTCCTCCTCTTCCTCATCCCGACAACTTCTGCAAAAGTCGTTAAAAGGGAGTCCCAGTCTCCTAGCATGTGCACCAGCAATCCAGTGCCCTGTGATAACGTCTACCAGAATTCTTAACCGATGCCTCGGTATCCCATGATGAAGTTAGATCGGGATTCATCATAATGGGGCCATATTTGCCTCGAGGTTGAACATGTGGATTCTTTTGTCCATCTATCTTGTGCAATTCTCGATAAATTCAGCAGAATTGTTGATCTGCAATAAAATTACCCGGAGTGCTTGAATGACCCTAACCAAGAACTCCAGGTTTGAATGTTTCGCCATCAGGATGTCGAAAAGATATCTAAGAGCGATATAATCACGGATTGACTGTCTGTATAGATTAGCATATTCGCTTCGAATACCCTATAGTACATTAACCAGTTCACCACCCTCTTCATATATATAAAAAAGGGCAAAAATCAATTTTATAGCTAAACCAGGGCAAATAGAGGGAAAGGACGAAAATTTGTCATGACTCATATTTCATTTTAAAATTAGAATTTTTTATGAAAAAATCTAAAAATCGATTTTATAGCTAAACCAGAGCAAATAGATCAAAAAGGACGAAATTCTGGTCACTAATCGATTTCTATATGAAAAAAAAATCGATTTTAGAGGAAAATATATTTTTTATAGGAAAACCAGAGCAAGAAAGGATGAAAAACTGTGATCACTCATATTTTCTACAAAAATTGATTTTTATATGAAAAAGCAAAATGGATGAAAATCTGTAATTACACGTGAGATTAAAGAATTCCTTGACATTAATTCCATAACATTGCACAGTGGTGCAGAATCGAATATTGTTAAAAATAAATAAGTAACTTCTAATCGGCTGGTTGGATTTACATAAAATTTCACATAGCCGTGGCAGAAGAGTGTATAATATTAAGCTTGGAGGACCCTACAGACCCCTCAGGAGCGGAACTATTGGGCCTCAAAATAGGGTACTTCCCATTATCCGATTTAAAATAATTTTACATCTTAAAGCTCTTGGTAAGGCCTATGAAAAACACGCTTACACCTGCTATTTATCCCTTGTTATTTGCATTTGAAATTTCAACTATCTCAATTTTGCAAAATATTGGTCCAGTTTTTTAAATATATAGCCCAATATTTTCACCCGTTTTTTTTTTTTGTATTTTTTTTTACCGAAAAAGTGTCTACACTCTTTTTTCTATAAAATAAAATTTTCTTTAAGAACGTATAATAATTTTATACTTCTCCGAAAGGTATCTTCACGGAGAATAGGGATAAGTACAGACCCTCTCGAATTCTATCTATTTTGTATTGAAATTTTGACTTTAGCCTAAAATCCCAAAGCCTGAATCTACACACAGAATGCAGCCTCGGAATCTCTGATGTATTCTAAAAGATTTGCAATCGTGATTCATGGGACATACAAAAAATTTAGAATTTATGCGTAAAATTCCATAAAATTTTTTTTTATGATTTTCGCGAATTTTTTTTTTTTTTTTTTTTTTTTTGAATTGAATTCCTTTTACGAAAAGTTTAAAATGTCACGAAAATTTCCAAATACTATTATGGATATGAAAAAGCCATAACTAAATAAATATGTAATTTGTTCCCGTAGTCAATAATCGAAGGTGTGCAAAATCTAAAATGCATGAATATTTGAGTGTCTAGAACTTTTTTTCTCGTTTAACCCCATATAATTTAATAATCGTTCAAAAAATACTTACGAGGATTTTTGAAAGGAAAAATATCGGCTTATGTTCTTGAAAACGTGCTTAAGAGAATGTTACAAATTATGTAATCTGAATCTATGCGGTTTGAAAAAACCGCCAATATTATCAGCGAAGACATCGAATTGTTGGGTTATTCGCAATGCAACTTTGTTTTATTATCCAATAACTTAATTTCATTACCCTATTTTAAAATTAATTGCATGGATAATTGGCTTCGATACCTGAAAAATCGATTATTGTAATGAAAATACTTGTTTTTGAGGTGTATAAATTAAAGTGAAAAATGGCCTTAAACGTAAAAGGAAATGTATTGACTGTAATGAATATTACTCTAGAAAACAATAATGCTATTTTTATTAAAAATAAATATTATTGTTTTATGTTATATGTTTTTTCGAAAATACAAAATGGGCTCCTCGTATTTACATCAACATATTATACGTATGTATATAAAAATTAATCTGTACTTTTCTTGCAATTTTCAATTATCATCCTATAAGCCCCGAAATTAAAATAGTCTACTTTATTTTTCAATCAGAGCATTGGGAATGCTGCCTCCACAAAAAAAAAAAAAAAAAAAAAAAAAAAAAAAAACATGGCATAAGTAAAGAAGTATTATAGCGGAAATCTTAATATGTTTTCTTATCTTTCACAGTTAAGATACAAATAGAACGGGTAGGTCTAGAGGAAGTTCTTGTCCCCATACAAAGTAAATATTAATAGTTGCATAAAAGTCTTACGGTTTTGTGGAAAAAATGTCCTTGTCAAGATTCACAGCCGAGAAGAAGATATGGCGCATATTTAAAGAAATTTTGCAGTAAAATTTTGTGGGAATCAATTTCTTATCAAGTTCCACAGATGAGAATATTGATTATAGCATGTTTAAAGAACTATAATACGGGAATAATTTCATTTTTAAATTGCATAATTGAGACGAAAATATTGCAGGCAGGTAGTATATTACCGTAAAAATTAAATTTTAGGGTAGCAAAGCACACCGGGATTAGCAAGTCTAAAATAAAAATGGCAATATACTATTTATCGGACATGGTTTTGTGAAATACCAGAAAAAAGCTAATTCAATTAGTCATGCAAAGTTTGAAATTTTTTTTTTTGTATTTACGAATTTACAAATTTTTTTTAATCTTGAGCCATAAAACTTACAAACAAAAAGAGCGAGTCATTTTTCATTAAAATCGATGCATAAACTTTAATTTAATTCTTCGTCGAATCAGTTAATATCTTTTGGGGCCGATTCATATGGAGAAACCCATTGTTTAGACTGTTGTTTGCACTTCGGTGTAGAAATAATTAAATATATTTTTTAAGAAATTGCAAATTTCAGAATCCCAAAAAAAAAAAAAAAAAAATAATAATAATAATAATTTAAATAACTTAACAATATTAATTTCTTTATAAAATATTTCCAGTACTTTGCGTCATTTTTTTATACTTAAATAATATTAAGAAATAGTTGTTATTGAAAAAACGTATATGGACAAAGTTCCCTTAAAAAAACTATCATACGTTGTAATATTTTAATATGTAATTTACAGAAAGAGCTATCAGCTTCCATTTTTATACATGTGTTGAAATCAGGGATGTCAAATGAAATTTTTAAATTGTACCAAAAAGTTCTTAAAATTGTACTTTTTTTCTAATTGTAATGAAATAAAAAAATGTCATAATAATATCATTTGATATTCAAAAATACCGAAGGACTCCAGAAATAAATTTAATGCTCTCTGGTAATTTTAAGCGACACACAGGTGGGTAGACGCGCGCTTAATACAGGGAAGGTGTATAGCGCTTTGTTTATAATTTTGTTGCAATATTACCTCATTAGTATATCGAAATAATACATGTTAAATTCGAAACCCGTTGAAATAATGGAAAACGCTGTGGTGGGTACATGTATGACCAACAGTGTTGCCAGGAGGCGGGGAAAAAGAGGCTAAATTGGGCTTTAAAAAAGGTCAGAAAAGGCTTAATGCCCCAAAAAATAAAGCCAGAGAAAAATAATATTTTTTGATTTAAAAACTTATTTTTATTTATTTTTTTGTTCTCATTTGTTTTTAATATTTGTTTTAAAGATATTGCAATAAATGTATAAGTAAAACATAGAACGGCTGCAAAAAAAAAAAAAAATGATCCAATAAAAATCGTCCACAAAATTCCTATACAAATTTGGGTAACATTTCATATGAAAAATTATCTAATGTTTTGAAATGATTTTTTATCATTTATGTACCCAGCAAAAAAAGAACATCCAAAGAAGTCAATAAGATCCTGAACTTGTGATCTAGAAGTAGTGCAATTCAGGAAAATTACTTTTAATTTTTATATAAACCAAATATCTTTTATTAAAAAAATATGCATAACAATATTTTCCATTTGATAAGTAACAAATATTTGTAAATTCACAACGTTTTATATCAGAAAATTGTATCTGAATCGCTTTTTAATAACATCTTTGGATGATGTTTATATAACTTCTTAAGCACAAAAAACTGTACACTTGCTGAAACTTTAGAAGTAATGAAAAAGTACTTCCCTAAAAATGGCTTCTATTTATTTTTGCTGGGTACTTATAATTCTTTTCCAATTTTTTGGTTGATTTTTCGCTTTTATAAGATTTTTTTTAATTATATTCACAAAAAGTTTCTGTGGTTAATGAAGTTTATTAAAAAATAATATGCTGCTACATTTTCACTCGGAAAACGAGTAAATTTCGAGATATTGCGAAAAAGACGTTTTTAGGGAAGTTCCTGCACTATAGATCTCGTAGTTTCATACATTTTAAGTCATTTTAAGATTTTTTAATTAATTTAGAAAGCAGAAGGATGTAGCTTTTTAACTATATTACGATCTTTTATATATATTCATATTAAATAATGATTTATTTTATATTTTTAAATTTATTTTCCTTTTTCGAAATTTTAACTTTGATACATTTTTTTTTTTATATTTTATTCTTCAAGACTATATATATTTTTGTTTGAAATGCTATATACTGAGATAGCCCTGTATAAAATCGCTTAAAAACTCAAAAAGTTATTAAGCATTTTCTAAACTTTATTAAAAAATTCTATATTTTTTATTTGTATTTTACTTTTTAAGAAAAAATTTTTAAATGTGTGAAATGTTTTAGTAAGTTATTACAGATAAAATTGAATAATTTCTATAGTTTTTGTCTAATTTGAAAATAAACATAACATAATAAACATTTTTTTATGTTTACAACAAAAATACAATAAAAAATTATTGCATTGTTGTATAGGCTCTTACAGAAAAAACTGTAGTAAATCGCAATTAAACTTTAAAAATTATGGAAAATTTTTATTTTTTCTAGATGTTATTTAAAAATTAGCTTTTAATATTTGACCAAAAAATAACAAACGCATACCATTGAAAAGCCTGCTCCTTCTACTACCAAAGAAGTTTGAAAATGAAAAAATAAACAAAAGAATGACAGAATTAGAAAACATTTATACAAGAATCTATAAATTGCAATTTTTAGGTGTATTGCAAGCTTTTGAAACTGATTTATGATGTCCTCAAGAAGGCCTATAACGTACACTGTGTCATTTCTCGAGTGATTTATCAGTGTATCAGGGTGTAATTATAATTTATTATGAAAATAATTGATTATAAGGATGAAGCGCTGCAGGGAAAAAGTTATGTCAAATATAAATAATCTCGATTTCTTGTGCGAATTAATATACAAAAATGCTTAAACAGATGATTCTGTAAAAATAAAATTAGCAAGAGCAAATAAGAAATTATTTTCTTCTTAGTTGAAATACTAAAATTTTAGCCATTTTAGGGCAATTTTAAGAATCAAAAAAGCTAGAAGTTAAAACGAAAAATCTGAGGCTAAAATCCAAATAAAAAAAGTTAGATTTAGCCTTAAAAAGCCTAAACTGGTAACACTGGTTATAAGCAATTTAAAGTAAAAATCTATATATGAAATTTTTCAAAAAGGCCCTTGTTTTAATATAAACATAGTCTGTGAGCAGCGGTTTTTGTTATTTTGTAGAGTAAGATTGTTAATTTTAGAAATCAATACATTTTGCCACATACACTTACTATTCTAGCGCTGATGGACCTAAATCCGACTTCAAAGTAAAATATTTTATATACACCATGTAGCGCGAAATTTTTGATCATTATAGAGAATATTTTTAAATTATTTTTGAATTAAACACTAACTCGAAATTTATGTGTTGCCGATTAACCAAAAATTATAAAAGTTGACATGTTAATATTTGTACACATAAACACCTTTTTTTATTCCTTTTACCTTAAAAATGGATGAGATATATTAAAAACAGATAATGCTTCATACATCTATTTTAAAACTTTGGAAAAATGTATTTAATATTTTTAAACCGCATTTAATATTAAAGATTATATTAATTGTATTTAATACGGTTTCTAATTTCCGTTTTTATTAAATTCAGGAAATGGAGTAAATAATCTTTTGAACTAAGTACTTGTCCCACAGGTATAAAGGGTATACATAAGTTTGTCATTCCGTTTGTAATTTCCACAATTTTTTTTTCTGGACAATTGTAAGAAATTATGTCGATAGGACGATGTCCGCCCCTCTGTACGCTAAAATGGCTACAAACCGATAACTGCCATATGTAATACATAGATGAAACGACCGAAAATCCTTTCGAGAATTTTGCTATTGAAATTCATCAAGATCGTAAATGCCGGAGATATGTGGAAACAATCGGTTTTTTGAAGTTTTTCGAGTTAAAAATGGTTAAAATGGCGTTTGTGAACTCTTCCGAATTATATATATATATATATATTTAGTTGTTATTTTCATGGGTGCTGAAAAACAACAAGGCGTATTTGGTTTTTTATATTTTTTTGAAGCACCAATGTAATCTAAAATCTTCGTTCTTTCACAGAAAAATCAGAAATTTTTTAAGAATTTTTGTGTTGAAAAAAGACCTAAATAGGTCAAGTATTAATCGAGTTATAGGCCAAAACATGTTATTCGATTTTTTGAAGCTCCTATATGAGCCTATCATGCTTGCATAAGTCTATCACAAATATTTTTTTTCTAATTTCGGTTTTTTAAATTAGCCAAATCGGTCCATAAATTTCCACCATAACCTTTTTTATTTTAACCCTCTAACGGTCAAGGCTATCTCAGAGCATATTTTTATTTTTTTGTTATTTTATATTTAAATTTCTTTTCGTATTCTAATCATTTTGTTTTGTTAGATCTCAAATCATCTAAAAATTTTACAATAGATATATTTTATTCTGTAAATTGCTTTTATATTGTCTTATATTTGTAAAATATTTGTTCTGCACCGAAGTGATTATATCTTCCTTAAATATGTGCGAACTTTTGTAAAATTCCATAGTATTAAATTTGTTATTTTCTAGCTTTTACCGATGCGCTTCGCTATCCCATTTGATAACTAATAGTTATTTATATGGGAGCTACTACTTCCCCTAGACTTATTCACCCTATTCGAAATTTGATATGAAAATTACTTTGAAATTTTTTAAAGATTTTCACCGTTATAGTGCTTTACATGAAAAAATTTATATTTTCTTTGTATGAATGCTACCTCTCCCCCTGGACCCATCCGTCCTATTTTCATTTCATCAATAAGATATGGTAGTATAAAGGTTCCTACGAAATTTGAGTTTTCACTGCAATAGTTCCATAATAAATATTTGCTGAGGGGTACTACACTCTCTGCTCCGATTTTAAGCCAATCGGTTCATGCGTTTGAGAGTTATAAAAAAGTGGGTGTAAAATATGAGTGCAGAATCCGATCAAGATTCAACATAACCTATAACATTCTACACTATCTGTGCGTCATATTTCATGTAAATAACTTCATTAATAATAAGTAAAATTGAAAAAATAGATTTTTTAAAATAGGCGTAAAATGTGGGTGCGACGTCCAATCGAGATCTAACAAAGCCTATAACCACCTGGCTCTGGTACTATCTGTGAACTAAATTTTGTGAAAATAAACGAACAAACTTACACCTCATTTTTATAACATATATAAGGATAAAGGGTGATCCGAAGTGCTTTTTGTCATTTTCAAAATTCAATAACTCAGAAACTAATAAATATATTTTCATAATTCTTTCACAACCTAACTGATATAAGTCAAAATAATAAGTGTTTAAAATATTATACTGGTCGCAGTTGAAATATAGGAACAAAGGAGGAAACAGTTAGGACGTTCTGCCTAAAAGTTATGGTTTAATTTATAATGGAACCAATTATAATTATTACGTGTATACTTGGGAGAAAGAATTATATATTTTAAATTTGCAATAAAGTTTACTATTAAATGAAAAAAGTAGTTAGTTTTAACTAATTGTATATTTGACTAATTGATTATACAAACTTATAGAATTTATGTAGAATTTCTTACATTTTATTTCACTGATATTAGGAAACTAAAAGTTACGAAATATTGTGCACAAAATACTGTCAAGTATTTAATTTATTTGGCTATGTTTTGATACTAGAGATATGTTTTTGCTATAACTAAACTGTTTAATGCTCCAAATAAATCAGGGTTTAGTAGATCTCCTATACTTAAAAATATTGTAAAAACTTTTTCAATTTAACTAAAAACCTCTGTGTAAAACATAGATTAGTGTGTGTACAAATTAAAAAGTGAGGTTATGAGACAAAATCAAAAATTATTCCAAAGTGGATAGAAATTCAACATTAATTTTTATTTGGGTCAAATATATAGATAATCCTTTAATTGGGTATCATTAGTTTTTTTATAGTGCAAAAACTGGTTATTTTATAACGTTTCAAAAATGACGACATGCACTTCGGACCACCCTTTATAAGGATTCATAAAATCTTAATGCTACTTCAACTTTATATAAAAAAGAAAATTATTTAAAGTTTTTAGTGTTTACATAGATATAGTATAAGTAAATATCTTTGTAATTACATCCAATATAACGTATTTCATTTTTATATAACACATCTCAACACGGGCGAAGGGTATATAAGATTCGGCGCAGCCGAATATAGCACTCTAACTTATTTAATTTAATGATTTTTTACTGGTGCTGATATTAAAAAAATACTTTCGTTAATGTCTACATTTTGCAGACAACGACGAAGGTTTAACGTAAGTATCTGTCTAAGTAGACTCAACCTTACGGTGCTCTTCGCACAGGGTGAGTACAATGTATCTACTAACACCCCAAGTCTGACATAAAGCCGAACGAAGAATTAAGGCAGGAAACATAACGGGAAATACAGCAGGAAAAGGCAATATTATACAGCAACGCCGAAATCAGGAACAGCGAAGACGGAGCAAATCATTCAGCAGCAATCCCAACCACTGCAATAGCCATATACATACCCGCAACCCTGGGACAGAAAAACAGCGACAGAAGAGTAACAAAAGCAAAACACTGCAAATAATCTCACTACAGATGCTCACATAGGAGCCGCCTCCACTAATAATGTCTCCTTCTTGGGCGAAATCGCCCAACCTCCCAAGTATCCTCAAGTCTTCTAAAGCCAAGCTATCATCCCAACCTCTCGCAGTATGAGCTATTCCCATGCTATCTAAATTTCTAATGTCATCATGTCCCGTCAATATGAAACCCAGACTCAAACCGAAGCCGAAATCTGGACGTTGCCATACGAAGTCCGCATCACATATGAATTCATACGTTACCCTCCCTTTGTCGCTGTTCGTCCATCTGGTCCTCCACCTAGATACAAGGCACTCGTCTAAGAGTGTCTTGTTTTGTCTAATATCTCCATTCACCAGATCAGAAACAAAAACCCAATCATGCTCAAGGGATGGTAATCCCTTCCATTTTGTCCACAATAGTATAAATATTTAATTTTGTCCTTGTTTTGAAAAAAGCTAAATGAAAAATTTTCGGCTAAATCGGAGTAAAAAATATTCAATTTAGCTGCAAAAATGCTAAAATGGTCACACTGATACTAATTTTAAAGTAGAAACAGTTTTTTTTTATCACAATCTAAATCAGATTTTTGCTTAAAAAGTATGTATATAAAAAAAAAAAAAAAATTAAATGTTATGACTGCGAATAAAAGTATATAGCATATGTTCAATTATATTAGCAACTAATTTCATAATCTAATACAAAACGTTATCCGCATATTAATTTTTACATAATTTATTTTATCACATAACATCTCTAATTAACTTCAATTTTATATATATTTTTTTAACACGTTCTAAAAATAAAAAAGAAAATTTCATTATTTTGAGTTAAATGATTGTGATTTATTTGTTATCTATTAGATATCATACTAAATGGGATATTTCATATTGTGTATTGTGCGTCATTAGCTATTTCTCTTTTTACTCCAAGTCCAAAAAAGTTGTTAACCAAAACAAACAATTATGAGTCATGGAAATTATAAAAAGAATAATTCAACATTTTTTTGCAAAAGCAAAAAATCTTATCTAACACATAAGTGGCGAAAAATGTGTTCATTAAGGAGGTAAATACATTTCTATTATGTTATTAAATGAGCCTCTCAAAGAACTTTGTATGTTTCCTTGAAAGAAATATGAAAAATGTTAAGATAAAATTAAAAAATAAAATTTTTATTCTTCGATTCAGGTTTCGAAATAATAATGCCAGTACGAATTTCTTTTAAAAAATTTTATGTAAAATGAAATAAGCCTTTATTTTAGTTTCCGTCCTACAAACGAACCATACCACTGTACTTACTAAGGAGTGCACACGAAAAAAATTCAAATTTATAATTCTAAAAAAATCACCAATTGGTTTCGTTTTTATAAACATAATTAAATGCACAAGTTTTTTCGTGCGCACTCCTAACTATATATGTGTTAATCAAACGTTTGCAATACTTTTTTTTTAAATAAAACATTTGTTTTTGTCAAATTGTTAAATTTTATTGTTTGTGGTAAAATAAATATTAATATATTTAAACAGAAAAAAGTCATACTTAATGACTGATTTAAAATGTACTTTAAAATGGAAAATTTAATGTCAATTTGCCAATTTTTGTTTATCAGTTTTACTGACCTACCTTATCATATCTAAAACTAATATTTCTATAAAATACTTTCCATTTTTAAGATTAATAATACAAGCAAACGTCATAAACTATAGTCTAGATTCACCTAAAATACTTACACTACAATTTCAAGTTCAACTATCAAAAATATTTTTTATAACAATATAATTATATTTAAAAACCACAAGTATAATATTTATAAATTTTTAGGACCGGTATTATACTGCTCTTTTAATTTAAAATAACAAGTAAAAATTATCATAAATGACAAAAAAATTAAACAAATTCAAAACGATTTTGATTTTTCATACTGCTTTGTTTGTGTGACGCGCACATTCTCAAGCTCGCTCAATTTTACTAATACATACTTGCAGAAGCTTATGTTGTATTTGTCTATGGGGTGCTTTAGTGGCAAAATCGTGTTTAAGTTCTTAAAATTGTTTTATAATTGAAAGCTTAAGCATTCTTTTCCATCCCTTAAGTTTTTTGCTATGTATGCAAATTGTTTGACGTCTTAAAAAATACATACTTATTGAAAATAAACAAAATAATAAATAAAAATACAAAATCTAATAAAAATTATTTTAAATTTTAAAAAGATTTCAAAATGCGTTCTAAATTTATATTTTCTTTGTGGCTATATATTTTGCACCAACGCCTTTTAAATTTTACAGCCCATAAGCTTAAGATTTCTTTACATCTTTCAAGTTATTTCAAATTTTTTAAAGTTGTTGGTTTTTTATTTAATTTTGGTGCCACATTATGGTGGCATCCAAAAAATTTTTGCCCAAAAAAGTAAGCTTGATATTTATAATGATTTTTGGCATTGTCATAAGCAAATGGTAATGTAAATTAAAAAATATTCATTAAAAAATTAACATAACTAAGATAAAACATTTTAAGATAAATAAAATATATTTATGATTTTTAGTTAAAGAAAGATATTTGGAAAGTATGGACTATCATATTGTAAATACATAAAAGCTTAAAGCTATTTATTTATTTTCTTGCCAACTTAAGTTTTAAACTGTAAAACGAAACATTACTTAACTGTGAGCTTTAACTTAAATATTTCTTTCCTAAATTTACAATTAAGTATACACTAAGGGAACAGTATGAAACCGGGCCTTATCTATCAATTCTTTTTAAAGATATGATTAAAATAAACCTGCAAGTGTTAAGACATTATCTTTTGATATATAAGTTAGATATAAAGTTATGTATTAAAAAGTGTTATTCATTATTCATGAGTTTTACTTTTAATAATTATATATAACAGATACACGTTCTAGAAATAATAGTCATTAAAAAATTCAAACATTTTGGAAAACTATATTGACCTATGTCTAATATTTGATAATATACTTTAAACGATAACTTGAATACTTTATTAAACACCCATTAACATACTAATCTATTTGCAAATATTTCTATGTATTACAAAATCATCAGATGGATTCAAGGTTTTTGTAACAGTTATAACAATACTTTTCTAATCAAAAGATTCATCATGAAAGTCAAGGCCTAGGCATTACATTACTTCTATTGATTTTCACCTATAAATAATATTAAATCAATTTTTATTCGATCACCTAAAAAAAGCTTTATTAATCATTCGTTAACATGGCAATTAATTTGTAAATATTTCTAATTATTACAAAGCTATGAAAGGTATTAATGATTGTTATAAAAATTATGACAATATTTTTCTAATCATTATGAAGGTTAAGGCCAAGCAATTTTACTATGTACTACCAACTGATAAGTATATAAATCAATTGGATGTAGCGAAAAAAGTATAGATCCTGACCATAAGTTCAAATTAATTCTTTTTAATAATTCGTTAACATAGTAGCAATCAATATGTAAATATTTCTATTAATTATAAAGTTATGAAATGCATTAATTAATTGTATTTTTTCTAATCAGGCTATATTTTTTATGGGGGTCATGGCCAAGAAAATTGTCGATTCTGTATTTATAAGTATGAAGCCAATACCAATTTCAGTGATACCGGAGTTCTATACCAATTTCAGTGATACCGGAGTTGCTCTTGTTTTCCAAGGCAGATTTCTTTCGTTGTTTGTTACGCATATCATCCAATAGAACCACAAATTTATTGGCGTCTATATGAATGTCGTTGAAAGCTGAATTGTACCTGCGACAATAAAATAGATCCTCAACATACCTTTATAAGCTTTTCCAGTACACACAATTATTATTTCCTTTAGATCTTACAAAGATCATATGGCCATTACAAATTCTTTACATTTAGATCTGTCTGATGGTAACGTTTTCATTTGGTTCCAACTTATGCATTATGTGGAAACTTCCTTCTAAATCTGTCGTCGTCATATGTCGACAGTGTCGTCTGCTCCTTTGCGGATTCTACTCTATTGCTGTTTTGGTGATATCTCCTTCGGCTTTTCTCAGCGTGTGCCCAATCCATTTCCATTTTCTTCTTCGAATCTCCAATTTGGCGTTTAGTATGTTATTTGTGTTTCTGTTTCGCTGGATAGGAGTGAGCAGTAATGTACCACCCATATCTCCATCTGTTCGCTCCTCGAAGTAGCAAATTCCCCGTTATATTTTCGAAATGACTTGCAGCCCATGAAATTCATGCTGAATTTAATGTGATCTATACACAATGGTCTTTAATAACACACATCGGGGGAAGATCCAATATAATAATATTGGGGATTAGGTGAGAAACTTGTGATGACATCCCTGAGGTAACTGCAGTATCAGCAATATGTTATGTTTCTTGAACAATAATTCTTCATTAAGATGGGTAAGGTAATTTGTAAGTAGCCAGCCACGGTCCTTACGATGGAGATCGGACAGTCGACCACAAATCGTCAAGTCATGTACGCTTAGATAGGGTAGATCACTGAAACGGAGGTAAATTCTTTAAAGAAGTGAAAGTGTGTTGCATGCTGGTAGCATGTGCAGTTATTCAGGCCAGCTTTCGATATAGTAAAGTCGAGTGAGTTAGCTCAATTACACAAAATTTGTGTGGGCACATTGTCGTAGAAGTTGCAGAAAGTGTATTCGTCGATTTCTTCCAGCAGTGCTGCACATTATTGGTTATTTCAATTTACAATTTATGCTTTCTCATTCTTCCAGTAATGGAGACCTAGCGGTCATTCAAAGCGAGGTCAAAGAAAGAAAACTCGTACTGGCCTCAGTTTATATGCTAAAGAGGGTATTCATTTTACTCGACTTTTTTATTATTCGATTAATCAAATAACTCGAAAATGCTATTTTTAAATTAGTCGACTAATCGAGTAAAGTTTTTAAATTACTCGAGTTATTCGAATAAATTCTACTTTAACATTTTGCTCGCTTTTACCATGTTTATCAAAAAATAAATCAAGCATTGTGTGTTGTCTTACTCTACGTCTATGCGAAGACATTTTTGTTTCTTAGCATTAGAAATAACTTCGGCAGAATAACGGTAAAACAATTTTATTTCAACTTTGTTTTAAGGGGTGGAGAAAACGTACATGAGAAATTTAAATGTTAAATTGACTTTTTTATCGAAAATTTTAATTTATTTTCTAAACAAAATTATTTATTTTGTCCTTTTTCTTCTTGTTAAAAAAGACAAAAATTTAAAAGAGAACAATAAATTTGACAGCTTATGTTAAACATTATTGCTCAGCTTTGTGTTTAAACATTTATTGCGAAATAGATTTCTTATTGGTCCACATGTAACATTTTAAAGAGAGACAATTGCCAACATAAAAATGTTTTATTGTTTTAATAAAAAAATAAGAAACATAATATAATAATAATAACAATTAATTAATATGTATGTATGTATGTATAAAAATTCTTGAAATCATCAAAAATATGTCTACATTAATTTGCAAGAAATAGTCTTTCAAAAATAATATCTAATTAAAATTTGAATCTATTTTTCTGTTTTAAAGCCATTGTTTCTCAAAATTTACATAATGTTTCAATAGGTCTATGAGTATCACCGAAACTTGTTAATGTTCGGATATTGTTAGCCGTAAAACGAGTAAATAAAAATCTGATGGCATCCCTGAGGGAAATTGATGTCAATTGCTGTAATTGACCGGACCCTCAGTAACGGTTGAGTACCAAATGACATCTTACGCGTCACTAAAGTTCCGGTTGAGAAACAGTTGACATAACAACACCACACTCACTAAATATCACTTGAGAATGAATTCCTAACATGCTTGTCAAGTGCGCAATTAGCAACTCGCGTGCAATAACAATCTGTGGCTTAGTGGTTAGTGTTGAAGACGACAAAACGTAAGATACGTCGGAGCAACGTGGGTTCGATTCGGGGTTCCGCCATCGACATTAACAAAAAATTATAAAATAAAAACAAATATAATTCAGAAAAAATAAAAACAATCATTTTTTTTTTTTTTTTTTTGAAAAGTGAACAATTTCCGTGTGGAGTCTTTACTTGTTTATTCCCATCGGACGCGTCCCCAGGTGGCGGATAGGGGGGATTGGGCGAGACTTTGGATGCACTAATGTACGGTGCTGGAGCCCTCTCCCTTTGCCGACATTAATGCATCCTTTGTATCACACCCAGTTCTGGAAACGGAAGGCTTGCTGGACTGGATGCGATGCATTGACGTATTCTAATTGGTGATTCTGCCGAAATGAATACAACTCTGGCACTGGGTACGGTCTTGGTGCCATACGTTTTCCGTGGACCAAATAAATAGGTATCATGCACTTTTAAGATCAAGGTGGTAGGTAGCAGTGCCGAGGATCTGAATGATTAGTTAGTGCGAAAAGAAATTAATAGAGAACAGCTCTCCTCTGATACTGATGGCAAGGGTCAGTTGTATTACAGCCTAGTCCGCGTACGCCGTCACTGCGCGAGATGGTCTATTTTTTACGTGCTCACTCGTGGGACAAAAATTGAAGAAGCAACAAATATAAAAACAAATAGGTTAAGGGAGGAAAAAGACAATGAACAAAGGAGATTGGGTTAGGGAAGTGGAAGTGACGGACGCTGACACAGGAGCTAGGGATAGGGTCGAGGTAGGGAAAAACAATGACGACGTTAGGAAAGGGGGGAAGAATGAGGATGAGGACAATGACATTGACTTGCTAAGACTGCATAAGAACATCCTCATACAACAATCGCTGTTAGACGGGCGGGATAGGCATGTTCGCAGGAAATACCGAAAGAGCATTTACAGGTTTGAACGGACCTATGGCTCTATCGGTGATATCTTGGGAATGTCTTATCCCGATGGTTTTAAAGTGGAGGTAGAGGAAGGTCCGGAAATCGCTCGCAAGGGTAAAGAGTCCGTGTCTACCAGCACTTTAGAACCACAAGTCGGCGCTGGCAATCATGGAGGTGCTCACAAGCCATCCAGCAGTCCTGTAAGTTCTCAAGGGAAAGGACAGGTCAGCTAGGATTGGTAGTGGGAGTAGAGAGGGTAAACCAAATTCTTGCGAGTCCCGCTAAGGAATCTCAAATGAGGTCCATTAGGGGAGCTCTGCCTGGAGATGAGATACCCTCTACCTCATAGAAAGCAGGTCATGTACCGCATGACTCTTTTAAGGGTCCTCCTAAGGGGACCATAAAAAGAGTGAGGTCTGGGGATGACCAGCAGATTCCATCTGCGAAGAAGGTTGGTAAGGCACCAAGTGGCCCGCTCAAAAACTCTCACAAGGGAGGAGTAAAGCGGGTAGTATCAGCGTTCAAAAAGGGGAAGGATTCGTCCAAGTCGGACATTCTTCAAGCAGCAGTCATTGACCATGCTGATCCAGATGGGAGAATCAGTACGGAAATGTGGCGGCTGATTGATGACAGATTTATGGACGAAATCTTCCAGGCAAGGCACAGGCCGGGTGAAATAGCCCTCATGGGTGCAGACTGAACAAGGGGTGTCAAGACTGTTGGTTGCGGTAATAAAGGAACTTTTGAGTTCCTGAAAGCCGCGATTGGCAGATGTGGCAACCTTTGTCCAGATGCGCAATTGGAGGTTATACCAGCATCGGAATTGCCTCTGCGGCCAATAGTCACGGTGTGGATTCCACCACCCATTAAGCCGGTGGAAGTCATACTGGGAATATTGGAAGGACAGAATAGGGGGATCAATACAAGTCAATGGAAACTTGTCTCTTCATTGACTTGTAAAGAGAACCAAGGAAAAGATTTCCGATTCGCAGTAGATCGGGAATCTATTAAGAAATTGGACTCCTTGGGGGGGGGGGGGGGGGTTGTTACGTTCGGGCTTGGCTATGTCAAATTTCGCTACACGAAAAATGACAAAGCCAAAGAGGTTGCGGATGGTACAGATAAATCTGCACCATTGTGAAGCGGCCTCGACCGAATTAATAACCTACCTCAGTGAGACCAATGTGGACGTGGCCATAATCCTGGAGCCTTGGTTAAATAATAACCAGGTCTGTGGTCTAAGGGCTAAAGGATACAAATTGTTCAGGCTGTCCACTGAGGACAAGGTGAGGACTTGTATTCTAGTGAAGAATGAACTTCAGTTAATTCTTCTTAATTCTTTCAGTTATGGTGAACTAACGGTCGTTCAAGGAGAGGCGTTGGGAGACAGTAAACTGGCCTTGGCCTCGGTGTACTTGCCCTATGAGGAGCTGGAACCACCAGATGACAGGGTGTGGGCCTTAGCCGAGTACGCAAGACGGAATAGAGTACGTCTATTGCTCGGTTGCGATGCTAATGCACACCACAGTCAATGGGGTAGCAGGGATACCAATAAGAGAGGTGAGTCAACATTTGATTTCATTATTACGAATGATCTTTTAATCTGTAATAAGGGTAATACCCCTACGTTCAGGACGAAGGATAGGAATTCGGTAATAGACATCACATTGACTAACTCTAGGGACCTAGTTGAGGATTGGAGGGTGGCTATGGGGTGCACTTTCTCTGACCATGGCAGGATAACCTTTAATCTGAACTTTCTGAGTTCTGAAGGGAAACCTTTTAGGAATCCTAGAAGGACGGATTGGGACGCTTTCGGGCGGGATCTGGGGTCAAGATTGTCTGGAACTCCGATGGAGTTCTTGTCGAGAGATAATCTTGACGAGGTGGTGGAAAAGGTAACGGGGTCTATTAACAGAAACTAAGGGCTCAACTGCCTGGTGAGCTATCCGGGTAGAAAGAAACAGCCGGCCTGGTGGTCAGATGAGTTGAGAGCTCAACGGACCACAGTTGGCAGGCTGTACAACAGAGCCCATAGAACTGGTAAGGACGGAGATTGGGGCACCTAAAGAGTGTGTTTCAATAAGTACAAAAAGGATATTAGAAGAGCTAAAAGAGCCTCGTGGATTAAGTACAGCGAGGCCATTGACTCTGTCAATGAACTTTCTAGATTCAGTAAGATACTGTCAAAGGACCCCAGTGTTCCTGGGAGTATCCAGAGATCAGATGGTTCATGGACGGAGTCTAGTTCTGATTCACTTAATGTGCTTTTGGAAACCCATTTTTCGACGTGATTTTGCGTCAGTTCGACAGCAGAGGACGGAAGGTCGTGGCATATGCTGATGATGTGGTCATACTGGTAAAGGAAAAATTTCTTCCCACAATCAGTGAGATCATGAAGTCCGCGCTGGGTGAGCTGTCCTCGTGGGCCGCTGATAAGGGGTTGGGAGTGAACCCGGAAAAGACAGAGTTGGTTCTGTTTACTAGGAGGTACAAAGTAGAGAATTTCAGACTATCGGTACTGTGTGGAACTGAACTGAGGCTTTCCGACTCAGCGAAATATCTGGGAGTATTCCTCGATAGTAAACTGACCTGGAAGAGGAATGTTCAGGAGAGATTCAAACGTGGCCTCAATGCCTACTACACCTGTAGAAACTACATAGGTAAAAGTTGGGGGCTCAAACCAAAAGTTTTAAATTGGATTTACACTTCGGTGATGAGACCAATTCTTGCTTATGGTTGTTCTGTCTGGTGGCAGGCACTGGAACGCAAGAGTAATAGGAACCTTTTGTCGAAGGCACAGAGGTGTGCTTCGATTGGCATTACAAGTGCAATGAGAAGCACACCACAGGCGGCTCTGGATGTCACACTTCATCTCCTACTCATTAAAGAGTTTGTGAGGGGTATGGCAGCAAGGGGTCTGCTGAGACTTAAGTAATAGGGACTATTAGGTTCATCAAGTGCAGGTCACTCCAGGGTCATATACGAGATCAGCTACGGTGAGGCTAATCTGAACTCCATGGGGGCATCAGATTACATGGCCGCTGAATCAGACTTTGGGGCAAATCCTGTCGTGGTGATACCTGATAGGGAGATCTGGTCCGGCACTGAGAGACTATATGAAGGTTGTGCAGTGTTCACGGACGGATCAAAGATGATCACAGGTACTGGTGCGGGGGTCTATATTATGGGCACGGATTTGAAAGGCTCTTTTAGACTCCCTGATGAGTGCAGCGTTTTTCAGGCTGAGATTCTCGGCATCCTGAAAGCCGCAGAAATAATCAGGCAGAACGTTGCGCGGGGTATCG
This sequence comes from Protocalliphora azurea, assembly GCA_932274085.1. Classification (NCBI taxonomy): domain Eukaryota; kingdom Metazoa; phylum Arthropoda; class Insecta; order Diptera; family Calliphoridae; genus Protocalliphora; species Protocalliphora azurea. The sequence continues at coordinate 29,602,981 of OW026521.1, forward strand.
AAGTCACTCTCTATGTGGACAGTCAGGCGGCTCTGAAGGCCTTGGGGACTCATTTGTGAAACCACCACTAAGTTTCTTCTATGGGAAGATCAATGATTGGATCTTGGTCAAAACCAATTCGGCTTGGGAGAGTAGAGAGGACTGTAGATTGTCGAGGGCGATATGGCCAGCACTGGACAATGCAGGCACTAGCACTCTCCTGGACATGAACAGGAAGAGCTTGAGGATCATGATAGGGGCCATAACGGGTCACTGTTTGATAGGGAAGATGAGGTCTAGATGGGACGCTAGCAGTTCCACGATTGCAGCATCGTAGGATGAAATGGCTGGGTAGCCAATTCCTCGGCGGGCTAAGTGATGTTCGGGACGCAGATCTTGTAGACGTCATAGGCTTCGTCATGGGAATCGACTGTTTAAGGGAGAATCAGGGGTATAACCCTAGGGGGATTGGTAACATTGCTAATCCCCCTATATGATTCGTTCTCATTCCTACTATTTTCTCTTATACTTCTACTCTCCTATTTTCTGTATTGTATTCTATAATTCACAGCTCTTTCAACGAAGGGACTCACAATGCACCGAGATCGGTCTCTGGGTGGAGATGTGGTACTTTCTGGTATCACATCAACCTTCTCTATCTATCTATCTAAACAATTTTTATCAAATTTCTATTATATTATTCGACTATGACTTGCCCCAAGGTGTTAATTAGTCTCCAATAACAACCCTATGTAAAAGTGACAGGTTCCTCCCATATAAAGTTCCGGAACTAAAACCGGTCGCTAGCCCTGAAAACCTGTCACGTAACTAGTTTTGAACCGGTTCCTTTTCTCTAGGGATATTTATGAAATAAAAAACATCGGATTTATTTTAGACAAAGAAGTTTAACAATTCTTAATAAAGTATGCTTAACTTAATTTTAAACCCAAATCCCTTTTATATCACAAGTTCCATCCAAGCCATCGTCATTATATCGTATTTTCAAATGAGGCGGAGGTGATTAGGATTATCTTCATACTCAAAGCCAGTAAAACAAGCAAATCGAAACCTAAGGATTTTTAGATACTAGACAGACTAATTGATCTTTATTTAAGGACATCAATTGGCACTCACGTCATTAGTGATGTTTAGCATGCTTAGCTAAAAGGGTAAATTTGTTGACAGCGCGCTTCATGAGTAGTGAGTTATATTGAACGGGGCTTGCAGTATAAAGAATATACATTAGCAGCGTTCTTGGATATAGAGGGAGCATTCAACAATATTAAGATTGAGGCTATAAGAGAGTCACTGGAGTCACTAACTACATACATATTTGAAATTTGGGGGACGTGTGCATAAGGAAGCTAGTGAGTAGAGGAATACCGCAAGGAGGGTTGCTATTGCTCTTGTTATGGCTCTTAGCCGTTAACGTCATTCTAAGACAATTCGACGCAAGAGGACGAAAAATTGTTGCCTATGCGGATGTCGTTGTTGTACTTGTCACGGGTTACCCACGATAATGAAATTAAAAGTCAACGAAGTGTCCTTATGGGCAACTAGCAAGGGTTTAGGGGTTAATCCGGAGAAAACTGAGTTAGTTTTGTTCACCAGAATGCACAAAATAGAGCGGTTTAAGCTAAAAGTAGTTACTAGGGGAAACTAAATTAAAATTGGCAAACGAAGCCAAGTATCTGAGAGTGCTTCTTTATAGCAAGTTATCTTGGAAGAGGAATACACAGGAAAGGTTTAAAAGGGGTCTTAATGTTTCTTATGTTTTTAAGAACTCCATAGGCAAGATTTGGCGCGTCAAACTGATGGTTGTAAACTAGATTTATACGTCGATATTAAGACCAATTCTTGCGGTTGTTCAGTAAGGTGGTTGGCAATGAGGATAGGAAATCGTTAGAATCTTCTGTCTGTAGCAGTGATTTCCAAATGGATATCCGTGAAAAGGTCTACAATATGACATAAATTTATTGTTTGTTTTTTTTTTTGTCGAAATATAAGTGAAAATAAAAAATATAAACCAATCGAAAAACCGGTTGTGGTATTAAAATATCTAATAAAGTCTTCGTGGGTATTTACCTTGGAATAGAAGATTGATTTGGAACTTTTACTTTATTATTATTTTGAAGTCATCGTATTTTGGTGCTTTAGTTGAGACAACTTGTCGTGAGTAATTTACACGAAAAATACCGATAAAAAAAAAAAAAAATTGGGTACTTTTGCCGCATTCGTTTCTTGCCTTGAAACATTGGGATAGAATCCATAAATTGCTAGAAAGATGGAAAAAGTCGTAGATTCCTAATGACAATACTTTGAATAAAATACATTGTGGCTTTAGATTGAAATAAACATACATTTTTTTATTAAAAAAAAAAGATGGGAACAAATGCATATAACAATATATTTTCTTGGCGACCCTGCAAATATTTTTTCTCAATTTGCATTTGTATTATTGTAGAATTCAAATATTTCTGGGGGTCCGCGGGAGGTGACTACATCCATTTTTTTATTTTTTGTGAAGAGATATCAGGAAATCTTACAGGCTAGTTGTGTGTTCCAAGTAGAAATTCTAGGTAGTTTGAAGGCCACGGAATTGATAGCGGGAACATTGAAGGAGTACTGAATTACTTAGGGACCTAATGGGTAATTATGAATTGAGACTTTACTATTAGTAGGTTATTGACTAACAGGGAAAACTGCAATTAAAACATAAACTTTTCAGGACGTGTGAGATTATCTATGAAATAGTGACGGTGGAATATATTCTGTGTCACTGTCCGTGTCTGCAACGACGTAGACAGAAATGGTTAGGCAATCGATTTATCCAATATTGATCTGGGAAACTTGACAGGGTCCATCTTAAGAATCGGTTGTTTAAATGATATTCGTTCGTTAGGAATGAATGTAGCTGGTTACTAGATTTCTCGCTATTTTTTTTACCTATTTTCAATTTATCTCACAGTTTTTATCTATCATCGTCCTAATTTCTCTATTTTTGTTTTCCTTTTCTTCTGTCTTTTCATTTAAAGATAATCACAATCTACCAAGTCTCCAAGTGGATGTACAACTCTTCCTAACCTAAGTGTCAGACTTAATGGTGACCATAAAAGTCCGCAAGAACCAGACGTGTCTCACTGTTTAAGAGGGTGCTATTTTCGGGACGGTAGTCAGTAGGTCAGCTATGACCGGAACATAAAGAGCTCTATACTGCACGGTGTTGTGGATGCTGAAAACGATACCTCCATCGTTGCGTCTGATGCGGCCTTTTCGGGAAATGTTGTTCCCGTTTTGCAATTTTGCAGATTAATACTTTGATGATATCGCCATTTTAGCACGATTGCAGTGTCATGAACAGAGTAGTTTAAGAGGTTGTAAAAGCTTTACATCTAATGGAATTCATGCTGTAGACAGCTGTTTGTAAATTATAGATTAGATGGGAGAGAAAAAGATCATCAAGAGAAGGAATATTGGACTGTAAGATTCTCTTACTCGATCCTTTTAGAATCGTATGGAGCTACACATTTTTAAGGCATTGGGCATAATAATACTCAAGAATTTAACAAAAAAATACCATTTTAAAGTTATTATTAAGTATTTTTTTTTTACAAAAATAAACTTTTTAAATTAGTACCTTTCTTTAGTAGCATTCAAACTTGTTAACATTCCAAAATATAGTTACCAATAAAATATGAATTTCTTTATTGTTTTTGATCATTGTAGTTTCTTTAATATTAATTTTAAAAAATTTACTTACATGATATTGAAATATTGTATTTAAAATATTTGTATCTCCCGTAAAGTTTTGTATACTTTGTCCCCATAAGTTGGCCGGTGATAAAACTAAACAATCATATTCCGGGAATATTTGTTCATTTTGTGAACGTTTTACATTGTCTACGCGTAAACAGATTTTATCCAAAGTGCGTTGACTATACAAAACAACAATAAGAAGAGAAAAAAAAAAAACGAATCATAAATAAATAACAATACAATCATTATTATATTTTCTTTACATTAAAATAATATAGCTTGTTAACTACAGATAAAACAAATTTATATACATACACTTTAAGGTAGCCCAAAAACAAAAAAGAGATTTTAAGATAACATTTTGTAAATTTTTATGCATCTGTAAGGGCTGAGTCCAGAATTATTGTATCTTAAAATCTCTTAAATGTTCATCTTAGTTAGATTCACGATAATTTAAATTTTCGCTATACAAACGGGGCCATCTTTATATGCAAACAAACTAAATTTAAAAAAATCACTTAACAAACTACAATTCAACAGTTTAAACAAATTCTAAAAAATTAAAAAAAAATACAAATCATACTTACTTTTCAGTTGTTTCGTGATTGCGCACAATTTCCAATAATCGAAATACTTCATACAGTGGAGCACGAAACGCATCCATCAATTGCATATCCTCTGTCCACGGTAGAACACTGGAACGCAATGTTATCTGCTGTACATATAGTATGGGTGCGTTTTGAGCCCAAGGAACATGCGGTTCATATGAAACATTATTAACATTAAATATATTTTTGACTAGGGAAAAATTTGAGCGTTCTCCTTCGCCAAATAAAGAGTTTTTGTCATCAAATGGTAAAACGATTTTTGTGGGTATTGTTCCAGGTAGTGGTATATTGATAAGGGGATAACTGGAATTTAAAATAACAAATAATTTAGATTTTTTTTTTTTTTTTGTTTTTCAAATACGAGTATGTAAAATATAATTTAGTGTAATGTACAGAAAAAACGAGATAATACTTCAATACTGATTTAAAAAATACGTATCAAATACTCTACAACTATTACATTACTTTAAGATGATTTATTTATATTGGGAACCTTAGGAAACCTAGGGTTTGATAGGAAGTTTGAATATGAATTGAATGTTTCATATTTAACCATGCAAGAGCTTGAATGGTTGGTGTCTTTTCCGAGACATGTCATGTGAAACGTGCTGTTGCAAAAATACACCTCCAATATTCATATGTAAAACAACAAAATTAGTGTAAACATAAGAATTGTTTTATTTTTTACAATATTTAGTGCACAACAAAGATAGTTTTACGATTTTATATACATATTTAAGGATTAACGAAAATACAAACTTTTAAAGAAATTTAACTTAGTCTATTAACAAAACCGGGAATAAAACACTACAATCTTCATATAATAGTGTGCACAACAATAGCAAAATATTGTTACTTTATTTAGTTTCGTTTTATATTTTATATTTGCTGTAAAATTTAACAGTTGATGCGATTAAATTGTTAATAGAACAGTTTCCATTTAAATTTGGACTGAACTGAGAATTAGACCACATGATTAAACAATTTAAAACAATTATGTTTAATCTAATCCTTCAAAAGTTTTAAAATATATTTCGCATTTTTCATATCAAAACATAGATTTAAACAAGGTATTTCTCTACGTATGACGAAATTTCTATGCTTCTTAATAACCTATTAACCTAAAAAGATCAAAATTTTCCTAGATTTCTAGAGTAAAACACACAGTTTTTTCGCTAGAATTCAATTAAACCTTATCTATGCCCGAAATCATTTTTTGGAATTGTGCGGTTGTGTATCCGGTCATAGTGGATACATATAAATATTGTTTTAAATTAAATAAAGTACTTTTCTTTTTTAATGTGATTAATTTTGTTGATTTCAGGAAAAAATCAATGTATTGATATGTAATTATAAAATGTTTATTTTATAAAAACAGAAATAAAAAACTGTACCTTTATTGAATAAGCCTTTCAGTGAGCAGTACTATATTGCTTAGCCTGTAATTGAGTATATATTAAATCTTAGAGACTACATAACCTATCTATGTAGACAAATCCATTGTTATAGCGTGTTGCCAATTTATTTTTAGTAATAAATAAACGAAGTTTTTAACGGAAGTCGTTTTATATACACTGAAAAATCATAATTTTTTAAATTGTGCTTCCAAAACAAATTTGTTTACCTTAAACAGTATTTAATAATTAATAATTTGTAAATATAATTTAATAATTTGTAGTATAAAACAATGTTACTTTCCGTTACTTGCATCGGGATATATTTTCACAAATTATAATTTTTATTAATAAGAACTATAATGAAAAGAAAAAATAACAAAAAGAAGTATAAATAAAGTTGTATTCGGATATTTTTATTATTAATTAAAAAAATCGCAATAAATTTAAAAAATTTATATAATTTTTTATTGTATTTAGTAATCATAGTGATCTGAAAAGTTTTATACCAAAAAAGAGCATTTGCGGGAAGTTTTATTTCATTGTTATTTTTTAAAGAAAACCGCTGCCATAGTGTATTGGTAGAAGTTTATGGGGATTATATTTTAGACGAGGCAATTTGTACTCCAAAAGCTAGGAAATTGGGTGCCACACGAATTGAAGCGAAGATATATCAAAAGGTGATTTTGCATGTCTTGAATAATTTCTGGCCTCAAAAAATGAAAAGTAGTTTTGGGATTAAATCTATAGAGACGCAGCTTTTGATGAACAATACTTTGAATAAAATATACATATTGTACATTTATATTGAAAATAACATTAACTCTGTAGCTCGTCATAACAATAAAATTAAAAACTGTAGCAAGAAATTATAATAGGTAAAAATATTCCAAATTAAGCGAATATATAGTGGGCTATTTAATATTATACTAGTATTTAATAATTATTTATGAATGAGTAAAATATTCTGACATATAGATCAAATTTAATTATTAACATTTAATTATATAAAAAATGAATTGCAAAATTCTGATTTTTTAACAGCTTTTGTTTTTAATAAAAAACAAATTAACATTTAAACATTCATAATAAATAAAAACTAAATACAAAACTTAAATCAAACTAAATTTGTTAATTGTTTTAGTTCTTAGATTAAAAAAATTTTGGCACGCTTCAGTTTTGATAGACAAAAAAAATTGTGGAAAATTTAATCTAACGTTTTGACCTTAGATTAAGAAACCAAAGCTTAGTCACATTAATTCACAAGCACATGAAAACAATTTATTTTAATTAAAAAATAATTAAACACGAATTTAAAGCATACTACTTCAAAAATTTTGCTTTATTTTTTGATAAAGGAAAATAATAATTATTTTTATTTCTTTAAACATAATAAAATGTGTTTGTTTAGTTATTAACAGGGCAACCAAAAATATGCAATTTCATATTTTTTTTTGGGCTTCAAATGAGCTAAACTGTTAGTCATTTAACCGTATCAGAATTTTGGCATCGATTTGTTCTAGAATATTTTTGCATATTTAGGGTTTTAGCAGCATATTTATCATATTTTCATAGAAAATATATTTTAGAAATTTAAATGGCTTAATTTTGCATATATTACACTAAAAAGCTTTAGGATAGAGGCGATCAGTGAATCATTCGCTTCGTTAGGTATTAGTATTCCTAATTGAGTGGATTACCCTGATGGTGAGCCACCTGTTGGGTTTTGTAATGGGAATAAAGTTTCTTAGGGGTATCGTTCTTGATTGCTTAATTGTAGGTTCCACATTCTTCCATTGCTTTATCTACTAAAAACTCTCTCCTTTTTCCATCTCTTTTCTCCTTTTCTTTCTTGGCCTTTTTAAAAAGATCACAATGGACCAACTTCTTTCTGGGTGGAGGAGTGAAGACGCCACCCTTTTTAATCTAACCCACACTAAAAAGCTTAATTTAACATATTTTACATTTAAGATAAAAATTTTTACCCGCAAAGGATTTTCTATATAAATGAAAATTTCGTTTTAGTGTAATATACGTTTTTCATCTTATAAGTTGATAGAAATTTTGTAACTTCCTTTGAATATTTTAAATGCAAAAAGGAAATTTCTTTTAGCATTTACACTACAAACATTTGCAAGATGTCTTCATAGAAGAAATTTACGCAATATCTTCTTTTTATTATTTGGACGAAAATCATCAAAAAATTTTTTCTAATATTGTATTTTTATCAGTTTGAAGGAAATTAGGCAATTAACAACAAAATATATATTAAATTTTATTTTATTTTTTTATTTTTATCCTTAAATTTTCGCCGTTTTTTAGTACGGTGATTATCACCTCCGAAATAATTTGATGATATTCCATTGAAATTATTTGGAAAGAATTAATTAATTTATTTTTCAGTCTCAATTTTTTCAGTCGAAAAAAATTTTCTAAAAAGAAAAACTATTGAAGAAATTTGTTTGTCTTTTAGGAATAAAATGGATATTTTATATGAGCGTTTTAGTTTTCGTAATTTATAATGTTAAGATTTATGTTTATTGATTTCTTATTGCTTAGATGTATAGCATGCAACGCACAATCCCTCTTGATGGGTTAAACTTCCGCAATTACGAATATGATTATTGCGGCAATAAAAATTTTCTTCGAACCAATACGAATTCGAATCACTTTCGTATTATTTTGCTTGTAGGGTGTTTTTTAAAAACCAAGTTATTTTTAGCATGAATAGTAGATAATTTAAATTTAAAATTAAGCAAAAAAAAAATTATATTTTAATTATATATATATATATATATATATAATTAAAATATATTTTTTTTGCTTAAATATATATATATATATACATCATGAGAAACCTTTTAATACGCATAAAACTCTTTTTTTAGCATATTTTTGGTTGCCCCGTTTAATAATAATTTAGTTTGTTACAGGTGTTATCTATGGTTTGATAAAGTTAAAATTGTTATTTCTTTAATTTTGGAAAAGGTTATAAAAATAAATGTTTTTTTTTTGAACTTGCTTTTTAAAAGATAGAGATAATTTAATACTTTTTGTTACACAGAAAAAAAGTTTGTACATAAATATAAAAATTTACTTTCATTGATTTCAGTTCATAATATTTAAGCGTAATTTCTTAAGCATTAAAACTTTTTTTTATTTTAAAAAAAAAAAAAAAAAAAAAAAACTAAAAAAACTTAAATTTTCATTTATTTCATTAAATTTTTTGAATTTTTCATCGAAAAATTTTAAGTTTTGAATGATTTTTTAGCTACATTTTGGAAACAGGACAGAAGCGCTTTTTAACAAAGTGATGTGCTGCAGAAGCGAGCAAAATTTTCCTTGGAATTTTGCCATTTTAAGGCATTTGTTGTTAATATTTTCATGTATAACTATTTTAATTTACCATTTACAATCAAATCTAATAAAACTAAATCAAAGATTTAACAAAAATTTTGCAAAATTCCTAGAATTTAACAATATCTATGAACAAAATTTTATTTTTTAAGAAAAAAGTTTGGGAAAAAAGTCATGTTCGATTCATAATATTTATGGAAAAAAATTCAAATGTATGCATTTTTTCTCTGTGTAGGAATAACCAGTATTTCAGAAATTTTATAACATAGCAATTGCCTTATAAATTCTTTAAATAATAATATTTTAATTTGTAAATGAAAGATTTACTTATTTTACAAATTTCTAAATTATGTATTTTTTTTTTTTTTTTTTTTTTTTTGTAATGATACAAGTTGTAAAATATTTAATAAGTAATGACCACAATTGATTGATTAAGAATATCAAAAATTTTACAAAAAAAATATGGAAATGCTAATCTTATGATTATAAAATGATAATCTATCAATATTTTTTATTTTCCACTAGATAAGACGTATTTAAAAGTTCATCTTGTTGATTATAAATATAAAATATAAGACTCCCAAAAAAGTAAAAAAATATATGTATATTTTTTTCTAAATTCTAATTAAAATAATAAAAAAGCACATATGTTATGTATTTGATTTTATACAGTTTCTTCTAAGTTATCACATACAACAAAAATAAATTGTTGTCTTCTTAATTGACATAAATTAATTGAATTTATTGGGTAACAACAATGACCCTGCCCAAAAGTAGAGAAAAAAAAACGTGAATGCAACTTAATAAATGGAAATAAATGAATAAATCAAAGTAAATAAATACATAATATAATAAGAATTGCGTTAAAAAAGAACTAAAATTATATAAAGGGCGTTTTGACAGGAGCTGTAATGGTGAATTTTTCAAAAGCACGACATTAAGACGGTTCATGCTAGGTTAAGTAAGTTCTTAAAAGGTGAGGATATGAGTACATAAAGAATGATATGTGTATCCAACGTGACCATCGTGAAATTGCTTAACAATCTTATTCTTATAATTCTGTCATTTTTAGGCAATAGCAGAGTATTGTTCCATCGTTTGGAATTCATCCTTATATCACACAATTATTTATATTATGACCCTTAGACTTCTATGCATGACAAAGAGTAATTTGATACCGGCTGTGTGAAGTTTAAGACATAAAGCCCATGACGCTTTGTAGTCATCTCTATTAATCTATGTACTGTTAGTTCTGTCCAGGAACCACTTATTTAGTAATCTAAAACAATAGATATTCCTTGGTTTTACCGAATCCTACATTAATAGCTTATTGTTAAGAATTGGGGTATTCATTGTATTCCTGTAAAATTGATGAAGCACTTGATTTTTTTAACCTAATATATATTTCCGTTAATAGTTTAAGACTAATCCAGTGGCAAATACACGCAAATAGCAAAACTTGTATTTTAAAGAAAACAATTGATACATAGATATTTATAAATAGCCCTAAATTTAAATATTTTTGTATTGGTTTTAAACATGATAATGTACGTAAATAAAAAGCTTATCAAAAAAATAATTACGGGAAATTCGATTCCAATAAAAAGTAATTGTGTTCCTAAGATAAAAAATTTTCAACAATCTTGTCGAGTTTTTCAAAGCATACAAAATATCTCACTTTGAAGCGCGGTTACACACAAAATTTTCTTAGATTTCTAAGTTTTTTCGCTAGAATTCAATTAAACCTTATCTATTCCTGAAATCATTTTTTGGAATTGTGCGGTTGTGTATCCGGTCATAGTGGATACATATAAATATTGTTTTAAATTAAATAAAGTACTTTTCTTTTTTAATATGATTAATTTTGTTGATTTCAGGAAAAAATCAATCTATTGATATGTAATTATAAAATGTTTATTTTATAAAAACAGAAATAAAAAACTGTACCTTTATTGAATAAGCCTTTCAGTGAGCAGTACTATATTGCTTAGCCTGTAATTGAGTATATATTAAATCTTTGAGACTACATAACCTATCTATGTAGACAAATCCATTGTTATAGAGTGTTGCCAATTTATTTTTAGTAATAACTAAACGAAGTTTTTAACGGAAGTCGTTTTATATACACTGAAAAATCATAATTTTTTAAATTGTGCTTCCAAAATAAATAAAACTTGCATTTAAAAGAAAACAATTGATACATAGATATTTATTTATAAATAGCCCTAAATTTAAATATTTTTGTATTCGTTTTAAACATGGTAATGTACGAAAATATAAAGCTTATTAAAAAAAATAATTACGGGAAAATTCCATTCCAATAAAAAGTAATTGTGTTCCTAAGATAAAAAATTTTCAACAATCTTGTTGAGTTTTTCAAAGCATACAAAATATCTCACTTTGAAGCGCGGTTACACAGTTGTTATAAAATTCAATGATCAAACAATTGACTTTTGTTCGGCTAAATCATCAAAATCTCACACTGTGCGCCCATGGAAACGTTCAAGATCACCAAGGCCGATAGTAAAAATTGCACTCATTCCATACAGCTTAAGACATATGTAACTATGCGGGATTTCAATTAAAGTTATCTTCCCTAAATCGATATGCGTGACCAGTCTGTAAATCGTAAATCGGATTCCGGCCCCTGCGATATCGAATAAAAGGCAACTTCACAGCAAACAAGATATACAGTCTCGGCCAAAACTTACTGAACAAAATTTACATTTTAATTAATTTAGGTATAACATAACATTTTATTGCTTTTGAAGAAAAATATTGATAAAAGATTGAACTCCAATTAACATAACAGAAATCTTTAATTGGGCTATTAGCTATTAGAAATCTTTAATTGACCTATTAGCTGTTTTTTGACTTGGCTATTTTAATTTTTGTTACTAAGAATTTTTTAAATTACTAAATTTTTTTTTGTTTACTTTTCGCGAAAATGAATACTTAATTAATTATACCATAGGTGTGGTTGGGTTATTATTTGTTTCATTAGAAGTTGTAACGCACAGAAAAAAATCTTCGGACTCCCACTTTTTGAGTCGATTTAACGAATTCCGTCCGTCTGGTTGGCAGGTTGTCTGTTCATTTAAAGCTTGTGCGCAAAGAACAAGTCGCAGTTTTATGAAATTTTAAAAATAAGATTTTTTTATTTACACAAGACGAAGCCTATTAAATATGGTTATGATCGGTCCAATATTTTACGATCGGGAATGGAATTTTAATAATGATAAATGTCTTGAAAATAGAAATATTTTAATGAATTTTGGGCGAAATATGTTTTATATAAGTATTTGAATTTCATGAAGATTGGTCCATAATTGACCATAGCTCTCATAAGAACACATCTTCCGAAAATCACTTTAATGTACATAAATCCCACAGAAATGTTAGCATTATCCCAGCAATACAAGTGTTTGATATCAAATTGAAAGAGATTGGAAATTAAGTCCTTTCTCAAATGTCAAAAGTTTGAGAATTGTTTGAAAATAACTTGAAAATAATAGCTTTCTCAACAAAAAATGCAATTAATTGTCAAAATGAGAAATGCTATTATTATCAAATCATTGTTAAATGTAATTCTCAAACTTTTTGCAAATATGAATTGTGACCACATCTGGAACATAAATAAAAGTAATTTGCACTATAAATTTTTTGTAAAGTTTTCTTTTGTGTAAACTTCTAATTTTGTCCTATCAATATACGTATTCATTAATTGGAAAATATTTGATTAAATAACTTTATTTATTAATTTATTTGTATATATTTCAAATATTTTTTTAAATATTTTTTTTAAATATATTAAATTTAAATATATTGTTTCAAATATCTTGAAGAATGATTTGATAATAATATTTGATATCAAATTGAGAAAATACTTTTTTCCAATATTTTTTAACTTAATTTTTTAGATTTATGAATGATTTGATAACAACATTGAATATCAAATTAAGAATATACTACTTTTCAAATATTTTTAAAGTTATACTTAGGTTTGAGAATGGTTCAATAATAACATTTGATATCAATTTGAGTATGTACAGTTTTTCAAAAGTTTTTTCTCAAATGATTCTCAATTTTAAATCAAACTTAAAATTCAAACCATTACCTTCATTTCAAACAAGTTTGAGAAACACGTTTGATATGAAACTTTAAAGTCATCATATTTCAAACGTCTGACATCGTGTTTGCTGGGATGTTAATACTTAATACATCCCAGCAAACACGATGTCAAAAGTTCGAACGTTTGAAGTGACTAGAAAGCTGCCCTTAGAACCTAATACTTAATAGAAATAAGGTTTATATAAGTAGAAATTACAGTGCCAAATTTTGTGTGGATCGGCCCATAATTGACCATAGCTGTCATATAAGACCTACTACCCTAAATGAAAATAAATGCCATATAAATGTTAGTACAAACATAGCAATATGTGGAGGATTATATTTTATATAAGTATTGGTGCACAATTAGACTCATGTCCCATATAAGACTCCTACCCAAATTTCTATGCTCATATACAATGATGTAGAGTATAATTGGTCGGGATTGATCGACTATATTTTCTAACTTGTTTTTAGGGGAAAAATGTTACTATTTATATGTTTTTAAGAGTAAAAAACATCCAATATATGGGTGTAAATATTTTGTAAAAAATAATATTGGCTGTTCATACGAAGATTTTCTAAATAAAGGATTTGTTCAGTTAGTTTTGGCTGACAATGTATTTAAATTAGTACAATTAAGATCTGATTGGAGTAGTATTTTAAATTCCTGACACTTCAAACCGTTATCAGCCTGTTCCCAAAGCCCTTACGACGTATTGCATTTATTTAATTGTCCCAGTAGTTCCAATGATTAACGCCAAATTTGCATATAATTAAGATCGACTGAAGTGGCACGTTTTATCCAGATCACAAGTACCCCCAATAACACAAAAGAATAATTTATATTTTTTACAACTCTTTCACAGAATATAAAACTTTCGACGGCAGCCGAACTGTAGCAACAGAAAGTTTGTCCTTTTGGTGTTCTCCTAGTCATAATTTTCCTTAAATATTCATTTCCTAGGTTTGAGTGGACTATTCTGCTACTAAGCATAAAAACTAGCCCGTTTATCTAGAAGCCCTTCACCATAAATTAATAAGTAGGTATTTATATGGAAAAAAACCAAATTCATGCAACAGCAAAATACATGTAGTCACATATATTATGTTTTTGTGTTTTGAAAAAATCAGTAATTTTTTTAACATTTAGTTCGAAGTGCCTCTCACATAAATTTCTAGTTGTATTCCAAGCCCTGGACCCTAAGCATTTTTAATAACTTCCTAATTATATTTATCTTTTATTTTTTGTTCGAAGAAGCCAGGAAAAAGCGTTTTTTTATTTTGGAAAATTTTGTATGCAACATTGATGATAATCACAAATCCCCCGATTTGAAGCAATTAATGGAGAGTTTGCTGCAAAACTACCACAAGATGAAAGCTTGAATATCTTTTAAACTTAATTTCCTTTGTTCATGTTTTCACTTTTTCTCTTAAAACTTTTGCAGTACTATTAACGATAAAGGAGAGCGAATACACAAAAATTGACAGAAAATATAAAAATTATGAAAAGGATTTGGGGACGAGGGCACAATAAGTTCCTACTGATGAAGTCTAATGCGTGAAACAAATCACAAACAATTCAAACGATTCAATTCGATCTCTCTTCAATTCAAATTTAACACTTTTTTTTAGAATAAATTGATTACTAAATCTCAAGTAACAATATTCCACACATAAAAAATTAAATTAAAATATGTATGTTCGGGTAATCAACACTCACCAAGAGAATAATATAGCCACTATAGCTATACTAGTGGCACAAGTTGGATAGCTTGATAGGAAGAGACCATGTTTATAATAAATATGTGATACAGCTGCCGGTAAACCAGAGGCTGATGATTTTTTCGATTTATGATGTGTTGTAGAATTTACAGGCGATGTTGAGGAACTTGAAGATGAAGACGAGGAAGATGATGCGTATGTATTAGATGCAGAGTGTGGAACTGCACCATTAATAGATGAATTTCCGGTGCCATGTTCCGAAATAGACATGACGAGATTTTTATTTTTTCGTATGTTTGTTTAAAAATAGGAAGACAGGCAGCCAAGAGTCACTCGTATGCAACAACGATTAAAAAATCAGAAATTATACAAATACCAACAACAATTAAAGAACACTGTGAGGTAATTGTTTGAAGAAAAATGCACAAATTATTGTATTTATAGACGTAAATATATTTGTATATTTGATTCCATATAATAAAAAAATAGCAAGCAAACGTATGTTAGATTATTATTAAATATTTAAAATAGAATAACTCAAAGTATTTTTTTTTTACTAAAAACAAAAGCAAAAATGTAATTGAATAAAACTTTGCTAAAAATATATATATTTTTCTATTTGTGACATTTGTAGTTTTTATAACGTTTATTGACTTTATTTAGTTAATTATTTAAGAGATATTTTTTTTAACTTTGCATAAAAAAATTTATTTCACTTTTTTAAACCATTTTATTTAGTTTTTTTTTTTTTATGTAGGCTTAAAGGGGGTGGTAGTTGTTTGTTATTGTTTTGATCTCAGTTTTGTTGTGGCTGCCGTTAGCGGTACTTTTTTTATTGGGTAGATGCATGGTACACATGGTTACACCATGTGTAGGTGTATAATAATATTTGTGTATATGTATGTGCAATATATATGTGTACGCATGTAGGTGTTTATATAAAATTAAAACAATTTTGATACTTGTCACTAATGTTGTTATTTGTTGTTTCTTTTTTGTTTTTATTCTTTATGAATTTATAATAGTATCAATTCCTATTTTGTTATAATACATTTCCTCGATTTTATTAAATTTTAATTAACCACAGGCATATTGATGATAATTAGATGCGTTTTTTTTATACGCGTTATTGTATTATAACAATAGAGGCGCGCGCAATAAGCGATAAATATTATTTTGCATTTATCAATTTTTTTATGACGTTCATATAATTAAATTGTTGTTTTGTTAGTCTGCGTTTATGTTATATTGTATTTTTTCTTTCTTGGCTTTTGCTCTTCAATTTCTTTCCTTTTTTCTATGGCATTTGCTGCAATAATTGGCCAGTCAATAAACATAAAAACATAAGTATATCTATTTTAAAGCCATAAACGGTTAATAGAATTTTTCTTTTTAATTGCCACGCTTACAAAAAACAATGATTTAATAATATTTTTTATATTTTAGTTATTACTATAGATCATGATTAAAATCACAAATATTTTAAAAAGTTTTAATAACATGGCTTATTAATTACCAACTTTTTTTCTTGTGAAATTTTCATTAAAAATTTTGCACGTTTTTTACGTCATTTTTTCTTTTCTTTCACTTGCAATGGTTTTTAGTTTTTCTCTTTTTTAATTATTTGTTATATGATTTTAATTGTATTTCTTGTTTTGATTTTCTTTCAATTAAGATTTTTTACCATTATTTAAAATGTGTTTGTTTAGTTACTTTAGATTCTATTCATTAATTTTACTGCGTGTTTTACCGTATAAATTTGTAAAAAAAATGACAATATTTTCTAATCAGATTTTTAAATTTCCCTTAAATAAAATTTCCCTTTAGCTTATTCTTAAGCAGCTGTCAATTTTGTATATTGTATAAAGGTAAAGCACAAGCCGAAGAAAACTTGCGTCGGCGGCGGCGCGCCATTTTTTAGTCGGCGGCGCGTGAAAAAATAAATTATTAAATAACATATGAAGTCACTTCATTCACTACTTTTTGCATTGCATTTCAATGAAAATTTAAAAGTTTCAGCGACCGACTTTAAGCCGGTGTGAGCCGACCAAATCGTCGATGGCTGATGAAGTAGACAATTAATCGGCGTCGGCGCGCCGCTGACTTTTAGGTTATTTTTCTGATGTAAAAGAGTTACAAAATTTTTTGTTTTGGGATTTTTTTGTTGTTTGTAGTGTTGTTAATTTGTCTAAATAAAAAAACGCTGGTTGAATGGAAATCTGTTGAATTATGCTGAGCCTATACATGTAATTATTTTTATTAACGTCGAGTCTATACAAGATACATTTTTGCCAAGACAAACGTCAAATTTTTGTCTGAATCAGTTATAGGGAAAGCCGTATGTTATAAAAATCATGTTAAAACACCGAAAACCTGTGCTGCGGTTGACAAAATCAAACTTTTTTCTGCGGCACGGGATATCTCAGTCAATTCGAATACATATTATTATGAAGTACTAAACCTATAAATCACTATTTTCTAATTGATTCTGGTTCTCGCGATAAGTCGCTATTTGTAAATTTAACGAGGTTGCACCATATATTGAATCATATCTTGAAAATGACTTGTCTGATTTGGTTCAATAAAATGTCAAAAATTCGAATTAATTTCTGAATTTTGATTTTTTGAGGATTTCTTTTTTTTTAATTTAATTGTTATTGTTTTTTGATAATTTACAAGATCTATAAATTTTTTTCTAAACTGAAATGAACTCAATCGGCCTAATAATATAATATAAGTTACAGATTTCATTTTTATAAAGATCGGTCATAAATATTTTTCTAAAATTTAGTTTTTTTTTTAATTAACCATATCGATCTATAAACAACCGATTTATAGTCAAAAATCTGAAAAAAGTATTAAGAAAATACACACACACAAACATTGCAATGACTTTCAGTGTTTTTTTTTTTTTTTTTTTTTTTTTTGTACAAGCAAGCAGTAGTTGTTGATTATACACATACACATAATAACTTTTAATGTAAAATAGCACTTACCATTTTAATATAAATTTAAGAATATTACATTATTTTGCTTTTAATATTTATTTTTTCAAAAAGTGTCAAAACAAATAATTAATTTTATTCAAGGAGATTTGATTTTATTAATAATATAACTTTTAATCAGTTGAGATAACCGCATTAATTTTTTTATTATTAAATATGACCGAAAAATTAAAAATTATTAACAACTACAGCTGAAAATGTGATTAAACTTTAAGTTACACATTTTATTTATTATAAATAAGTTTTCGATAGCAACTACCAATATTTGGTTTTAAACTATGAATTTTTTTCAATACATTCCATTGTGTTACCGCTATTTCCAATACTCTTAAAATTCTTTAATCTTATAAATAAAAACTATTTTTGCCAAATTTTAACCTCATACTATAATTATTATATGCACTTTGAAGTAAATTTCTGGAAGGGCTATATATGGGCGCTATAGTAAAATTTGGACCAATTCCTATAAAGTTTGGTAGAGTAAATTATGCTTACAAAAAATATGGTATTGCTAAATTTTAATAAAATATGACCTATGCCATTTATAAGCGTTAAATCACTATTCTGGGAAAATCTTTGTATGGGAGGTAGCTGAAATAACGGACCGATCATAACTAATAACTAAAAAAAGAAAAACACTTACAAAATTGTAAGAAGTTTAAAATTTTAAGTCGAAAATCGCAAAAATTCACAATATGTTGTAATAGAACTGTAAAGACTGGATAATCTGATCTTTAAGGTGCATACAAAAGTTATGGACCAAACCAAACTGGAGATATCTGTTACTTTTTTGCTTTTAAAAATTTTAACATTGAAAAATTTTAACATTTTATTGACAAATTGTCACTTTGATTACGTAGCGACTATATTTTTTTTTTTACAAAAATTTAAAATTTAGTGACTACCTTGGCTCCTCGGATTCGCAAACTGATATGAATGATTTCATTCGTGACTTGAATTTATTAAAACAATAAGCAGAGTTGATCCCATTACTGTTGCAGGAGTAAAGCTTCAGTTAGTAGAGAGTACGTAAAAATCTATTTGAAATGTATATTTACATAAATACGTATCAAATAAACATGTACGTTAGGGTTAAAACATTTTGCAATTTTCGCAAATATCCAAAATGCTATAACATGGCTTTGTAGGTAATTGAAAGGTACAAAGGAAAGGTGATATTAATTATTCGCGATCTTTAGTGAACGATCGCGCACCAAACGCAGTGAAATTTTTATATTGATATTATTGTTTTTGGACCAAAAACGTTACAATTTCTACCAAATTACATAAGTTTTGGCCACTTTCCTGGTGCAATCTTTGTTAGACCGCGATATAAGTATAAAATTAATAAACAAAGTAATTAACACAGAAATCAAAAATATGCAAAATCATGTTTTTTCCTGCGATTCAAATGTACGAAATTGTTAGTTATTTATCAGTTTCAGACGTTTTTAAAAATTTTGGCATCGATTCAATACCTTAAATTTTAATAATAACAGCATATTTTTGATAATTTTGGACTTAACAGCATTTTTGTCATAGTTTTATAGAAATTTCTTATTTCAGAGCATATTTTAGCAATTTAAATGACGTTTTTGCATATTTTATATTTAAAGGCATAATTTTGCATATTTTACACTTAAGAGAAAAATTTTGCATATTTTGTGCCCATTATAACTTTTTACATAATTTCCCATTAGTGAAATTTTCTTTTTATTGTCACAAACGTTTTTCAAATCAGATTCTCTAATAATTTTCATCCTATAAATTGATAGAAATTTTCGCAATTTCCTATTACAATGAAAGAAAATATTTTTCAGCATTTGCTAATAAAACTCAAATTATTTTCAGAATGCATAGTGGATAATTTAAAATTTATAAAAAAATAAATAAATAATATTTTAAGAGCATATTTTTTTAATTCTAAGCACATATTTTCCTATTTTAAGAGCATTTTTATACTCTTTTTTATAGCATGGGTTGCCCTGGTAATTAATTTAATTTTTGTACATTGTTAACGGTATTTTACACTAAATATTTAATGCCTCGACATTTTATGATACAAGTTTTAATAAAAATAATTTTGAAGTAATTTGTCACAAAATATGTGTAAAAATGCGGTTAATTAGTTAATAGTAAAATTTTTATATTTAATTCGAAAGTCGATGTAATTTCTAATAATTTCTTTCACAAATGATTGACCATATCGCAGTTTTTTTTATTTATGTGAAAAAATAGAAAAAAATAAAAAAAGTATTTGTAATCCATACGATATTCCTAACTTGTACGATATAAATATTTTGAACTGTATGTATATATATATATAAATATTAAAAAAATTTCAAAAGCATTTTAGAAATCGTGTCCGGTGAGCAAAGTTTTTTGTTCGAATCGATTTAAAAATAATTTTTTATTATTAGGATAATATTGGCTCTAATATAGTGCTATGGTATTTTGAGGTTCAAAACTAGTTATTGCCCTAATGTATATGTGTTGTATGTGTCACAAATTGAGTCAAATGTTACGTTAAAGCACTCTAATAACTGAGGCTTAAAAAATGTTTGACACTCTAACAAACGTTTTATTTGATTTCAGAAATACTGCCTTCGATGCCATTTGAGGCGGAAAAAAAGTCTCCTTTTCTCCACTTGTAAAGTCACATAATATTTTCCAGCCACCTCTTTACATAGAGCTTTACCTTCCCCAAAACGCTTAACTATGAAAGACAAAAATTAAAGAAATATTTGTCAAACCTTATATTTGATAACTAATGATCGAGGGGGAATAATTCGAGAATTTTGTTCGCAACATTCTCGGTAATCGCAAATCACACGATTTTCCGCAAATAATAAAGGAATTATTACGAAAATTCCACAAGATTAGAGCTCGATTTCAAACATGATTTTCTTTATTTCTGTTTCGACTTTTTCTCTTAAAACTTTTTTAGGACGAATACCGAGAAAGGAGAGCGAAAGCGTAACAACTTTTCGGTTTGGCTAGCTTTGCCAGCGCTTTTTGCTGACAAAGCTATTCTAATGGGAGAAAAATCATTCCTTATTGTTTCTTTAACAAAATCGCTTCAAGGCAAGCAGTATTTTATTGCTGGAATAGTAGCGAGAATATTATGCGTTTGTAACGTCCAAAAATATTGATCCAAAACCCATCGTAAAGTATACTAATCGGTTTGGAATTACTAGCTGCATTGATTTAACGATATCATATATGTATATGGGCCATTAAAAATTTTAATTTTAATATGGCTGTAACTGACTAATCCTTAATAAATTCTGTGGTAATTCTTTTCTAAATAAAGGGGTTAAAGATCTGAACTCACAAGACTTGAAACTAATAGAGTGCAAAACTTTGGCATCATAGGTTTCATTTTATGATTGTTGTTCCAAGTTCAAAAACTTAGGAAAAGAGCTAAAAATTACTTAACTTTTTCTCATTCTTCTACACTTTTTGTTCATGCATTTAAGCTTTTTGATCTCATTCGATCTTATAAAAACTAATCAAACTTTGTGGATAAATTCTAGACTTTCTTTGCTGTTGTGCAGACTTTCAGCAGTTACATACAAGATAGTCAAATTTTGAAGACAAAATTTTTAAATTTTTGGGCAGGGTTTGTGCGCCCCTCAATGGAATACAAATTTTTAAATAGGGATTGATTCTTTTTGTAATGTGTATTTTGCGATATATCTCGTTGATGTGCCAAAAATAGTCAACGCAATAGATAGACTCAAAGTTTGGAAAACAATATCGAACATTTTTAAAAAAGTCAGTTTTTCGCGAGTCACATTCATAGTTTCATATAGAATAGTATGAATTTTTTAGTCCTTTTTATTCTACGCAATAAAATCGAGAGCGTTAAAAATAAATTTAATAAAAAATTTTATGGACTTTTCTAAAATTACGCAAAAATTACACTTTTTGCATTTGTATTTCTATATAGCAAATTGCAATTTGTACAAATCTTGAATATATAGATATAAGAACGGCACCATTAGTCATATGTCGTTGATAGTTTAAATGAGAAACTTTTGTCAAAACAGATTTTTCTAAGGCACACCGCATGGACAGCACAAAATTGGCATAATTAAGTGGTGTTTATAATACTTAACCTAGTGTCTACATTAGGTAAATTTATATCAAAACAAACGTCAAAATCAGTGCGAATATATACAAGGTAACCTTGGTTAAACAGTTGATTATTATTTTGGTTGTTACAGTTGTCAAACTGCATATATAAAAAACAATAATGAATACGCCATATTGTTGTTTTTGTACAACTGTTGCCACCTTAAACAAATTCGCGTTAAGTTTGACGTTTGTCTTGATAAAAAAAATCTCTAATGTAGACACTATGTAATGGAAGAATGGAAGCGCAACAAAAATTTTCAAAAGATACAAATGTTATGCACCAAAAAAATTTTTTTGTGTTAAAAAAAGGATCACAATATTAATTAAATAGCATTTCTTTATAATAAACTCTCTTTTCTTATAACATATGGAGAAATAACTTAGGTATGATCCTTATTTTTCGCAAAATTTTAAAAAAATCGCGATTTTTATTATTAAATTTTTAAGGTTTTAATAGGAAACCCTAAAATATGCTACACTAACAAACATCGAATATGTCATAAATTTTATTTGAATAAATCATTAGGTTTCTTTGTTATGAGTAATTTTTACCAAAATTATATATAAACTATTTTGTAAAATTTGTTATATGTTCAACTTAAAACCGCTATAACTCTCGCGCCCCCTGCTCGAATTACACGCTACCAAGGCGAATTCAAAAAGGTGACTTCACTTAATCAGATGATTATTTTTTTTAGTACTTAGAACTGTCAAACTCCATATAATTCGACGTATTGTTGTTTTTGTAGAACGCCACATAGCTTACTTTACACAGAGTATGGCCGCCTTAAAATGACACAAAACATTCTACTTTTTTATAAAATATTTGTGCATCGTGAAGTATATATTTACACTTTCTTCTTTTATAAAATTTTGTGTGTAGTGTGTGAAGTATCTATTTATCATTTCCTAACAAAACACAGCAATTGTAATTTTATACAGTACATGTAAGATAAAAAAGGAATTAAATTAAAAAACGAATAAACTAATTCCTAAGCAACATAAAGTAAAATATACAAGAACGATTACAAATCAGAGAATTTTTGTAGGGATATTTTTAAAAATACCGCTAATAGCATACATGTTTTACACTTCATCCATTTAATTTCTGATGAAATCGCTATGTTTAGTAAAAAATCGCTGTATATACAACGCTGTTCCCTGCTCGGTACTAGAGTTGTCAATATTTAATTAAACAAAATATACACTAAGCTAAAAAATTAAACTAATTATTAGATTTTTAAATCGTTGGAGAAGAAATTATATTATATATTTACATTTCTTCATGAATATTTTTGGTTTTTATTTAATTATTATATATAAAACTATATACTTGTTGTATATATACCTAAAT
The DNA here is from genome assembly GCA_932274085.1 of Protocalliphora azurea. Lineage (NCBI taxonomy): Eukaryota > Metazoa > Arthropoda > Insecta > Diptera > Calliphoridae > Protocalliphora > Protocalliphora azurea. The sequence goes on from OW026521.1 coordinate 29,626,409, forward strand.
AACAAATGTTATATTACTAAATATACTACTGCTATATTTATATTTAGGTTATTTTATTAAAGATGTTTATTATTTTTTCTATTTGATTTCAAACAAAAAAGTTTAAACTTTAAATTTATTTAATTATTTTTGTCATAATGAGTTAAATTTTATTAATTTATTACATACGTATGTATTTAAATTTGGTTAAAATACGTTTATTGTAGTTTTGTATAATTTTATTGTAATCACATGTTATTTTTAATAATTTTTTTATGGTATATTTTTGTTATATTTTTTTCTAAAAAGAGAATTTTAAGCCATAAGATTTTAAACAGTATTTTAATAAATTTTATTTGATTTACATTTTTTAACGATTTTACAATAGTATAAAAAACTATTACAAACAAAAAGAAAACGAAACACAGAAGAAAAAAATAAATTATTAAAAACTTTTTTATTTAGAAGTTTATTAAATATATTACACTATTCTGAGAGTCCAACCGATTTAATAAAGTCAGGAATTAAATATTGCTTAATTTTTTTTTTCTTTCCAAGAAATGTGGTGAAATGGTTAAAATGAAATTATAATATTTTATATTTCAATTAATATTATTTCCAGTATTCTAAATAAATTATTTTTATTATTTAAAACTAAAAAAGAAAATATTTTAACTTTACTATAACATCTCTCAAAATTTCAAAATATTCGGCTTTAACAAATTTAATTTTAAGTTCTGGCCTACACTTTTTTTGGGCCTATAACTTTTTCAATAAAATATCGACAATTTGTTAAAAAATATAGTGACATTTTTAAGAATTTTTTAAATAATTAAATAAATGTTTTAAATTATATCAATTTGTTAAGTCGAAAAATATTCTTTAAAAATAAAATTTTGAAACAGTTTTCAAAAAACACAATTTTTTAACCAAAAAAAAAATAAATAAATAAAAAATAAATAAGTAAATAACTACTTCTTTTTTCTAATTTTTTAAATTAAAAATATTAAATATTCTTTCAAATTCTCTAAAAAAAAAAAAAAATAGAACGCATGTTATTGCAATTTTAATGTGGGTTTTCAAAAATTTCGATTCAAATTAAATAGATTGATATGTGTTTTAAAATATGTATGTATGTGCAAAAAATTTTGAGTATCTAACATTTTGTCACAGGAGCTGATTTTGTGAACAATATGACAAATTTTGAAACAATAACATTTTTGACTTAAAAAAATATATAGTAAAACTATATAAATTTGTTTGATCTTTTGGTTTCTGACTTTTCCATAAATCACTATAACGTGGGTAAATATTAATCCAATACTTATAACCATTTTATAGATATTTAGCCTGAAAGTCTTCTGAAAATTGTTGATTAGCTAAAAATTTTTTAAATCATTTTAAAGAAGACACAATTTCCTTTAAATTGTCTGTTGTGAATTCTCCACGTGTCAAATAAATAATCTTGAATTAAGCAATACGTAGAAAATTTTTGAAATTTTATTGATTTTGTGTTTTTAGAAAATATAATTATATTTTTATTCCAAAGCGAATAGGTGCCTACGTTTTGTTCAATTTTGTGATTTCAGTATTGACGACGCTTGATTCTCTAAACTGCCCCATATGCTTAGTACTGCAAAATACTATAGGTTCTAGAGTTCTTTCAACTAATACATATTTTATATGAATTTTAATAATAATTTTTTAATTTTCTTTACAAAATCACAAAATACAGGAAATATTTTTACTCTGTAAGTATTCCAATTTTTTTGTGCCGATCAAGGTAAGTACAGGTTCAAAGGTTTTTATCTTAAATATTATCCCCTTAAAGTCGTAATTATAAAAGAATTATATAAAATGTTAGCTAAATTTATTCTGAATCGGTGGTTATTTTTTATATTTATTCATTCAAAATTACCACAAAAAACATGTTCTTGTTTGCAAAAACACATAATTACTTATTATTCTAAATTTTATAATTTTTATTAGGAACAAAACAATTAACCCGAAAATTATATTATTTCATATAAATCGATTAAAAATTTTCTTCAACTGAATTAAAAAACAAAAGTCTTCATACATAAAAATTCAATGTTAACTAGAATATAAAATCTAAAGTATAACAAAGAACATTCATATAAACATCTTTTTAACAATATAACAAATACAACTAATAAGTGATACTACCCAATTTTAACAGAATGGATCCATAATTGACTGTAGTTTCCATATAAGGCCATGTTTTGGAAACCACTATATTTAAGTCTCATAAAATTCTTAGGTTATCAAGAACTAAATTACATTTTATTACATTTATATTTTATATTTGATATATACATATGTATATCAAATTCCAACAGTTTTGAACCAAAATTAATCATAGCTCCCTTTTGAAGGCTAACTACATATGTATAATTTCTTTAACGTATATTAATTCCACATAGAACTTAATATTCCGATCATATTTGGAACAAATATAAGGCTATATTTTGTAAATCTTTATGCTGTAGTTTAAATTTTTTTTATTTGATTTACAATCTCAGATCGCATTTTGTATTTGAAAATGTATACAAGTCTTTAGTTTTATATTTTCAATTTAGTAGAGAAGTAGAATATTGGAAAGAATCGACATTCTACCCAGGTATACATTGATAAAATTCATATATAAAATCGTTGGTATGTTTGTAACAATAGATCTCAGCAAGATCTCAAGATTCAAACCATAGTTGTTTTGAACAATTTGGATGTTTAATTATTTTCATTAACATACTTAATATAATAAAATGGCTTTTTTTGTTCTAGAGTTAAAATTGAAAATCATTTCATTTTGAGATCATTTATATACAGATTTTTTATAGAATTTTAACTTAAATTATAAATTAAGTTAAAATTTAATTTATTCTTTAAAGCAAAGTAAACATTTTAGATTTTAAATAAAAGCAACAACATTTTCATGATCATATAATAATTTTCTTTTGGCTGTACATATTTATAATTAACTGAATTTGGGCATTTGCCATATGAAGTATGAATATAACTTATGATTGCTGAAATTTTAATCTTATGCATATTATATATACATATTATATATCTTACGTATATGATATATAATATGTTTATACTTGAGACTTTTTTTTTAAATGAACGTACTTTAAAGTTTATAAAGTTTTCGACTTAAATATTTACCATCTAGCATCATTCATAAGTAAATTTATTTCTGTATGTATTCTGCCGTATTTTTAAAATATTTTTATTTGCAAACATAGTAATATAATAGTTTAACTTTAATTATATCGTAAGTAAAGGTCACTTAATTCTTTAAAACAATATTACAATTTTAGATTTTCAGAATAAAAACAGCAACATTCTTCCTTTCTTTTCGTTTTTTTTTTTTTTTGTAAGTTAAAGTAGCTAACCTTTGAACCTAGTTATACTAACATTAACTGCCTGTTTCTCTATGTCGAGCGAAAAATGCGTTTCTACAAAATGTATGGAAAACAAAAAATAAATTTATTTTTTTTTTTTTTGTTTTCCATACAAATAGTTGAAACAAGCAGTAGAACTTTTTTCTATAAGATTATTAACATGTTTTTAAATATCACTAAAACTTATTAAGGACTTGTTTTCCTCTAATCAATCTTATTAAATATTTTAACTTAAGGAGTGTGTACGAAAAAATTGATGCATAGCTTTAAGGCGTACTTCTTCCAATACATCAGTAATCCGTAACCATGTATCGAAATTAGTTTTTTTTTTAATTGACGTAATTTTTTCGCATTTACTAGTAACATATCAAATATTATGGAAAAACACTTAGAACATAGGAAAGTGTCTATAGCACCAATTATGGATTTTCAAAGCTTTTAGAAATATTTCAATTTTATTTAAAAATTTTGTGAAGAAGTATTTTAATTTTAACTATATACATATATTTCAGTAGATACGATTTTTTGGTATGTAATAATAAATTTATCCAAATTATTTTATTATAATACATATATTTATTTTAATATATATATTTATTTTATTTAAAAGAAATCCTAATATTAAAAAAAACATATTTTTGTAATGGATTAGAACTAAAAAGTTCCAATTTAAAAATACGATTGGAATACAAAAGAACATCCATAAAATTATATTTGAGAATAATGGCTGCGACTTTTTGCGATCTTTTAAAATATTTGAAAAATAAAATATTAGAAAAAATGTGCGGTACCTCATATTAGCAATTTTTTAAGAATTATTTCAAAATTTTAAGGTATTGGCCTTTCTTCAAAAGATGTTGGGTTTATTTCAACATAATTTTGTCTCTGATTCTACAATCTGAAAATCTACATCTATATATATATATATATATATATATATATATATATATATATATAATATATTCAGGTTGTAGGATCAGAGATAAAATTATGTTAAAATAAACAACATTCCCAACATCTTTGGAAGAAAGACGGCTCAAAGTCTAAATTACCCTGAATCAAAAAGTTTTCTAGAGGCGAAAGAGAAATTGAAAATTCATTTCGACGATGAAATGTTTGACCTGGCAGACTTTTTGCAACTTCCAGTTCAGGAATTGCTTGTCGCAGATGCTAAGTCAAATGTAGCAGATAAACATCGTGTAAAATTATTAAAATAGTGTCCAAAAACGTTTAGTTTGTCAAGCTTTTCCCTGCACTTGGGAAAAGAAGCACTTCATTCATATTTAATGCTTCCATTAACACAGAAATAAATGTGACTGAGTGTCTTCCGAAAAGATTTCTTCATATAATTTAATTGTTCGAGAAAACACTAAGAATCGTAATTTTTCTATCCTGATCTAGTTTCATGTCGTTACAGCAAAAAAGCTGTTATCCTAGATAGAATTCTGTCTATTTGAAAGGTATTAGGCCTTAGTATAACAACATTTAAAGGGCACTAAAAGCACAGCAGCAAATAAAACAGTTTTAAAGAACAAAAATTTAACTGAAAACACATTAAAAGCTCTTATAAAAGGTACTCGTATACCAGAAATTATTAAAAATTTAATTAAAAATCAATAAAAAAATAAATAGTCCCTTTAAACTTAAAGCTTACATATAACGCCTTTAATAAAGACTTAATTTCGAACAGATTCACCAATTGGTTTTATTTATATAAACAGAATTGCATGCACCATTTTTTTGTGCACTCCTTAATATTTTGCGTTATTATTGAAATCGTAAATCTAAAATTGCTTGCTTTAAAATACATGTTTTTCAAATTGCATTTTTATATTTTAAAGAAAATTTCACCAAAAATAATTGCAAAATATGTTTGGAAAATTTTGGTTGAAAGAAAATTTTCCCTTTATTAGTTTAAATTAGACAAATCTGTTTAGATTCTAATCAATGCAAATACGAACAGGTGATCTCACTTAATCAGCTGATTACTTTTTTTTAGTACTAAAAAACTCCATATAAACACAATCAAACTCCTTATAAACACAATTTTTGCTTACCCGCTGAAGTGTCAAACTCCATGTATAAAAAAATTAATGGATGGATTCGCCGTATTGTTGTTTTTGTAGAACTGCTGGCACCTGTTTAATTTCGTCTTGATTCTAATAGTAAGAATATAATATACTAACTAACTAACAGCCTATCTACAAGTAACAAAATATGTAAGATTTTTCTGTCAAATTCGCTTTCTGAGAAAATTATCTCACGTATAGATTCAAATATTAGTATTTTGGAAATTACTAAAAAAAAACGTATTTTTGTTAATTGTTTCCTTTTAATGATTGTTTGACATTAAAAAAAAACATTTTTATAAAAATTGTGTTAAAAAGGATCGAATTTCTTAAATAAAAAGTGCATGTTTGCTCTGTGACTGATTGAAAATAATGACATCTTATAGGATTTACTAGAATACGTGTACCCCTTATATAAGACTTAACATAATATAAACAAAATGGTTACCCTCTTCTGTCGGCGTTATCTCACATATTGTATCAGCGTAGACCTGGGGTAAGGCGAATTTATAAAAGGTGACAGAGGTAACGAATTCAAGAAAGTTCCTAGTCCGAATTTGCATTGGTGTAATTGAGGTCACCTTCAATAAATTCGTCTTGATACGAATGAATGCGAAGTTATAAAAGGTGACAACAGTTTTACAAAAACAACATTACATTAAGTGTTAATAAGGCAAATTTAATTCGCTTTTGTATACTTAGATAAATATTTGATAAATTTTTTAAAACCCGACAAATATTGCAAATTAGAAGGTGAATTTAATCAAATTGATTCTAGTTCATAAAATTTTTCATACTTGGATTTTGACATTTCAGGCAGTCGTTAATATTTTTCCAACATTAAAAAATAATAATCAGTTGTTTAAGTAAGATCACTTTTTATAGATAAGCCCTTATTTTAAATATTATTAGGTATTTAAACAATGATTTTGAACCAGGCAAATTTAAATAAAGGTTGGATTCCTAGAAGAATTTCTACATTGTCTTGTTATATATGGAGTTCAACATTTCAAATCAACGGTTAATATTTTTATGTACGATATTTGACAGCTCTTAGGTACCAATAAAATAATCAGCTATTTAACCCTAGGTCTACAACTGAGATTAACTCTGATATAATATGTGAGATAACGCCGGCAGAAGAGAGTAAACATTTTGTTTATATTATGTTAAACCTTAAATAAGGGGTACACGTATTCTAATAAATCCTATAAGATATTATTATTTTCAATCAGTTACAGAGTAAACATGTCGTTTTTATTTAAACAATTCGCACTTTTTTAACACAATTTTTATCAAAATGATTTTTAACATGTAAAACAAACACTAAAAGGAAAACATTTTACAAAACAACATTGTTTTTCAATAATTTCCAAAATACCAAATGTCAAACTTGATTTGTAATAAATTTGTATCTTCAATAGATTCGCCTTGAATTCAACTTAATTTTTAATTTAAGTGTTCGAGAAAAATAGTATTTTCCTATTTAATTATATGTTTATCTACTAATTATATATATATATATATATATATATATATGAACTGTTTCTATTCTCTTCAAATTTATAAAGAAAATTTTGAAATAAATTTTATAGTTGGAAAAAGAAACATAACATTAAAATCAAAGATAATAAATTCATTAAGTTGTACTTTTTTCAATATAATTCGAACTTCAATAGTGCAGCAGTACTCCAGTGATTAATTTAGTATATTTTAAATTTTGCATTCTTAATAAATTTATATAAAAATTACTATGAAATAAAAGTTTTTCAAACAAGTTTTGGTTTGGTTTTAATTTTTATAAGTGCTTTTCTTTTCCCTCCAAGGTTTTTCGTGGAACTTTAGTTTTAAATCGGGGTTTTGGATTAGTTACAGTTAAAGAAAAAACTCTACATACACCCTACGATTTTGAAATTTTAAAGAATTATTACTGAAATTAAAAAAATAAATAAAAAAGTATATCAATATTTAAGACTGTCTAAAGAAAAGAATAAAAAATATGAATAGTATAGAAGTTATTAGCAGTAAACATAATAGTTAGCGAGAAAAAAGTCTACATACAGTGTGGTAACTCTTTAAATGAAACAGAAAATTAAGGAAGAAGAAAGGAAACAACCGTTAATTTTTCTGATTTGCTTATTTTACAAGCCTTATATTATTTAAATGCAGAAAGTGATTGTTAAAGTAAGTTGTTAAAGTGAGAAATGGAAAAGAGATACAGCTTTCAGTTCTAAATTTAGTGACAAAACTCCATAATGGAAATAAATCATATGGAGAAATTGCTAAAACATTAAAATTAAGCCGTTCTACTATATAGACCATCAGTAGGAACAGTGAAAGCAAAAGTAGTACCGAAAATAAGCCATGATCTGGGAGACCTAGGAAGTTTTCAAAATGCTATGTAATTTGTATTCTTAAAGAAGTCAACGAGGAACCAAAAATTAGTGCTCCTAAATTGGCGAAAAATCTTGAAAGACGTTCTGATGTTACTGTAACACCCAGAACAATAACAAATGTTATATATGACGGTGGCTTTAGAAGCAGAACGGTACGCAAAAAGCCACTTATTTCAACAAAGAAATATAGCTCATTTACAAAAGGATATGTATTTTTGGAAAGCTGTTATATTTACCGACGTAAGTATAACATTTTTGGCAATGATGGCTTATTAAAGGTTTGAAGAAAACTAAACACTGCACTTGATCCAAAAAATATTATAACTCCAGTGTTATTATTTGGGGAGCTATGGCATCATCTGTGGTGACTAGTTTGGTTTTTTTCGAAGGTAGTATGGACCGATGTCAATATAAAAACATATTGGAACAAAATCTAAAGTCATCTGTTGAAAACTTATGATTGGGAAATGAATTTACTTTCCAGCAAGACAACGACCCCAAGCATACTGAGCAGTGTGCACGTGGTTCGAGGCTGGCTTCTTTATCGTGCTCCAAGAAAGCTGAATTCATTACCCCAGTCATCAGACCTCAACCCCAAATATATCCAAAAATATGACATAAAAAGTCGAAATAAAACTCGATATTACAGAAAATTTAGTTATGTCCATGCATGCCCTGCCGACTTGAAGCAGCACTAAATACTGAGTTTTTTTATTTATTTTTTTTACGTACAAAAACAAAAAAATTTTTAATTAATATATTTATTTTCTGGATGTATGTTAACTTTTTTCTTATGAATTTTATATGTTTTTGTTATTTTTGTTGTTGTTATGCTTATGAATGAGCATTTTGTTTTATAAATAAACTTATTTATTGATGCCTTAAATAATGAAATCAAAAGGTGTATGTAGAGTTTTTTAACTATAAATTTTAGAACCCATTCTATATATTTTAGAACCCATTCACTCTGTTTAATTTAGAAGCTCAAATTTCCTAGTCCTAGTCCAATGTTAACGATTTATAATAATTTGATAAATAACTGTTCACTGGGTTTTGTAAAATAATAATGCAGCTAATTTCGAAAATTCAAAAAACTTTTCCCAAAGATATTTTGATCAGAAAAATAAAAAATTTTGGACAAAAGAAGTTATTATTTTAGTAAAATTTTTATAATACTGAGAATTGAATTTCATCACTGATTAAAATTATATTAATTATATGAAAAATTTTCGGCAAATCGGAACGGAAAAAAGCTATTTTAAATAAATATTCTCTTTAGGGGAAAAATGTAAGTCTTGTTTTCTTTAATTGATCGGTCGGATATTTAATACTCTCTGAAATTGCTTTAAATACTAATCTATTTTAGTCGTGGGCATTGTATACTCAGCGGTTATGGTGGTTGTCGTTGCGGGGGATGGTTCTATAACTTCCATATCCATATCATCGGGTTCAAGCATAAACACAGCCTTCTCTTCATTTTCATTGGGTTGCTGTACTTGATTCTGATGCAGTTGATGTGGTGAACAATGACGATGCTGTTGGTGATCTGCTGAATTTGTTTTGCGTTGTATTAGTTTTGTTGCAGTTTCTTTATTATCTGGGAAATATGTTGGTGCTGTTGATGATTCTGTTGCTGTTTCACTAATGGCCGGTTGTTGATGATTTAATGCTGTTGTTAACTTTGAATATTTTTGATGACTATTTAGATTTTTAGTTTGTTGTATGTTTCGCGTGGTACCATTGTATTGTATACTTTTTGGTGTACTAAAAATAAGTACAGTCAATTTATTTAAAATGGGACATAGAATTGACTCATGTATCACAGCGGCTATACGATAATTATCGCCTTGAAAGGGATCCGATTCAGCGGCACATAACATATGATTTAAATTGATGCCAGTCCGCTAGAAAAGAGAGGCATTAAATACATTTAATTTATTTAATTAAACTTTTTGATAATACAAATACTTACTATTGAAAAAAAGTTCAATACAGCAAAATGATATATTAATTGTGCCTCTACACCTATTATTGCCCAATTAAAGTCTTTTATATCTTCCACTTGATAAGCACCCGTTCTTATAATATAGATCGGTATTATATACAGCATAGCATGTTGAATCCAATATGTTGCCTGTTCAAATGGTAATGTTCGGCAATCGACTTCAGGAAATACGAATGCCAAAAGTGGTCCATTTAAATTATTCATTTGTATTCTAAACATTGTTATAGTGAATTTATTAGGTTTGGCGGCTAAAAGATATATCTTAAATACCAAATAAAATTAATCTTAAATAATTTTTATTCTTAAATAAAAAAAAAAAAAATACCCATAAAACTTACTTGCATTAATGTTTGGATATGACAAGGATTTAAAACGAATATCACAGACCTATTTGCCATTTTAAAACCCATCTCAATGCCAAATATAAATGTCATAAATATCAATAACATTAGACGTGTTGTTGAATGTGGTTTATTCAGTTCTTTGGCATCGGGTATATAGATGGGATCCATACGTTTCGCCGCCCATCTGATAATGCAAGTGAAAAGAATACAAAATAATACAGCCTCTATCCAACGCCTACGATCGGTCATATAATTTTCACATTCTGGACCCATGGTACGTGGGGTTTCATTTGTTACACCACCAACGGCCCAACTCCAATCCATTTTTGTGTTTTATTTTATTCTTGTAAGCAGCTTTTATTTAATAAAAATATTATTGATTTAAGCTACAAGAACTTGTGTTATAAGTCTACTATAATTTTTTTAACACTAAAAAAGGCCTCCAGTTTTTTTAAAATTTCTTAAATTTCAGCATAAAAACATATTATTATTATTGTGACCTGTAAATAAAAGAAAATAATTAAGATTAATTAAAATTATGTAAAGATGTCATTAATATTGCTGTAAAGTATAAATTGTAATTACATTTTTTAATTAAATTTAATTATCAAAAAAAATAAATAAAATAAAGAACTTACTGATTTTGAAATGAAATTGTTTCAATTCATTTAAAAATCCTTAGTGAAGTTTAAAGAATTTATAATATAGCATGCTGTGTGTGACATGCAGGAAAATATTTTCCATAATAAATACAGAAAAATTAACAACGGACAAAGAAACCAACACTAGGGTAGTAGAAGGGACGGAAGCTGACTTACGAGTTAGGGATAGGGTCAAAGTAGGGGAAAACAAGGACGACGTCGGGAAAGGGGGGAAAGATGAGGATGGGGACGATGACATGGACTTAATGAGACTGCATACGGACATCCTCATTCAACACGGACAACTGATGACCCAACTAACGGAGGAGGACAGTCTGCTGGACTCGGCGGAGGACCCTGTAGGATCTGGAGCGACGGAGGGACTGGAGGACCTGTCTCTTTTATCCGATGAAGAGCATGAGACAACAGTGGTCTCTGCTCTTGACCGGGGCAAAGAAATCGGAAATGCAGTCACTGCGTCAACTCCGGGTAGGAAGCAGGTGAGCTCGACGGGGGCATCAGGCATGCCAAGGCCTACGGCCAAACCTATTGTTCGGCAGGTAGCGGTAGCATATCCAATGGATGAGCAAGCCGCAACCGACAGCCGAACGAATCTTGAAAAGGCGAAAAACGGTGTTAGGGCCTCTATAGCTGCACTAAATAAGTTGGCTAAAAAGGACCCATCGCTGTTAGACGGGCGGGATAGGCATGTTCGCAGGAAACACCGAAAGAGCATCTACAGGTTTGAACGGACCTATGGCTCCATCGGTGACATCCTGGGATTGTCTTATCCCGATGGTTTTAAAGTGGAGGTAGAGGAAGGTCCGCAAATTGCTCGCAAGGGTAAAGAGTCCGTGTCTACCAACACTTTGGAACCAAAAGTCGACGCTGTCACACAGTGTGATACTCACAAGCCATCCAGCAGTCCTGTAGCTTCTCTCAAGGGAAGCGACAGGGCAGCAAGGATTGGTAGTGGGAAAAAACTCATTGAGAAGAGAGTAGAGAAGGTAAATCAAGCTCTTGCGAGCCCCGCTAAAGGATCTCAAATGAGGTCAATTAGGGGAGCTCTGCCTGGAGATGAGATACCCTCTACCTCTAAGAAAGCAGGTCATATTCCGCATGACTCTTTTAAAGGTCCCCCTAAGGGAACCATAAAAAGAGTGAGGTCGGGGGATGACCAGCAGATTCCGTCTGCGAAGAAGGTTGGTAATGCACCAAGTGGCCCGCTTAAAAACTCTCATAAGGGAGTAGTAAAGCGGGTAGTATCTGGTGACGTGCAACCTTCATCGTCCAAAAAGGGGAAGGATTCGTCCAAGTCGGACATTCTTCAAGCAGCAGTCATTGACCGTGCTGATCCAGATGGGAGAATCAGTACGGAAATGTGGCGGCTGATTGAGGATAGACTTATGGACGAAATCTTCCAGGCAAGGCACAGGCCGGGTGAAATAGCCTTCATGGGTGCAGACTGGACAAGGGGCGTCAAGACTGTTGGTTGCGGTAACAAAGGAACTTTTGAATTCCTGAAAGCCGCGATCAACAGATGTGGCAACCTTTGTCCAGATGCGCAATTGGAGGTTATACCAGCGTCGGAATTGCCTCTGCGACCAATAGTCACGGTATGGATTCCACCACCCATTAAACCGGTGGAAGTCATACTGGGAATATTGGAAGGACAAAATAGGGGGATCAATACAAGTCAATGGAAACTTGTTTCTTCATTGACTTGTAAAGAGAACCAGGGTAAAGATTTCCGATTCGCAGTGGATCGGGAATCTATTAGGAAACTGGACTCATTGGGGGGGGGGGGGGGGGGGTTGTTACGTTCGGCCTTGGCTACATCAAATTTCGCTACGCGAAAAATGATAAAGCCAAAGAGGTTGCGGATGGTGCAGATAAATCTGCATCATTGTGAAGCGGCCTCGACCGAATTGATAACCTACCTCAGTGAGACCAATGTGGACGTGGCCCTAATCCAGGAGCCTTGGCTAAATGATAACCAGGTCTGTGGTTTAAGGGTCAAAGGATACAAATTGTTCAAGCCGTCCACTGAGGATAAGGTGAGAACTTGTATTTTGGTGAAGAATGATCTTCAGGTAATTCTTCTTAACTCTTTCAGTTATGGTGATCTAACGGTCGTCCAAGGAGAGGCATTGGGAGGCGGTAAACTGGCCTTGGCCTCGGTGTACATGCCCTATGAGGAGTTGGAACCACCAGATGACAGGGTGTGGGCCTTAGCCGAGTACGCAAGACGGAATGGAGTACGTCTATTGCTCGGTTGCGATGCTAATGCACACCACAGTCAATGGGGTAGCAGGGATACTAATAAGAGAGGTGAGTCAACTTTTGATTTTATTATTGCAAATGATCTTTTAATCTGTAATAGGGGTAATACTCCTACGTTCAGAACGAAGGATAGGAATTCAGTAATAGACATCACACTGACCAACTCGAGGGACCTAGTTGAAGACTGGAGGGTGGCCATGGGATGTACTTTCTCTGACCATGGTAGGATAACCTTTAGTCTGAACTTCCGAGGTTCTGAGGGGAAACCTTTCAGGAATCCTAGGAGGACAGATTGGGACGCCTTCGGGCGGGATCTGGGGTCAAGATTGACTGGAACTCCGTTGGAGATCTTGTCGAGGGAAAATCTTGACGAAATAGTGGGGAAGGTAACGGGGTCCATTAACAGAAGCTATGAGCTTAACTGCCCGGTGAGCTATCCGGGTAAGAGGAAACAGCCAGTCTGGTGGTCGGAGGAGTTGAAGGCTCAACGGACCACAGTTGGAAGGCTGTACAACAAGGCCCATAGATCTGGTAGGGACGAGGATTGGGGCACCTATAGAGTGTGTTTCAATAAGTACAAAAAGGACATAAGAAGAGCTAAAAGAGCCTCGTGGATTAGATTCAGCGAGGCCATTGACTCGGTCAATGAACTCTCCAGATTCAGGAAGATACTGTCAAAGGACCCTAGTGTTCCTGGGAGTATCCAGAGATCAGATGGTTCATGGACGGAGTCTAGTTCTGAGTCACTTAATGTACTTTTGGAAACCCATTTTCCGGGTTGCAGGGATCCATTGGTGGAGGAATCAGGTGAGGTAGAACACTTCTTCACGGAGTCCACCAGTGGGATGATTGGAACAGTGGTAAGAGACCTAATAACGGTGGAGAAGGTCACATGGGCGGTGAATTCATTCGAGCCTTATAAGTCACCAGGCCCGGATGGTATTTTTCCGGCCATGTTGCCATGTTGGTGGTCCGTAAACTACTGGCTGAGATTTTTAAGGGGTGTCTAATACATGGACATATTCCAAGGGGGTGGAGAGAGGTTAGGGTTATATTCATACCGAAAGGTGGAAGGACCTGTCACTCGAAACCCAAGGATTATAGACCTATCAGCCTATCGTCTTTCCTCTTGAAGACTTTAGAGAGACTGATAGATCTATATTTAAGAACGTCTGGTAGCTCCAGCATCATGAGTAGTGCTCAACATGCTTACCTGAAGGGTAAATCTGTGGAGAGTGCGCTAAGTGATGTGGTGGGTTATATAGAACAAGGGCTTCGGTATAAAGAATACACCATGGCCGCGTTCTTGGATATTGAGGGAGCGTTCAACAATATTGAGATTGACGCTATCAAGCAGGCGCTGGTGAATCTTAAGGTACATGACTTCTTGATCGAATGGATAATCCTCATGCTGAGCAGCAGGATTATCAATTCAAGCTTGGGTGGAGTATGCTTAAGAAAACTAGTGACTAGGGGAACTCCGCAAGGGGGAGTGCTCTCACCCCTGCTGTGGCTAATGGCTGTCGATGTGATTTTGCGTCAATTCGACAGTAGAGGGCGGAAGATCGTGGCTTATGCGGATGATGTGGTCATACTGGTAAAGGGAAAATTTCTTCCCACAATCAGTGAGATCATGCAGTCAGCGCTGGGTGAGCTGTCCTCGTGGGCTGCTGATAAGGGGTTGGGAGTGGTGAGACCAATCCTTTCATATGGTTGTTCTGTCTGGTGGCAGGCACTGGAACGCAAGAGCAATAGGAGCCTTTTGTCGAAGGCGCAAAGGTGTGCTTCGATTGGCATCACGGGTGCAATGAGAAGCACACCACAAGCGGCTCTGGATGTCATACTTCATCTCCTACCCATTGAGGAGTTTGTGAGGGGTATGGCGGCAAAGAGTCTACTGAGACTTAGGGAATTGGGACTATTAGGCTCATCAAGAGCAGGTCACTCCAAGGTCATTTACGAGATCAGTTACGGTGAGGTTAATCTGAACTCTACGGGGGCATCAGATTACATGGCCGCTGAATCGGACTTTGGAGTAAATCCTGTCGTGGTGATACCTGATAGGGAGATCTGGTCCGGCACTGAGAGACTATATGAAGATTGCGCAGTGTTCACGGACGGATCAAAGATGGTCGAGGGTACCGGGGCGGGGGTCTATATTATGGGCACGGATTTGAAGGGCTCTTTTAGACTCCCTGATGAGTGCAGTGTTTTTCAGGCTGAGATTCTCGGCATCCTGAAGGCCGCGGAAATGATCAGGCGAAACATTGCGAGAGGTACCGAGGTCACTCTCTATGTGGATAGTCAGGCAGCTCTGAAGGCCTTGGGGACACATTTGGTGAGATCCAGGCTAGTAGCTGCCTGTAGGAAGACACTAAGAGAGTTGATGGAGGACTACATGGTGAGACTCTGCTGGGTGCCTGGCCATTGCAATATTTCAGGCAATGAATTGGCTGATGAACTGGCAAGGCAAGGTGCGGCAGGGAACGTCTCGGATAGAGAGACATATGTGAAACCACCACTAAGTTTCTTCTATGGGAAGATCAATGATTGGATCTTGGTCAGAACCAATTCGGCTTGGGAAAGTAGGGAGGACTGCAAAGTGTCGAGGGCGATATGGCCGGTATTGGACAAGGCAGACACTACCACTCTCCTGGGCATGAATAGGAAGAGTTTAAAGGTCATGATAGGGGCCATAACGGGTCACTGTCTGATAGGAAAGATGAGGTCTAGAATGGACGCTAACAGTTCTGATTTTTGCAGACTGTGTGAGGACATCGATGAGACCGAGTCTATTGGACACATTGTGTGCCATTGTCCGCGATTACAGCATCGTAGGATGAAGTGGCTGGGTAGACAGTTCCTCGACGGGCTAGGTGACGTTCGGAGTGTGGATCTTGTTGACGTCATAGGCTTCGTCATGGGAATTAGCTTCTTGAGGGAGAATCAAGGGTTTAACCCTAGGGGGATTGGTGGCATTGCTGGTCCCCCTCTGTGATTCGTTACGTTTCTGTTCTCTTTCTACCTTTCACTTTAGTTTTTCTGTACTCTGTATTTTCAATTTTATATATTCTATACCCTTATTTCTTATTTCTATATTCTATACCCTTATTTCACAACTGTTCTGTTGAACGGACTCACAATGGACCGGGATCGGTCTCTGGGTGGAGATGTGGTACTGTCTGGTATCACATCTACCTTCTCTATCTATCTATCTATCTACAGAAAAATTAGTATATAAGTTGTAAAACAAGTCCACAGATAGCTTGAAACATCTCTATCATCACAATTATTTAAAAAAATCTATTAAATTATTAATCGGAAATTCAAAATGCTTTTAATTATTTTTATAATTGAATAATTTACTCAAAAACGAAGCTTTGTAATATAGTAAATTCTACACAGAAAAATCTAAAATCATATTTCAATTACGAAAAATTCATGTTCAATTATTTTATTAATTGAAATTCAATTAATTAAAAAATCAAAAATCGCAATTTTTTTACAAAAAAGGTACTTTATTTATTTCGACTTTTCAAAAATTATTGTTAAAAATATTAAGTTTTTGACATTTTCTGTAAGGTTAAACTTTAAGAATGCTCGTAAGACCTCAAAAAAATGTATCTGTTTTCGATTTTTTTAAGCCCCTAGCAACTTCGTTCTTGTACAGAAAAATTGTAATCTTTTTTTTTTGTAATTTTTTGAACAAAATCGGTTTATTAGTTCTTTTTTTTGGTAGATTGGTCATAAAAACTTTTCTCAAATTTCAAATTTTTGAATCAATCAATCGTTCTATAAAATCTTTCTTTAATTATTTAATGGCTGCTTTTCATATAGTTGATGTTTTTATGGGCACTAAAAACAGCAA